>JAWWTY010000077.1:103782569-103953323 GCA_035222235.1 Margarornis squamiger | reverse complement strand
GTCGGTGCCCGGCGGCGGGGGCCGCCCGTCGAGGGAGATGCTGGTGAGGAAGGACAGCGCGGCCTGCCTGCGCCGGGGGTCGCTCCGCGCCGGCGGCGGCGGCGGCGGCAGCGGCGCTTTCCTGGGGCAGGGCTCCGGCGCTGGCGGCGGCGGCAGGGGCCCGGCGGCCGGACTGCCGGGGCTGGCGGCGGTGGCAGCCGCCGCCATTGTCGGCCGGCTCCCCTTCCCCTCCCCTCCCCTCCCCTCCCCTCCCTCGGCTCCCCTGCCCTGCCCTGCCCTGCCCGGGGCTCGGCTGGGCTCGGCGCTGCGGTCGCTGCCGGCCCGGGCCGGCAGGCGGGCGGGCGGAGGGCCATGGGCGCCGCGGGGGCCGTGGGGGCGGCGGGGCCGCCGCGCTGCATGCGGGTGTCGGGGTGCGCTGCCCCGGGCCCCGCCGCCAGCCCGCTCCCTATTTATAGGTGCAGCCGCCGCCGCCGACCGCCCTGTGCAATAACACGGCAATCACGTGTGGGAAGCGGGGCGCTGGAGGAAAACAAAAGCCCGGCCAGCAGCCCGGAGGAGGAGGAGGAGGGAGAAGGGTGGGTCTCGCCGAGCTCCCTCCTTTCAACCTCTCTCTCTCTTTTTTTTTTTCCCTTCCCTTTCACCCCCTTCCCTCCTCCTCCTCCTCCTCCTCCTCCTCTTTTTCCCTTCCTGGATGCGTGGGGGCGGGCGGGAGCCGGGGAAGGTGGAGTCTGTGCCCGTCGTACACGGCACGTGGCCCTCGGAGCTCGGCACCGGCCCTGGCACCGGGAGCGCTGCCGGGATGCAGCCGTGCCGTGCCGTGCCGTGCCAGGGGACCCGGGCGCTGCCCGCTGGTTTTCCCGGGACGGGGCTGGTGCCCGGGGCGGGCCCTGGCGGTGGGTGCCCGGCGGGCAGGGAGCAGAGGCGGGGATGGGGAGCAGCCCCCGGGGATGCGAGTCCCGCGGTGAAGCAATGCTGGGCTGCCCCTGCTGTCCCTGCTGCAGTCTGAGGTGTGCGAGGGCATCTGTGTGTGCAAGTAGCATCTCACGGGTTCCCTAAACCATTAAAGCAACCCCTGCCTTTCCCTCTGCCCCCTCCCCAACCCTTGTCTCTCCCGTGCACCAGAGAAAGTGCAGGTATTTATTTTGCCCTCTCCTGTACAGCCCAAGCTCCGAATCTCTGTATTCCCTGTCGTCCCCAAAGTCATGGCTGTTGTGCAGCTGACTGCAGGTCCTCACGCTGCCTCCTTCTGCAGCTGTGGCTTGGGAAGGTGAGTGGCCGGCCTCACCTCAGCAAAAAGGTTCTTCATTTCTTCATTGTTTTGATCAGCTCACCCGTGCTGCAAGTGTGCTTGTCCTGTGATGATAATTTCATCAACGGCTTATGTAAGGGTTGGATAACAGATACATACAAACAGCAGAACATATGGTTGTTGTGAGATAGCAACACGCACTTTCTTCATAAAGCATTACAATGACTTGTGTTACATGCCAGTTATAGTTGGTAGATGATATACAAGCCATCCCAAACTGTCACAAAATATCGTAATGTCCCCTACAATTTTATCAAAACCTTGCTAATTTGATGTTTCAAAAAAAAAAAAAAAAAATTGATCAGGAAGGAGAACCTAATCCTGTTGTTGGAGGAAGCTATTAACCCAGGTTTGTGTTCCACTCAAAACTGACCTTTTGAGCATTCAAAGATTTTAGAATTGAGTTCTGTGACTTGGATTCATTTTTGAACCTTTGGCCTCCACTGACACTGAGTTCCACAAACCCCAAATTTAGGGCCAGGGTCCCCGGGATGTGCTGCTTGCATGGTGAGGACACTGCATGGGCAGTATCCTGAGCAAGAATCAGTGAGGAAGGGAAGGGGAAATGATGGAAGAAAGAAATGTTTTCCAGCTCACATCTTAAAAGATGTTATTTTGAGATGGACAGTCTCATCGGTCAGCTCTCTTGGGGTTTACACTGGTGCTGTCTTTCTTAATAGAAGGCACTGGTGTGCCTGTCCCTGTGGCATGTCAGGGATAGATCACTTAGGTGGGAAAGTTCTTATCTTGAGTGATAAGCTCTTCCCAAGGTAAAAACCCAACTGACATATCCCATCTGCTGGAAGAATGCTCTTTACTCCTGGGGTTGCAAAGTGGTTCCTTCAAACTTGTTTTATAGAGGAAGGCTGAGGAATTTCAGGCCTGTTCCCTTCCTTTGATGGGGCAGTCAACACCTGTTTCTGACCAGAAGCCTTGGCCCTGCAGTGGTAACCAGTGAGATGTCAGGGCAATGATCCACTTGGCTCCCATGGACGAGTTCCATGCTGCTTTTGAGATAGTACCGCTTTTAGAAGAATTCAGGACTTTTTGGAGGAGAACTTCTGGGCCACAGAAAAAGGTCACAGCTCTGTAGCCTGATAGTCAGTACATTCACTGAATGCTGACCTCTGGTCCAAGAACTACTTCCAGAGGGTAAATAGGTCATGAAACTCAGGCCTCCCATGTTACAGCTGAGTAAGGTATACTCTGGGATATTTTTTCCCTCTTGCATTTCTGAGGGGATGCAGCAACACTGTGTTTTTTTCTCTGCAGCTCAAGAACTTTGAGTGTATTTTATAGATTTAAGTTCTCACAAGATTTAGGTCTGGGAAAGAGAACAACCACCAAAATGCCAGGTGGGGTTCCAGAAGTTGGTTTAACTTGGGATAATGTTTATGAGTCAAGAAGCATGCACTTCTTTCACAAAATTACTCTTGTGATGGGAAAAATCACTCTGTTGGAAGCATTATTTTAAAAGGAGGCACTACCTCTATTCTAGAGCTCCTCTAGAGCTATTCCAGAGGGAAATGTTACCTCCTCCCTTGTCCACATATGCATCCCAATGCTTTTCGGCATCTGATTTTTACAAAACCAGTTTTTAACAATCTCTGTGATCAGAAACACTTATGTAAATGGTTGAGCCTATCAACCTCCTCACATCAAAATTAAAGTGGTAGGGATAAGTTGTAGGTCTTTCCTGGCCTGGCTCATTCAACTGAGCTCAGTTTGCAAAGTGTTTGTCTATGCTCACCAGCCTAAATATTTCCATGGACTCAAACTGATTCCCATGGTCTAACATGCTGCCTTTGGGGGTACTGCATGCACACACTGTCTTTTCCAAAAATCACATTGATGTTGGCTAAAACATCCCTTCCACTGCACATGAGAATAAACCCATTTGAGAAAGCCACATACAAGAAAAAAAGCATAAGTTTTCAGTCTGAAGTGAAGCTATTTTTGGTAACAAGTGGGGTACCACAGTACAAAGATAATTGGCATGTTAGAAATACCAGGTTCTCAAGATCTATTTATACATTTAGTGGCAAATTTAAACGAATGTGCACAACATAGGGTGAATTATTTCTTTTCAGTTACTTATGTCATCTTGATCTGTGCTTAACAAAAGTATAGGTGATTATAATATGCTCTAGTAGTCCTGTCTGCTGGAGGATATGTGGAAATGTTAAACAAATTGACTTTGCTAATTGAAACTTTTTTGTTTGATGGGGAAGCAGTGGTTGACGAGAGGAAATAGCAAAGTTGAAAGGAAAATGAAAAAGGCATATTCTGGAAGCTTGCTTCTGTGACTGTTTTTCCAATCATTTCCCTCCCCAAGTTCTCTTCCAACCAACCAGCTCTACCCAAGTGCAAGCAAATGTTTTTATTTCAGAGGTCACAGACTTATGTGACTGGGTGACAAGTGGTAATGGGAGTGATAGAGCATGATGACTTTTTCACCCAGTACAGCAAGAGCTGCAAGAGGGGCTCATCAGTTTTGGGCAGCACATGGAGGCAGCATGGAATTTGGGGGGACCTGTTAACACAGGTGATGGAGAGGCTGTCTTTAAAGAGATTGAAGGGAGTGGAAGGAGTTTGGGCAAAAATGAAAACTCAGCAATTTAACAGTCTGAGGAATGGGACTGGAGAAACAGTGCCTCTGCATAGCTGCCTTAAGAGAAAAGTTAACCCAAGTGTGGAATCCTCGTGTTGTCTTGGGTTTAGTTTAACTACTGTGAGGGCAATCCTGGTACAAGGCAAGTGTGTGGCCAGCAAGACATGAAGAGCCAGCCTGAAAGGCTGTGGGCCTTAGGCTAAAGCTGGGTTCCCGAGTGGCTTGTCAAGTCAGGCTTAAGAACATCTCTTTAACGTAAATTGAAAACTTCACCCAGAATTTGAGTTAGAGGCGAGGTTTGTGTTATACTGAGAGTTAACTCTGCAGGAATAACCAGTCCTGAGTCACCAGCGTGACTCACCAGGCTAGTTCTTGAGTGGCCTCAGCACAGTGTTTGCCTGCTTTGGTGACAAAAACAAGTTTCTTATTGTCACTGGTACTTGTTAGAGCTGCAGGACTGAGAAAGGTAGGCGAAGAAAAAGTAAAACCATTGTTTTTTGTAATTTTGACAGGCTTTTTTTCTGACTGTCAGGATCAGTCTGGTAATGGTGTTGTGCAAAGCTCAGCAAAGATGTAGTATGGAGATAATGCTTCTGTGTTCCCGCAGGTGAGAACAGAGATCAGTATTACTGGTGGTCTTGGATATCACTATCAGATCCCCAGAGTCCGGCAGAGTTCCCATCACCTATGAGGACTCTACCCTTGCTGTGCAAGACCTCAGAGAAACAAGAAATGTGCGGTCTTTATGAAGACTTTTTTCTTTCCCCTTCAGAAGAGAACTACACTTCAAAAGAGGAAAACAGTTGTAAGATTGGAGAAAGATTTGGAATATGAATTTAATAATCTCTGGGAGTGTCTGGCAGAAAAAGAAAGTTGGGGGAGTTTAAACACATTTCACTGAAAGCTGTAGTTAAGAATGGAAATTGAATAAAGACAGTACAAATTCTTTACAAAAGACTAATACTGCATCTGGATAGCAAGGCCTGTTTTGGTGCCAGGCCCAAACCTTCAGTCTGTTGTAAATTTAGCTTGATTCTCAGAAGTGCTAAGTACTTGCACTTCCCATTGGTGATTTTTGAGGAGCCTGAGTGTTTTACTTTTTGGGGGCCACCTTTGCTAATTGAAATGTAAAAGTCTTCCCTTGAGAAGAGTGTCACCTTGTTGGAAAAGCAGCATTCCTTGAATAGATGTAGGTCCATACTTGCCCCTCTATGAAGACCTTAACATGGTTTCAGAGTGCCATGTGCCAACATGGCCAAGTTAATGTGAAACCAAGTTCATATGCAGCAGTGGGAAAGTGGGAAAGACCTGTGACCACCTAATGTCATGGCTGGCGTAGTGTATGTGGCTGTGGCGCAGGGTGCACAGAAGTGGGTGCCCTCCAGCAAAGATGAAACAGTGTCTCTGCAAATCAGCTGAGGTGTCGATGGTCAGGGCACCCAAAGTGCCAATTATTTTGGATGCCAGAGGTGCGGCATGTGTGGTACTGGTGTTTGTGTTTGCACCGAAGGATTCCTGAGTTCATCAGTCAGCTAGTAGTGCACACACATATGGGTGGTAGAGCCAATTTAATAGCTGTTTGTCTCTTGAAGAATTTAGGGCGGTCTAGTTAAGTCAAAACTGGCCTCTATATCATTACTCCAACTTATTGTACTTTTATTAAGAGTACTTAATATTTTCCATTGCTAGATCCATGCAAGATCTGATTCAGGCCAAGAATTTCTTGGAAAACTTTGGTCAAAATGGATATGTGAGCTCCAAGGACAAGACCAAGAAAAACACATTGCTTCGCCCACATTAGAAACTCTTGTGGCTTCTCCTTTGAAATACATGAGTATCCCTGCATCGAGATAAGAATTCAGGAGATGGGCTTCTGTCTCTGAGGTGGGGCTGGGGAAGGAGGAGGGGGTGCCCTTCTTGTCAAAATCCACCCACCTTTGTCCAATTTTAAGCCTCTTGAATCATAGCTCACATATGCTAGCTAGGGACTTATTTCTGCCTAGCAGCTAAAACTGACAGTGAGGATATATTTTCATGGAGCAACCTTCAGGCTTCCTTCTTTGCTGAAGGGGCTGAGCACATGCGGTCCCCAGAGCCACAGGATCACTGCAAGGGATGTTCCCAGCTGCTGTGGGGCATGCTGGAGGCAGCTGCTGGAGCATGGGTGCAGAGCGGACAAGTGGAGTGGAGGCGGGAGCAGCCTTCTTGGGTGTGGAGAGGGAGGAAAAAATACCATTCTCGGGTCGAATGCATACACACGGTAGGGGGGCTGAGCGCTTCCATGTCCCGCATAAGTTTCTCCTCACTTGTTTTCATGCTTGAATTTTCAAAGTTCCTCATTCAGTTTAAGCTGGCTTTGAGTTTTTTTTGTTGTTGCTGCTGTTGTTTTTTTCACTCTGTATACTACTGGATTCCTTGAAGGCCCACACTAAACCAGGAGCTCTGTTTTACTGGGTGCTGCTAAAATGCTCTTCCATGCCTCAGTGAGCTTGCAGGATAACTAGACAAAACAAGGAAGGTGGCCATGTCAGAACTGCAACTGGAATGTGGCTGTTGCTGGCTCCTACTGGAGCGATTAAATGGGAACAGGGCCACATAGCCCCTCCCTCCCTTGAAAAACAAAAACTGTGGGCACTTGTACAGAAAACAACCCCTGTCTCTGTTTGTCCTTGTCTTGCTGCGATTTTCGTCTTTGAAATCAGAGTTTGTTTTTTGGGGGTTTTTCAGTGTCATAATAAGTTAATATAGGGGTGAGGTTCAAAATGGAGCCATCTTTATTGAAACAAGGAATGGGCAAATGTCCGTCTGCCTGGAAATCTCTTTAGGCAGTGGTGTAAATAAAAAGCAACTTGTAACTGCAGTAGAACAAAATGACCAGTTGCTAAAAAGAGCTGTTTTAAGGTTTTCATTAAGTGACAGCTATGATTTATCTTGTTCTTTCCCATTTTGAGGCAATCTGTAATCAAGCACAGAATCACTGGGCATTAAGATTTCAGAGGGAAGCCTGGAAGAATATCTGTCTTTGTCACAGTGTCTGTTAATTTTTAATTGCCTCGGGATAATTTTAAAACAGGCTGCAGGTTTCTGAAACATTCATGTAGTCAAGTCCTTCAGTTTGCTGGCTGTTCAGGGTAAGAAAACCCTCCAGTTCACAGGACAGTTGAACTAAGGAGCTGGATGAGAAAGAAAATGCTGTTGACACCTACTCAGACACGGTCTTCAATGAGTGAAAACCTTAAATAAATAGAATCTGGAGTTCCCAGAGGGACATGCTGGTGGAGCATTTCAGGGGCTCTCCTATGAGTTCTGCTTGACTGGAAATGTTTAATATCCATGAAAAAGAAAAAAAATGTTCAAAGGATTTTTTTTTCTCCTCTTGAAAATATTAAATTCAGGGAGTGTGACTCCAAGGGGAATGAAGGAAGCAAATGGAAAACTGGTAGCAGAAGCTGGGTTTTGGCATTCAGCAAAATGGCATTTTCCGGTTTGTGTGCAACATGATATCCTGTGAGCACCACACTTGGTTCACTCCAAAATTTCAGGGAAGGTTTCAGAGCCATTTTAACTAGGGAGATCCTCAGTGGATAGTGCTCATTGCAGGCTGGTGTGGATGGCTGGCAATCAGATGGGAGAAACAAAACGTTCACCTGCATCCTTTTGTCCTGTCACCTTGGACCACCTGCACAGGAGTCCAAGGGGTCTGCAGCCACTTTACCTTGAGCCCAGGATGGGGCATGTGTCCTGCCTCAATCCCCTGAGCAATACTTCGAGGTAAATGCTTGTCATTGGCAAATTTCCAACATGATAAAACTCAGCCAGGTCGGCTCTGCCTCTGTGCCAGGGTGGCCAGAAAAGCTGGCACAAGTGACTGGGCTCCTGAGAAGGAAGGTGAAATGGCAGTGACCTTGGTGGTGGGGTGATATGGGGCCAGCCTCAGCTGCACGCTGCGTGGGAGGAGGCTGATGGGCAGCTTCTATCCCCCAAAACCTCTGAGTTGCCAAAGGCTGTGCACCAGTGATCCTGGCATGTACCCAGATGGGGTTCTCATCATGGCTAGGTCAAATTGCAGCCTTCCCACCACAGCCCTCCGCAGGTCATTCACTGCTCCCTGCACTGTGGGCTGATGGGGGGCCGCTGTCTGCATTTCCCAAATCCTCCTGCTTGCCTACATGTTGCGGGGGGAGGGAGTCCAGCCACCTGCTCAAGGAACAGCAAATTTACCTGCAGAGGAATGGCCACGGGAGCCCCAACCCTGCACTGTGGTCTGCCAGGACAGTCTGCCTGTGGGGTGGGGACAGCTTGCTGCCATTGCAGGGAGAAACAGCAGCTCAACCCTATCCCAGATAATCACAACTTGCCACATGCAAGTTTTACATAATCTGATAGCAATTAAAGCTGCTAAAAATTGGTCTTAATGGAATACATTTGTCCTCTGAATGTTTTGGCAGGAAGATTTTGTAAGCAACAAATGCAAACAGAATAAATAGAAAGACAATCCCCTGGCAAGATAAATCCAAAGTCTTCTGCTGTCTCTGCTCAAACTGAATAGCACCTTGGTGTAATAATCTTCATGTTGAGATCAATGAAGCTGTTAAATAAATAAAGCATCCAAGTGTAGAAGAAAGTAAGAGAAGAGGAACAGCATTCAAATTGGAAGACTAAAATTCAAGCCTCCTTGAGCCCCAAGGAAAGGATAAATCCATTAAGTTGTGAGGAAAAGAGAGTTGGAAAGAGTCTGTCAGATCCATTCTAAAATTTATGACAAAATAAAACTTAGTTAGGGGCCAGAAAGCAAACTGAAAGAAATGGCAATGTAGCAGGAGGATATGACTCTCCTACTATGGTAATTGGTACATACTTGGTGCATCTGCAGGTGTCTCTGCTGAGATGTTTGGCAGACTGGTGATTCCTTCTTCCAAAGTAAAAATGAATATTTTAGTTCTACTTTACTGCAATGTCCTTAGAGATGGCTGTTTTTTTCATCAGTCCCCCAGGAAAAAAAGTAAAAATGAAGAAGTTCAAATACACACCAAAAAGAATTAACAATCTTTTAGTTCTCTATCTATGTAGGAGTGTGTGTGTGTGTACATATGTGTATATTTGTGTATATATATTTCACTTTGTCCTGCAAGGATGTAATTCCAACTAGATATAATAAGACATAATATATACACTCCAATTAGAGCAGTAGAAGGAATACATAGCAGAATTATTCTGCTGGCTGATTTTGGAAATGTTTTAGCTGTCTGTATGATGCCAGTGTGACTGTGTTCCTATGGGAACGGGCTGCCTCAAAACAAAAGGGTTCTATAGCAAGAGTAGATGAATCCTGGATAAAAACTTGGTGTTTAGCAAAAACCTAAATATTCTGTAAATATCAAGTATTCTGCAATATTCAGATTAATTCACTCATTTTCAAAACTAATTGAAAGAGCTCTTTTCTACTCTGCCAGTGAGGCAAGATGCAATCAGTTACATTCAAACCATCATTAGGACTAATTAGGATATCCTAGGTAGTAAAAGCTTGTTCACATCCTCCGTGCAACCACAGTGTTACTTCTCAGAGCTGCACCCTAATGATGACCCTGTTACAGAAAAGCACCATACTGCAGGATTAAGTCCATAGGCTTTAATGGGACTACTGATTAAAATACTATTAAGTACTACTTATTAAAGCACTACGTTGTGAGAGGGAGCATTCTGGAGTCTGGCTTTATGTTAATATTTGCCTTAAATGCAGATTTCCTCTGAAGAACAAGGTCCTGTGTTGTATATTGTAAGAGTTTTAGGTTGCCCTAAAGTTGACTTGTAGCAGGAGCAATGCTTATAGAAGAAAACTCTGGAACTTCAAAGCTCCATGGAATATGATAAACACACAATGTAGTGGGTGAGCAACTGACTCATGAGTTGGGCACAAAGGGTAATAGCAAGTGGAATGACATCAGACTGGTGACTGGTCACTAGTAGTGTTCTGCAGGGCCAGATTAGGGACAATTCAATATCTTAATAACTTACTTGGATGCAAGACTTGAAGGAATACTAAGCAAGTTTGCTGATGATACTAAATGGGAAGGAGCCGTTGACTGCCTCAAAGGCAGGGAGGCCCTGCAGAGAGACCTGGACAAATTAGAGGACTGGGCAATCATCAACCATATGAAGTTTAACAAAGACAAGTGTTGGATTCTCCTCCTGGGATGGGGCAGCCCCGGCCACATGTACCAACTGGGGAACAAGAGGGAGCAGTACATGGAAAGGGACCTGGGAGTCCTGGTCAGTGGCAAATTGAATATGAGTTAGCAGTGCCCTGGCAGCCAGGAGGGCCAACCCTGTCCTGGGGGCATCAGGCAAAGCATCACCAGTAGGTTGAGGGAGGGGATTGTCCCTCTCTTTTCTGCACTGGGGCAGCCTCACCTTGGATATTGTGGGCAGTTTTGGGTGGCACTGTATAAGAAAGATATTAAGCTGTTAGAGAGCATCTGAAGGAGGGGAATAGAAGATGGTGAAGGGCCTTGAGGGGAAGCCACGTGAGGAGCAGCAGAGGGCACTCGGTGTGTTCATCCTGGAGGAGACTGAGGGGAGACCTCACTGCAGTTACAACTTCCTCATGAGGGGAAGAGGAGCGGCAGGCACTGACCTCTTCTCTGTGGTGACCAGTGACAGGACACAAGGGAATGGCCTGAAGTTGTCTTAGGGGAGGTTTAGGTTGGATTTTAGGAAAGGATTCTTCACTCAGAGGGTGGTTGAGCACTGGAACAAGCTCCCCAGGGAATTGGTCACAGCAACAAGCCTGACAGAGTTCAAGAAACATTTCAATAATTCTCTCAAGCACGTGGTGTGATTCTTGGGGCTGTCCTGTGCAGAGCCAGGAACTGGAGTTTGATGATCCTTCTGGGTCCCTTCCAATTCAGGATATTCTACCATTCTATGATTCTATGACATGTCTTGAAAAGAAGGGATTCTGGGGAAGAAAAGCATTGATCTGACCAGCTGGTCAGAGACCAGAGTGACTGCTGCAGCTAGCTGAATACTTATTTGAATCTCTATTCTGAGTGTTCATTCCCCAAACTGAAGCTGATCAAAAGCATCTGTGTTTTATTTTTAACTCAAAGCTGTTAAAATTGCCAGCAAAGTGGTTATTATGCTTGTAAGTGACACAAAGGAGACAGAACTTCACCTTCAGTTCTTTGCCAGCAGATAATGAATTAATAGACTGGAAGTTATGGGGAGGCTGGGACTCAACTTTTAAGGCAAGATTGTAAGTTGGGGGAAATACAAAGTTAAATGGAGTCAGAAGTGCTGTATATTAAGAGTAGAGTTGTAAACAAAACCTCTAGTGTGGTCCTGTTATGTTCCATCTGGTACTATGAGTCCAGAAATACTAATTTTCTAGTGGAAAGAAGTGAAACAAGGATGTCAGAGTTGTGTCTTCCAGTCATGGTCTTACCCATTCCATAACCACTGCTCAAACGTCTTCTTTAGGTTTGTTTTCAGTGATGGTTCATCTGTATCTTATCTCAGCTGACATAGTCCTGGTTTCCCTTACTCCTCCTCTAACATCAGTAGAACTTCTCTTGCACCTCACTTGAGGTGCAGAGAGTGGCCAAAGCGAGACATCAACATGCTAAAGGCATGGGGACCATTTGTGAGTGCCATTTTCTATGTCACCCTTACGGCAGATAGTGGTGAGGTACCCCTACGAAGAAATCCTAGAAGTGCCTAAGAAACCTTTATGTTTAAGGCAGCAGTAAAAGCCTCCAAGGAAAGGTTTTGGTTGTGATATGATAGGATTGGCACTTGGTGTTGTGGAACTTGAAGCACGTTTCAGGAGAGGTCTGCTGCTTTCACTGGTTTATGTGGTACTGGTGTTTTGTGCCACTTCAGCAGATAAAAGGGGCCATGTGGTCCCACCTCCCTGTACAGTTTCACCTGAGTAATTGTTTATTTGGGGGGATAGAAAGCATGTATGTGAGAAAAGGAAGTGAAGAGGAACAGGCTATAGAGAAATGTTTAAAAATTGCGGAACTTCAATTAGTGTTGAAATTCCTGTTTCTAATATCAAGAAATTTCCTGGTTTAAATTTCATGCTGCTCTGAACAGCAGTGACATGTTGTCACCTCTCCCTGTTTTTATTCTTAAGAAGGTACAAGAATTTTAAAGTGGCTGACAGCTTATCACCATTTCAGTGGAACAAATACAATATCTGATACTGTATCATGAAGACACTGTGCCCTTGGAAACAACAATTTGCAGTTTCTGTATTTAAAACAACTCTTACAGCTCACAGGAGAGCCACACAGTGAAAACATGGGTGTGTTAATCCTTTTTCGCTAAGATGTGAATTTGTTTGAATAGCCATCTGCTGGTCTTGAGCCTTCAGTATTTGCTTGGCAACCCGAACAAGATGGGTGAGGGGTATGTTGTTTTTATTGCTCTGTACAAAGCATACCTGGACTGCAGAGAGAAACAGGAGGATGATGGCCCATATAGGTAAGAGGAAGACAAATGCAGGTAGGGTAATTTGTCCCAGAACTTCAAATGCTCAAATTCAGTGTGCAGTTGTTTCTGAAGTGGGCACTTCTAAAGCCAAGTAATTTTAGTCCAAATCTGTGGCTTTTTAAGGAAATACATTACAGAGCATTAAAAGTGACCCCCATGAAACATCATTTTAATTGTGCCTGAATCTGTGCAGTTTTGCCCCAATTTGGAGCCAGAGGACAGCAGGCAGTGAGACAGAATACTGTAGTGCTCAGTCAAACAGACTGAAAGCCAAAGCCCTGAAAGTAGAAAATCACATTCATGGAGGATCTTTCTTTTTCCCTTTCTGCTTTAAATATTCACTTACAAGTGTTACAAAATATAAATGCAATAGTCTTCTGGGGGTGAAACCTAGAAAGAACAAATCCTCATGTGAAACCTGGCAGATCATTTTCAGGATAAACCCTATTTTGCGGCAGAGTGCCCCACTTTGAATAGGGAGTTTCCGCTCACCAAACAACAGCAAGTGGGTCATCAGCACTGCCCTGAGGATAAGTGTTTTTAGTGGGGGAGAGTTGCACAGGTGAAGAAAAATGGTTTGCAAGAGAAACAGGACTGATTTTTCCTGTGAATGCATTGGGATGGTGTTATGACAAACCCCTTTCTCATGGGGTTTACTGGTTTTCCACCCACCATATGGACAAAAAGCCTTTCCCATATTCATGATCGGGTTACTTGACCTGTGCAGTGCTCCTCGCTCAGCCCTCTGCCTTCCTGTGGCATGTCCTCTGGAAGCAGAGCGGCGCTGCATGCACAGTGGATGGTTTCAGTAGGCTGTTTGAAGTCCATCAAAGCAATTTTTAACACAGTGTGACCAGCTTAAGGCTTTTTTAATTTTTCCATTATCTGCATGAGGAAGACAGCACATTCATTGGATGCTGGACATGGCAATGCTTTGTCTTCTTCTGGAGCGTGGGTTCTTCATCAGGACAGACTGCCAGAAAAACATATTCTCTGCCCTCACTCTTCCTGACCAGGGCTGCTGGAGCTGTTTTTCCGGTGAATTTCCACCTAGACTAATAAACATTTTCCTGAAAACTTTTGCATTGAAGCAGCCATCCTATATTTGCCTTTGTTCTGTAACTCTCTGTGCTGTTGAATGGGACTCTCCTCTCCCAGGCAGTCCCCTGTGCAGCTGAAACTAACCCCTATGCAATTCTAGAGAGCACTAATATCTCACTTTAGTCACAAAAAGACACAATCTTAAAGACTTCGAGGCATCCTGCCCCTGTGATAGTTATCTAAATGTCGCCTATCAGGTATATCACAACCTGAAGTGAACTGGATGTTGTACTGTGCCTTGTGCATATTTTCTCATTAAGTCACTAGGCAAAAGGGTTGGGTTTTGTCTGTTTTTGTTTCATTTTGTTTGTGTTTTAATCATCATTATTTGCACCCAAATTCTAAAGTCCATGGTTAGGGCACCTACGGTCAAATTTCCTTCAACTCCTGCTGAGGGGGGAAAATTGAGCCATGATCTGAATATAAGCAAACAAATCTGTTGTGACAAACTCATGGGGGGATAAAAAAATATGATGATTCAAGGCAACAATATCCTCAACCTGAGATCATCGTTTTCACAAAGGCAGGGGGTAACAGCTGCCTGTTCATCAGAGGATTATATCTTCCTGCTGTTACTGCTGTGACCCTAAATAAAACCTCTAATGCCAGCAGAGCAGCATGGCTGGAGAACACAGTGATGGCAGGAATAAATCCCTCCTTTTTGCTTTGGGGAGGTTTCTGTGGACAGTGTTGTCTTTCTGGAGTCTTAACATTTATTTTTCCCATTAGGTCCAGAACATGGAGATTCAAATAATCTCCCTCTTACCGCAGATGCCTTTATAAAATCATAGGTCCCCATTCTGCTGAAAATGTAATTGAAAGGCATATACAAATGCAGTGTTTAATTCCAAGATTTTCCTGTATTTTGATTAAAAACCTCCTGGATTCTAAAGCTTAGGTTGTGCTAGATATAAAAACACACGTTCATCCAAGAGCACAACATGAATGAATACAAGCATTAAATTCTGCTGACCATTCACTTGAAATTTTTTCCGCCGCATGTGATTCCAGGACAAATATTGATTGAATAACCTCTGTGTGTGTGTGAAGTGTGGTCTAATGCCCAGAGCAACCTTTCTCTTCCGTGTCTAATCACCAGCGATAGCTGTAAGCTTCCTTTTGTATCAAAAATCTCGTTTCATAACGTAGCTCCCCTGGTCTTTGGAACCTGAGTTTCTCTGTTTGTTTGTTCAGACCGTTGAGGTCTGCTGGGATATTTCTCTGTTTGATTTGCTTGTTAGCTTTGTTGCTGGCTGAAATGGCCCAGGGATGGTTTGTTCAAGGCTCTTGTTTTCTTTTCTGGAAGAGCTGGTGGAGAGTTTTGTTCTCCACAAGTCAGCCAGCATCACTGCATGTGAGGTTTGCCTTGCCGCCTGCAGCTCATCCACCTGGGCAAGGTAGTAAGGTACATGTGCACACACGTGGGCACTGAGAATCTGCTCAGTCTCTGATAGGCCTCCCTTTTTGTTTATAAAAGCACTGGGTGATGTTTTGGGGATTGATTTTTTGGGATGCAAGGCAACAGTGGCTCTCCTTAGAGAGGGGTTGAATCCCTGGGGCAAATGGAGAGGGAAGGGAGGTCAGAGCTGGTGTTTGCTGGGACGAGATCAGCCAAAGCTGGAGAAATACAGGGTGCAGCAGAACAAAGGAGTTTGAGTAAGATGCTCCCTCTCTCTCTCTCTCAGGGATGCTCTTTATTACACGGAAAGGAGACAAATATTATAGTTGGCCTTACAATCACTTTTCACATACAGAGTGCAGCATATGAAGTTTTCACAGAGCACATAGCTCCCCTGAAGGCTTCTCACAGGAAACCTGGGGAAGCACTGGGGCCCCTGCTCATGCTCCTTCATACCTAGCTGCCCTCCGTGTCTTCAGGACATGTGCTAGGAGCTATGGTGGTGGGAGGTGGGGCCTGGATTTAGTTGTCTTTCATTCATGCAATCACCAAAACTATTAATGTGTAAGGTCTCAGCCCTTGCCAAGGATGTGCACATTCGTGGAGCACATGTTGCTCCCTTCTAGCCTAAAAAACAGTTTTATTTATTCTTATGCTAAAATATTCATATTGGTTTCTCCTGATATTATGATTCTTACTCTTCTCTATAAATAAATCTGAATAAACACACACTAAATATATATAAATAAATATACACATATATATACATGCACACATATATATATATATATCCCTTCCCTCTCTTTTCCTTCTCTTCTCACAGTATGAGCAGTCCCAGTGAAAGGACAGTAACTTTCCATCACAAATGCTTTTCTTGTGACTGTTTTTTTGTTTTCTAAGCCTGCCACATGAAAATAGACATAATATTTTCATTTTGGTTGTGTATAAATAAATAGAAATTTGTCTTCCAGAATGTGTTCCTAGAGCAAATCAAGTTGTTTTAGGTTTACTCCCTTTCTAAAAAATACTCATTGTTTACATGCAGATGTAAATCTCCCTACTTAAAAAGTATCCTGATGATGAACTGAAAGCTCTGTTACAGCAGTTTAAGTTTTGGTTCGTATTTGCTCCATTAGGTATTATATATCCATTATGTATTCATACCTCAAAAAAATATGCTCACATCTTTTCGTTATATTCTCTTAAAGACATTATTAAAGGCAAATCTCAGCTTTTTTAGTTCCAAGCCCATGTCTGAAGCCATGCATGTGCCAAACCGAGGAGATGAAGGGCTGTAGAAAACTCTTTTCCTCTTTTGCCTGGCCTAATTCAGCTGGTAAAGTCTGGTGCACAGACTTCAGCTGCCAGCAAGGTTTCCCTGGGGACTGGATCCTCTTCCTCCTCCTCAGCATAATGGCAGGAGATTGCTCTCCCTGAGGATTTTTTAAGGAAACAGTCTATGCTTTTAATGTTAGCTCAGCCAGCAGAAAGCATCAGTGCCCCAGACTGGCTCTGTAATCAGCAAGGAGAAAAGCACCTCTCTACAGCTGAACATCACATCTCCCGAGATCCTCCTGGCACCTCCAGGTGGATCACAAGTTGTTGTGACACTGTTGGCTTCTGCTGGCTGGCCTGCTTCTTCTCCTTGGCTTCAAGTTGTTGCTGAGCCTACAGCTCATCCCCCTATGCTTGAGGGAGATGTGGCATAAAGCAAGCCTAGGAGGGACTTCACATCAGCTGAGATTTGGATTTTTCCTGCCATGAGCAAGTATCGCTAAGGCAGCCCCACAGCACAAAGGCAATCTCAACACAGTATGGAAAGAAAATATGGAAATATTTCCTTTAATGTCTAGAACAGGGATGCTGTTATTGACTCGGAGCTTTAGGTGCCTCCAAGCTGGACCATTGGTCAGGGTGGAAGGATACTCCTGAACCTTGGTGTTGAGGCATATGAGATGGTGCAGTCCCACAGAGATGTTTTGCTCATTAGTACTTCCACTTGGATACCTGGTTATTTCCCATGGGAGCAAGGCTCCCTTCTCCATGGAAGGTGGGAGTAAGCTGTATATTCAGATGATGGTCCACGCATAACAGCTGGTGCAGGAAATCTCCAAACTGTGGGAAGCTGGGACACTGTGCTGCAGGAAGAACAGCTTACTATACTTTACCTGTGTCATTTTCTAGACTCTTTAAGTCACAGCAGTGGTTTAGTGGACCTCTGCTCCTCCTACATGAGCTGCTCTTTCTACGTCTGTCTTTGAACACATGGACCCAACTTTGAAGTTACCTCTCAGTTTTAAACTTTCAATACAGGCGAAAGGGGAGATTTGTTGGGATCTGGCTCTCAGTGAGGAGGACTGTCCGTGCAGCATGCACGGATGCTCAGTGCACTGACGTGGAACAGGCTGTGCCAGACCAGCTTGCATTTGGGTCACTATTGACTACTTACTCTGACCTGCATGTTTCACTGTTCATTTCCCTGATACAAGCTTTAGAAATCCCTGCTTCAGAAATGTCTACCTGCTGAGGGAGCAGCCTGAATATTAAGTGGAGGCTAGAGAGATCCTTGTTCCTTTTCTTAAGACATGCATGGTCAGAGGCTGTGGTGGGTTCACCCTGGCTGGACACGAGGTGCCCATCAAAGATACTCTGTTGCTCCCCTCCTCAGCTGGACAGGGGTGAGAAAATACACCAAAATATATAAAAATTCCCATGGGTTGAGATAAGGACAGGGAGAAATCACTCACCAACTACTGTCACAGGAAAAATGGACTTGACTTCAGGAAATTAACTTATTTGCAATCAATTCAGAGTAGGGTAACAAGAAATAAAATCTAAACCTTAAAACACCTTCCTCCCACCTCTCCCTTCTTTCTGGACTTAATTTCACTCCCAGTTTGTCTCCTTTCCCCCAAGTGGCACAGGGAGATGGAGAAGGGAGCCTGTGTTAAGTTCATCACACATTGTGCTGCTGCTTCCTCCTTGAGGGGAGTACTCCTTGCGCTTGTCCTCTGTTCCAGCATGTGTCCCTCCCTTCACGAACAGACTGCTCCAGCAATGGTGTCCCATGGTGTCACAAGTCGTGCTAACAAACCTGCTCCAGCAGGGGCTGCTCTCTCCACAGAGCCATAGGTCCTGCTAGTAGTCTGCTCCAGTGTGGGCTTACCATAGAATCACAGAATATTCTGAGCTGGAAGGGGGCCCACAAGGAACATCGAGTCCAGCTCTTAGGTGAATGGCACATACACAGGTCAAACCCACAACCTTGGTGCTACTAGCACCAGGGTCTAACCAATGGAGTTAATCTCAGGGTCTGTACAGGGTCACAGACTCCTTTGAGTATCCACCTGCTCCAGTGTGGGTTCTTCTGTGGGCTGCAGGGGAATCTCTGCTCTCATGCCTGAATCACTTCCTCCCCTTCCTTCTTCAATGACCTTGGTGTCTGCAGAGTTGTTACTCTCTCACTTGTTCTCACTCATCTCTTCTCTGGCTGCAGTTGCTCCTGCATAGTAACTTTTCTTCCCTTATTGACTATGTTATCCCTGAGGTACTGCCATAGTCGCTGATGGGCTCAGCATTGGCCAGGGCCAGGTCCATCTTAAGAGCCAGCTGGCATTGGCTCTCTCAGACATAGGGGACACTTCTGGCAGTTTCTCACAGAAGCCATCCCTGAAGACCCCTCACTACCAAAACCTTGCCATACAAACCCAATACAGAGGGTTTTTCAGCTCAAGCATGGATGACACTATGCATATCTTGCTCTATGGAGCTGGTGCATTATCCATCTTTCCTGTGTTATGACTTTTAAATTAGGATGCTCCTCCAAGTTTTAATCTTCTTTTTATCATGAGGCTGTTGGGTGGAATTAAATCCTAACTCGCAGCCATCTGGGAGCTGAAAATGTCAGTGGAGGCTAAGAAGTGGTCCCTGCTGAGGGACCATCGTGTTGAGATGTGCTCCACACTCCTGCTGGTACAGCTGTTGGAGGCAGAGGATGTTCCTGATCTATTGTAGCAATGGTCATACCTGCACATGGGTGGTGGATGTCAGTATAGCCTGACGCAGATACCTGCCCGCAGGCAGGGCTATGACTGAGTGGACTTTCTGCTTTTTTTGCCTGGCAAAGCACCTGCAGGAGCACAACTTGGACAAAAGCAAACAGGAGATGCCAATACGGAGAAAAAGGAGGGCAAATGCTGTTGTAATTACAGCTTGCAAACATCGGCAGGTAAACCCAAGCTTGACCCCAAGGACACCTCCAAAACAGCCCTCTGGAACAGACATGTTTATTGCCTTTTTTTTTTTTTTTTAAATCCCTTTTCTTCAACCTAGGCCTGCAGCTGAAGCCTCCAGCACAGGACCATGTCACAGCCCCAGTCGTACGTGCATCTCCAGTAACTGATCTGCCTCGTATCAATGCATGGCTTAGAAAAGGTTACTTATAAAACCTGCTTTGTTTGGGAAAGTGAGAGTGCAGACCAACTACTCACACTTAGCAATGCTTGCAAAGTGAAACTGTCTCACTTGGGACCAAAATGCAGACCAGGGGATAAGGATAACCTGCTTCCACTATGTCTTTTGTTATCCTGGTGGGAGTGGGAGGACACAAGGCATCATCTGTGCAGTTTGCTGTCTCTGCTCAGTCGAGCAGTGGGTCAGTAGTTGTGAGCAGCATCACAGCCAACCCAGCCAGTCATCCTAGCTAGTGCTGAGGTGATGTTTCTGCTTGATACCATGACTCAGGAATTTAAAAGGGAATTTTAAAGGTTCTTAGGAATTTTAAAGGGTCTGAAAGCTTTTCATCACTCTGCTTTTGCAAGAAGTTTTTTACTGTGCTTGCTTATGGTTCTGATGCTTGGAGCAAACAGATGCTTGTTTAGAAATAGGTCAGAATTCCCAGACCTGTAGGAAATACTCTCTGCTTTATTTTGCACTGGTTAGTACCCAAAGCTAAGCATGCAAACCATCCCTGTGAATAGCCCAAGCTGCTCCCCCATTCAGGGCGCTTCTTGCTCACGGTGAGAGCTCTCTCAGAGTGTAAGTGGTCAGAGACCATGTGTGCGTGAGCTGGAGAAACTTATGTAAATATGACTGCTTTGGGGCAGGCATTTAGAAGGGGCTGGGCTAAATGATTTATTACTGTGCTCAGCGCTGACACTGAGAGGGTTCTTCTCAGGTTGGCTTTTATCATTGACACCTCCTTATGGGGTCTCACTTACTGGAAAATTCCTAGTAACTGGATAGTGGGAGGGACCTGCAGACCCAGGTCATGTAGCTTATGATCCTGTGCTGGAAGCTGTGCAATTCGTCGCAGTATGAGAGAATTAAACCCACAGGCATGGCCATCCAGGAAGCATGGCCTTGCACTAGTTAAAACAGATGGAAAAAACTGCAGCCTCTGCACTAGTGGCAGCTCAAAGTTTCTCCCTCCATATTTCATTTCTCTTATTTTTGCACAGGGGTGAAGTCAGAGGTGCCAGTGCAGCAGTCAGAAATTACTTTCCCCTCTACAGACAGATCCCTGAGCAGTCAGCAGCAGAAACTGGGTGGACCCTGTGTGTATGTAAGCCTTCCCTGTATAAGAGAAAATCCTTCATTTAGAAACCTCAATAGCCTAAAACTCATTTAATATCAGACCTTAGGTCACTTATTCATCCCCACTGCATTCAGCAGAGCAGAGCACCAGGTATGCAGGGTTGGGGATTGCTGGATCCGGCAGCCCAGCAGGTAAAAATAGTCTTTAGCCAGGTTTATCATGAATTCCAAACTGGCACACACACAAGACCTTTATACATGTGGCCGCAATCCAGTGTTGTGGTTTAACCCCAGCTGGCAGCTAGGGGATGAGGTGGGGTAGAGAATCAGAAGGCTAAAAGTGAGAAAACTCATGGGTTGAGAAAAAGAGTTTAATAGGAAAAGCAAAAGCTACTCACATGACCAAAGCACCAAAAGGAATTCATTCACCACTTCCCATTGGCAGGGAGGTGTTCAGTCACCTCCAGGAAAACTAGGCTTCATCACACCTAACAGTGACTTTGAAGGCAGATGGCATCATTCTGAACATTTCCACACTCCTTCTTCCTTCTCCAGCTCTATATGCTGAGCATGATGCCATATAGTATGGAATATACCCTTGGTCAGTTATAGGCAGCTGATCTCTCCTAACTCCTTGTGCAGTCCCAGTCTCCTTGCTGGCAGGGTGCAACCAGGAGCACAAAAGGCTTTGACTCTGTGTAAGCACTGCTCAGCAATAACAAAAACATCCGTGTGTTATCAACACTTTTCTCAACACAAATCCAAAACATAGCCCTGTACCAGCTGCACTGAAAAATTCAACTCTCTCCCAGTTAAAACCAGCACACCCAGAACACACAGCACTTGCACAAGCAGCAATTTTCATCCTGTCCCCCCTCTGTGTCTAATCAGCATGAAGGCCCATGTGTAGGAAATGCATACATACACACCATGTAGGCAGGAACTGTCCTCATATATCCAATCTATACGGTAGCTGCTGGCACTTGGTGGGCACAGGACTCCTCCAAGGGCTGTAGCCCCACTCAGCTGCAGGCACACAAACCTCCTCTGTGCACACACACGTGCACACACACACGCACACACGGCTGTGGACACCTCGAGTAACCAGTCATGGGCACAAAGCCTACCTGGCTGGCCCTGGATGGTCTCATCTCCCTTTCTGCACACCCACCCACACAGGTCTTGCAGTGAACCCCAGATCCCACACTCTCTCCTGTGCTTGGTCTGGACCCCATGGCCCCGCCAGTAGACAGCTCCTCTAGCTGTCTCACAGGCAGGAACAAACATCTGGCCTGGACTATTTCTGCTTCGATAACTGGCTCCCAAGCCACCTATTTCGCTTGCCTGCCAGCAAAACTAGGGACCCTAGCAGGGACCCTCTACCTGGGGAAATAGCTGGAAACACAGTTTAATGAGCAGACATGACAGATGGCAGCAATAAGATTCAGGGCATAGCCAGACAAGTGTACTGACCAGCCACTGTCGGTGCACACTGGCCTGTTATATACCTTAATTCTGTCCCACTTATTATTCCCCAAACCACCATTATTGCTCCATTTTACCACTTTTGATTCCTCCTCATAACATCCTGTAAGTTTGTTCCATCCCAAGATGCTGTTCCCCCGCGTCTCACAATGTACCAACTCCCTCAGGAGAGCCTCTCCTGATGTCTCACCCTGATGGATGTCACCCTTGGCCCATGGGACTGAGGCTTCCCTGGGACAGCCCTGCAAAGGGCAGGGAGGGACTCATGTCCCCAGTACAGTTATAGGGTCTCCCCACCTGCTGTCACGCCTGTGCTACTTTTAGGGGTCGGTGAACCTTTTGTCACATAACATGAGGTCTGACATATGGAAAACTTTTTGCCCTCTCAGGTTACTTTGAAAGCTTTGCTAAATAAAAGCATAAATTTATACAATCTTCTGATTTTAGGGGCTGCAGCTTTGTTGATACAACTGTGGGCTTGGCAGTGAGATCAGGACCCTCAAAAGCAACACAGCAATGAAAATGGGGAAGTGGAATGGTCTGAAAACACAACGAAAATAGCTAAAAGCACACACATAAGTAGCGAAAGAGGAACAGCACAGAAGGGCTGTCAGTAGGTCAGGAAAATCTCGGAATTTCACATGTTGAAAATTCATCAAACCTCCTTGATATTAAGTTACACGCAGGCCCCTTCTGAGCAATAAATGAGTCTGTATTATCCCAAAGCCTTAAAACACTGAACCAGTTAGCAAGCAGGCAGCTCAGAAATCCTCCCTGAAAACTTCTCCCTTTGGCATCAGCCATAGCCAAGGGGTATCAGGTCTTTTATGTTGTAGCTTTTTTTTAACTTTCAAAAAAATGAGATGTGCAGAGCAGCAGATACTCTGAGAACTGCAGAGACAGCAGCCACACACAATCACATTATTTTATTTATCTGTGTTCTGCTCCTGATATTTTCCCACTTCCATGATTCATCCTTGGCTAGTATATAGTTTAAATCTATTACAAAAATGCAGTTCCATTTGTCTGAGTGATAAAAAAATACAGAAAAAAAGGCAACTAAGATTTAAAATACACTAAGCCAATTTGAAATACCTCATTCAACAGCCACCAGTTATATGCTAGCACAAGGAAGGCCACCAGAATAGGTTAATACAGAGTTTTGAACGTGGCTGTAGAATAGGCCAGGATCTGACAAGATGGTCTTGGGCTATCCGTATGTTAACATGTTTCTCTGGGGAAATGGAGCATTTTCACACAAAACTTCCCTCACATGGGTTGCCCTCTGTCAGTGCTCCAACCTACAGCCTAGCATTCTGCAATGGGATGAGAATTACAAGGTCTGGCTTTCTCATTGCTGAACTCCATCACGTTTTAGAGTGTCTTGAGTCTCTTGCCCTTTGAAAGATCTTCTTTTGAAAACATTTCAAGTTAGTCTGAACTGAAAGCCTGAATCCAGAATTGCGAGAGAGATGGGAAATTGCTGGGGAAAATATTTTACCACCATGAATGCAGGTGATGGCCCTTGGCAGGCAGGCATCAGTTTTGCTCCTGGAAAGGTACGTACATCTAGGACTTGGAAGAGCTGAGCAGATTAAAACAGGGTGCTGCCTCTAGGTAGCAAATTAAAGTGGCAGAAGGAAGAAATGTTTGTTTTTGGGAGACTCCTGTGAGTCTCATAACTGTATGTTGAATGCAGTTCCCTCTAGGAGAATGACTCAGTGCTTACTACAGCTATTGGGTGTCTTTGCTGGGTGTAAAAGAGCTGCCATGGGTTATGGGGACATGCGTGAGAGCCTCTGGAGTAGGTCATGTTGAGTTTACAGACCCATTTGGAATAATCATTTGTGGTCTCTCTGGGTAATTTATAAATGCCTTAAGTCTTAGTGTTTCTATTCTCATGTCCTTCCCAGTTCAGTCCTGGGACAAACAGATTCTGCAGATGTTTTCTTCCGAGAAATCCCATGAGATCTATTTTTATTTATACTGAATTGGAAATTTTTTATATCACAAAGTGAAATATATTATAAAAACAATTGTTGCAGTGGCAGTTCACATTTGCTTTATCATAAATGGCTTTATAAATGAACCATATTGTGTGAGGAGATCATGTACGCAATAATTTAAACAGCTGGCACAACCTGGAGACCACTGGTCTCCACAGCACATACCTGTCTTTTAAAAAAGGTATTGATCACATTTAATGACTTATGAAATAAGTCATATATTTCCATAATGCTATGGTAGAACAGTTTGGTCATCTGATGTCTTGACAAAAATTTTAGAGAAGCCTCCTTTGCTTAATCCTTAGTGCAGAGAAGATCCTTATCAGTCTTGATGAGTGCAGTTGTGAAGGGGCTTACCACTAAGCACCACTAACCCAAGACTCCCCCAGCTCAATGCTCTCCTTTAACTACAGCAAAAGATCAGATGAGACATGTAAGGAATTCCTTTCTTAGGAATGCATAAGACTACTTTTCAAGAGTAGTCACTAAGAAAATACTCAATATTCAGAGGTTGAGCAATAAAAAGGGTTTTCTGACAGTCCCCACTCCCAAACAGTTAAATCTTTCAACACAGGCTTGAGAAGAAGAGAATCGGATTTCCAATGATTTCATGTGCTTCTCTATTATAGACCAAAGGAGAAGTAGAGGGAAGTATGGCTAAAAAAATATTCCTTGTAACTTTTTATGTTTTCTCTTTTACCTTGCTTAAGTGTCAGATTGTTGGGATTAAACTTCAAGAGTCCCATTGGTTTCTCTGAATGATTTTCCAAGCATTTAACAATTTATTAGCAATTAATAGAGTGTGCTTGAAAGGCTAGCAAACTGAAAACTATTCAGTTGTTACCCAGCAAGACAAATGCATATAAAGAGCACAGTGATTTCAGAGAGGGTTGTCACGATGAGTTTGAGCTTCATGCCGGCTTCTATTAATTTGACAGTAATAATATAAATTGAACTGCATTAGAACGGAGTGAAATACTTCAAAAAGTCTACTATTTCAAATCCAATTATTTTAGATTTAATTTCATGGAAAATTTTGCCTTTTTGTTCCAAAGTGGAACACTGCTATGATTTAAGATGCTGGGTATTTCCATGAAATAGAAATAAGAAATTAGCTTTTTCTTATTTGTAACTACTAGTGTCTTGATTCTCATTATATTAATCCTTATATTTATGTGAGACAGTACCTGTATTTTTGCAAACTGGCTAAAGTAGAAGAAAATTTGAATTAAAATAATTGCCTCTTCTAGGACATCTGTTCAACATTAAAAGAGTATCAACTCATTATCTGATACACATTATCCAAGATAATGTTAGCTTTTTTTTTCATTTTATGTTTCTTTTCAATTGCAGCTTAAATTCCCAAGCCTTCTGAAATGGTGAGTCATTAGGAATGTAATTTCAAAGACTGTATTTAATCTCCTTATCTTTTCCCAAAACTGATTTACCCAAGGGCACAAGTAAAGCACATGAAACATATTCCTAAAGGCCCCTAAATTGTTACTTCTTTCTTATCTAGCCTTATTTTAGTCTCACTTTATTTAAAGCTGCTCTAAAAAGACTCATCGAGTTGGTAATTTTGACTGTGAGGGAATTAAGCAGGTTTTATCACCAAATAGATTTGAGCTGATGACTCCATCTCAATTTTGTCTTCTCTGCTTCTTGTTTCACATGTGTCTGATCCACAGCACGGCCTCCTGTCTATTCCTACTGGCTTTGGAGTACAGGCATATAAAGATTTTGTCCTTTCACTATGCTTTTTTCTTACAACCTTCTCCATATGAAACTATTGTCTAAGTAGAAAACATATCAGGCAAGGGATTAAGTTAGAGAAAATGAATTAATTCAAAACACTTATTAAAGTTGGTGTCTGTAAACATGAAAGATAAAAAACAAAAAACAAAACCAAACAACAAAAACCCCCAAGACCTAACTGATCTCTGCTTTGAAGTTTAAAGTCCTAGGCAGGAATACAAACCACTCAGAAATAAGGGAGATCTGTATTTCCAATTTATGGTTAATACTACATTTATTCTGGTACAGTAGCTGAAATATATTAGTATGTGTCATCACTACCTGAAGGCAGTATCTTTGTAGAAGAAATTGGTGGAATAGAGGTAGACATGGAAGTCTTCCTACCATTATTTCTGGGGATATTGTCTTCACTTTTCTTGTCTGACTATATTGTGTATGTCACCAGATTGTGTTTAAAACTTTACTGGTGCATTGGCTAGTTCCAAGTGTAGTCACTTACTGGTGTAGAAAGTACATATCAAATGTTGCTGCTCTGATTTGAAGATGCCTTCCCCATAAATACATGCTTTTAGCTTAAATCAGCTTTCCCCCCTGTAATGAAAAACCTTTTTCCCTTGTTGACTTTAAACTCCAACTAATTTTTCTAACAAGTTGCCAAAAAGGAGCCTTGGCTATAAATGACACTGATAAGCCTTGTTCATGGTTGCAGCTGGAATGCAGACAAAAGCCACCCAAGGACAAGTGGTCTTCAAATATCCTTCTCAAAGTTCCTGCTGGGCAGGGTTATCTCCCACCATTGCCAAGTGTGGGAGACAGACATCGCTGCCCTTGACTGGAGGCTCCCAGTGCCTCTCTCCACAATGAATGTGATACAGTAATTCCTGCCAGACACCTGGACATTCATGTGGCTCTGCTGGGATGATGCTTGCACCTCAAGCAGTGTGCCCAGGATGCTAAAAGTCTAGCCACATACGTATCCTAAAAAATATTCTAAAGAGAAGAAGCAGATTTTAAAATAGTGGGAGACAGAAGAGAATTGTAACCCAGAAAAAAACTCACATATCAATATGACAGTTGAGGGAAGATTTATCTATATTTATAGGACTCAAATTCAAACTTGAGGATCAAAATTCATTGTGTATTGCTATAATGCATCCTTGTCCTAAGACACAGCAACCCAACCTGTGCTGACCCATCACTGTGTAACCTGTAAAATTATTCACAGAAGACGACACTGTTTATATCATCTACAGCACATAATTTTTCCATATGCTGGCATACAGGAACAGATTGCAAAGCACAGACTAAAGAAACAAGAAGAAATCTGAGGAAAACACTTTACATTTCTGTTTTTTATCCAAAGAAACTACATGGACCTAAAGCAAGCATGGCCCATCTTCCATTGAGGCAAACTTTGGGCCTATTTCTGCACTGTCTCACTCCCTCCCTTGGTAGTTAGTTGTTCATACTTGCACACAGAGACACTCCTGGAAATTTTATGCTCACTCTGTGCAGGGACAAAGCAATGACCAACTGTTCAGACTGAGCAGTCTTTCCATGCTGTGACACACAAGACAAAGAAATCATCAGCTCCTTCTTCCAAATTCTCTGCAACCGATTGATTTGAATAGAGTACAGCCTTTTCTCTGAGGATCAGGGCTGATGTTTATTATTTCTAAAACCAAGAATCCACTGATACCCCATGATGTACCACCAATGAGCACCTCATCACTCTCTTCCGCTCCCTCCTCTGTTCTTCCCCGGCCTATGATTTTGTCCTTTTCTATTGTTTTTCTTTTGACAGGAGTTTCTAATTATCAGCAAACAGACATTGTTTTCCTCCTGCTTCATTAGGGACAAGGCATTCATCCTTTCTGTATGAGAAAGGCAAAGTTCAAAAGCACAACTAATTAAAAGCAACTAATGATCAAGTTGGCCTCCCAGGCACTGCAGGAAATGGAGTTGGCCTGTGGACATTTTACCAACAATCTGTCTCACTTCTGTGCCCCCAAAATGGCTTTTAATCAAAGGCTTGCTTCTCAGGCAGAGATGTGTTTGCAGACTGAACAGATAATACCATGGAAGTGCTAAAGCCATCACCTTGCCATCTTTATGTTTTTGGGAATGACACTAAGCCACTAACTTGTACAATTGTTGGGCCCATACCAGAGTCTGAACAGCACAGGCTTGAATAAATGCTAAGAATCACTAGGAATACAGGGGTGATGGATGGACTGTACTCCAGGAGCCCAGAAGGAGCTCTGCTGGAAACCCTGAGCATTACCTTGCTCTGAGTTCAGAAAAACTGACTTTCAGAAGCCACTTCAGCCCCTTCCAGTGAGGGTTGTTTTTGACAATGTCAAGTGGATGTGGTTTTAGATATTATTGTTTCTTTGAGGGTTCTTACTACATGAATGTCAAGTCTTCAAGCTCTTCCAGTCATGGCTAATGTCCTATCATTATTTATCTACATATCCATAACATACATACATATTCTAGCATCGATTACACTAATTTTCCCCTTATCTCACAAAATGAGAAGAGGCAGCATGAATCCTAAGACACAGTCAGACAAGAAGAGGAAACTAGAAGACATCAGTGGCTGTCCTGGCTGTTCTGCCAGGTGGTGAATGCATGACCCAACAGGTACTGCTATACAGAGATTTCCCTTTGTGTACTCATACCTAAATACACCTGAAGAAATTTCTCACACTCTTCCAGCTTCTGAGTATTGGTTTCATGTAAGAAAGTATATGAATACTTGGCTCATAAACACTGATTTTAGGCAACTGTCCAAATCTCCTCTAAAGACACAGGCCTACTTCAGCCTACGGTTTTTATCCCAAATTTCCTTTCTTCTCCAGCGCTTACAAGTGTGGAAAAAAACAGCTCAAAGAACACCGTCCACTCCTCTGATAGCACAGCTGACTGCAATCACAGTGTGCTGGCATGCTAATTATAAATGTAACAATATTTAAAGTTATTTTTTTAGCAGACTTTCTTGACTTACTCCCTTTTGCTTCCAATTCCTCTGGGCAAAAGACATGTTATTGCAAGAGTTTTCTAAAAATACAGGCAAACCATAACTAGAAATTGCAATTAGAAATGACTGCATGTAGTAATCTTTAATTGAACTTTACAAATTTATAAATTTCAGTCATCTTTTTGGTACACAAAGGTTCCTCATACTGCTGGTATTTCTTTAGGAACTTCTCTTATTTTTGGAAGGGAAATCACAGTCTGTTTCTATTCTTGTTTCTACATTTTTTAAAATTGATCTCTTACTTGTCAAGATGAAACACTTTTTATCATTAGAAGAGCTAGACATGAGATCTACAATTTTAAAAGCAATTGAAGTCTTAGAAAAATTGGCTAACTAAAAAGGAAAGGGGAGTTCTTGCATTGTTTGAAGCACAAAAGCAGTTCCTTACTGTCCTCTAGTGGAGCAGTAATATCCTCACCAGCACTATCTGGTTCTTTCTGCTTGTAACAAAACCTGCTGCCCCTTGGTGAGCAACCCTTCCCATTTACTGCTTCCAACTTTATGAATTTATCAGCATCTATCACACTCCTTTGTGTGTGAAGGGGTTCTGCTCTGCAAATTCCCCCCTCTTCTATATCCCAGTTAAATTTGCACAGTGAATAATTTAACCAACTTTCTTTGTCCTCCACCCTTTCTCTAAACACATATAAGACTGAATGAAACAGGACCTAGAAGAACCTCACCTGCTCTGATGATTTATGTACCTTTAAACAGACATAATCTAGGAGACAACTTTTCATTTTGTGCCTTGACAAGTTGATTCTACTGTGAGCTGTCAGATGAATCATGCTTTGACACCTTCAAAAGTCCGAAAGACCACTAGAATGACACGATTAAAAAGCGTCATCTTTCCACATTTTATTTATCCATGGGTCTGAAAATCTTGTTTGTTACACTCTTAGCAATTAATCCAGTTTTCAATACTCCATAAAATTAGTCAGGCTTCAGCATCACTGATCTCCTTGGAGTCTTTTTTAAAGCCTGATGGCAGAATTGTCACTTTGCTTTCCTTGACCACCAAAGCTGCTCTGGGTGCCAAATTCTATGTTGCAGTGAGGGATTTAGCAATTTCTTCTGTCACTTTCAATCCACGGGTGTGGACTCCGGCCCTGACCAACATCGACCTTTCCTGCCATTTCAGCTTACAACAGCTCTGCCCACCCACCCCCTATGAAGGAAGGTTCTTAGGCACTTCCACAATGGACACTGCTGTAAAAATCCCAAATTTTCTCATCATCTCACCTTTAAATGTTCCCATTATTGATTGATCTTTTACTTTACAAACTTGCTGTGAAGTTTGTTCTGATAGTTCTTAAAAACAGGATTTATAATAAGTTCTTTCAGATATGTTCTCAAATGGTCTACTTCACAGCAAATTTTACATTTGATGAGTTAGTGTGTCTCCACTTTTCTTACTGTGGACATACCTTCAGCTTTGTAAAGCCTCTCCCTAGTTAAAAGCAGTCTCCAACCATACTTTTCTTGTTAAAAATTTCTTTTTCAATGGACAAATATTTATTCAGGGTACATAACCATTGCCTTAAAACAATTTTCAAGATACCTGCAAAAACACTTTTTGGCAGCACCCACTAATCTTCTTCAAAAATTTTTAATTTTCAGGAAACTAGACTTACCTTGGCATGGATTCTTTGACTGCCTGCTTCAAGAAATGAACTTTTACAGTGTGTAAACACTTATTTTCAGCATGTGTTATTATATATGGGAACAACTAAAGATTTTAACTGTTATTTGGCTTTATCCCTTTGGCTTTTCTTAGGACATGCCCCTGCGAAATGCTAAAGCAAATATATCAACTAAGCAGGCAGGATGGGGACAGTGCCTCCTGTTACACCTTCTTCTATTTTTCTGCAAAGTCTGCGATTTCAGCCTAAGAGGAATTTTGTGTTACTTAGTGTTACAGTTAAATTGATCACATTTTTTTTAGTTTCCTTCTTAGGCCTACGCCCTGACCTCTCCACCAGCAGAACCTGCCAATATTTCTATATAACTACACCTGGAATTAAATGGTCCTATCCACCAAGCTTTTAAATACAGACTTTTTTATACACACACCATATATATATAAAAAATACAAGAATAGAAATTACAGATACTTCTATATATATAAATCCTTGGAGGTATCTGTACTTTCTATTATCTTATTTTGATTTAAGGCATTTAAATAGTTACTTGCTTTATGATCTCTTTTTTTAAAAAAAGTTCTCACTGGTTGAACATGACTCTGTAGCTTCTTTATTCCTAAGTGTCTTTTAGTGATCTTTGGCCTGCCTACCTGTGTAGGTATTACCCTGCCTCAGTGATAGTGTACGCTCTTACTTTCCAAACACAAGTATGAAACTATATCCCCTGCTACAAAAAACTAATTTAAAATACCTGTGGAGAATCCTTTGTAATCTAGGTGATGACCACTGCTGTACACTAGGAGAACTCTGGGCAGAGCTGTCACCCAAATTTAGAAATAACAATGCTTATCTCTATCAACCAGTGAGACACAGATGCACAAACAGATCCAAATTAGGAAAGAAATATTGGATATTCTAATTTAACCACTTAGGAAAACATGGTGCTATACATTTAACGCCAAAATTTAAGAAAGACACTTAGACTTCATGGTTTTCATACCTTCAAACTATTAACAGTAGATACATTTCAAATTTAATACAACTTTATTACAGGTAGATATAACAATTACTGTCATAAGAAAAAGGCTATAGAAGAAAATCCAGTGCAAAATAAAAGCACCCTAGAAAATCCGCATTTCTGTTCCCATTGACAGACATTTACGCTTGCAAGAACAACTGATCTCAGTGACTTCAAAGCAGTTACTCACCAACACAAAATTTAGACAGGATTTGCTGGAATTTTTGCTGTTAACTTCAAAGATAAAAAAAAACGGTGGGAGACTCATTGTCTGACAGGTGCAAAAATTAATACAAAATGTATTAACACAATATGAAACAAACATACATTAAATAGTTTTGTTTCCTGGTAAATCAGACTTTCAAATGAATTTTATAAAATTTACATATTCAATTAAACAATTTATCTATCACTGTGGAAAACAATTTCAAGTTTATATTAACTATAAATATCTACGGACAGGAAAGATACACTTCAAGTTGACAGGCCTTATTTCCCCATCCTTTATGTCTTCTGCTCTTTGCCTTTTGGAGAAAACATCACAGCATAAGGCTGCCGTCTTTTTGGACGTTGACAGGGAGCAAGATCCTCTTTAATATAACCTTAAAAGAGTAAGAATAAATCTGAGGTAAGAAATATAATACAAAACCAGGCGTAAATTTAGCTTAAATTTGTGTTTACAAAACAAAACATTACTTGTGATTTTTTTTTCCCTTTTGTGGCAATTGGTTCTCACTTCACAAAAGGTTATGAGATCCCAGGGTGCAATATCATTCATTAAAACACTCATCTGCTTTCTAGTAGGTGACTGCACAGTCAACAGACAGTCAACACTGAAGAAGAGGATGAAAACTATGAATTGTTCAACTGTGAAAAAACAAAACTGCAATTTTCCTTTCCTTTTCTACAGAAGATTTTATATAAGAGTAACAAAGCATTCAAGTACTGCTAATTCAGTTAACTAATAAAAATCTCTTTCAAAAATGTAAATTCTAGTCATGCAGAGGAAACTTTAGGCACATGTGCTTTGTGAGTCTAAACAGTTTTAAGGGCACCCTTCCTTACTAAAGACTTGTCCACCTGGAAAAAGCCAAACATGAACCTATGGATCAAACACACCTTGAAAGCTTTCTGATAAGAAAAGTGTATAGAAAAGTTCTATAACAAGCTCAACTTAGCTAACACTGACAGTGAGCAGACATTTTCTGCAAGTCAGTTACAGCACCTGCCTTTTGTCAAACCCTTACTGTTTATCAGCAACAACATCCACCAAAGTGGGTGTAGTAGATTCCTACTTCATAGCTGGAAAATGCTGTCTATGTAACTCAGTTATTAGAAAAAAACCCAACACAAACCACAATTAGTTCAATATACCAATAAGAAGTAGAAAATACATCTGTTGTACCCCACTACTTTGGAGTGATGGCTCTAATTGCTCATTGTGGGAACTCTCTTTGGTGTTTTGCTGTTCTTGCTGGACTGTTACATGATTTCTGTTTTTCCAAGGGAGTGTTGATCTAAAATCTGCCTCTGATATGCTGTTGAGGACCTTTAACAACTCAACAGCTCTTACTCTAGCAGAACAAGGAGACAGATAAGAATTTTTAAAGAGGCTGTATGCAGATTCCAAATGGGTAGTAAGAAGTTAGGTAAATCCCTAAAAATCAAGGCTCCCTGTTCTGAAAGATTGAGGATGATACTGGAACACTATCACACAGGAACACAGACACATCTCTGGCCACATTATACCATGCCTGACCTGAAACTGTTAAAAAACCAGATAAAAGTAAAGGTCAATGATTCACACCTAATAACCATGCATAAGATTTAAGTAATTCAGTTCACCGTAGGGCTCCTCACCTCTGAGTTTCAACACTGGTGAAGAAATGTACATAGAGTACTACAAACTCACCATGTTTTAACATAACTAGTAAATACTCATTTTTATACCAAGCTCTTGGATTTCAAAAAATTATTTAGGAGAGAAAAAACTTCAGTGTAAAGAGGAGACAAAAAACCCCCAAACCAAAACAAAAACCAAACAGCACAGCTTTTCATTGTCACTAAGAAGCAGGGTATATGTATAAAAACTATTTAATCACACCCTACCTGCAACATATCTAGTATCATGTGGTATTATGAAGCTCTAAAAATACTGACAAAGTGCTGCCTGTCTCCTCAGTAAGCCTTTGGCCCTAAAAACCCGGTTCTTGCTGTGGTTCAAAGACGTGTAGGGTTTTAATTAAATTCTAGGAAAATACCAATTATTTCTGTCTTCTCTAGGCTCTAAGAAAGGTTCCTTATATTCCTTTCTCTGTAGTACAGGAACTGCTAAAAACAGGGCTGCTGCTAAGTAAACAGAATCAACAGAACTGGGTGAGAAAGGCTGCTATATGAACTATAGATAATTTCAGGGAACCATTTCAGAACAACAACAACAACAACAACAAAAAACAGCCTTAAAAAGTGCTTTGTAAGACTGGTTTTTTGCACAAACCTCTTTCCACACAGGTTTGGGTGGAAGGAAATCCAACCTCCCAGAAATTTTCAGGAGTATTTGGAGGAATGTAGCGAAATCTGTGCCTTGAACAGGAAGCTAGTTTCTTCTGTCTCTCTTCTTCTGGAATGTCTGCATAATACTGAATGTTAGGGGGTGGAAAAAAATCCAAGTTAACAAATTCATACATATAGAGCAACTGCTTTACACAATGACATTGTCAAACACTGTGTTCATTAACAGAGTTATCCAAAAATAATGATGAGGACAGACAAGAGCAGAGATCTGTTATCCAAGTGGCAAACAAGTGGCAATTATCCTAAAAGCTTATTGAACTTTTAGATTAAGTATAACTTTATGGTGGCAAATTTGTTAGCTTTCTCTCTTTTAACATACCATAGGTATGAGGTTAGGCACGTGTACAAATCCTTATGTTGACAATTTTACTGACTGATTTTAAAAATCTAAGTAGCACATGTGTTGAAATGTTGGGATTTTTAAAATTTACTAAGTTTCAGCTTGCATTTACAATTAAAATAGAGTGAAGAAACACACTATAAAACCTATGCTGCAGAATTATTTCCAGTTTCTAATAAGTAAAAATTCTTCCTTCTTAATTATCCTCCATTTAGGAGTAAATAAGGAGCTAGTTTAACTAGCTGATTGACACTGGGACTCCAGAAACTATCTGCCAGAGGGAACTAAATTGGTTACTCTTTCATTCCTGTCAACTGTACTGGGGGCTGCAAAGAGAAAAGTATATACACTCTTCAAACCTTTTTGATGCGTGTTCCCATGAGTAGCATCACAAAAAGTTAGGGCTTTTCTTCCATGCAGTTTTCTACTGTTTTAATTTGTGTCTTCTAAAAATATAAATCTGGCACTGAGATATCAGAGAGTGTCAAAATATTTTCAAAGTGAATTCACTGTTTGATTCAAGTGGCAAGCAAACAGTCACAGCCTCACAAGAAACCTGACCCTTGTAAAAATGTTAAACCAGTTTTACTGAAATGACAGTGTTACAATTCAAAAAGGCAAACTAAAGCTTAAAGCTCATTCAATCAACTGCACAGTCATCTGGACTGGGGAAATCAGGAAAGGAACAAGGTACCTCTTGCCAACACAGATTACTTCCTTTTCTCAACTAGTAGTAGGATTTCAGAAAACCTACCTGGAATTGTAAAGTACACTAATAAACTCCTTTTTTCCTACTAGATGGCAAAGTATGAAACAGGCATAAAAATCCTCCTCCAAAAAATCATGAGATATAAATATTGATGATTGTATAGAAAAGAGTAGTCACAGCTCTGAATATGTCAGTGTCAAAACTGCATGACCTAGAAGAAGTAGACTTAACTCTGTGATTCTGTAGCCCGTGGAAACTACAATTCTGCCTAAAACAGGCACATTTTCTCCCCTTCCCAATTTAATTCAGACTTCGTGCCATTCTACAAAGTGTGACACAGAACATATTTTGCTCTGAAAGCCCTTATTAGTACAGGAATCTGATCTAGTAAGATGTGGGTTAAGAACACAGATTTAGGTTGCTAGCAGGTTGTAATAAAAATTTTCAATTATTGGTCTGTCTATATTAAGTCCTGGTGAGACAGAATAAACTGCCAGTTCCATAGATAATATTCAGGAATGGCTATGAGCTCCTAGTAAAAAGTTCTTCAAAACATATTGCCTCTAAGTCCAGGATCAATCACTGACATTTGGAGATTGGAAAATGTTTGCCACTGTCTTATACAACATTCCCTTAAACTGGAAAAAGCATATGCCAAGACCAGAACTTCAGAGGGTATCATCAGTAGCTCTGGGATTGAGATAGATTAGGGGCACTTTTGCAGCTGGACTTGAGAGACCCAGCTGGAAAAACATCTGTGTCACTCAGTATAGATTAATGAAAGAGGAGGAACAGGTAATTATCATTGAGTACACATCAATTTTCACTGATAAAAGTTAGGAAAATGGTGTTAAATCAACAAAATTAATTATAAGAATTCTACAATATCTGTAAAAGCCATATAATAGTGAGTCTTATTTAGGGGTAATTAGCAATTATCCTTATTTTTGTCCTATAAATAGCCTGAAATTTTAGAAACTGACCTACCAAAAGTTAATAGTGTGCTGCCTTTTTTCTTTTTTTATTAAAAAAGTTATGATTGGTAAGAAATATTTTTAGATCCAACAATGAAAAATACAGTACAGTTTAGTAGGAATAGAAAACAGCAAGACCAAAAATCAATACAAGTGTATTTTAAATAGAAATTGGAAATTAGAAATCTATTAGGGTTGAGAGAATGAAAGTTATCTATGTCAGCTAAACAGCAAAAAGAACTCTCAGCTGTTTTCTAGATTGATCTCACTGTTCACAGCATTTTCAGTCCACACAAAACATTCAAGCTCGGCTTTTTCATGTGTGAAGTTATGCAATATCTCGTCGTGCAGTGTCTTCACTGTAAAATAATTGTTTACAGAACTCTACAATTTCAAGTCTCAGAAAGGGAACAAACCCTTAAAATGTTCCTCCCATTAATTTAGCATAAAGTTACATACAGAATGATTTCTAAATATACATAAAACATCTGACTGATTATTCTATTCATCTAAAGTGTAGCTAGACTTTTTAAGCACATTAGCAAATGTTACTTTTACAAGCCACCAGTAACTTCACCTACAATCTTCCTCTGATAGCACCACAAATTCATAACAAAGCAAAACAACCTCTTATCAAAAGTTCTACACTGTAAAGCGAATGAGATGCTTCCACTGTTTTAATATAAGCACTTAAACAGGAATTTAGTATCAATCTGCTACAGCATGTGTAGAAATTAAATCTGTCAGGTCTTCTCAGAGTAACGGGTAACTCACCACACTCACATCACTTGCAGCACACGGCCAGAAACAACTGACTGATTTCTACACACTCCCTAAATATTTTCTTGGACTTTGGCAACTTTTCAAACCCACATGGCTAATCAGTAAGCCAAGACTTTTTCAAAGCATCATTTATGTTTTATCCAATACTCCCTTCTTCCATAGGCATGTAATTCAAAGCCAGTTTTATTATTGTGCAATGACAGAGACAAGCATTCTCCACATTCCAAGACATTAATCTTGAATGGTGTAGACTTAAAAAAACCCCTCTAAGAACCAAAGCCAACAACAAACCCACACTTTCCTGAGATTTAAGGTAGAAACCCACTATTACAAAACTGAAGCTGTGATTGTTTCCAGACACCATAGTTACCACTCTTACTTAACAGAAAGTAACAACTGGATTTGCAGTGAGAAGATCTGTAGGTGACAGAAACAGGAAATTAAAACATTTAAAATATGACGCTTGGACCAATAAATGGACTGAAAGTTTGGTGGTTGTTTTTTTTGTTTGTTTGATTTGGTTTGATTATTTTCAAGGAACTTGTTTTCCTTCAAACTTTTTAAATCAAACCTATTTTTGAAAATGGTATTTATATTTGCCTGTAAAACTGAAATACTTGTATTTAATGCATTTTACCAAAACTATTTTTCAGGAATGTGTTTTAATTAAAATATACTCTAATAAGTTTCTTCAGCTAAGTAAATGGGACTTGACTACAAAGTGAATAGCAGGAGAATCTATTAGAACTGTTAGTTCTATACAGCTATGGAAATTAAGTAAAAAGATTCCAGAAAATTCATCATTATTCAGTCACTAATCCACACTTCTAGTGAGTCATAATTTATTAGATCATCACCAATGATTAAGTTCAGCCTGAAAGTCTATTAATGGCCAAATGAAATATGTCCTAACTACATATGTAATTACTTCAATATTTTATCTCTATATCAAGTATCTGAAAGCAGTTTTCTAATTTGAAAGGCAGGAAAAATATGTAATGTGAAACCTAAAATTTAATACTGCTAATGTACAAATTTTTGCATGTATTTGCACATATATACACATTGTCACCTATGCTGGTGCAATTATCTGAAAAACACAGCCCAGGAAATAATGCAAAAACCCAACCATATTAAACTGAGATATATTTACCTTTAAACAGGTACAACAGAACAGAGAACTTACTATAATCCAGTACCTGTAAATTTCAGTGGAGCTTCTGAGCCTAAACTTAAACAACTGTACTATCTCTTTGACTTACTGATCTTACTGGAACCATGGTGTAAGAAGCTTCTATCATACACATACACAAAAAACCCCAAGACTTTCTAAGTTATATGCAGTTACTACAGCTGAAAACAAACAAACCAACTGCAGGCTTGGTAAAACAGCTTTGGTAAACACTTAACTTCTTCTGCTACTGTAGGTAATGATATTCAAGGTTTCAACAGTACTTTAGCAGTCAGATACTGTCAGTGTTAGGAGAATAGAGGACTGACCAAATTTTATAGCACTACTTACTATTTCGCATTCCTTACAAGTATGGCCAAGTAATTTTCTTCTTTCTTCTTTTTTTCGAATAACCTCAATGTGAGGAAAATCTAACACAGTATTCTTTCTGAAAAACAGAAATGTTTTCACATCACTGTATTTTTATTTTTCCTACATGACTGGAAATTTCCAATTTTTAGAACACAATGATAGAGAGCCAAGGACAAAAAAACATCAAAAAATGCATACAAACCCCAAATCATACTGTATTTTATAGATTAATAGCACTATTTTTATAAATAAAAGTTTTTGAATGTAATATGATCTTTTACACAACCAGAGATGTGTATCTCATTATTATGGCTTTTCATAGCGTGAAAGTAATTACTACGTAGAAATTACTCAAATACAAATCTTCAGTAGAATTTTTTTCTGGGTTGTGCTTACACCAATTTCTGCAAGAGGAACATATGCTGCAATTCAAGATCAGAACAGATTCTTTTCAACTTATCTGCTAATAAAACACTAACAAGATTTCCTCTACAAGGAATACGTATAGTGAGGTAAAAAAACAAGCTAATTTGGTATCATTATGAAATGAAGATACAGACTTCCAATGATGATTACAAAGACAGGCAACAGAGGAAGCACTAAGAGGTACAATTGTTGAACGTTATTCATTTTTTGCATAGAGCAAGGGGCAAAAACACCAGAGAAAGGTTTTCATTTTTACAAGAAACCCATAGGTTCTTGGCTCTTAAACTCATACATGACCACACGCCTGTAAGAAACCACATGGATTACAAAACACTGCATTCCATAAGTTATAAAAAGCAGAAAAGGCAATCCCTTCTCTTCAGCAAATATGATTGGCATCTCAACATGGTTAGTTTTTTTTCCCCTACCCCAGCTTTTATCTAAGGCTTTTATCTAATTTAGTAGATCTTTTACTTATGCATCTTCAACTGCTAGTATGTTACAAACACATTTATTTTATGGAGGAACAATTTCCCTATAGGGAGGATATAATGAGCCTTGAAATATCTATACAGAACAAATTAAATTACCTTTCATCACTTTTGAAATATGGTTCCACAAAAGCTTTCTGCTTGGCTTTATCTTGCTTATCCTCATGCTCTGTAAATATACACGCAAAACAAAAAGTTGCATGTCATATAAGGTTAACAGACTGCATGGGAAAACTTCTGTAAAATTATTAACCAACTGAAACCAATAAAAAAAACCTACCACGTACATTCAGTCTGAGACAACAGGTTCAAGTAGATACTAAAATAGTGTAGAATTGATTGAACCAGTGATCAAAAAACATTACTGGAGTAGCAGGGAAACAGTAGCAAGACAAGTAAAAACAACAAGCAGAATATCAAAGGAAAGGTTGCTTAAAATACAAAATACTGTAAAATCTTTGGCAGAACCTAGGATAGGAAGAAGAAAGGAAGTAAGTAATGCTTATCCAAAAACTAATGTGACTCTTGGGGATGATCTGTGCAGGGCTAAGAGTTAGACTCAATGATCCTTGTGGGTCCCTTCCAACTCAGCATATTCTGTGATACTGTTTCCTCCAAGAGTCACTTCGCTGTTCTGCAGCTATGCCAACTTCCACTACACATCCCACAATTGTGTGGTGACTATATAAATGAACTAGCAAATAATTTTTATATTAATGTCCTTACAATTAATCAATTTTCACATGAATTTATGAAAAAAGACCCTGATTGTTTATGTGGCATATTTGTTCCTAAAGAACAGAGCCTGATTTCAAATCAACTTTTGCAGTTTAACTAGTCTAATAAACACAAAACCAAATCATATCCCACTCTTTAATTTCTTGCTTGCTACTGTTATTCCCTTATCCTGCTCTTCGTCATGAAGAGTTTCTTTTTCATCACATGCAGAAGGACTATCTTCGGGTAGGCAGGATTCATATTCTTCATGGGTTGTCTGATCAAACATCTCTGTTATTTCTCCTCCTATTATAAAAATTATAACGAACATCCCAATCAGTCTCTCAACGATTTTAGTCAAGAAAGTGCATTTTGATTGTATGTGTATCAAAAGAAGTAACATTTAGTCTTCCCATGGAAAGTCTGGTACAATTACATAGTAAACTTTCAAAGCTGCTTGTTACAAGAGTGATTGTCACACATGAGATCAGAACTGTCACATGGTTAAATATTTGAGCACTGTAAAGGCATAGCTACTGGCTCTCTTGGCACAAATCCTACAATTTCCCTAATCTAAGTTTAAAAGAAACCCCTCAAAAACCCACAACCACTTTACTAGGAAACAGACTGATCTGTGTAACCTATAAAAATACATCAGTTCTTTACTGCAAAATATTTTTTAATATCTAGTCATAAAGGAAACAAAATGCCATTTACTCTTTCCCCCTCAAAAAAACCAACCAAAAAAACCAACAAAAAACACCCCAAACTACAAACAAGCAAACAACCCCCCCCCCCCGGCAAAGACCTCCATCACACCACAAAAAAAACCAAACCAAAGGGGAAGAAAAAAAGTCTTACTTGGACTGCTTTCCTGATCTTGCTCTTGATTTTTCATTTTTAACAGCACACTGTCACTAACATATGTATAATCCAAGTCAACAACTTCCCCTCCGACTCTGGTCTGAGAATCACCCTAAAAAAAGGAAAAATTACAATTGCCCTCAGAAGCAACTGGTGTAGTCAGTGTCATTTCTGTGTATCTGAAACACTTTCATAGTAATTACTGACTTATTTTTGGACACACAGATTTTTTTTTTTTTCCCCTGTACTAATGTCTGCCTGATAAAGATGTAAAATCTACGTAAAGAATAACATGTATTGGAATTCAAGTGTGAAGCATTTATTTGATGGGCAAAAAATGCCTTAAAAAATTTCATGCTAAACTTAATGAAGATAAAAAGTAACAATGAAACATACAGAAGTTAAAGACTATGGCCAAATTAACATATTTTAACATAGTCTTTAAGTGAGAGACACAAAACAAAGAGACTTCAGGAAAACTCTCAGAGATCATAATAACCAACCTGCACCCAACTCAGAGAAAGATAACAGTCATTACTGGCACATTTTCTATTACTTAACATAGAGAGGTATCATGGAGAAATCACACTGAACATTTTCGCAGGAAAAATGATGAGATTTAGAATATGTTTTTGTCTTAAAAGAAACTCAAAAGCATCGGTTTTGTACTGACTATATGCCTGCTGAGTTTATCAAATACAACTAGATAGTGGAAATGTTTGAGGATAACTGTAGTGTACTAAGACTAAACAAACATTTCAGGAGTGCAAACAAATATTAAATGAGCTGAATTTTGAATTGTGTTAGAAAGTCGATTTGATCTGCTCAGAACAGTGCTCATGATATTAGTTTCTCAGGCTTTTTCAACATCACAGAACATGCAGACTTATTATAAAAGTTTACCTCTGTATCAATTACAGTAATGTCCATTTTGTATTGTGAAAGGTCAGCTCCTGGGTCTACGCTCCACTGGAGGTTTTCTAAAGAGGGATTATCTTTCAGGTCTGAATGCAGAGAATATGAGAAAAAAAGACAATCAGAATCAAAGTCCGTCAGCAGCATCCTATAGTGTGTAAATTATGTCAGCTTTCCTTTTATCAATTCGTCTTTGCATTTCGGGATTATTTTTCTCAAACAGGCTCAATTGGGGTAAATCATACTTCGTTTGAAGAGTTATAAATAGATCTTTTTAGGTTTTTTGTCATATTCAGGAAGCACACTACTTCTTTGGGTTTGTATGAGGCATGCAATACACAAAATACACTGCAAGTAATACCTCCATGAAGTAGTACTGATAACAGACAGAAGACATTCATAGAATCATGGAATTGTTTAGGTTGGAAAAGACCTTTAAGATCATTGAGTCCAACCATTAACCCAGCACTGCTAAGTCCACCATTAAACAAATCCTCAAGTACCACATCTACAAGTTTTTTGAATGCTTCCAGGGATGGTGATTCCACCAACTCTCTGGGCAGCCTATTTGAATGCTATACAACCCTTGCCCTGAAGAAATTTCTCCTAGTATCCAACTCAAACCTTCCCTGGTGCAAACTGAGACCATTTCCTCTTCTCCTGTCTTGTTACTTGGGAGAAGAGGCCAACCCCCACCTGTCCATAACCTCCTTAAAAGTAGTTGTAGAGAGTGATAAGGTCTGCCCTGAGCCTCCTTTTCTCCAGACTAAAACAACCCCTGTTCCCTCATCCACTCTTCGTAAGACTTGTGCTCCACACTCTTCACCAGCTTCATTTCCCTTCTCTGGAGATGGTCCAGCACCTCATTTTCTTTCTTTTAGTGAGTGGCCCAAAACTGAACACAGGATTTGAGGTGTGTCTAACCAGTGCGGAGTACAGGGGGACAATCACTGCCTTGTTCCTGCTGGCGACACCATTTCTGACACAGGCCAGGATGCCATTGGCCTTCTGGGCCACCTGGGCGCACTGCTGGCTCATGTTCAGCTGCTGTCAACCAGCACCCTCAAGTCCTCTTCTACCAGGCAGCTTTTCAGACACTCTTCCCCCAGCCTGTAGCAATGTTTCATGTTGTTGTGACCCAAGTGCAGAACCTGGCACGTGGCCTTGTTAAACCTTATACAATTGCCCTCAGAGGAAAGAAGATAAAAGTTCTAGGAAGACTATACGGCAGCCTGTGTTCATTATCACTAAAGGCACAAACTTCTTTAACAGATCATTAGGAAAAATGAATAATATTAACAAAATGGCTTTTCCATATACTTAAGTAGTTTTCAAGCATTTGGAAAAAGTTTAAACTCAAACTTCCTGAGATTTGATTTATTATTACACTGCTAAACAGTAACAATGCTAAATACACAAGAAAGAACAAGATTCCAAGCCTGTTGAGTGTACACATGAATACCAACTATATATTATTACACAGTGACAAAGGAATGCCAGGAAGATACAGGTTGCAAATGTGGAGGGTGATCTTAAGAAGTGCTGAACAGAATGAGACTTAGAAGCAGAACAAAATGACGAAAGCAGAAGAAAGAAACATATGAAAAATTCTATTTAACCATAGCACAGGCTGAGGGGGTAGAGTGGCAGTAAAAGGAACATTTTCATCATTACCTTGCTCATTTTGCAGTGCTTTACTTTTTGATAGTCTACAAGGGTTTGGTTGAAGTACAGAGGCTGGTTCAGACTCTCCATGTCCTGTCCTTGTTTTCTTTCTATTTGGTACCTGGCCACTGGCAACCTAACAACATATTGCAATTTTACTATTTCTCAAAACTTAAAAGAAAACTCAAAAGAAGAACTCCAAGAAGAAAAGAAATCAGAAGAGCATATACCTTTACATCACAAAAAAGTTCCTCTGTCTCTGCAGAACTTGGCAATGGTGCAAATTTGAAGGGAGGAACTTCTTCTTTCATATGGATCTGGTTTTTCTTATCTGGGAATGTTTTTCCCAGCACTGGCTCTTGTACATAGGATTCCTCTTGTAAATCTCTGCCAAACAAACAGCTCTCGTTGGCATTTTGAATGGATGATGAGCTTTCAGGAATGGGCTTCCCTAGGTGTGAAAAAATGTCATGCAGAGTCACCTGTTTCAGTCTATTTTTACATGTCTCCTCACTTCCTTGTTTTTTCTCTTGACAACGAGCTCCAGAGAAGCGATCAGACAGATCCAAGGGCTTATCAACGGAATGTTCCCCATTAATTTGCTGAACATCTGATCGAAAGGGCATGGAGTTCTCTTTGTTGAATGATGTTTTTTCACAGCTAACTGCATGATCATCTTCTGTTTTCTTTCTCTTGGCACATCTGCCTTCTAGCTGCTTCTGGTGTACAAGAAGGAAATCACTCTTGATAACCTCATTTTTAGCTGTGCCAGTGTTTCCAACACAGACTACAGCCTCACTAGTGTTCTTTTTCACAACCATTTGCCTATGGATAGAAGCCTGGCTGATAACTGAGTTGATTTCCATTCCAAGATTCAGTGGTGCAACAAAAGCAACATCTTCAGATTTTGATTTACTTTTATGAGATCTGGAACTGGATGGATTGTTGAAGAGGTTGGTTTTGAGATTAGGCTTCAATCCTGAATCTAAAATACAAGGAGCATGACCTGTACTTGAACTGCTCTTCATACTGCTAGAAGCTCCAAAAACAGGAGAAGCTACCTGAGAATCCCAGTCAACATGTGGTGGAGTGTTCTGAGATGGACCTGAAATGCTGAATACAATGAGAGATGAGAGATTTTTCTGGTGTACACAGGCTGGGAGGAGAGAAAGGGATATACAAAAATTTTAAGTTTCCTATTACTGATCTGCTTTAAAGCTGTACAAGTTGCTAGTATTAACTGAAAAGAGAAGGAAAAACAAAAGGAAACTTATTTTAGGAGTAAGTACTATTGTACTTAAGAGCTGTAAAAGGCAAACAAAACATGGATCTTGCCCTTCATTTTGGTATGATGTGAAATTCTGTTCCACATTCAACTGAAAACCAAGGACAGACTAAGCCTGCTCAGGAATCTCTTCTATCCAAGGACTCCATACCTTTCAGTGCAGTGAAAAGGAAGCAAGTGAGAATGCTTACAATAGCAGTCTATTGAGGTTCCTGTATAGATCTTAAAACCATAACAGATTTTCAAAGCTTCTGCAAGTGAAGGAAAAAAGTGCAAGCTTCTTTCAGGTACTCTTGTTTTTAACCTGTCATCAATAAACTCTACATTCAACATGACAAATAGGGCCAGCAAGTTTCAGTTGAGACCACAACATCCTGAGAAGAGCGGGAAGGGCAACAGTAAATTAATATGACACCTAATCAGCAGAAAAGTTTTATGATCATTTTCCTATTCCAACTTCAGGCCCATTATCCCCAGGGTTACAGTCCTCAGAAGATACCTTGCAAGAATGAGAAGCCAGAAAGGCAGGGACTGTGTACACAAAAAGCCCAAATCAGAAGTTTGTGAATGAAGTCAGACCACAGTTTTGCATTCTATCAGTTTCTTTGCTTCCAATGTTATTTACTTGAAAGAATCTCCTATGATATGAAAATATCTATTTCTGTGTGTTGAAAGCAAAATGCTTTGAAGGTTTTCTGTTCTACTAAAACCAGAACTTCGTATAAGCCTGCTTAAACCAATACTATTGTTATTATTATTACTACTATTATTATTACCATCATCACCGTGATTGATTTTTTTTTTTAGTAACACACCCTAAATTGTTGTCATCATTTCTTGATTCAGAAACGAGATGTTTTCTTGAGTCTTCCAACTGCATGCTCTCTGGGGCCTGGCTCATAACTGTATTGGTGTGGGGAAGATTCAGTACACTCTGGGACTCCTTGCAGATGGTGAAGGAAAACAAAGAAAGTAAATATGAGAAGATATTGGAAATAAAAATTAGAAATATGCTAGGTTTGCACATAAATATTCTGAGGACCAATTCAAATTGGAACATTCAGAACTCTGAAGAAATCTTATGGAAATTGAAAATAATTCATCATTCAAATGCACACACACAGAGAAATAGTCTGTATACTATAATTTTCCAAAACATCGAATAATCCAACAGTCTCATCACCTCATGCTCTGTTTCAGTGTCTTAGACTTTATTACTGCACAAAGGGAGTTTGGCAGACCCAAGAATTTGGATCACTGTATTAATAAAACTTGAAGGTTCTCTACAAAGCAGGAACCATGCCCCTACCCTCCTCCCCAACCCCAGACAGGTCAGCTCAGTTGTATCTCTTCTTGTTACAGCAATTCAGTAATGAGTAAGCAAAAGCAAACCAAAGTGAACTTGCTGGAACTTGGAATGCCTTTGCAGAATTTCAATGCAAAAGAGAAAAAATACTGTTTTTGAAAACAACTGGCCCAAAAAACTGGTTATGTAAGAAATTTGGGAATACTACTTACAGATTCCTCTTGAACACCAAGGCCAATTGTTTCTGCGACAACTGCAGCCGAGTTAAAAGATGGCTTTGGAACCGGATAGCCTCCCACCCTTGGTTTACCTTTGTGAGTAGAAAGAAAATAACAGTAAGTTACACATACGTTACAGTCTCTTAATCCACTTACACAGATGGTACAAACACAGAACTAAACAGATCACAAATTAAAATCAGCATGTATGGAAACAGTTTGATCTGTATCAGATAAAAATCATATCTGAAAGTGGTAAGTGGAGAAAGGGACCAGAAGAACTTCTGATGAGAGCAAACCACTGTATCAGCATAGAGAAATATGCTTCTAATTTGAGTACAGCTTTCCAGAATTAAAATAAAAAGGCAAGTCAGTATAAAAGTTGGTTTTCAAACTACGATTTCAGGTCACAAATACTCTGATAAAAGCATGTAGTACAGTGGTAATGTATATTTATAGTAAAATGTTTGTCTTGCATATGTCCTTGGTGACAGTTATCATTTTTTTTCCTGCGTTTTTATTAGGAAACAAATAGATGAGTTTCCCTTCTTTGAAGGATTTAACATGACTCAGTTCATTAAACTAGGGCAAGATAATAAGATTGGAAAGCACAAGAATTAGTTACCACAACCCTGACTTGCATGAGTGATTCCATGCTGATTCTCACAGTCATTAAAGAGTTAAAAAGGTTTGCACCATTTATGTTTCTTTGTTAAAGAGAGGTTAAAAAGATGAACCTTCAATTTTAAAATATTTTTGCCTTAATTCGAATGGAATTAGAACTAAATTTATTAATACACTTACTTGGTACAGGAGACAGCTGTGGATCACACGTGTCTGCCACTAGTATCTCTTCTCCGTGGTTACTGTTCACTTGTGTGGAAAAGAGTGGAATTTTTTCAAATTCTAGGATATGTAGAAACATTTTCACATGGTGAAATTAGGTATCCTGATGTGATAATTTTGTGTAGATGTTGACAATAATCCAGACCTTAAAAGCACTTGAATCTGAATTTATATATGTCAGCAGGCCCAGTAATCTAAGCACATCTGATAAATGTCATAGTTATAACTCAGAATAAAAACAAAGTCACAAATATTTCATATTAATCCTTTCTCTCACAAATATGATCCCAGCCAGTCAGCCCTAAAACAATACTAACACAAAATTACACCACTGTCTATACTGAGCACATAAAAATATGTATTCAAGCTATGTTTGTCTTGTTAATATGGCAACAAAACAATTAAAGAGCAAACCATCCATGGGACTAACTTTGCCACATAGTCCTTTCTACCTAGATGACCAACAGCTTTTCATAGCCATTAACTGTGATAGATATTTACAAAATTTCTTAAATATTATACCTTGGATTCATTTAGTAGCTCCATTTTTTTATTCAGAAATGGAGAGAAATAGCTATGCTTAGAAGGGAAAAACTATTCACAGCACTAAGAATTTCAAAGGCAAATAAAGAGCATGAATAACCAGCTCACCCTTTTCACCCAACTGTTGTCCTATTTTTATTCTTGGAAAGAGGCTTTTAGTTAAGACTCACATTTAATTGTATTTATACATTATTCAAAACACCCTTTTTTATGTCAGAAGATAAATTAACACATTAAGAGCACCTGGATTATCATATTTCCTGTGTATCATTAAAATACAAGCAAAAAGACCCTTATTTCACAAAAATAATTCTCCTAGTTAAAATATATTAGAGCTATTTCTATGACATTACAGAACAAAGCTGTGAAATAAAATGCGCACAATACTCCTGGACTTAAGACAGAAAACAAATGCAAATGGTGAATGAGTGCTAGGAAAAGAAGGATCATGTAGGTATCTGCCAGTTTCAGTAAAATTACTTTAATTGCAGAAGAATTGAGGGATGTGGTAAAACATTTGTTTCACTCTCCACTAGGTGGTGACATCGCTGCACACACAAGGCAAACCTGAACGGATTTTTTTTTTTTAGCTAATGTACTTACACAAGAAATAGAGGTTGGAAAGCTGTTACCTTAGCACGTGGATGAAGAAAAGTAGAAGGTTGAGATAAGTTCTGAGCGTTCCACTGATTTAACAGTTACTGCTAAACACATTTTTCCCCTGGCTCATGTATTATTGCACAAAAAGAAAAAATGCACACTAAAAAACCCCATAAGTCTGGGGTTTTTTTGGTTTTTGCCCTTTGCAATCAAATTCATACATCATCTTTCTCTTTAGCCCTTAAGATAATTTTTAAGCTAATTAAGAAAAAAATACAATACTCTTACCACTGTTGCTAAGTTCCAAATCTGAGTGTGTATGTTCTGTATATCGGATATGCCTATTCTCTTTTCTTCTCCTCATACGATTAACCATAGAAAATGAAGAGGTCAGAACTGGAGAATCTGGAATGACTCCTTCTTCTAATTCCACTGCTTGCTGCCTTTGCTCCCTGGAGACCAAATCAGGTGGTTAAATAAAACCCCAAATCAGCAAGATGAAGAGTTTTCATTTCAGCCAGAAGGAGAATCATATGGCCCAAGAAAGCAACAATGCAGGAAATGCAGTCATCTCAATAACATCACAGTATAAAAAACCCTAATACTACAATCCAGTCTTTCGATATACCTAACAACAAATTCACCATTGCTCCATGAAACCCAAGAACAGGATGCAACCCTAGCTCTTCACATTTGAAGTCAACATATAATTACTGCACTAAGGAAGACCTTTTCCCTGGAAAAACTAGGGATTGTAGAGATTAGAGCTTGTCCTCTGAAGCTTGTGCTTCTTTAAAAAAAGAATGCTGGAATAGATGGATCAGCATCTCTCCCACTGTATATCCCAAGAATACTAAGTGTCTTAAATACAAACCCAAAGCTTTTGGACAACTTTAAATAGCAGTGGACAGTACTTTACAAAGAAAGCATTGGACATATCTTAAGAAACAAATCAAAACAAACAGGAGAACGATATATTCATCTATTTATTTTGCAAATTTAACTTGACTGTTAGAGCTCTCTTTAAATTTACTGGCATGTGTGGCCTTGTATGACTAATTAACCTACTATGTTTTTCTGTACCTTAGTTCTGTGGAAATCAAGAGGTAGTTCCTACATACCATCAAAGAAAAAAACATCAAGTGAAGAAGCTGCTATATACATAACTATGTAACAAATAATTTCTGAAGCACAGAATTATCTGAGACCCCAGAAAAGGTTTTTGCAGAAATTTCCTTGCTATTTCAATCCACGCATAATAAAATCCTAATTTGATAAAGGGTCAGATAATACAATTCTTCCACAATTTCATTGATTTCATTTTTATGGAGAATGTCTAGATTTTTTTTTTCCCCTAATATTACACCTTGGTAACAAAATACAGAAGACTGCAAAAATCTGATTTCATGTCATGCATGAGAAACAACCTGCTACTTTACACCTGCATGATGATAGTATATTGACCAAAGTTGTTAATTCTAAATAAAGTAACATGACTATAGTTCAACCATAACATCCAAATGCAGTGACTATATTAAAACTAGCAGGACCTTCCTTGTTAATTACTGTTTATCCACTCAATTCTGCACTCATTTACATGACCACCTAACATGCAGAGCAAGTAACTTAGCATTACATTGGTCATTCTCAACTTTCCTACACTGGCCGGAGATTTTTACTGGAAGCTAAACTGCAAAATTGGGGATCAAACTAAAGGAATTTGGATGGGTCTGTCTGGTGTCAATTTTTTATGTCACCTCCTAACTGCTGTCAAGCTGAATAGGAGAACCATTGCTAAGAAACAATTATACATTGCAAAGGAGAGAGAAATTTGTTCCTTCTTGGTAATAAAAAGTAGTACTCGTATGCTCATGAACTATGTTAGTCCAGGAATATTAAATGTATACAGAAAAAGAAATGACAATTAAGTTTCAAAGGATGGGTGACAAACCAAGAAATACAAAAGAATAGGACTACAGTAATTCTGAACTGAACTCCAGTTGTTTTACTCCTCTACCAAAGTCACATTCTGACAAAGACAAGAAAAAATTGCATGCATAAAAAGGCTTATGTATCAAGTTCACACATCCTGTCCCATTTCCCCCATGCATGTATGGAACTTACCCACAGATATGCAAAAGTGAGGTAAGTTTCAGACCATAACAAGAAGGGAAGACTACCTCTGCCTTGCAAAGCATACCATATTTACATATTAACTACAGTATTAGATGGCACATTTGTGCTGTATCAAATTAAAATTTGATGCTCAATTCATAGCCTCCTATTTTTATGGTTTTCTTTCAAAATTTACTATGGTCTTTTCTTCTTTCAAAACTGTAAAATTATTTTAAAATTTATTGCAAGATTCTGGGACTTTTTTAGAAATTAGTTGAGAAACAGCTTTTCTGAAGTCTTAACCTAGGAGGAAAGACTTGATAAAGAGTCGACTGAGGAAGAAAAGTAGGAAGCATAAGGCTTTGCTATGCTCTATGACCAGAAGCTAAAAAAAAAAGTAAATAAAATTCTATGACAAACGTACCTCTCTCAGTTTAAAAGAAGACATACACATTTAAATGAAAAGAAAAAATCTGCACAATACAAGGAACCTAGGCTTATATTGCTATAGTGGCAGTACGCTGTCTATTCATAATCTATCAAAAAGAGGAAACACTTTCAAACACTTAAAAGCTGGTATTTATATTCACAGACGTTTCTATTGAGGAATATGGGAAAGCAGGGAGTATGTAAAACAACTCAAAACTTACTTCAGCTCCTTCTGTAATTGCTGGAACTGTTCAGTTATCTTTTTATTTTCATCCTGTAAGTTGGTTTTTTCATTCACTGCAATTTAAAGAAAAAAAGAAAAAAACCCAATGCACACATGTTAACATCATAATCTTGTCAGGTCCTTTAACTGCAATTGTAACTAACTGCAAAATGCAAAACCCTTTCTGTCGTTTAAAAAATGAAATTTCAAGCTAATCATTAAAAAGGTTGCAATGTGTTAGAAAATGCAAAGGTTCATGACTACTGGATTGTAATGTTAGTCCTACACAATTATTAATTACTTTTGTCTATGTACCTACAAGTGAGACTGTGTTGTAAAGATGAATGAATTGCTCACTTGACTCCATGGACAAAATTGCTTCCTTAGGCTGAGGGTAACCTAGGAAGTATAAAGCCATTAGAATTTTCTTTTAGCCACTGAAGCAACCAGTGGCTGTCATACAAATCTCAACCCTAATCCAAAGAAGCCTACTGTTCTGTCAGACAGTGTTCAGGAAGGTATGTACCTAACAGGTCTCACCTTGATTTTTAAGGTTCAGAGCTTTATTTAAAGATTGGCTGTACCCTGTTTGTTGTTAATCACTAAACTCAGAATAGAGAATATTTTTATATAAATGTCCAATAATAAAAATTCTTGAAAATCTGATGTATCTTGTATTTTTTGTATCTGCCATTTCTCATATTTTAAATCCCACTGAATGTCTGCTTGCTCTTAATTAAACAAGACAACTAAATGATATAAGGTAAGAAGTGGCAAAGATATGACTAACATTTTAAAACCCACCCTGTATTATTTAGCACTTCATAGAACCAATGTTTCCAAACTCTCTTTATTAATGCGTTTTCATCCTGCCTGCATGTCACCTAGAACAGTTTATTCTGCCTCGTATGTACTACTTTCCTATTTCAAAATGTGCTGTCTACAAGCTGCCCGGTGTAGCTTCTTTTGTGGCTTCACTGGGTTATGTGAAAGTTACGGGTTTACTGCAGTTCCAGTCCAACTAACTACAGGACACAAGCTGGACCCCAAGCACTTAGGTCTGAATTTGCTACTTTGCAATCACCCATTCCTTTTGAAGTCAGGGCTTCCTTAGGAAAGCTGGCAATCAGTCATTCTAGCTGTAGGAATAAACAGAAGCAGTCACATTTTATCTGAAGTAGCTACTTTACACAGTAAGATTTTCCACGTCAGTTCACTTTCAGTATCAGCACTTCAATCTAACGAGGTGGGTCAAATGACTAGTAAATGGTATGTTACATATTTTCAAGACTGCAGAGTTAAAGTATCCCCTGATTGAAATTTTTGGGCTTACTAAACACACCACATATAAATTACATCAAGTTACAGGAACTCATGAAGAACTAGTCTACAAAAGAGTATGTTTTGCCTTCAGATTTGTGGATAAAACTCACTAAGCTCAGTGATAAGTTTGAGATTCTGCTGCCGGATGTTTTCAAACTCCTGCTGCTTCTTTCTCATATGTTCTTCAGTTACAGCACAACGATCACATAATCCTGCTCTTAATCTGCAATGAAATTGAGAGAAATGTTGCTCTGTTGAGAAAATATTGCCATACATGAAGCACATATCCATGCTTAACACATTTCGAAAACCAGAAAATTTCTGACAACTATGCAGAACACCACTAAGTACTGTGGGTTTATATGTTGACATAGCAATATTTTGAGATTTCCAAACCATCTAATACTGCATGCATTAACATTTGCATAAATGACTGTAAATACTGGATACTTTTAAAGCAACACACATTACTTGAATAAGTAAAATAGAGCATGCTACACTTTGCCACTAAAAGCATTTGTGAGATGTCCTACTAAGAATACTGTCAGATATAAATTACCATTCAGTGTAAGTAAAGTTCATTCAAGAAAATAAAAATAAGTAAATCATTTTGGTACATATTTAGTAAGTATTTGAGTAAAGATTCAATATTATTACTTCATCTAAGAAGGATATAGCACTGTCGTTAAGCAAAATAATCAAATAAAAAGGACAAATACTAAGTTCACTCTGTAACAAATGCCAAGCAAATGTGAAATCCTTTATCTTTATGTAGACATCGACAACTAGAAGTGGATCCAAAAGTTCATGTGAGGCACTGACTTCACTGTCTCTCATGCTTTAGATTTGCTGTTTAAAGCACATCCTTGACAAGAAAAGGACTTGTTACAATCATTCCATCCTACCTGACACATTCATTCATGCAATGAAATATATATTAATTTTATAGGTGATAACTGAAGTATGTTTGTTTCTGGTGCACAACAAAAAGCTAACAATATTACTAAAGTGAAAAGCAGACTTTCTTTTGCCTGCTAAATAAGAAACCAGTTAGTCAAGAGTTCTGCACTGCTGTTGCTACCACACGAAGTATTAAAAAAAACAAAGTGTCCAATTTCACAGTTGAATATTGGAAGTAAAAGCCATACTGGTTTATTGGTATTCTAATATTGTGGAATTATGGAAAATAAAATACGGAAATGTCTCTTCATACCAACTTATCTGATTGTGTAATAAACACCATATTGCAATCCCGTTGTATTAAACAACTTTAAAGACTCTTCTAGTTTTCTGCAGTGTGAGTAGTTCATCTTCTAAGGGATTAGAAAAGTCCATCCACACCACGAGTGTCTCTTTACTCACATGATGTGAAAGTTTATTACCGGCATGGTTACAAGTTTACTCCTAAAGCCTTTCACAGAGAAATGGAGTTGAAAGCAAAATTTGAGTATCGTAGCTCTAAAATTTGAGGTAACACAGGAATGCTAGAAAATAATTTACCATGTAATGATCTCCTGTTCCCAGAAGGCTTCTGAGAGCCCATTAATGGCACATTTAACATACGCATTCTAAAACAGGCATAATTTTTAAAGATGAAAAAATGCATTGTAATTTCCTCTCTATTGGTTTTGTTTTGCTATACCAGATTAAACAGAAACAGAAAGTAAGGGAAAGGCAGAACAGATCAAAAGACAATGAGAACACCTAAGTCCAAAAGAAAGCAAAAGATGGAACTTGTGATCAAATTTAGGTAAACCAGACAACTGGTAAAAGACTCCTTAAAATTTGAAAGATTACCTAGTGAGTTATTTAATGAGTTTCACAATATACTATAGTCTTCGGGTTTTGTACTTGCATTACATTTTGATCAATATGTAAATATACCTCTACAAAAACAGATGCAAAAGACTATACCTTAAAATGTCTGTCTGCCTCCCAAGCCGCTCTATCCTATTTATCTTAAGTGAACTAAGCAAGCTAAGCACTTTGAAAACTACAATATAACAAAACGACTCAAACATAATAAACTGAACTTGCAAAGTCTCCAGAGCTGCTCTGTAAGAGCAAAACACAACAAACTCAAAAGCTAGAAGACACTACTTCACCTGTCTTCTAAAACCTTGATAGTGTCATGAAGTGCTTTTTGCTGTTCTCTGAGCTGTTGGTTCTTGGTATAGAACTCTTCAAGCCTCTCTGCATCCCTGAAATCAAACAGAGAAAAAAAAAAATCAGTTCTAGCATTAAATTAGAGCTATTAATTTTTCAATAGAGAATTCTCTCTGGGATGTTTCATATTCTTGGAAAATACGATTATTTTCAGAACAAATAAGTTGAAGATAAAACAAAGCAAGCATTTCTGATGAATGATAATTTAGAAATGACTGAATTAAGAAAGATGCAGCTCATTTCTAGTTCATATTACAGTTGATCTTCTATTGATAAATCTGATTTTTGCTCAGGTAAAATTAGAGTTGATGACAGTCAAGGCATAAAAGCTAACAATATTCAAGTGACAATTTCAGAGAACATAACCTCAAACACTTTTCTTACACTTTACTGTACCATTGAGCTGATGGGAATTTAATGGGTGCTTTCACAATCAGGTCATTTTGGTCTTTTCTTAGCAGTCAGTGAATCTTGCAGTGTGGCAAACCACATTAAGTTTGGAAATGTCTGAAAAGTCTTTAGATCCATTAGAGGTTTGCTTCTTCAAGAAGCTATTTTCAAAAGTCTACAGTGTATTCTCACAATATGAATACAGTGAAAGGAACTCTTTCCAAAACCATCAGAAATAGAAGATCTTGGGGAAAATACCTTCCCTAAAAGCCAGAGCTAGTTAATTAACAGGAGTATTTCTTTCTTAAAGGAGGTAAGGAAAAGCAGTAACATTACATTCCGAATTTTAGCTCCCCTTCACTTTTATTTTAGAATCACAAGACCACTTCATGATGTGAACAAGGTATGAGCAAGAAGCACAATGTTTTTCTATAAGGAAATTAACGTTCAGTAAAAGCTAAGCAGCTGAATCTATGTAACACGACAATGACTAACTTCTGAGAATTCATTCCCAGCTCTTCTTTTTACCAGGGAATCCTTTTCACATATCCATGAAAGCAGTTGTTTGTTTTCAGTGTGCCTGAGATGGATTATTTGAGGAAGCCATGAAACTGGCTCATGAAAAGCTGTTACGCACACACATAATAGGAAATGAAAACATATTGACTAACTTGTTGATACAGTTCTTTTACATAAACATCCTTTTATATCGGCACTATCCCTTTAACATATGTTTTGTCAAACACATTTTCATATTGCTGGCATTCCAGTAATACAAGAAATTAGAAATCATGGGTCCTAAAGTGGCTGGAACAGCCAAAAGCTTCTACAGTGTATAATCACAAACGTGTTTTATTAATTGCGAAATTCAAATACAGATGCTTTATTTTTCTGAACTACCATCCAGACCAATTTTGGCATTTTCAACTGCATATTCAACGAATAAAACAGTTACAAGCAAACAGCATGAGGGACCATTTAAGATTTGTACTTTCACTTGGAGGGGACAACACATTAAAGTTCTGTTACCTCATTTCATTAACACAGTACAGCCAGATCATGGTAAAATTTGAAGTCTGACAAAAGCAATCTGTATTTTTCTGATGTTTAGGCATATAAAAAAAAATTTTATTTTTTTCCCCAATTTATGGAATTTACAGGAGGCCTAAAATACCAAATTTTAAAATCCTTTCTCTAGCTAACTATCAGTCATTCTATAGCATTACGTTATTTTTAATAAATAAAAAGGCATTAACATACACTAACACTATATATGCCTTCCGCCTAAACCCTATAAAATGCCCCATGAAGATACTAATATGACAGAATGAGAGAGGTTGTTGGTGGTGTGGGCTTTTTCCCCCTTTAAAATTCCAGTGGACCTGATAAATGTGACAGACATTTTTGGCCATGAAGGCACTCTGCATAATGGCTGGTCTCTGACCTAGAGCTTACAAGTCATTAGCTCCAGTGCTGGAGTGAGATACAAAATAAGGCACACATTGTCAGCTGATTACCAAGTCTGAAATACTAAACCTCAGGTATTCAGATGCATCAAGGGGAACAAGACCTCCAATGTAACAAATCTGTATCTGCAGTGTGGGAGTTGTAGAAAGATTCCAACAAATAACGATTAAACAATTTGGTATGTGTTCAGTCACATCACTGAAAATATTCATCATCTAGAAAACTGACTGATCATTTAAGATTTCAGAACATGGAAGCAACTTATTTTACCCCAGGTTAACAATAACAGCAGGAGATAACTTCATTTTTTTAGATTAAAAATTAACAACTACTATTTAAGAAATAACAAGATGTTAAATTGATTTTTTCCAGGAGTGTAAGTGTAGTTTCTAAGAATAATACATAGCACCAAATATTTGCTAACTGAAAGCTGTATAATAACCTAATACTATAACATCTACCAACATAAATATATTATTTGTGATACTGCAGTCTAAGATTATATTTGACTGCAGATGGCAATGCTGGGAATGCAAATCTGGAGTATTTTTGCTGCTTTTCAAAAGAGTTTAATTTAATATATCTAATATAATTATATTTTTTCCACAGTGGAAAAAGATCAAATAATTTTTTCTCATTCCTCCTACACAGCACTTTATAAAGTGCAACTCATAATACAAGTCATATGTAATAGTACCATAATATTAATGCCATTAAATCTTAAGTGAAAATTTAAATAAAGAATCACATAAGCATATCTGTTATCATTTAATTAAATATGGCTGTAGTCAGCAGAAGGAAAATAAATGCTAATTTAATGCTGTAACTACACAATTCTACTGCACACGTAAATTTTGTAATTCAGATTTTTTCCCAAATTGCTTCTAATGAATCAAACTAAAAATAAGTAAAAATAATGACTGCAAAACAAGTTGTATATGTCTTAAAATACAAGAATTCAGTGAAAATTAGCAAGGTTATTACCAGAATCTTTACTGAATGACTGAAAGCTGAGTTAATGCACAATACCTGATAGTAAGCAGGGGAAAAAAAAAAAAAAATCTAAATAAAGTTGGCTTTTTGTCTTGTCACTTGCTTCTCTTTCACAGTTCTGACCTCTGTTTTGAAATATCTCCCTAATTATCTTTCATATTAGAATAGTCAACATCTTGACAGGCATCCTAGAAATACTATAGATAAGAAAACTGTAGGAGTCACTTGTTCAAAGAAGGCAAACCCAGTGTTCAGGTTACACACCTTATAAAGAGTTATGTACATCTTCAGATGACTTCAACTGAATTATTAAAGGGAGTAGGGTTCTGTAACATCGGAAGGAAGAATCCATGAAACCTCAACTGATCTTACAAAAATTATAACTTAATGGCTCTCTGACTCTCCTTTAATAAATTAGACCATTAGGATGAGTACTTACAAGCACCTTTCCTTTTTCAACTTAGATATTTTCAGCTGTAAGCCTGAAAAGTAGAAAAAAGTAAATACATGTTATAGAATTCTGATTTTAAAAAATGAGTGAAACAATTAACTTTCCTTTTGCCAATGACATCTGCAAAGAGACAAAAAAATTGTCACTAATATGGAGAGAAAAACACAGAATATTCTGAGTTAGAAGGGACCCAAATGGATTATCAACTCCTAAGTGAAAGATGCCTATGGGCATCAAACCCACATCCTTGCCATTATTAGTACTGTGTTCTAACCAAGTGAGCAAATGGTTTATTCTGGACTTTTTGAGTATATTCTACAGGATCTTGCAAACAAATACAGGTATTACAGTCTTTAGAAAATAGGGATGTCATAAACAAACACAGAGATCCCCACTTAAACAAGTATAAAACACCTCTGTAAAAAACCTACACATGAATAGCCAGTACTGTCAATATATTTTCTTTGACTATGCCCACATAAGTACTATAAAATACGTTCTTTGTGCCCATAAATGCATGCTACTGCACTGGAAATGAAGTAAGCAAACACTGAACTCTGAAATGTATTACAGTGTATACACATAAAGGAAACATTAAAAATATGTGAGTCAAGGCTTTAAAGCACAAAAGGACAACATCACTGGAGATGAGCTACAAGACTCTCTCAGTCAAAGCTTCCTTGGAGGATCTTAAGGTGAATTGAGGAATGGTATTTCATCTGTGGCCTTTCTCTCACTAAGACTCCCATCCTCCTAAACATATATTCTGTACAGAAATAAAAAGGTTTGCAAATACAACTGATGTTCTATGTAGGAGTGGCCAGTTGACAGCCCAGGGGACAGAACAACTGGTCCAGCCAATCTGCTGCAAGGTTTTGTGTGTGTTTGTATGTGCACGGGGGCAGGAAGATAAAGGTGCTTCAAGTACAGCACAGTTGAACAAGCTGGACGCAGTGCTATGGAAATTTATATGATTACCCACACAAAAGCTGGCCATTCCTCTTCCAAACAAATGGCCAAAAATAATCAAGACCCCAATGATAGAACATTTTCTTAAATACAAATCCAATAGGAATTTTCATATGACATCAGAAAGTAACGTAACAATTTTTTCCTACCACCATTACTTTCTTCTAACTATAAAAGGTTTTTACCAATTTCAGGTTGAACATTTGGTGTCTTGTAAGCTCTCTTGAAAAAGCATTATGCGTTTTGGATAACAGGATAAACTTCTGAAACCAGAACACATATAAGAAAACTTCTGACAATTTTGAATTTAAGCCAAAATATGGAACTGATACTACATCCTACTACAGAAAATGTAGGTTAAGGCAGCTAATAGACTTTTTTTACTCCCCTGCCACACTCCAATGGGAACAGCTCAAAGGGGAAAACTACTTGCTTGAGAAGGTTCACTCTTTGGGCCACTTACAACATCAGGCCAGCCACAGCCTCACTGATCCCATGCTTGCTACAAGATGCCAGTGAGACAATGAGATAAAAATGCAGAGACTACTTAAAAAAATTGTTAGGAAATGCAGGAAAATTTCTTTTATCTCCAAGTGTTCAGCACCTGTGAGATGTTATGTTCTATCATGCAGATCAGCACAGAAAGAGGGTTTATTTTTTTAAGTAGTTGCTATTCATCAAGTCAATTAGGCATCTGCAATTAGAACCCCTATAAAGTGTGCTTTAATGCTGCTCCACACCCATCGGAAGGAATGAAGCTGCACAACAATGCATCTCCTGTATGAACAGGTAGTCTGTTCAGCAAGTATTTAGGATTGTAACTTTGGCAACCTGAGCCACCAATTGAAGAGGCAGGGCTCAAAAGGCCCAGTACTGTGCTGCAGGTAACACTATCTCCCCTCTCACCTGAATTTAGGAGGAACTAAACTAGTTACTTAAAGGTTGCATTTTTTCTTAGTTCAATGACTGCAATGAGAAGGCAGGAAACCAGCCTGTTACATTTATCCAAGAGCATTGAATTACTACATCTGGTGTAATCTCTTCCTTTTGCTTTTCCAGGGCATTGTGAGTTTTTAAGCACACTCACTACAGGAGCTTTGCTTTTCCAGTTTTCCTTATTTAACACTCTAGTGAGCATATAAACCTATATGGAATTGCACTAGGTACCTTCTCAATTCAATTTTATCTTTCACACAATATTTTTATGGAATAAACAAGCTGCAGGCTATATAAATCTACATTGCCTAAAGCTCCTAAGAGTGTTAATAAATGACACACTATCCCCATTAAAGCAATGAAGACTCTCTAAACTATCATTAGGCAGATTAATCAAACACAGAACGCTCTTTTATGAAACTTGCTGCTTGATTAGACTACAAAGCTGTAACATTTCCATTAATGGCTACAACAATTTCTGTTCTGATGAATTTTCAAATGCATTAAATGCAGTTCCCTAAAATGGACAGTGCCTGGGAAAACTGCAGAACCTTTATCACTAATGTTTTCTTGAAACAGGTTGGACAAGCTTCTGTCAGCAATGACACAGACATAATCCCACCTTAAGGGTATAGAGATGGACTAGATGACCTTCTAAAATCCCTTCCAGCTCCATTTTCTATAATTATTTACTTTTGAGGAACTCCCAGCTATTTCCTTTCCTACAGCAATCTGTCAATGAGACTGCTTTCCTCATAATTTTCTCTGCATCTCTGACAGGTAAGGGATAATTGGAAAAAAGTAGGCTATTTCTTGTACACAAAACTCTGCTCACATTTCTATGCTTATATAAATAAAATTTTTAGTGCAGAGCTTTAGACTTGAACTAATCCTCAGGAACCTTCTTGATAAGATCAACATGCAGCAAGTATTTACATATTTATTTCAAGCTAGAGGTAAGAATTAACACCTGTAGAAATAAGTCACTTTATAAAGAGAATTATTAAATTCCTTTAAATTTTGTGAGCACTGTGCAAGTATCCCACATATTCTACAGAAAGGAAATAAAAGAAAATAAAATTTTAATCACCATTATTCTGAGTTGCTGAGCACTTCTGAATTCCAAGAAAAGTCAACTGACACTGACCATGCCGAACATCTTTGGAAACTGGGTTGTAGATGTCTTACCCACTGTCTCATAACAAATTTGAGCCACATGATAGCTGTTTTGTCTAAAGAGGGCCAAAATTTGGATTTTTTTGCAAATCATCAGTTTAAAAGAGTAAGAAGCTGAATTTCTTTAGGTAACAGTGGAAAAACACACCCTTTACAAAACAGCAATATCAAAATTCAATAAAATCTATTTAAAACTGTGTGAGTTTAAAGTATTCTCTAGTCTATATTCTAAAGATATAAATTGTATAATACGTCTGACCATTTCAAGTTCATGTGTCATAAATCCTACTTTTCCCAGATTTTTAACACATAATAAGAATTCCACCATTTCAGTGCTCAGTACACTGTGCGTTGTACATGCAAAAAGATTGTTCGTCAACTACTAACTCTCCCTTAATCCACCTTCCACCACCTATAAAATAATTTTTTGCTGACATTTAGATTGGAAACTCATGAGTCAATTTTAATTCTTATTTATAGACTTCAGGAACAAGCGAAGTCCAGGCAAGCCTGTGTTTGATGTTTCTAAAATATCTTCCAGTACCATTTTCTCTAAGAGGATCCCCACCTTCTGAAAAAATTAACTATCCTTCAGGCATGTCTTTGATGTTATCATGGAAGACCTAATTTTACCTAACACAGTGCAGGACATACTGACAAAGGGCTAGGCATGAAAAAGACTGCCTAGTGGCAAAATTACCTGGCCACACCCAGCATGCATTCTAAAGAGTATCTTGCCTGCATAAAGAAAACCAAAACTTTAAAATCACGTGCTGCACATCCCAAGAAACTAGAGAAAGGGTCACTTAACATAACTCTCTACATTGGAGCTTTTTGTTTGCTCAGATTTTGCTGTTCAGACATGCCATAGATTGCCAGATCCCATTCTGTCAGTACTTCCGCATTTATCTGTGGTTGACATCACACCCACTCCAAAAAGAGCCATCAACAATTAAAAAGTTAATAAAAAAATTACCTTTTTTTGGTGTGTTTTGGAACACAAACTAAAATTATATTTCATATGGTTACATATACTTTTCTTTAATGTAACAAGGTGCTACTTTCTGGTATATCTTTCCTCTAAGTTGCCAAAATAAATGCCTTTAGGTTGGTTGCCTGTTTTATTTTTTTAATAATTAATAACACAAAGTATCACAGCCCAATGCTGCAAATTATTGAATTGAGACTTTCAGTGGGAGCTATGTTCTTCTCCCAGAGTTTCTGAAATGAAGAAGTGATGATATAACTATACCTAAATGGACAGATCCGAAATGGTTTTGAGGCTGGTGGAAACAACCAGGGCCACTGAAATGATCTAGGTGAAGAGCCACCTGCATGATAAAGGTCTTAATGCCAAAAACCCTCACTCCAGCCTAATCATGGATAAGGATGTGCTCATTATAGACATTGTCAAATACTGTTCTAATTCCATCCAAAACAATGAATCATGTGACTTTAGATTAGCAGAAAAAAACCTTAACTTCTTATAAAAAGTTTCTAGCAAAAAAAACTTATGAATACTACCTGTAAAACAATATTACAATAGCAACACCTGTGGTGCAATAATTCATCTTTCCTGAACTACTGAAGTTCAGACACTAACAGTCAATCTGTAGTAAAATTGTTATCACAGGTCACAAAATACAATGTAAGAATAAGCATATTATAAAAATACTATAAATTTTGCTAAAAAAAATTTAGAACACTAAAAATTGAAGGAATACTTTTCACTTCAGTAATGTTAATCTGCAGTGGTGTTTTGCACAAGTCAGGGAAAATAAACAGTGCAAATCCTTTTAATTTATCTGAAGTGACCTAAAGCCAAAGGCAAAAGAAAAAAAAAACCCCATTGAATAACATGGTTTAGAACCTTTGAATCATAATCCATTAAAGTAACATTTAAATATTTCCTAAGCAAGCATAGATTCTATGTAACATTACTTTTTCTTCACTGACCTAGCAAATCATTTATACTTGTTGATAGTTTAATCCTGTTAAATCAGGATTACGGGGTCAATCTGTAAGGATTGTTTGTAATCATCCAATCAGCTTTCTGCATAACTTTGGACATTAAAAATCTATTTAGTTCCACACAGAGTATTTTGGTTCAAAGTCCTCCTGTGGTAACTGACAAATCCAAACTTTAACTTGATGAACTCAAACTTTAAGGATTTACCTTGTACTTCTTTATCATGACAATCTTTCAGTTTGGACCACAATTCCTTGAAGAAATCTCCTGTAGGTTCTGCAGAACTAGGGCTCCCACAGCTTCCTCCAGATGCACTCATCTTGCTTTTTTCTGCTCCCAGCTTCTTTGGCTTATTTGCAGAATTCACTCACTCTCAAACTTTATATTTTAAATTACATAGTTATGAAGCTGTTTCTGAAGACAGGTGTATACCTGTAACAACAGAATGACAACACTTAGATTTGCATTTATCAGAGTATAACTTGTAGCCATGGACACAATACAAAGTTTACTGTCTATCCTTGCTGAGGAGATATACTTTCATACTTTTATACTGACAGCCACGCTGGAAGTGTGGATGATGCTAAATATTTTGCTGCAAGTAATTACAAACTAGGAGAATTTCCCTCCCCTTTAAAACTTATCACCTTAAAATTAGATGAAGATACTTAGGAGTCTTTATGCTTTTCCTATGTAAAGATACAGTTAAACAGAATTCCTGTTTCCCAAAAGTAACCCAAATCTGTAAACCAAAATCTGGCTGCCAGCAAAAGCATTTGCCAAAAGTTTTATCAGAAATGTATTTGTGTATATACGTTCTTTACATAAACATGGATTCAAATGATACCCTTTTGCAAAGAAAAGCTCACATCCCCTTGAAGTCCTGATAATTTTACACTGAAGTGATTCCCACTCCCTGATGAAAAGAAAATTGGAGAGTAATGTCAAAAATTATAGATTTCCAAAACATTAATATTTGAGGAGAACTATCAAAGTCAGATAGCTCTGTTTTAAAGGCTTGACTGCCTACACAACTCAGGATAATCTTACCCATAATTCTTATTTGTTTTGAAGGGTTTTTCAGCACACATGATGCCCTCAGGTAAACTACCAGGGAAGCACAATCCTCAGATCTGGGTCTGAGCCAAGGTAAGACTGAATTCTATTGGCACTCTGTGTCCAATATTGAAATACTCCTGTAATCTCTGTCCTTCAGTTACCTGTGTGTGGAACTGGCCATTTTAAGCTTTCACCATTTTTATGTGGTCAATTTTACACTAACACTTTTGAACAGGGACTGTGTCACTACCGGGTGGCCACAGCTATCTCTATGACTCTGTAATATAAAATACAGTAAGAAAAAAATGTTAGGTATTTTGTACTATTCCTAAATTAGCAGTCTCAGCAAGGAAACCACTATGTCTATATAGACGAGTAAAAGAAACAATTTGCTCCCAAATTTTTGAGGCACAAGTTACAGTTGTAGTTCAAACGATACAAGGTCTACAATCAGTCAAGAAGCTGCATTTCCTTTCTTGAGAGCCTTCAAGCAACTAAGAATATCTGAATGCAGCTACTGGTTTAGCTGGTCCCCTAGGTTCACCACTATAAAAGGTTCAGTCCAGTGGTCAGTAAGCAAGTGTAGGGCCTGGAGGCTTTGGTTCTGCTCTCCTTTCTCATATCTCTGTGCACAGTCTCAAGTCACTTTTGTTTCAGTCTGGCTGTCTTTACAATGGAACAAAACTAATGGAACAAAACATTCTCAATAACATAGAAACACTTGAACTGTATGTTTTCTATAGTATAAGGAAATTAAATGCTACAGCAATTAAGCTGACAGCTACACATTTGCTTTAACATGCTCTGTCTGTAGAAAATTCAGTGCCTATTTCAGTACTTGGTTTCAAGTTAGCAAATGTTATCTTCAGAGAAGTCCTTAACAGAAAATGAAGTTACCTTTTCAAATTAGCAATTACTACAATTCTTCAGTGGAAGTTGAACAGTAATCTGCTTGCATCTTTGCAGCTGAAATGCTCCACTTTGTGTGCAGCCACATTAAGCCATCTCACAATGGTTCTTTGTGGATTCAATTGCCTAGTGACATCAGGAATGTCTTTTAAACTCTTGTTTTTCAGAATCAATCTTTTTCTCTGTCAAGCGCTAGGGCAGTAAAAACCACAAACTTGCTTTCACTCACTGTTTTAGATTTGAGCATGTCAGATGAATCACTTCCAAGGACAGGTCACCTGACTCCAGACAGTAAATGCTGTCCCTAGTGTTTGTTTTGGTTTTGTGGGTTTTTTTCCCCCTCAAGATGACTTTAAGAAAAAAAATGCAGAAAACTCACTCAGAGTTTCTGCAAATGATTAGTACATCAAGTGAAGACAAGCAGGGGAAAAAAAGAGCAAGGCGTTTTCCCAAGCTTAACCTGCTTCGAGATCCTGAAATGATACATTGCTTCCTACAGGTGTTCAACCTGCCTTACAATACAGGGCCCCCAACCAGTGTTCAGGTTTGACGGGCCCGGGCAGATGCACAGGTGTAAAAGCGAAGGCTTAGTCTCCAGTCCTAGGAAAGGGCTTCCCAGTGCTCTGGGGGCGGACACGCTGAGCGGGATGCTCAGCGACACCCGCGGGCAGGGGCAGACCTGGAAGCTGCCTGAGGGGGATGCAGTGCCCAGGCCATGCCCTCCCCCAGCCGGCTGTCCCGCTGCCGCCCTCCTGCCCGCCGGCGCTGCCGCACCACCCCTCGGCACGGCCCTCTCCCTGCTCTCCCCACACGGCCGTCCCCCCGGCTCGTCCCTGCAGACACCACATCTGGCCGGGAGCGACTCGCCGCCCCTCCGGACTGCGGCACCGCACGGCGCCCACCAGGGACCCCGAGCACCCCCTGGGCACCGGCCGCTCCCACAGACTCCGCCCTGCTCCAGCCTCCCGGCCGCGGATTTTACTCTGCTCTCCCTCCTGCACGGACAGCAGACTCACTGGAAAGGCGCGCCGGGATGCTCCGGGAGTTCCTGCCGCGGGAGCTTCCCGCCCGGCGCGGGTCACGCCCAGCGGCCGGGCCGGCAGCGGAGGGGCCGGGCATGTCGCACACGCCCGTTCCCGGCGGCGCGGCCGGCCGGAGCCTCCCGGGGGGAAGCAGGGAGGCAGGGAGCGGGGGATGGAGCGGGGCTTGCTGCGGCGGGCGGGCCGGGGATGGGGACGGGGACGGGGATGAGGACGGGGATCGGGATGGGGATGGTGGCGGTGGCGGTGCCCGGCGGGGCAGCGCTGGGCGCGCCCCCCCCGGGCGGATCGGGAGCGGCAGTGGGAGCGGCGCGCGCGCCGTTACCTGGTTGGCTGGCGGCGGCGCCGAGCGCCCGCGGCGGGAAAAAAGGAAAAGCGGGATGGGGCGAGCGCGCTCCCTGCCCCGGGGGGGGGCGGGGCCCGCGCGGGGGGCTCTCGCGAGGCTGCGCCCCGATCTCGCGAGAGGGCCGGGCCGTGAGGGCGGGCGGCCCCCTGGGCAGGGGAGGGGCGCCGTGCCGGGGGTGACACGGGGTGGGTCTGTCAGCCAGGGAGGGGGAAACCCTGGGACCACCGAGGGCAACCTGTGACCCAGCACTACCGTCTCAACTAGCCCATGGCACTGAGTGCCACCTTCAGTCTTGCGCTGTCCCAGGCATGGTGACTCCACCACCTCACTAGGTAGCCCATTCCAATGTCTAGTCACACTTTCTGTGAAGAAATGCCTCCAAATGTCCAACCTAAACTTCCCCTGGCAGAACCTATGGCCATTTCTTCCCATTCTGTCACTTGTTGCCTGGCAGAAGAGGTGACCCCCACCTGGCTTTGCCCTCCTTTCATGTAATTGTAGAGAGCGATAAGGTCCCCCCTGAGCCTCCTCCAGGCTAAACAACCCCAGATCTCGGTCAGTCTCATAGGACTTTTCACTCCAGACCCTTCACCAGCTCCACTGCCCTTCTGTGGACCCACTCCAGCCCCTCAATGTCCTTCCTGAATTGCGGGCCCAGAACTGGACGTGGCACTCGAGGTGCGGCCCGGCCAGTGCCGAGCACACGGTCCTGATGGCTAAACTATCTGTGGTACAGGCCAGGATGCCACTGCCCTTACTGGGGAACCTGATGGCTCATGCTCATTCATCAAGGTCATTGGGCACTGTCCCAGCCCTCTCCTCCTCTGGCCCAGTGCTTCGGGTTTCCACAGAGATGCCAGAAGAAAGCCAAGGGGATGAGCCAGGCCCACACACAGTTCAGTGTGGCAGCGGGCATGGAATCCTATGGAAAAGCAAGGGTGTGCGTGGGAGCCTGCATTGAAACAAGTGCTACCCGTACAGGGGCAGCCTTCCTGAAAAATGTTCTTGCCAATTTAGATGTAAAGGGGATTGTTGGGATGTACAACTGTGCCAGAAGTGGCCTTGCTAATATTTAAGGCTATGCTGTTAAATCTGTCTGTTCCACAGGATTTGTAATGTGCTGATTGCTGGGGTTTACACACAGATGTATTTGCAGTGCTTCCCCCTGCCTTCTTGATCTGAATGGTTTCCATGGTTTGTCATTTTAGCATATAGCAGAACAGCCTAGGGAACATTTTGATATTTTATGTGAGTATGAAAACAGGTGGGCTCTTATAATCATTGTGCCATAAGAGAACTGAACTTCAGTGTCACTTTTGAAACTTCTTCCAATATAATTTTTTTGGCCAAATTATGGATCAATGTTCCTTCATTCGTTGGGACTAACCCTGCTCTCCGCAATGAGATAAACCCCTTGATTTTAAATTTGTAGTTCTCAGTGGTGAAATAGAAACAAAACACAGCTTTTCACTATTACTGCTCTGCCTTCACCAGATTCCACTGGACCATTTTGGTATGTACAGGAACACTTAGGGAGGCAGCTTAGTGGCATGACTAGAAGGTACAGTGATGTTCAGTTTGCAAGGGCCAGTGCTGCAAGCATATACATTCTAGATTGTTAATAGCAGTATCTAAAAAGTTAGGGTTTCAGATATTTAATAATTGTTAGTAGCTGTTCCATCTAACTCTTGTTATATATTCAGATGACTCAGATTTCAAGGAAGTATCGCAAATATGGAGCTATGGTGTAAATAAGACTGGATCTGAAATACCATTTAAACATTTTTGAAGTGTTTTGAAATACTGTCAAACAGGAGTCCAAGATGACCGGTGATTAAACAGATTTCAAATTTGTTCACCTCTGTTGAAAATACTCCAGGTTTCTTGTCAAATACTTACCATGAATTTGGAAGTATTTTGAAAAAATATTGTACTTAACTTTTCTGCTCCTTTCTCACCATTGTTTAATCACTTAATTTTCAACTCAAATAAAGTAAATGTGGTGTTCAGGAGCTCAGCAGCAGACTGCTTACATTGTAAGTTTGATCCATTATCATATCAGTACACATATGGTGAAACTAAAATTAGCTACATGTTTTGGAAGAAGTTGGCATATGTCATAATAGGTTGTGATAGACACTCCTGTCTTCCTAAATAATGCTTGTTGGCAGGTTTTCATTCTACTTTTGAAGCTTCTATGATCTAAAAGTTTGTGATATAAGCAAGTAATCATTTCGTCAGAGTCAAGAGAAAGATGTCTTAAATATATGCACAGATCTGATAAGTAGCAATAAAATAGCCCTCTTACTGATTGATGAGATATTTTACTGTAAACTATACCTTTCTTTCTATTTATAGGAGGCACTCTGGAAAATAATTATGTCATCCCTTTTATTTCCCAATAAACTGGGTAAGCAGTTTGTTCTCATATTCTCTCATGTTGAACTTTACAGCAACATAAATTAACTGACTTCTACAGCGTTATTCTTATCTACTCAACAGTAAGTGATAATGGATTAAGACTAACGGTTGAACTTTACTCTTGTCTGCCTTCCAGATTTATTTGATTTTATGTGTTCCATTATCACATACTTGGCCACTGAATAGATCCCTGGCTCACTGAACGTACTAGAAAATTGCTGAAGAGTCTGATGTTCCACATTCATTTATACTGGATATCTCAAGCTGACTAGTCTGACTGGAACTGCTTCTTATTGACCTCACAAGAGTAAACACACACCTAGACAATAAAACTGTGGGAAAAATGCTTCACCGTTGTTGCACTTGAACAAATACGAAACTTCCTGTGGTGTCCTGGATCATGTCCAGATTTCAAAATAACCCTTAATATGGCACATTAAACTAGGTGACAGAATACTTATCCATGAGCAGTTCTGCAGAAAGGGAATCTAATTTTATTCTACCCTATTTTGGACCTGGCTGGTCTGAAATGTTCAATCTTATAATAGTATGAGAAGCTGTTGATTTTCAGTTACAGTTTAGTGGTAATGCCTTTCTTCTTGATGACTGGACTGTTTACCAGCAAACCAACTAATGACTGAATTTCTGTTGTAAGAGTACAGCAATGTTGCAGCACAGATAAAATAAAAAATAGCCATTAATTCACACACGTGCACTGCCCTTTTCAAGGGTAGTACAGAGACTGCATCAGTGTTTCTAACCATTCAGGTAGCAGCAGGTGGCCTAGCTCACTGCTAGGGCTAAAAGAGATTAGCAGAAAGCTTACTTTTTTCTTTTTTTTCTTTTCCCCTTCTATTACTTTAAACTTAGATGTAAAGATTAAAACCATCTTTGAATTAAAATGGGAAGTACAATTTAAATATTTTATTTGCTTCAAGCACAATGGTAACTATATCACTCTTTGCCTGTATGTATGTATATTTATATATATATTTATATATGTATATAAGATAGTGAGGTCCTTATTTATTTGCATGAGATTGAATGGATTGCACATACACACATATGGGCAGTGTGTTCACAACCTCCTTGACTTGCAGATCTTCAACTGAGGAATAAATATATTGTTTAACTCTCTACTCATGTTCATTATGAAACTTATGTTGCAGTTGCCAACAAGGGCTTTAAAGGAGCCCAACTTCAGATGCAGCATATAAGAGCATGTGGCACAGTTCAGGTGCTGTCTAAATGGGATTTGAACTGGGAGTGTAGGAACTGGCAGTCCTCTGAATGGCATGATTTCTTACAGCGGGGAGAGCACACAGAGAACACCAGTGCTGTCTGGCACAGGTAGTTGCTTTCTCTGGAAAAATAGGGAGGAGCCACTCCATCACCCCCACTGGCTGAATTTGATTCTTCTCAAGCTGCTTGCGCCGCCACTTTTGAAATCAAGCCAAGATCAAATTCCCTGATGCCACTAACACTGTTCACTTTAAGAAACCCTCTCCTTTGAAGTACTTTCACTGCTCCTCATCTGTAGTCAGAAACAGTCAGAGCTTATTCAACTGAAACTCTCAGCTCTCTTAGAGAGCCTTGATGGAGGGGAAAAAAAAAAAAATAGAGCAACCTGAGGGATGCTCTTGCAGGACACCAGGGCAGTGTTCCTGGTCTTCAGGCTCTAAGCAGCAGCACCTGTTTGTGTTAGCTACGTGTGGAAATGTTTTGCTCCTGCTGGTGTTTCTTATGTTAACATGAATAGTTTGAGTAGTTATACATTTCTCTCAGCTGTGGAGGGCTATTTCAGGCCTGGAAGGGTGAAGTAAAAGGTTACAGATCTGTGCACAAAATCATGCCACCTACCTCTTACTATAGTGAACAACATGAATTCAGGGCCAGAAAACAAGCAAAAAAGAAACAACATATGGGAAATAATATTTTACTTACCATTTGAGAGAAAAAAAATCCCGAAACAATGGTCCCTGCTCTTCCAGCCCCCCCAAAAAAGGCAGCTGAGGAAAACCCAAATAAAAGAGAACATATAAACAGGAGAGAGAGAGGGTGGCAAGCAGTGTTTTGAAAAAGTGGTTTATTTAGTTTGAATTTTAAAAATATGAGGTGTTAAAATCCTATAGCTTTAGAAATCAAAGCTCTCTTGTAGCATTTTATAGGCTCTACACAGAGTTCCTGTGCAGACCATACAGTTCGGCCAGCTATAATTTCTTTTTTGGAAAACAGTTTATTCCTTAGCAAGTTTTCCGTATGTATTTAATAGCAGAATCAACAGAGTTGATAAGAAAATTAAACTTTTTTTTTCCTGGATAATATTATTAGCTTTTGTGAGAATACAAAACTTTCTCTATGCTTTTTTCTGTTTACCCACACTTTGAAGAAAAAATTTTGTACACATATACAATGCTGCTAATGAGAAGGTAATTTCAATTCATGGATTTTTTTTTTAAGGTGCTCAGGAAGCCTTTTTCTTGGCACTCTACAAAAGAATAATATTCATTTTAGCATCAACCTGGAAATACCTGGCAGTAAACACCTTTATAATTAAAGCTTCCTGTTGTGTGCCTACCATAAACTCTTATATAATCCTGTATAGCTAGTTTTGTATCTAATGGTTTATATCGATTGATTCTGATTTTTTTTTTCACATAATGAAAGAAAATGGTAATTGTTTCGTGTAAAGATAGACAAAATTAGATTTCCCAGGAGACTGTAGGAATGTGGAGTTTTTCAAAAATGTAGCTACAGAGATGGCAAGAAGATTCACATTTACTTAAGCTAAAGAGTTATTTTGTCCTAACAGGCATGACAAAACCTGTCTTCATTCCTTTCTATTCAGCTCAGCAAGTACTTCTGTGCTCCAGTAGTTAATCAGTTACCAGATTCCACAGCTTTTGTTTTCACACTATTTAATTTTTCATATTTGACACAGAACCTGTGAATGGATTCAGTCACAGATACAGGTAGAACTTTCAGGTCAGCCTACTCTTTATGATTAGGACGGCTTTTTATTACCATTGCCTCCTCCATTACTCATTCCAAACAGGTAAATTCTAATAAGTATGTAGAAAGAAAGCAGTAAGAATGACAAGTACATTTCCTATCTTACCATGAAGCTAATTCTGAATATGTAAATCTAGGCTTAATTAATTTACCTTACAAAATTGAACAATTGAAAAAGTCAGTCTGGCAAGAATTAGTAACTGCACATCTTTCTGGAATGGACCTATGCCTTGTCACGACAGTGCTGTCATGAGACAGGGATTATAAAAATACTATAAAAGAGAAGACCAATAGGCAATACTTAAGTGACTTGCTCAAAATACTAAGTCATTGGTAGTGCTAATCACTCCCGTGCTACGTTCATTGAACTGTCTCTGCAGTAAATACTGTTGCAGACAGAGCAGATGATGTTGAGCTGCACACAGAAGGGTCAAAAAGCTGCAAGCAGAAAAATCCTGTCAACAAACACCATAAAGACTGGCAGTACTCAGACACATTAAGAAGATAGCCATTATACCACTTCAAGCATCACAGAAATTTTTTGCTTAAGGTTATCTTAAATTAATATTAAAGAAAGATTTTCAAACTCACCCTTCTGTTTGAATTGTGAAAAGTTCTGTTCTTGATTGGGGTGATAAATATTTACTATTGACTTCCCCTCCAGCTATAAACCTCAAGTGTAAGTAAGATGAGGAAGCCACTGTGGACCACACTAGAGAATGCCGAGAGGAGATCTGCTGCACCTAAGATATATACAATGTGCAATGGATAACCTAATATGCCTTTCATTTAACTGGCTGGGCAGGTTTCTGCATTCTGGAGAGCGTGGAATCATACCAGAATTTGTTGGCATAACAGGCCCGTCAGACCGGTCCCCGGGCGCCCAGGAACCTGCCCAACCAGTCTGCATCAAAGGCCGGCCCAACATGCTGCAGCCCAGCTCCGCTGGGGAGGCTTCATACGCGGTGAATTATTCACGCCTCTGTCAACTCCCAACATACTGCTCAGAGAAAACGATGTAGCCTCCAGCAAAATAATTTACCAAGGGGTGGGGGAGTGATACATCCTTGTTAAGTGTAGCAAGATCTTATTGTTATAAATTTTCTTTCATTTTATATGCAGATGCACTGGGCTAGAGGTCTTGCCCAGTGTAAGTGTAAAGAGAAACAGGAAAGAAAATACCTTTTTTTTGGTAACGCTGACCATACGGACTTATTACAAATAACACCAAATCTTTAGTGTGATGAGCTAACCCCCCCCGATTTTACACCAATTCAGATTTATTGCCAGTCCAAAGTATACCTATTGTCTACATAGGATTCAGCATAGCTTTCTTGTCACATGAGAGACAGGACACCAGGAGCTCAAATGTGGAATATCCACCTTGTGACTTTGGTGGAGACCTAGGTCTGTGCAAGCTCATGCTGAATTACTGCACAGGATATTTCAAGGTGAAACAGGTCAGAGAATATGTTGTGTATGGGACATGCTTCCATAACTGTGGCGAACTACAGCAGCTGCCCTGTTACAATAGCACATGGGCTGCCACAGCAGCTGCGCTGCTTCTTGTTCGTGGCTGCAGGGCAAGAATACTTGCACAGCAGTCCTGCATATTGCATAGGTATTCAGGCTGTAGGCAGAGATCAGGATGTGCCCCAACAGAAGCCTGCATCTGTGTAAACTTATTACTTTTTTTTTTTCCAAATACAAATATAGACCGTAATTTTCAGATCTCCTGCTGTGATTGTCAGAGATGTTGAGTAAAATCAGTAAGAGCTGTAAACGTCTAAGACTTCTGGAATGTGACTATGAGTACATACAATCAGTTTGCTAAACCTTTGCTTATTTTTTATTTAGGCACCTAAATTTAAACACTGAGACTTGGAAATATTTGATATATTGAATTTTGTCAAAGGCTCTGAGTAACTGCAGAAAGCTGTGTTTGTTCATAAACTGAACCCTCAGTGGTAGCATTTATAATTTTTTAGATCATTTTTTCTTACTTACCCATTTTAATAATGCTTACTAGACAACTAGTGATCAGAATAGGAAGTTTCCGTCAAATTCAATGAGCGTTGTGCAGCATGGGCAGTATTTTCATCATTGACAAGAATATGAAAAAGTAGACATGCTGATATTCGAATATACTCAGATTATTTTACTACAGAAAAAGTAACCCTTCCTATAAGACCATATCTTATGACAGCCTTGAGAGGAAGGATCTTTTCTGAAGAGGACAACTAACCAGGCTGAAATGACAGATGTAAGCTGTTTGTGCTTGTAGTCACACCACCTTAGGCTATGATTTCATACAGCTAAGCAGGGCTGGGCTTGGTCAGTACTTGGATAAATGATTTACAGAAAGTCCGCTGCAGGAAGTGGTTTTGGTGATTCAGTAGGCTATACTGAATAATTTGGCATCAGTGCCAAATGCGATGGAGACATTGAGTTCTGGATATGCCACAGTCTTGATGCCATATGCTGAAGTTTTTTAAAGACTGCAAAGCCCTTTCCACAAGCACTACATCTTGAACTGTAAGTCCCTGTCCAATGTGAATGAACTGTGTCTGCCTACAGTTTGTTTTTATGAGTGTCACACAACTGGATAAACTGCGTAACTGATTAACACAGGTGAATTACCACCCAAAGTAGCTGTAAGACTGTGCAATGTGGAAAAGGTTCTGCTTGCATAATAGGCTTCAAGAGAGCTGATGTGCTTCAAAGTTGGTCTACTTTCAGTTGTGTCAGCTGGTGTCATAAGAGATACTGTCTGAAATTTTACTTTCTGCATCCTGAGCTTCTTATTAAACCTGGAGTCTTAGAGTGAACCTGTTAGTGGGCCTTTAAAAGACATTGTGCTTGCCATTTATCTTTTAACTGGAGTATGACAAGTATAGGGATAAAAGGGAGCTTTACTATGTCTTCCTTTGGCTTGAGAGCTTAAAGCAGACTCTTGCTCCCCCAAACCAAAACCACCATGTACACACCTTACAGATTCAGCAGGGACTTCTCACAAAGAGTTGCTGGCAGGCTTGATTCATTAAGTTAAGCTTTTATATTCACTTCCACAGGTTACAGAAATTTAATTTTTCATAAGTACAAAGGCAAAGGTATAGGACAAAGAAGTTATTGTGTCTATCAATACATTTTTGGATAAACATCAGTTGGCTCTTGTTCTCAGTCTTGTAACTCATGACAGTTCTAAAAGTACATTTACCACATATGTAAATATTGTAGCATCAGGCTTGCTTGGAGTTCTCTGTGAGAGAGATTGCTTTTCTTCCTGAAGAAGGCAGTATAATTATCTGAAGTACCAAATCCTCTCTTATTTCAGATATAATTTGCAATAAATGGATGTCACAGAATTCTCTTTCAAATCAAACCTATTATTAAATGCTTTTCCAATTGAGAATAAATTATATGTTGTTTGTCATCTCTAGCTTCCATCAAGAAAAATCACATAATGCTTATGTGTGAACTCTACCAATTTATACAGTGATCACATAAAATATTCTTCAGGAGAAGAGTCTGAGAGGTGCAATTCTGGAAAGTAAGACAATATAAATGTTGCAGGCTTCAACTTGTTCTTATAGTGAAGGTATGCACAAACATGCATGTCTACAAGTATTCATTACAGAGAGTTTACAACATACCTCCCGTAGCTATCAAAAGCTGTTCAGTACTTTCACAAGCAAATTCAGATAACACACATGCCCCCACCCCCTATCAGAGTTAGGTAATATCTCTCTCCTCTTGACTAGCTGTGTAGCAGTGTAAGGACAGGAGACTGTTGGTACATAAAGGGCACATTGAAAATAGGCAAAGTCCTGCTTTGGATAAGGAAGAGAGATAGCAGCAGTTAATTTCTGACCTAGAGGCTAACCAGAGAAAATTGGCTTCAAGTGAGCCAAAGGATGCAACCTAAAGCATTTTTGGACGCTTCTCTGAGCAAGAACAGGTTTAGAATTTGCGGCAACTAATTTATTGATGACAACAGTGTCTCATTTGCATCAGCTGAGACAACAGGACTGGATATTGGCAGGATATAAGAAACAAATTACAAGAGAACTATCATTTTTTCCACTACAAGAGTAAGCCTGATGTAAAAGCTTGGCTATTTTCCTCTGAGAGGAAAAAGCCTTAAAATGTTATTATTTTTGGTGTCAGTCTAACTGTTTCTCCACAGTTCTCAAGACTGTCATTAACAGTTGGCCCAATTCAGTAATTCAAGAAGAATAATCAGTTTTGCGATCTTACAGGTATAGAGAGGTCTTACTATGGGCTGTACTGCTACAGGAATGTTGTGAGGAAATGTAACAGAAGAACTATTTCCTAGGAAATTCTAGCATTCCCTTCCATTCTTGGAAAGGAGGAGGGAATAAAGTACTTTTCTGCAGTCAGAAAGTACTGAAGCGCCTGAGACCATTACAGAGGAATGATTACTCTGGAATGAGATTGCACAAATGGCTGGAACATCCATTTTTGCCAAATTCAAAGTGTAGAGGTACAAATAGCAATTTCCAGCTCTTTCTCATATAAAGAGTGATTTGTTGATTTTTTTTCAGACAAGACTGCCACAGACTAAAGTATCCTTTGTCACTGGATTTTCTTCTTGTCTGTTTATATTTGAACAGGTTTGAATTATTATTATAAGGCATTGCATTTTATCCTCTTGCAGACATTTAAGAATACTTTGCCTTTTTTTTTTAATGAAGATTAATCTTTGCAGAAAAGTGAGCATTTGTTATAAAGAGAGTTACAAAGCAGGAAAAGAAGTGGCATTGCTGTTATTGTTTGGGGGTCTGAATAATTCATAATTTTCTGTTGTCTTCTTTTTCAGATGATATTGGATTAAGCAAAGGCTTTCTATATGGAGACATGGAAGCATGGGATATCATGGGCCTCACAATTACCTTTTCACATCCTGAAATTAGATATTTTATTTATCTATTTTGTCATCTACATCTTCAGTTATTTTAAATATGAGAACTACTTTTGCACTCCTTAACTTGTATTTATGACCTCTTCTGCAGTTCTTGGTCAAAGACCTTAGAAAATCCAAGTAGATTGTCTACTACTCTGCTGTTTTACTATTTTAAAATACAGCAGATAGTTTTATTAAGGTGCTACAGTTTTCTATTTCAGGATGCTTGCTGAAATGTTCTTAGCATATTAGTTTTCTCTTTGTGTCTCATATTGCAAAATGTAATAGTAGTTTAAACCAACCTGTTACTGAAGAAAAACTCTCTAAAATTTTCACTAGGTCTGTTTTTTAAAAAAATAAAATATGTAGTTGTTGCTTTCTGGTTCTTTGAGGATTAGTGTTTCTACAGCTAAATGATAGTAGTTTGTCAAGGGTTACTGATGTGTATCTAGATTATCTAGAATAAGACCAGTGCTGCTTCAATGGTGTATCTCCAAAATAGCTCTTCAATCAATTTTGCAAGCTACAACACATTGAAATTACAAGGTGCTATGAGAAGGGATGCTGAATCTGAAGTTAACTGCCGCTGTTTCAAAAGCCACTACTTTCAGAACAATCAAGTAACCTATAGAAAACCTAGGGAAACTGATGTTTATATAGCTTCTATGGCTGATTCCTTAACAATGTTCTGTGTATCTTGGGGATATCCATAACTAAAACGAAATTGGTATGGTCTCATATTTCTTTCATGTGCTCATTGTGCAGAAGCATAGAATGGTTTGGGTTGGAAGGGACCTTAAACTTCATCTCATTCCAACTCCTCTGCCATGGGGAGGGACACCTTCCATAAGACCAGGTTAGTGAGAGCCCCATCCAGCCTGGCCTTGAACACCTCCAGGGACAGGGAGTCCACAACCTCTCTGGGTAACCTGTTCCAGTGCCTTACCCTCAGTAAAGAATTTCTCCCTAATATCTAATCTAAACCTACCCTCCTTGAGCTTAATGCCATTCCTCCTTGTTCTATCACTGCATGACCTTGTGAAAAATCTCTCTCCAGAATTCTTGTAACCCACATTTATATACTGGAAGGATAAAGAGAAAAGAACTTCTGACTTTTGAGAGCACTTTTCTTTGGTCTTATTGATTCTCATATTAAATTTAGTTTTGTGACCTCTGACACCTACCCACTGTCCCCACTTAAGTGTCTGAACAGATATTTATGTCTTGACTTAGTCAAACTAAACTAAATTATTTTCTGTTCAAATTAATGCAACTAACAGGAAGATTAATCAGCCTACTTCTTTCATCTGACTTCCACCTCTCCCTCTCTCATGAGATTAGCTCAGTTAGTAGAGCATGGTGCTAGAATCACCAAGGCTGAAGGTTTGATCCCTGTATGGACCATTCACTTAAGAGTTAGACTCAGTGATCCTTGCAGGTCCCTTCCAGCCCAAAATACCCTATAATTCTGTGATTTCTTCAACTTCTGTCATCTATGATCAATTGTTTATATTCTACAGCTACACCAGTAATGTCTTCGTTGCTTAATCTGTTTTCAGCAATCTTAGGACTTTAAAAGGAGAAAGTTCATAGTGATCTGGCAGCAGTACTGGAATTGGATGAGCAGAGTGGGTTGTTTTTATGCCTCATCCAGTATGTTTTCTTTATACTGTTTAAAATGTAGATTAGCTACCTTCTGGTCAATTCCAGAAGGAGGTAGCTTTTGGCAGAGGGAGGGGAAGAGCAGTGGGAGGTGGGGAAGGTGTGTGTGTGCCTTCCCCCAGCACAGGTCCCTGCAGAGCTTCTGTCCACCTTCCTCTGAGACACAGAGCTGGAGCCCTGACAATCACAAATGGCAAAGAGGCTGTCGCTCACCTTCTTGATTTATCCAGAATCCAACTTTGCCATTGTCTCCAGATTGTGCCAATGAAAGTGTTTATGGGTTTTCTTAGTCAAAGGCATCAGTGAAGTCGTCTGCTTTAAAAATTCTATATTTAGGCAAAACAAACTTTTAAACCAAAATAATTAATATAATAGCACAGCCCCACAAACCCTGTATTAGGATAGCTGAAGTACTGGAAAACCTTGGCAGGATAGACAAAAGCAATGGGCCCACAGGATTTTATTTGTTTATTTATTTATTTTTAAAACCCTGTATGTTTAATTTTGAAACACAGCAGAGGTAGCATGTCTGAGGGGACACTTTCTCAGACCCTTTTAATACATGAAAGGCATCAAACTTTTGGGAAACTAGCACATGCACAGTGACCAAAACCTTATTTAATATGATATGAATGTCCTTAGAGGCTTTAATTTCATGAAGAAACTCTATGATGGACTGACAGCTACAATGTAAGTAAATTGCTGGACTAATTCTAGAAAACATACAATACATTTTCCTTATTCCTCCCTTATTTATCAATGACAAGATGGGATCAACCAAAAGAAAACAAACACAGAAAAGGTAATTGTGATTTAATGGTATCTTTTGTGTTAGATTTATTTTTCTCCCTCAGGAAAGCTGTATGACTAAAACATAAACTCTTCACCTGCACAGGAAAGATGTAAACTTTGCAGTGATTCTTTATTACAGGATGTCGGTCAAATTTTGTTTTGCACTGTGTTTACTGTGCTGTGCATAACAACACAGCCTTTTCAATGCTCTAGTGATCAAAAAAAGAAGTACAATACAGACAGAATGAAAGTATTATTGTTTCCGTAAGTACTTACGAACTTCTGAAAATTCCAAGGGCAATGGTAATTTGCCTTAAGGAAAGTGTATTTTTTCTAGAACTTCCAGAAGCTCCTGACAGAAGGTAGGGTTATCAGGACTGATGGCTCAGGCTGCCTTTATCTGAGCCTCCACCTAAGGCAAGGCTAGAATCCAGCTGATGGCTCAGGGTTGAGTCATGCTATCTAAGAAAACAGATACTACAGGATTTCAGTGTAGAGGAGATTTTTGGATAATTCATTTAAGCTAGACCAAATTCATCAGCAACTACTTATACTGATTATATCAACTAAACTATGTCAGGAAGTCCAGTGGTTTTGACTGTGAACTTTAGTGATCAGACAACTTTTTTGATTTGCTCAGTGCAATCAGTTTAAAATCTCATCTTTCATCATTGTGTCTGATATGGGAAGATTAGAGAGAAGTAAACTAAAGTGTGAATTTGCAGCACTCTGGCTACTTTGCCCTAGTCCCTTCTGAACAAACACTTGTAGTAAGTCTAAGTGTATCCTACTGTCAAAGTGGACTAACTAGTGAACTCTGATGGCATTCCTTAGTCCTCTTGGCGGTGCTTACCTTGTATAGCTGGGACTTAAGTTAATACACTGAAGCTTGTTCATATCCCATGTATGAAATTCATTTGTATTCTTCCATGATTAGCACAAAGTGTGCAGAAATGTCAGTAAGCCTGAGCTGGAGCATCTCATCTAAGCTGGTGATTGTACAGGTAAAGTGTGTAAATTAATTAGGTGCTATGTCATTCAGGTATCTAAAAGGGATACCCTTTGTCCAAGTTCTTGCAGTATGTTCTTCTTTAGAAAATAAATTACATTTTAACAAGATGGTTTTTTGAAAGTAAAATAATTGGAATTTGATCTTGAGTTAAAAAAAGGATCTACTTGTACAGCTTGGAGGCCTTGAGTTGTCTCTATTTGCAAATCAGCAATGTGGTTTGCTTCTTACCTAAGCAACATGAAACCATTCTTTCTTTGGCCTAACACTGAGAAAAATAACTCTGATGCACCTTCTAGAATTAACACAACTACTTTTAAAAAAATCAGCTAAAACTGACTGGGTAACAACCATTACTCTCAGCTGGCCCAAACACAGACTCTCCACCTACCTTCTTATAACTGGGCTGACTCATACACAGTCGAGGCCAGACAGTATTCTATGTAAAATGCCAACAAATAGGAACCCAGAAGACATCAAAGAATACTGTCTCACAAACCCTGTTTGAATTCAGTAAATGAAAATATGTGAGCTAAGTGAAAATCTGAGAGAACATCTTCCCTCACCCCATCAATTTAAAGTATGTATGGAATAGTTAACAAACAGTGTATATGCACCTTCCATCATACATATTTTTTCTGACACTCCTGTCTGTAGTTCACTCTTGACTCCTATTCAAGCAAATACAGGAATATAATTAGTTCTAAGAACAAATATTAGGGACTCATATTTGAGTTATGCTTTAAAAGGCACCGAAACAAAAGCATATAGTGTTAAACCACATCTAAAGTATTGATCTAGGCTCTGCTACTGTTTAAGCAGGCTCCCTTGTTATAAATTAAGAGATTGTTATTTCGTTAAGGAAGTGCATGAATTTATTTTTCATCCTGAGATGGATGATCTCAGCGTAGGTGCATGAAGAATTTGTTCTTTTGTTTTCTCCTTTCATTGATTTGCTGCTCTTAAGGTTTTGTGTTCTAGGATTCTTCAAAAACTTCCCTCTGTTTGTTCTGTGGGGGCACACAGAACCAAGGGATGAAATGGGGTCATCTGTTTCATAAATTGGTCTGGCAGGGGTCCTGTTCCCTACGTGTCTGTGCTGGAAGGGACAGGGAGTGCTTGTTGTCCATGCAGACAATTGCTGCATCCTCTGTGCAGCCAGCAGCTGCTCCTCAGTAACAGGCCAGCAAAACAGATGAATGGTGACTATTTTGGTGTGAGAGCAGAGGGAAAGGAGAGATTATATCTCCTTGCATGAGTAATCTGCTGCTTCCACTTTCTTCACTGCAGCATCAGGGGTAAAACTCTCAGTTCCTGTGTTTTGTCAGCACATATGAGTTACTTTATCCTTTTTTTTAGGGTGCCAAGATCCAATCTTCCCTATGTGCTGAGAAGTGCCAGGACAGCCTAGGCGTCAGTAATGCTGTATTCTAAGAATTCTGTGCCCTTACATACTTACTGCTCAAATGATATCTTTTCTGTTTGCCTTCTATACTTTAAACACAAAGTAGTACAAGGATTAATACATACTGGAATGTGCATACTGGAACATGGCCTATTTGTTACAGGAAACTATTGTCACGCGTTACTGCCAATCTGACATAGGCTCAATTGTCTGCATTGCAGCATAAAACGGGAAAGTTACCTTTGAGGAAATGCAAACCATTAATCAATGGCTAATCTTCAGGTTGTTTTCTTAACATCAGTGCGAAGCAATAATTCAGTGACAGAGAAAAGTTGTTTTCTTGTCATAGGTACTCTGCTTGGTCATCAACAACACCAGGTGGAAATAAATTTTTTCTTTTTTACATTATTGCGATGCTAAGACAGAATAATAGTACCAAAAAAGGGACATTGTGGTCTCAGTCAATTTCCTGGTACATGGCTGATCTCAACTAGTACTGGAACTGGTTTAAAAACTGAAAACAGCTGCTTCAGTTTCCCCTTCCCACCTTATTTTAAGTTTCTCTAGACCATGTTGTCCCCATTCCTGGGCTGTGAAAAAAACATGAAAGCTCAGGTGTGCCCTGGCCACACATCACCTTGTTGACTTAAAAAATAGGCAGGATCCAGCCCTGTTTCTGTCATTTAGATCAAAATATCTTTTTTAATATAGAAAGTAATTTATTTGTAGAACAAAAGTCAAGTCATTGAATTGTTTCATGAAGTTTCTTTTAAAGGACACCAGAATATCTAAGAATTCAACTAAGTTTTATCTTCAGTAAAACCATAGGCATGACATAAAGATTAGACTGAGCCCCTGGACGTGAGTGATACCAGGAGTGGTCAAGGGCGGGAAAGCTGGACAGGTGCTAAGTTTTGTTTTGCTTCAGGGTTATGACAGCCCTATTGCACTGGAAGCTTGGCATCTTCTCTTTTTCAGATGGCCCAGTGAAATATTCCACCTCTTCTGCTGGATGTGTGGATTGTAGGGACAGAGGAAACATTGAAAATCCCATTTAGGATCACAGAGCACACTCCAAAGCACTTGGCTGGTGAGCTGCAGCCTGTACAGCAGCACCGTGTGCTGTAGTTGCTGACAAGTCTTGCTGAGGCCAGGGTTGGAGAAGGCAACATCTGACACCAGTGGTAATATTAAGGTTGTGAAATAAGAAAAGAAGGGCATGGGGACAGCAAGGATCACAGCTGACACAGCAACAGAAGTATAAGTCAGTGCAGGCAGGGGGAAGGAATTTGGCTAAGAACAAAATTTTTATTTGAATATGAAAGTTTTCTTCTTGTGAAAATAAATGCCTGCTGCTACTTACTCTAAATATACTCATTCTCAGGGATTTATAGTTTTACACAACTGCTTATGAAGCAGTTCACCAGTACTGGTCAGAGGCAACCTGCATATCATCTCCTGAAGAGAAATTAATCTTGTTTATGTGGAAGAAGTGATTAGCACCTTTGCTACGCATATTGTAATCTAGAAACCAGACAATCCCAGCATCTGAAAAAGAGTAACATGACTGTTTTCAATCATCAGCATAATTTTCAGCAGTATTATTTAAGCAACATGCTTAAGAAATCAAGAAAACATCTTTATCTAAGCAACTTGCTCCCATTTCTATTCTGATTCAGATTTTCCTCTGATTCAACTCCAGAATAGCCACCTTATGGCAATTGTTAGGAAGGTTGAAAGAGTTAAATCAGGGTGAATATGGCCCTTTTGTTTGCGCTATCTGTACTTTTTGTACTCTAAAGCCGAGGGTGACACTTGATATTGTACTTAGTCAAAGCCTTTCAAATGGTGCTCTCTGTATCAGATTAATGATGCTCTGAGTTACACAGGCAGCAAATCAACCAAATCAATACACATACAATAGTTCAGGTGGACTTATTTTTTTTTCCCCCTAGAAGAATGGAGGACTTGCTGTGACAACACCACCGGAAAGATAGAAATATGTGGGCAGATGGCAGTAGGGCCTCGTTTGGACAAGTGAAGAGCCTGAACTAGTGTCATCTCACCTGGCATGTGACCTGAGAGAATTTGGCTCTCAGTTCTTTCCTGCCTTTCGCATGGCCCTTTGTTCATTGTCTTTCAGCAGTGACTGATGTTTGAAATATGTATGCTACTGCTGCTTACTGAGCTCTAGCACCAGAGGAAAACAACCCGAACTTTGGGGACACTTCAAACTTTGGAGACAGCCACTCAGTCTAGTGTCTTTATAAAGTTTTGCCACTGAGAACATGACAGATGCCTAATTTTGAGCAGCCATTACCATACTTTTACTTTGAGGGGACACGGAAGTCAACTGGGACCTCTGCAATTCCCCAGGGCATCTAGCCATCTCAATACCTAAGTGCAAATGGATGTGTGAAATACTTTAAAAAAATATCTCAATGCTAGGAGATAAAAAAGAGATAAACCTGCCCATTTTTGTGCAAATGTTTGGGTCAGAACAGGAAGAAGGACTTGTCCTGAGGAGTTTGCCTCTGCAAGATCAGACTACAAGCCTTGCAGAGAAATTCCAATGAGATTGTTGTTACAAATTCTACACTGGCTTTTCTGTTTATTTTCTTATTTTTTAAAATTAGTTTACTGGGTTTTATTGTGCAGGAAGATCAAAAGGCACACAAGCACCATGAAAAAAAGCTAGGAGAAGATACAAGTGCAGAGAACCTGGCAAAAGACTGCCAGGTGAGTGACCTCAGGGAGGCTGAGCTGGCTTCTGGCAGAGTCTGAGATTCTAGAATTAAATTGAGCAAGTTACACGCACTGGCCACTTAGGAAAGACAAATGCACCACAAGTGGAATTTTATTTTTGCACTTCTTGTTCCTGTATAACTGGAAGATGACTAGTAGCAGGAATGTTGTTGTCTCAGAACCCTACTGGAGGAGATGATTACTTACGGCAGAGCATATGTGAGGAAAGATGTTGGCTTCCTATTCAGTAGTCCTTTCCCCAATTTGTTACACAGCATGATAAATAGAGCAACACTTCCATGATGTTTATGTGCTTTATAATATATTCTAGCAGTAGACTCAAGACCAAGTGCCAAGATAGTTAATTAATTCCACTTTCCTCTGTTACCCATAAGGTTTGAGTTATGTATGGCAATTATCTCCTTTAAGCTGCTGAGCAGGCAGAAAGGGGTTATTGCTGCTGTCTTTCTACCTGCACCATGGCAGGGGCAGCGAACCTTGCTCTGTGTGTGCTTGTGTGGTGACACAGCAGCACCACACACCTTCCTGCTGCTGTTAAAGCCATGATGAGCTGTGCTGGCCGCCCTGCAGTGCTGGGCTGTGCGCGTGCATGCAGCTGCCAGCAACTCACTGCCTGAGGAGTTCCCGTGCCAGGAGGTGAGGCAGAAAAGGGGAAGGCACCAGTGTATCATTATCCTGGCTGTAATATGGAGGAGGAGAAAAGACACAGAGAAGTGAAGGGACAGGTCCGAGGTTGCCCTGAGGAGCCGGAGTCCCTGTAAGGAACTGAATTCCACATGTAACCTGCATCTCCATACCAGGACTTACCCACAGAGCTCTGTGTTAAACCACAAAAAACCTTAGAGATTTCTTTTAGAATTTGGTTTCCTCATATTGGTAAAACAATGCCAGTCCCTGGCCATGCTTTCTCCATGTAACTTCAAGGACTCTGGCACCTCAAGCAAACAAGCAAAACCACAATCAAAGGGCAAAACATGCTGCTCCTTGCTTGGACTTCTAGTCTTGTTCTTTCTGCTGGAGGTGCCTGGTTGCGTTTTAATTATCTTAATCTGATTACCCTTCACTGGATCTGTTTTATGATAATGAACCTAAACTTCACAGTCTGAGGCTGCTGTGTGATTCTGCAGAGTGATATAGTACCTCCCAACCTGCTTGCAGGGCCCATTACAGGCCATCTATACAGAAGCTGGTGAAGTTAAGTGGGTCTGGTGCATTTGGTGTTTCATGGCAACAAATTGGCAAATGTCCTGTGGTGGGTCTCATGGCCCTGACAGAGCTCCTCAAGCCATGTGTGAGGCTTCACTGCATAGAACCATTGTACTTGACTCTGCTTTGGGCTGCATGGTTTGCTTCAGTGGTTCTTTTCTGGGCTTCCTGGCATGCTCTGAGATACAGCTCTGTCAGTTTACAGGATAAAAATTATGTATCTGGTCCATATTTAAAAGCTAGACGACCATCCATCCCAGTAATCCATAGTGAGAAGGCAAAACCAGAGGACAGCGTATGAGCAGATGATGAATTTCAGCTCCTTCCCGGAGAGCTGGGCAGGGGAAAGGGGTGTTCTCCAGATCATAGCTTTCTCTACTGGTACGGGGAAGCTACAGCAAATGGAGGTGGTAGGAATTCAGCTCAAAGCTTATAAAGCTGGGGTCTCTGGAGAGGTACATTATTATAAAAATGCCTACTCTTAGCCTACTAGGAAAAGAAAATAGCTAAAGGTGAAAAATTACAATGTTTTTACAATCATATTTAAAACCCGAGGGGAGCATGTAATGGGCTAAATGGACTACTTAGAGAAAAGCCCTCATGTTTTCCTCTTTTTTGTGTGTGTTTTAATTTACTGTGTGTAGCTGCCATTATCCATAAACCAAAACTTATGACTCTGTTACAACAGGAGAAAAGAACACTTTATTGTCTGCTGTTGGCAGATCACCCAAAGTCCCCTCCCATCTTAACAAGCATTAAGCTTCAGTAAGGCACAAGACACTTCAGAAAAAAACATCGCCACAAGGCTAATGATGACAACAGCTGCCAGCAAACTTTCCATTGCAAACAAGTAAAGACTTGAAACAAATTTTAGCTCAAGTTTTGTTTTAGTAGCATCAGTGACATGTCTGTACCGGCAACGGCTCAAATTGCATTCCTTAACACTAGGACTGTAGACCTATCTCCTGGAGTCATTACATTGCAACAGCCTGGTAGTCATGAGTAGAGTTGTGAAGTCTCTAATGAATCTGACCTTTTTCTTCTTTTAAGAAGAGATATTTATGCCCTAAATGGCCAGTGAGACAAGTCACTGGAGTCTCGCATAGATGAGAATTTCTGCATGCGAGAGAAAGTTAAGGTGCCTTTTATGTTTGGAGGAGGGCATGAGGAAGAGGTTGTGGGTCTAAGCAAAGCTGGAGAGAAAAGAAATCTGTAATTTTTTTTTACTTTTCTGATACTATTATCATCTTAGCAAGTCATTTAAAGCCTTGTCTACATCAGTGACCTTACCTACATGAATAACAGCTTCGTACAGTACGAGTAGGTGAGGTCTGACCTCACTCATTTTCCAGTCTACGGTGCAATGCAAATTTTGCTTGTACACCTCTCTCTCCCAACCAGGTGAATCATGAAGTAGCTCTACATCTGTACAGAAAGTTTTGAAGATAACTAGATAAGAACAACACAAACCCCTTGGTAATAGTAAAATGCCTGAACAGTATAAATACAAGATGGTAGAACACAGGTAGTAGGAAGAGGAGTCCATTCTGTCTGTCATCTGGTGATTCCCTCTGCCTTCTCAGGACAAGTGTTGTCATTTTGCTCAGCATTTTCAAGAGCTGGAAAGAAATAATGAACAAACGAAGTTTGGAAGGCCCTTCTGACATCCTGATTGTCTTTTCTGTCTTGTGAAAAGAATGATCATAGAATAGGGATTGTCTTGCAGAGGTGGAGTTAGCCATTGGGTAAAAGTGGAATTGACTCAATAAATGTGCTCCCTGTTCTGCAATCAGGAATATTTACATGTCAGGTTTCTGACAAAAATACATTTTTTTTTGCTGTGTGTAACATAAGACAGAGAAATTGCATTTGCTCTAAGAAGAATCAGGAAATGTTGGGCCACATAAGCTTCATCTCCCTTACTGGGTAGAGAACAAGCCAGTAAGTTGATTGAAACTAAATGCAGCCATCTGTATGTTTGCAGTTCTGGCCCTAAAGTACAGGTCATCAACCTACATATCCTAAGGTGTCTTGCTGCAGACACCGGCGGTTTTAGAAGGCTCGTACTCTGATTTGTCTGCATTGTACTGACCATGTAATTTTGCTGCATGGTGATGATAAGTGCATATAATTTGACATGAGTTAACATGGTCTATGAGTTGGCACATGTTTGAATCTCAATTAAAGAATAGTATGGCTCCAAATCTCTGCTTTTTTGAAACCCCTGCATTTTGGATGTTAGTATTGAAATCACCTGGACATGAGACAAGTTTGACCTAAGCATGTGCTTGGACACAAGCTTGAAATGCAGTCTAAAAGTAACCGTGGTGGTGTCCACACCCATGCAGACTATAGTGAAAATCCCATTACTGAAGCTGCATAGGGGCACAATGATGTGATCTTCTGCTTTTGTTCAGTTATGGTGCAGATACATCGAGTAAAGCACTCACCCAACAAAAATACAAGCCTTCTAAGGTGCTTCTACAAAAATGTTTTATATTTATGATCTTATCATCAGCAGAATAGTATAGGCAAAAGGACTGTGTTGTTAAGGAGTTATACTGACTAAAGGAAAAAAAACCCAAAACCAAACCCAAAAATCTAATTGTAAAAAGTAAATAATATTGGATTTGAGAATTTATGCTCAGTATTTTGTATAGAAAACCTGATATTAAAGCTGCAAAGAATCTTTATCTGTACTTCAGGCATGTAGTCCTGGTTATTTATATGCAAAACACTTGCCTGTCTTGATTATTTAGGGTATATTTCTTAATTTCTTTTAGAACAGAACAACACCAAATTACTATGTTCTTACTTCAAGGCAAAACTCCCACATTTAGCCTAAATGAAACCTAAATGAAACTAACTTGGCTTGATTTATCTTTTGGTTATTTTCTATGGGACATGTTGTGTTATTAATTTAGGCAAGACACTCCTCATTGTTTTTGCTGGAGAGTCCTGCTTAAAACATGGACCCACATTACACTGTCCTAATGATGAACTTGGAATAAGTAATTGGATCTGAAGGAAGAGACAATCTGATTTTGGAAATCTATTAAATTTTTATGTGATCTGATTTAAAAAAAGAGCACGGAGGCAAGTTCAGTTTGAATTCTGATGCTCAGAATTTGTTTTTCCAAATGAAGCTCTCTTTTCTGAGAAGAGAGCTTCATTTTGGGGGGGGGGGGGCAAGAAAGGGGAAAAAAAGGAAAAAAAAAAACCCTTGAATTGCATCCTCCCACGAGGACATTTAATTTAATAAAGCAGCCTCCGCGGGATTGCTCCACTGTTGCTTAGGCGCCTCAGGGGGAGGATTCTTCCTTAAGAGGGGGAGGACCTTGGCCAGGCATGAGGGAGACGCTAAGGCTGGATGTTAGGGAGTGGATTTGTCCCCGAGGGCAGCATTCCCCTTTCCAAACAGCTGTATGGATTTCTAATGCAAATTCTGTCTTCAGTATGTGTGTGAGAGCATTCATTTTTAGGTAGGTCGACTGTTTTACACTCCTTTCTGAGTTCCCCTGGCTAGCCTGATTGGTCTGGCAGTTTGCAGAAGTGCCCACTCTATGTCCTGGGTGTATACCCACCACCCCACTCCATCCTTGCCCCCAGGGGATGGGATGTAGGATAATAACAGGGTAAATGAATTGTTGGCAACTTATACAAAGGTAATATGAGTGTTGGCTTTGGTGTGCCAGTGTTGGTAATTCCAGGAAGAACAAGTTAGCCCTTTTGCCTTTCAAGGTGGAGCCAGTGGAGTCCCCTGCCTTGTCTGTAGCCAGGGTCTGCAGTGGTGTAGTCAGATGCTACCCCAGCACCAGTCACCCACCAGCTCCCAGGGCAAGAGCTGCTCCTCTTTGTCACACTGTGTTGGCAATTTCTTGCTCTAGCATCAGTCTACCAAGTAGAAGCAAAAGACAAAATCCACTGTATGCCCTTAAGGAAGTGAAAAGGAACTTTCTCTGTCAGCCTCATGAGCAAGAATTTATGTTCAGCCAACATGAGCAAGACTGAAATGAAGCCTCCCCCTGTCCCCATCCCACCCCCCCGCTCCCCTTCCCCGTTACCTGCTGCCTTTACAATAGTGCAAAAGTCTTTCAAAATGTGAAAGGGATGCCTGCTTTTGGGAAGCTCATTGTGTACCTGTTGCACACTGCCTTCAACCCAGCAATGGATGTTGTCCAGAAAATGGCAAAGCAGGATGCAGAGTTTTACATATGCAAATAATACACTCCTCTATCCAGCAGGAATATTCTAGGGTATAAGTTGGGGGTTTTTTAACTAAAGCATTTTGGCCAAACAAGCTAAGAATGGAGTCAGGAATGAGCAGATTTGCAACAAACTTGTGTGGAAGAAAACTCTTACTGGGTGGTCAGCATTCTTGTGCAGCATTTTGAAGGATTATTAGATATTTTCCTGGCTTTGGGAAATATTTTTAAGGACTAGTCCTTTATTGTTGCTTTTTTCAGTTTTTTTGTTGTTTTTGTTTTTGTTTTTGTTTTGGTGTGGCAAGGTGGAGGGGAGTTGGAAGAATATATGGATGTGTGATTTTGTTTATTCAGTCTTTGTTCTCTTGCCTCCCATGGCAGTCTCTCTGGTTTGTCTTACCTATTTGATTAAGTTTTCAAGAGGAAGCCCAGAGGAGGAGAAGCCAAGGAGCTGTGAAGGAAAAGACATTGAAACACTCTTACATCCAGCAGCAGGAGTGCATCTGGCAGCACATTCATTCATTTAAGCCAAACTTTCTCCGATTAAGTGTTTTTGGCAAAAAATCAGAATTGGTAAGTACATTGCATATTGAACTCCTTTCCAAAAGTAAAATGAGAAAGGAGGGGAAATACTATCCAGTTTAGAAAAACTCGATGGCACTGTATTTTGATATCTATTTATGTATATTTATTGTAAAACGTGAAAAGTGGTGGTTGCCGGGGTCAGGGTCACATAACCAGACTTTTCAAGAAAAAGTGGACAATAACACCAGATGGCGCTTAAAGTTCAAAATAACCCTAAAAATGCCTTAACCGCAGGGCTTCCAGTGCCACCTAGTGCTGCCACCCGGCCTCTTGCTTCGGGCGAGTAACATCTGAAGGCAAGGAGAGCCTTCAGAATGGCTGCCTTCTGGAGGAGTAAGTTATGCTCTCTGTGTTCATCATGTGCAACATATGCAATGGTTTGAGAAGTGGAGTGTGTCTGTAGGAAATATTACTGTCTTTTAATATTCTTTCTCTGTTCCTGCTCTCATCCCAAAGCAACCCACCCTCATGAAGAGTATACTGGTTTAGATGCAGTTTTTGCTGTTCTTGTGGTACTTTTGACAGCACTGAAATTTGTTTTAAAAAATCGTCAGTGCTATCAGAAACCAAAACGTGTTAAAGAAAAAGAGGTGGGCTGTGAGAAAATATCCCTTTCAGAGTGGTACTTTGCTTGCTTACATGCCTCCAACAGAGGTTTTTGTAAACATTAATGAGTTATTATTATTATAGCTATTGCCATTATACTTTGTTTGTTTCCCTTTATCCTATAACAGTGAAGAAAACAGAAGGGAATTACTGTAGACAGTAATTTTCAAGGATTCATTTTGAGCAACAAATCCTTGGTTCCTTCTGCTTTGCTGCTGAGCTTGCAAATACTTAGTGGCAATCTCTGTTGTTCATCACAGGGGAAAAATTTTAAAGCAAATGAACATCAAAGAAGTAGTGAGAGGAGAAGGATTGGCAGTTTCCACATTAGACTATCCTATGTAAAAAAAAAAAAAAAAAAAAAAAAAAAGAAGTTGTTTTATCTCTGAATGGATGGGACTTACTCATCTCTCCACAGCTGCCTTCTTTACACAGTCCTCCAGCCTGCCTGAGCATGCATGTTTTCTGAGTGGGAAATATCCTGTCCTGTTATGTCAGCTCCTTTTCTCCTAAAAAGAAAAAAAAAAAAAAGACAGCAACAACGTTCTTCTCTTGCAGAGCTATGATTTTCTGAGCAATGATTTTCTACATTTGGCTGCTTCATTGCACACTGAACGCTTGCCATTTCTAACAGAATGAAAATCTTCCTAGTAGTTGAAACAGGTTAATTACAAATAATTAATACAACAAATGCTTACAGGCAATCAAATGCATTACAATCATTATTTTGCATAGCAAACTGTTTGTTGCCTTATGAAGTTTTTACCCCATCTGTGCCACTTCTCTGTTCCTCCCATGGATCACAATCATGATCAATGACAAGCAATTGGCAAATATGGGCACTGTCGTGTTTTTGGGCATCTTTCCTCTCTTCACCAAAGTGTTTGTGGTGTACTTTGTCTGTAAAGGACACCTGAGCCACCTAGAGGGCTGAGGGTGAGGAGCCTTCCCTGGGAGAAGATCAGTGACGGAGTGATAAAGAGCCCCCCAGGACCTCAGTGGTTCTCCCTGGAAGACACGCAAAGGACACACAGAGAATTGACAACAGTCTGGTTTTGAGTGTATAACAAAATGAGGAAGAAAACTCTTAATTAGCTGATCTAAAGAAAGCATGGGGAAAATAACAGTCTTTCTTGCCAACATATATTTTTTAAAAACAGAAATGTGCTATTTGTTATATAATTAATATGCGTATTTTGGCTGTCAGTGTCACACGTAAGTGCCATGTGCAAGTGTCAGGCCCAGGTTTAGGAGAAAGCAGTGACAAACACTGCACTTCTGCTAGCTTCAGTGGAATGAGTTCTCAAAATTAAATGCATGCTAAACAGTCAGGGGATTAAGCACTTCAGTACTGCAAGATGTCCGCTTAACTATTTTGCTGAGTTGAAGCCTGGGACACATGTGGACCCAGACTTGCATGTAAGGCAAGGACACCCAGTAGAGTAGAAGCATGACTAAGAATGTATTCCCTCGAAGACACTTGGAACGGATACTTGTGCCTGCAGTAAAGATTGTCTGATCATTCCCAGTGAGAAAATGGGGGCAGAGTAAGTGGGAACAGATGTGGGGGTGGAGAGAGAAGCCAGGGAGAACAAGAACAGCAGCGTTTTCCAAAAAGAAAATACATTTTTCTTCTGTGATTGAACTGTGCTTTCCCAACTTTCATCTTTCATTTGCTGTCTAACAAATAGCTTTGAATATACCCATTAAAGTTCTGCCTCATCTCCCTCCCGTGGCTGGACATAGACAATAGTCCTCTACTGTGTCACCAAATGCTCAAGAAGATTAGGACCATCATAGGCTGTGCTGTGGATCTAAGTTTCTGGGACCTGATGACTACTCATGAAGTTTTCCAGTACTCTCTCCCTCATTTTTTTCCTTTAATGGAATTGCATGTAAAACCTACATTATTTAGCTTGCAAGTCAAGCACTACAAAGTAGCAAAATATCAGAAATAAGTTGTCTGTATTACATTAATTTTTCTCTTCCTTCTGTGTTCATGACATTTACATGTTTTTTTCCCACAGGGTCCTTAACTGCATAGGATGGGCTACATTCTCAGAACAAATCAAGCTCTGTCAGTCTCCTCTCTGGGAAAATGCAGAGGATGGACCCAAAGCTTCAGTCTGGGCCACTGAAAAGTTGCAGTTTGCTATAGTAGTTGTGTTAAAATCCAGCTACAGAAGAAATTAATATTTCTGGAAGCAAAAGCAATCAAATGCTTGCTGTTTTTCATCCTCCTCTTTTTGAAATATATAAAACAGTATGGTTTTGCTTGTGATTTTTGAACCAGGCAGATGGTGAATTCCCAAGGGGATTGTGTGTTGCCTGAACCCTCTGCTGTTTGGTTTGGCTGGTAATTAAAATCCTGGGTAAATTATATGGAAAATCTGTGCTGACTGATTCCTCTCATGACTTGAGTAGTCCAAATGGATCAAGCATGGGAAAAGAGATAGGAACTTCTAGTCAGATGAAGGCCATCAAAGCCTATGAAAAGTTGGCACTGGTAGTTGCTGGTTCTTTGCAGACAGCACATGAAAAAGAGACTTTAAGGTGCTCATTTCCAACAACTGGTTTCAAAACCTCAACAAAAAGTACGTGAAAGGTTTAAATTTTATCCCATGACCCTTCTGGGACACTGGGGGCAATAGGTTTAAGTAGGTGATATTTAAAATGTCCCATTTGGCCTTTGCCAATGAAGGTACCTGAAGATGTAGTTGTCTCAGAAAGGATAAAATGCCATAACATGTTTTTCAGAAGTTCCTGAATGGAGACCCCAGTGCCACCTGAGATTCATCGGAGGGAGGATGTGCATGCCTAAGTGTATGTTCCTGAGTATACTTCTCAGGAACAGTGTCCAGTTTTGGAACCCTAGGTCTCAAACTTGTGGTAGACTTGCCTTAAATAATTAGATTCCTTCTTCTCAAAGAAAGCTGAGCAGAAAAGTGTTGTTAACAGGGTTGAACTGATGACTAAAGCATTTTGGTTTTGGTGAGATACTTCTGCATACCCTGTGTAAGCTAATGCTGACTTAAGAATTCCTATTAAAGACTTTCAAATATATCCTTACCTTCCAGCCAGATGCCAAGAGTGAACAGTACCAGAAGAAATTATGTCCCTAGGAAAAAATGAAGAGAGGGATGCAAAGAATAATTGGTTTTACAGGCTGAGGTAAACCATAGTTGTAATATGCACGACCTCTAGTGCTTTTTCTGGAGAACATAGCCAAAATCTATTAGACTCAGTTACTAGTGGAAACTCTTGTGACAAAGATATTCTTACAAGTTTGCTAATCCTTCCCCATTGTAAAAGTTTGTTTTACCAGAAGAAATACATCTTTAAATTCATCAGATGACTTTAATTTTAAAAGCATACACTAAGTTATTGTTTGAGTAAGCAAATAAGACCCTGGTGTTGCTTTGTCTTGTCATGGAAGGTCTTTGAGGCCTCATCCACACTCAACAGTAAATTCACATTCACCCTCTGGGTGATCTGGCATAGAGGGAAGCAGGAGGGGCAGTGCTATTGCTACCCTGCAACAGCAAAGGAATTGCTGGCAAGGCTTGGCTCTACAGCCTTTACTCCTACTGTAGAGATGTTTTATTAAAGCACTTTAAGAAGCAAAAGTAGCCATTTGTCCTTTTGCATGCTCCTCTCAGTAAAGGATGTATCTACATTTTAGACAAAAGCAGAGCAAGGAAGAATTTTTTTCCCAAGACAAAAATGCTGAAGTGATAACAGTTTACTTGAATATAGACATAAATAAAGCAGAAGATATGTCCTCCTTTATGCTTTTTGGCCTTGCTTTAGAAACCTTGTTTTTCACTTTAAGCTCCTGAAGCTTGTGGAATTAAGATTTATTTAGTCAAGTCCTGATTTTTGTTGATATAAATTATACCAGAATATGTAATTAATAGGAGGTTAGAAATGTGGTACAATGATGTTTGGCTCAGAGACAGGCCTCGGTGTTCATATAGGGAAAACAGAATGTTTTCATATTGTGCATAAACCGTCAACCCACTACTCTACTCCTCTCAGAACACTGATTTCCTGCTTGTAATAAAGCACATCAGAATATCTTATAAAAATGTTGTCTTAATCTTGTTACCATAATTACCTGTACTGAGTACCAGTTTCACCAGATATGTTACTCTTCTCTCTTGACCTGCCTGCACGGGATTCCTTTTCCCTATTATTACTACAGTTTTTCTTACTTATAAAAAGAACACACACCTTTGTCTATATAAAATTGGCATAGGAGGGAAAACTTGGTATTTAGAGAAGGAAAACTTCATCTGAGACAAAAGCAAGTACACCCAAGATACTTGCACTTTTAACCTGCTTCATACAGAAATGTAAATTATCACCATGCTGCCTGTGTGGCTACCTTTCAATCCTCTATACCTTTTAAATTTCACAGAATCACAGGATCATCAAGGTCAGAAGAGACCTTCAGGGTCATCTAGTCCAGTTGTCAAGCTATCACGGGTATAATCATCCCTAAACCATATCTCCAGAGGCCACATTGAGATGTCTCTTGAACGCTTCCAGAAGGGGTGACTTCACCACCTCCCTGGGCAATTTATTCCAATGCCTAACCACTCTTGCAGTGAATTTTTTTTTTCTCATATCTAATCTGAACCTCCCCTGGTGCAATCTTTGAATCTGCTGACTAATTCCAGTTTATTTGATGAAGGAAAATTAACATTAATTTCTTCTGTGTTTAGTGAAAATTAGTAGCTAAGCAGAGTCAAGGGGTCTAACTTATTTTTTTCTGCTGAGGGAAAGACTTCATTATGAGCAAAACACTTTTACGTGACATCAGAAAATCCTCATGGGAGAGAAAAGGAGCCGATAGATGCCTAAACCTCAGGAAAATTTTCAATCAGAGTTTGCATCTTAGTAGACACAAGATAATCCAACCACAAGACAGAAAGCCACAGGAAAATGGACTTAATTTTCTGTAGCTGCTTCTCTTAAATCAGAATATTTGCGGTTTTCCTCTCCCTTCAATTCCAGAGAATTATTACTGTGCTATGATACTGGGTTTACTTATAGCATCTTTATTTTTTAACTGCAGCTTATTTTCTATTAGTTTGTAATACCTCATGAATGTAAAAGTTAATTGTGTAAAACTAGTCTGAGTATTAAAAATGTATTTGTGATGTCTGTCTGGTGATTAACTGTAGAGTTTCACTATTTGTAAACATAAGAAGTAAAAGTACTTTTCCGAGGGCTGATTTAATTTTCCACACAATAATGTGTGTGCAACTTATTTATAGTAGATGCTATGGATATGAGTGCATCAAGATTTCACTATAGCTCTCAACTTACAATTCCTTGAGGAAAAAAATGTACTTTTGAGTTTAATTGTCTATATTTATTTAAAGCCCTGAGGATTAATTCACTCTTGGGGCATTGTTATTGTTTATTAAATTATTTATTTTATTTTTATATTATTTAGTTAGTGAGATCTGTTTTAACTATTGGCTTACATATGAGAGGACAAGTGTAATTTCAAAAGCAAACCAAGCAAGATTAAATATTATTTATATGTGTTTTTTTCATTTCACTATCTGTTATTTCCTAAAAGAAGCAAGAAGAAAGAGGGTAAGACTTCTTTCCAAGGTATTAACTGTGGGGATTACTTAATTTACTCACTCTCTCTTCTTTTTTCAAAGTCCTTGTAGTCAGTAGGTTGTGCATGACATGCTCCCTTGTATGGTAAATCCAGTTCAGTCCAGTTCAAATCACTGTCCAGTTCAGTACTGCCATTTAACACTTAGACAACAAGTTCTTAGTTGTCCCCAAAGGAAGCAATGTAGTTAAATTAAGTTGTCCCCAGCCTGAAGAGTTATTGTGAAGTAATGAATATTCCATAGTCAGGAAATGGCAGAGTGGAGAAGGCAAATCTTCGAAGCCTCATGAAATTTTGGAATTAGCATCTGTATCAAGATCTAATTAATGTTTCCTTTCTGAATTCATTTTCCATCTAATTGGCCAAGCTCTGATTGGGAACTGGAAATGTCATCCAAAAATATTTCCTCTTAGAAGACTACTCTAAACAGAGTGACTGTAGTCTGTCATTATATTCCCTGTTCTGTGTTTAATTCCTTCGAGGATTTTCAGCCATAGGCACCGTGTCAATATTGCTTCATCTGGGCAAATTTCTGGTCTGAGCTAAATTGTAAACTGGACTTTATTCTGGGTCAGCATAACTCAGATGAAATAAGTGGCTCCCTGTGCCCAGTGTCAGTGCTGTGTGTCCGTGTGAAGGGTTTGGACTGGTGGAGTTAGGCAGACAAAGCCATGGTTCAACTCCCGGCTTTGGTGAACCATAAACCAGCGACAACCTTGTTTAACATATCACTGAATCTGATTGATATGTTAATATCATCCAAGTTCAAAGCAACACGTCCTGGCAAGATAAATGCTATTTTTTTCTTGTAATTTACCATTTCCTTCTTCCGTAAATCCAGCAGACAAAATAACAATGGAGAGGGGGAAGGGGGCTGGGTCGGACCAATCCTTTTAAAAGCTAAGAATGCTTTGGCAAAGTCTCTCTAACCTGTTACTGTAAACATCAGCAGTCCTGTCACTGTCTCAGCCTGTACAAATATGTTCATGGCGCCCCACCTAAATCAGTGAAATATGTACATAGTTCAGACATACAAGTCAAATCCCAGGCAGCAACAATAAGGAGTAGGAACCCGAGGTCTTTTCCCAGGTTTTATCTTTTACAGGCATCAGTGCTGAGAGCGTAGTAATGCAGTTACTAAATCCTTCTCAGCCCGAATCCTGCTTCCTCTGTTTGTGTGGCACTTCCTCCAAGTGTTATGGCTGGGGCAGCAGAGCTGGGCCAAACACAATAGTCCTGGGCTGAGATTGTTGTCACCTGTCCTTTTTTGTCTCTTGGTTTTCAACCTACTACACCTAAGCATGAATAAGAAAGCCCATGGACAACTGCTCTTTTCTTTTTTTCTTTTTTTTTTTTTTTTTTTTTTTTTAAGAGAAAGATGAATTGCATTTACTTGATGTTAAAAAACAAAGTTCTGCTCTGTGCATCCAGGCCAATGCTCTTTCTCCCATTGAAAACAAACTTCTCCAAAGACACAACCAGTATACTTGGTGCTGCTGGAGAAACACCATGGTCACTTGATGCTCATTGTATCAGTGGCTATTTTAGAACTGTGGGAGATAAGTGTTTAAAATTAAGTCCTCTGTAACTTCAAAGGCATTTAAAGTCTCCTCCTGAGCTGCATTGGCAGCATGAGGGATGAGAACTGGGATGAGAAACCAGGCTGAAGCCCAGTCATCATGGACTGCTTGAGGGAGCTGAAAAACAGCCCTTAGACAGAAGATGTTTTGTACTGATAGATTTCCAGCTGATTAGGTGGCAGGAAAAGTTTAGTCAACACTTCATCAGAGCACCCACTGATGTTTTGTTCTAAGGTGTTACAAATAATTTGGGGGTTCAAGTCTCTTGCTGTCCAGATTTCACCTGGATTTTTTGAATTGAGAGAGCATTAGGTGATTGGGAGGATGGGTTGACCGGTCTGAATAACTTGTAAAGTGATGTGTTGTGCCAAAGTGGTACTTTGGACAGTACTAAGGGCTGGACTTAATCACACAGCCGTATGTCCTCTTGGTCCCACCTGTGGCCATTCTGCAGGTGGCACAGCCACTGCCAGGCAGGGCTGCTCTGTTCTGCACCAGATGAGTGCAGAGCCAGGACTGAACATATCACAATAAACTGTATTAATTTGTGTGAGAGGTCACATGAGCGTGAGACCACTCTGCTAACATCTTAGCTCAGGCAGGAGTGTGGGTGTCCTGCAGCATCAGCTGTCCAGATTCCTCTGGACACCAAGAGCCCTGCCATGCCTCAGCTCTCACCCTGGCTCAGGCCAAGTGCCTGCATGGGGGATCTTTCTTAGAAGGAAAGTGGTGGAGGATGCCCAGCATCACTTTGAGCATCTCCTCTTATCCTGGCCTGGCACCAGGGAAACTGTGGAAAGGCTGCCCTTCTAGCTTGGTGCAGGGATGCTGCTAAAGCACTGCTGATGACAGAGCTGGTAGCATCTCCTGAGCTTTTTTGGGACCTTATTCTAACAGCAGAAATGGGTGGGGGATTTGGATTGACCATCTGTGTCCTGGGCTGACCCCAGAGCAGGCACCCGGAGTACTGACTGGGGCCTCACCCACTTGCTCAGGAGAAGGAGGTTCATTGCAGGGGGACTGAGTGGCAGTGCTGCTCAGTGATCAGCCTTATTAATGCTTAGATGATTGTTTGTGTTCTTTACAGTGGGAGGGGGCACAGTAATTTATGCTGCTTGGGAAAAAATGTAAATAATTACAAATTTCCATCCTACTGTCCAAGAAAGACAGCATCATTTTATGCATTTGTTTTGGTGCATTATAATTATAATCAGTATTCTGGAATGTTATTGGAAAAGTTATTGTTTTTTCTAAAATGTTAAGTCAGTTTAATGACTAAAAAGTAATAAGGGTCTTGTTGTTCTCATTATTCATTTATTATCCAATTACTTCATAAAATTGACTCTGAAAATGTAAAATATATTTTTATGGAATAACAAACACTACAATTAAGTTTTAAAGAGTAGATTGTTTTTAAATTCCTGTGGAGAATATTAAAACTGACATAAAAATATTAAAAATGGAATCTGAAAATGAACAACAACATTAGAAGGGAATGAAAACAGAAAAAAAAAAGGAATTAAAACAAGTTAATAAAGTTGTTGATAGTACATGGGCAGGGAAATGTTAACCCTTTCACCACTGCAGTTGAAACCGTCTATTGTTCTCACCTTCACAAGGAGCTGACCTGGCCCCCTTTGTCTCCCTCACCTCTTGCTCTCAGTTACCCACTTTAGGACTGTATGGTACTCTGCAGAATTAAGCCAGCCCAGGTCTAGTTCTGATCTCGGCTGTAAAACTGAAGCAATTATTGTTATCATTGGAGCTCTGCTGGTGAAGATTTGGGTTTAGTGAAAGTAATCATTACTTTAAAATTTAATGCACTTTACAGTTACTTGCCTTTCCTGGATGCACACAATGGATTTCTGGTTAATTGGATCCAATTCTGTGTATGGATGGAATTTTATTGACTTGCCAGCCTGTAAGAAATGAAATAAACATACTGATGTTTCTGTAATGAAGTGGAGTGAGTTCCCTTTCCATGAAGTGACTGGGAACTGAAATCAAGACCCTGCTGTGAGAAGCCTGGAGTCTTTCACATCTTGTACAACAAGACTGTGCCCTGCTGGGCTCCATTAGCCACTGTATCTTTTGAACTTGAGAGCTCTGTCATCTTGATAATCAAAGAAGAAAAAGGCAATAAGAAATGTGTTAGTATCCAGTTTTTATAATCTGAAATCTCCCCCGTGTATCTGAGCAAACCATTTGAGAAAATTCATTTGTTAAGACTGACATCTCCCTTCCAGGAAATTTGAAATTATTTGTAGAATATCTTCATGAAACTGCCTGCTTAATAGGTAGTTTGCCAACAATGAATGGTCCCTATTCAATAGTGAAACTCTGCATGCAATCAATGTTCGCTAATTATGTAAGTTAGGCTGCATAGAAGCAAAGAAGGGATGCAAAAAGTACGAAAGAAAGCATGGCTTTTGAACCATGAATTTTAGCTGATAGTCCATGTACCCTGTTTGCCAGTGGCATGTTCAAATTTAATACTCATTTTTTCATAGGATTCAGAAAAGGAGAAAAAAGAAGGCAGTATTATTAGAAACAAAAGGCAATGTATGTGTGAAAATATTTGAATTTAAATCTGACTTTGGATTCAAATATTAGCACTTTCCTGAGCCCATTCTTGTAATAGGCTATCTAAGATTTTATAAAATAGTTCAAATTAAGAGTTTAACTCACTGATGAGCCTGTTCATGGCCTTACATTCTTTAAATATTTGCATTGAAGCTCAAGGTGATTTCTTTTTCCATAGGATTATTAAATCTCTTAATGAAAAATCATAGTGACAAAAGGGAGTACTCAAATTTGTTTGTTTATAAATTTGCAAGTCCTTTTTATTACAGATGTATTGGTTTTACAGTTAAAATGTTTTTAGTAACATTTTATTTTCTCTCAAATATTACTGGCCCAAGAATGAATGCAAAACTGCTTCTAAGCTAAATCTTCATGTGACTAAGTCCGTGTCTGACTAAAAGCTGCTTTGCCAAACATAATATATAATAATTCTATATTGTTTCATGCTCTGGTGGCAGCTGAGTAATTGTATGCCAAAAAAATATGGCCCTACCTTCTGCAGAGGCCACCGACACTGTAACACTGTCCACATGAACAAAAACTTTCCATTGGCATGCTGGTGTTTCATTCTCTCAGCATATGGACATATAAACTTAGACATTTCCTAATGGGACAGGAGATAAACAGTCCCAAGGAAAAAATGACAAGGAACACAAGTGAAAATCTTTCTCATTATAGCATCTTTATTACAAGGATGCTTTGCACACTGATTTATTAGAAAACATTGCCAGCTAATAAATTTGCAATAGCATACAATATTGTGACAGAACTAGCTATAAATAGGGTAGGTAGATACTTTTTATTCAAAATTCTGAGTTCAGTCCAAAGTTAAACCATAATTTATCCATTCTCTCTACATCTGTTTTCATATACTTCTGGTAAACTACACAAAAAATGTGCCATTCCATGACCTTTAACTGCTTTTTCTTGGTATTTCCTCTTGTCTCTTGGTGAAAATGGAGGCTGATGTTTTGCAGTCTGTTTTCAGGACAACTTGTTTCTAGTTCCCCTTGTCCTACCTATCTTTCTCCTTGATTAAAAAGATTTGGTGAAATGATGACCTGAACAAGCCTGTATATAAGGAATCACCGAAAGATTATAAAATGCCACAGAAAGCATGGAGAGAACATGAAAGTGAGGGGTTTGAAACTCTTTTTCTCACCCTGTGTGAATCCAGAAATGCCACTGTACTACTTATTAAAGAATAGTCTCAATTTCCAGTGGTGCTAAACACAAGTCTCTGTCCTTTAGTTATGGGACTTAAACTATGTCAGGACCAGAGACTAAGTTGCCCACTCTCAACTTATTATATTGAATTTCCCATTTGTCCTTGCTGATCAGATGCCAAATATTCTCCTAGATGATTAGTTCTGTGGCTTTCTTTCAAAAATGGTACAAAATATCCTGCAATCCCATGGCATCACATGGGAGGAAATAGCTTCAAATTATTCAACTATGATTTCATTAGCACTTCATTAACTGACTTTGCTCGTTTCTATCAAATAGTTGTCAATATGCTAATAAATACCTGTACTTGTAGAAACCTCTTTGCTCATCTCTTTGTCCATCCCACTAGAAGAGCAGAAATCTGTCAGCAGTACAGGTTGTGCTGCCTTGCCCACCAATAACGGATGTGTAGAGTATACAAACCTCATTGCCTGAGAATAGTCTGGCCTGGTGAACAAAAATAAACTTTCCATTGCTCTGAGGTCCCCAAGTGCCATCTCAAGGACACAGAGCTCTTTCCCAGATTCCTGCTAGCCCTTGTTAGCACAGTTTTCCACCTGCTGACGGCATTTGCTGAGGACAGACAAAGTAATTCAGCTTTATACAAACATCTTCAGACTTGTGCAGAGCACTCTCTGTTACCACAGCTCAAGTATTTTCCTTAGAAACCTCCTTTCCCTTGGTGCTTTCAAAGCACACTTAATTTGGGCATAATAAAACCTTCCTTCAGCTGGGGTGTCTGACTTATCCTCAGCCTGACCTCCTGTGTCAGATGGCCCTGTGTAACCTACTAGAATTGCTCATTATCCATTTCCTTTCAGTCCTTTCCCACTTCCTAAATTTATTCCCCAATACACAGCACTGCAGGACCATGACCATCAAGATTTTCTCTCCTAACTGATTTGTAACTCCATACTTAGAAAGGATCTCCCCTCCCGTCCACGTTTCACAAAATGCAAGTGTCTGCTACTCTTTATAGTGTCCCTGATGTATGGATTTTCCTCAGCTCACACCTAACTCCAAAGTGCCTGAAAGGACCATGGGCAAAATAACTGTGGTTCTCAGACCATAAGAACCCTTAAATACCATGAAAGAGAGTTGCAGTAGGTACCTGGAAATTTTGTATGGTAATTTTAAATACATTGTGTTCCTAATACTATCATAAACTCTACCAACCAGCTGCAATAGCTAGTACAACCCCACCTAAAACTGAATTCAGGACATATCAAATTTGTTGTTGCTTTTTGTGCAAAACCGCAAGCTTCTAAATCCTGAAGAAAAAAAATGGCTGCAATATAGTCCTTCATGTCCTTGACTTCTTCACTCCAAACTGTTACCAGAAAAAATCCATTTTGAAATGGAAATGGGTTCTCAGCTGGAAACAACATTTTGAGACACTTTTCCATGTCTCCTGTCTGTAAACTTAATCCTGCCAATCTCTGAGGGTGTATTGCAATTATTATAACCTTGATAATTCATTGGGAAACTTGTAGCTGGAAACAAGCACCTCAAGCTCTTCCATATCACAGTCATTCAGATAGTCACCACCTTAAGGGATTTCTACTCCTACAAGAAGAGAGAACTTTGAGTTTGCAGCAACACAACACAAACTCTCCCTGCAGTCATGTGCATACCTGAGACGAATACATATTTGTGTGAGAATTGGGAGTAAGTAAACATAATTTCTCCACATTTTCATCCTGGAATGATTGCAACTTGCTGGTTGAAGGCTGGAGTTTGAGCTTAAACAGTAGGACAGTTGTAAGATGTTTTTGCTGGAAGACCCTCTAGCTTCTAACAATGCTGAGGTCACGGTCTCATCACAGTGGGAACCCTGATTTAGCTGTTTGCATTGCTCCTTCTTGCTCTTCTCTTTGTCATAAAGATTCTGGGAATTAACTGTGTTAGTCATCTCTAAGCTGCTGGTCAACATATCCAAGATTTACATGGAAGGGGTACAGGCTATGTACAAAACATATGAACTTCTCTCAGATATGAGGCTAAACTGCTTATTTTGGGCCACTCTCCTGATGTATCTTGTACATCAGTCATCCTGCATGACATCTGTTGGGTTACATCAATGTTAGTAAATGGAACAGGTTCTGGGCAGAAGTGCACACTGACACATTCCTGACTATAACAATCAGCCTGTACCACAGTCCCTGTGTGCTTTTGGCCCTGATGGTTGTGCAGGCCTCATTCAAGGGTGTGGGACAAGACTCCATCAGAGGATGTGTGGGCAAGGCTGAGCTTTCCTGAAATAGGGTGTGAGTGTCAGGAGCAAAGACAGCTTGACCGAAAGGCCAGGCCAGACCACATCTGTGGGTTCGTCTTCTTTACTGGCTACTAAAGACATAGCTCTAAGTCCTTATGGTGATGGAGATTCAGTAAAAAATCACTCATCACTCACAGCAAAAGGACAATCCACAAACTCACAGCTAAGCTTCTTTTTGACTTTGCATTTCTCCTGCACCTGGTAGGGGTAAAACTGTACTTCTGCCCCTCCTCAAGATCTGTGTGAAGATCAGTGTGATGAAGCACATACCTGCAAACCACACCCCATATAGAGAAACTCAGTTCCACTGTGTCCATACTGCAAAATACGGTAAGCTTAACCAGTGGGCAGCACTGAACTTCATGTCAACTGCAGCTTTCCTCATCCTAAGTCCTTACCCAAATTCTAGCATCACCTCAAGCTCAGCTTCTTCATTCAAGCTACCTTTCAGGCTGGGGGTTCAAACCAAGAGCAAATTTGTTGCTGCAGTCAATAAAGCAGCTGAATGCTGTCAGAGGTCCCTCTGTCTTTTCATAATATCTTTTGTGTCACAGTTTAAATAAACTCCCTGGAGGAACCGGGTCTTCTCCAGTCTCACCATCGACTTGACATGAAATAGAAGGGAGCTTTTTTTCCCACTCAGACACTCTCTCTCATACACGCTTTTTTTCCTATAATATTAGTCCCTGATGAAACTGTTTTCCCATATTGTTCATCAGATCTGTTTCCATCCACAAACAAGAGGGATATAAACACACTCTATTAATCAAATGGATGAACTTCAAGCAAAACTTAGCTCCAAAGAGCACACTATGATTCAAGAGAACTTCAAACCAGACTTGACCAGGACTGTGCTTTTAAAACAAGCTGAAGGTAGCATGCACTCTATTTTGCTATAAAACATATCAGGAAGACACTGACTAAGCAAGATTTACTCTCTCTTACCCTGGCATTGTTTCTCTTTAACACACTGAAGACAGTTCTTGTTCAGAGAAACCAGTGAACCTGGACAGCAATCATTTCCTTCATCTGGCATCCAAATTGTTTAAACTCTTTTTACTAAAAAAATTAAAAAACCCAGTACAGACCTCTTTTTGATCCGAGTAACATCTCTAAGAACTATTGGCCATGGTAATAGAGGCAAAACCCACTGAGTTTATTGTTTGAATATCTCTTGTACACACAAATGATTTTGCTGTAGGGACTGATGTTTATTCTCTCCCAAGTATGGACTCAAAGGAAGTTTCAGTAGCAAAGAAGTCACATGAGACAGTAAATAAAAACTTACCCAAAAAAGTACCCAAGGAACAAAACAAATCCTTGCCTGTCATGGTTTAACTCCAGCCAGCAATCAACCCCCAAGCAGCCACTAGCTTGCTCCCCTCACAGTGGAATGGGGAAGAGAAGTTTGGAATGGTGAAAGTGAAAAAACTTGTGGCTTGAGATAAAAACAGTTTAATAAGTAAAGCAAAAGCCATGCACAAACAAATGAAAACAAAGAATTAATTCACCACTTCCCATGGGCAGGCAGGTATTCAGACAACTTTGTGAAAGTTGGACTGTGAAAGTTGGAGTGAAAGGCCATCACTCCAAAATGTCCCCTCCTTTTTCTTCTTCCCCCAGCTTTATATGCCGAGCATGATGCCTTATGGTATGGAATATCCCTTTGGGCAGCTGAACTCAGCTGTCCTGGCTGTGTCCCCACCCAACTCCTTGTGCATTCCCAGCCCCCTCACTGGTGAAATAGGATGAGAAGCAAAAAAAGCCTTGATGCTGTGTGAGTGCTGCTCAGCAATAACTAAAACATCCCTGTGTTATCAACACTGTTTTCAGCACAAATCCAAACCATAGTCCCTTACCAGCACTATGAAAAAAAATAATTCTATCCCAGCCCAAACAAGCATAGCCTCCTTTTAGACTTCTAGAAATATTGTCAACTAAAATGACATTTGACTTTTTTCTGTAGTATCACTAATAATCCTCAGAAACTGAGTCAGAGTCAAAGCATTTAGTTTTAAATAAACAATTATGAAGTTGTAGTCCCAGTTCTGTAGAATTTGCTGAAAAATAATTGTTAATATCCCTGCTTTCCTAGCAGAACACTTTTGAAATATGACAGATTGCTGGACACATAGACTTAAAATGACTTGAGAGGTGCAGCTGTTGATCAGTCAAATACCCAGCATCATCTTTGCCATCCTCTGAGAATACTGGTTTGCCTTTTGAATGGGGCATACAATACAGAGGTTGTCTTGCTTGTGCTTACAGACTCTGTAACCTATGGTGGTGATGCTATGATGATGGCAATGGTGTTTTTTATGCTGTTCTAAAGTAAAAGTGTGTTTGGCTCAACTGCCAATTGCTGACAGTTGTACCAGGGGGTGGCCCTAATAACACAGCTTACTGAACCTAAGTCTACATGAGAGTCTTATAAAAGTACAGACAGAAAGGCAGAACAACTCAACACTTGAAGAATATAAAGAACAGCCAGTGAACTTTCCAAAATGAGCACATATCAGTCAATAGATTACATTCCTTGTCTTTGAGGTTCTAGTTCTTCATAGTCACCAGAGCAGACAGATGTCCGTTCTCAACAGAAATAGGCCAAGCTGCTTTTAAGTGCTATTATTTTTGGCTGTATGGAGCTCAGTTAATTAATTGGTAGGTTTTTGTGGAAATCCAGTTAGCAGTCTCTATTTCAGTGACACAACATCTCTGATGATTAAAAAACAGCTGCTTTGTACTGAAGTAGAGAAGATTTGGGATGAAGCACCTTCGTCTTTCTTAACACAGTTAATTGATTTGAAGGAATAATAGTGCTTTTTTTCCCCCTCTGGAATATGCTATTACCCAACCTACAACATTTTACTTTTTCAACATTTCCATAGCAAGAGAGGTTGGAGACATGAGTAGTGTATTTCATATAATAATCCTCCCAGGTGGAAGTCAGTTATTTGGTATTTTAAATTACTGATTTCCTCAACTACATACATCTCTGTTTACACTAGCATTAAAATGCACCTTGTCTTCCTTGGCAGATAAGAGAAGAACAAGAAAGTTTCTTACCCTTGGATTCTTAGGTGAATGCCCTGCTCCAAAGTGCACAGATGTCATTGGAAAAGTTCCATTGGCCGCAGCAATTTTTTGGAACCTCTTGGATGTTCGACATACAGAGCCCACACAGTAAAATTACTTGTGTGCTGATTGACTTAGAGACTTTATCTTTGGTCTCTACACATAGATTTCCAAAATGGACCAATATACGTATGCCTTGACTTTTCTTTTTGAAAAGACAACTTTGGAGTCTAAAGTCCTGACCCTGTGAGGGGATTGTTACTAATGATATCTTCTCCATCTGCAGAAATTCTTGTTTTGAAAATCATATTGAAAGAGAGACTCTCAGCAAAATATTTTGTTCAATCTGTGTCCTGTCAAAGGAGATGGGATGAGGAATCTCCAGAGTCTCTGAGAACAAGAATTTTCTCTCCAAATTTTCTTCTCTTGGGTGTGTTTCAGTTTAGGTCAGACTCAATTAAATATTAACAAAGAAGAATACCTAGATGTAAATCCTACTGTCAAGATTTGCAAAACCAGACTGCAGCAGGAGGATATCCCACAACTCTTAAAATCAGGGGGAACCCATCTAGATGCAAGGAGCTACTTCCCACCTGGTGTTGTAGGGACAAAAAATATATTTTAATTACATAGGCACTTTTTGATCTATCTAATGGAAAGAATACCTTCCTGTCTTCCCTTCTGCCTTGGATAGCTTGTTTTACATTATGAAACTGTGGACGCCTTCACGCCCTCCAACAACCTTAACTTGTACTATTCACAAATGACATTTCAGGAAACATTACATTAAATAGAGCCAAGCAACATGGTTGTGCAATTCACTTGATTGAATGCACGAGGATAGGAAGCCAAGGCAACCCCCACTGCAGTCTGAAACCCATGGAGCAGACAGAACTCCCTCTTCATGCAGTGTCTCCAGATTCCCAGGCCTGGTTGAAAGCCTTCTTCTGATTTATGAGTAATGAGCCTGCTGGTGATTTCTAAGCAGCGAACTTCCAAACAGAAGTGCTGATGGGCACTGCACTGTATCATGTAAGCTAGACAACACCTAGGCAGGCCCTCAAAGGATGCATTCATGGGGATGAGAAACTATACGGTGATTGAGTGCTCTCCTGTCACTGTCTTCTCTCGCTTTGCACAATATTTAACCTTCAGATGCTGTTAACTTTAGATTTTTTAAAGTTTTTATTTTAAAGAACTTATCTGCAATCACAGCACAGAAACATATGAAGCCTAGTGGTGAAGGTGCCAGTGAGACTGATTGATGCAAGTCTAGTTTTGAGGAGGTGTGGGGGGAGAGTGGATTCCTTTAGTTGTGCCTAAAAGAAACAAACTTAAAAACAAGACAAGAAAGTTAAGTGGAAGCTGAAAGGTTGAATGCAAGCTCTGCCAAGATTTGAAAAGTTACAAGCTAATGCTGGTACCGCATGTTTTCTTAATGACTGTGGAATCAATCATTTTTGTACTTGGAGCTCCTAGCACAGAGACAGTGTAAGTTAGCAGTGTATTACAAAGTCAGGGAAGTGATTAAAAAATGATTTGCTATTGGTATTTTGACTGAAGAAGTAGAGGAAAAAAAAAAGTCCTGAGACATGTCTTTACTGAAGCGTTCTCTGTCAAAAGTCTTCCTTATTTGAATTCTGGAAGATGTCTGGCCAAGTTCTGCCTATTATATTCTGATTTTTATTTCTGAGTAAGACTGAGATGGAGACTTTGACTCTACCACCTAACTGTATGTTGCACTTGTAGGTACATGGGTGCATCTCTTGGACATCTAAAAAGTCGTTTCAGGACAGACACTTTTGGAGCTTATTCCTGTAAAATCTGCTTGGCTTAATGGACTTTCATGCTTTTTCCCATTTGGATGTTAAAGTAGGTCTCACAAAATTCTTCTCAAAAAGGAAGCAAGAGACTTAAGGTTAAATAATCACCAGTCTGACTCTTAATGTGAAGTAAGTTTAGGCCAAAATCTACTTTTTTAAAAGAGTTGAAACTTTGTCCAGATCCTGAGTGAGACTTGAAGACATTTTTCCCCTATCTTTTAGAAGTAACAAACGTAAAATGTAACAGGAAACTGCAAGTGGGACTGTTTGTTATCCTCGTGGAAAAGGGAAAAAAAGAAAAAAATATTCCCCAGGATTTTGGAAAAGAACATCTGTGAAGTAGGGAAACAAAAAACTACTTCCCAAAAACACATCCAGAAATAGATCTTTTTGGAGGCCTTCAGGGGTGTGCTTAGCCTCTCATGACCACTCTGAAAACTTCACTGTTGCTTTAACCCAAATTGCTGTGGCCAATTTGGAGGAAGAGACACTGCATTCATTTCCCCCGCTTTAATCTGGTGAAGGTGTAGCTCTGTTATCTGCACACTTTCTAATTGTGATTCTCTGCTCACTGAAGCCATGGCTCATATTTCCATGGGGTCACCAGAGGGATGCTTCTAGGCTGGCTTAAAGGTGACGGCTTTGTCTTTGGACTTGGGAATGGAAAGACGGACAAAATTAAGACAAAAAAATGTCTTTCTTTCTTCCCATGGCCCACAAGGCCAGATGACATGATGTACACCTCAGAGTATCACCACTCAGAGACCATCAGGTGGCTCTGACAAAGCTGAGGTGTCTCAGTTTAGAGATGCTAGCTGATGGTGGGGATTGCTCTGTTCAGGCAGCAGAAGTGTGGTGCAGGCTGGTGCCCCCTGCACCTCAGGGCTCGGAGCAGGGCCCGACCTCAGCTCCATTCACAACAATTTCAGATACTTGTGAAGGGCACTGTATTTTTGGTACAGAGTAGTGTGCTGTCCTGAGCCATGCTTGTCCGAGCAGCACTAGAGCAGTTAACTTGAGATGCCAAAACAGCTATATTTTTAAATGAAAAGAAATTAATTTTTAAGCCAGACACAGGAGACAGTTCCATTTTTATGCTGCTAATGGAGTATCAGAGTTGCCTTTTGGTATGCTTTATTCACAAGCTGGTCTGGAGACAATTTTTTTCTTCAAAGTGTTTTGTTTTTTTTTAAATTAATTGTTTGTAGTTCCGATGAAGTTGTTCCTCCTCCAGGCTATACATCAGTGCCTCACTATGCACCAGTTACTCCCTTAATTTACAAGCTGTGGTGGTCATTGTATTTTACTGTGCTCTTAATTTATTTATCTGCGAAAGATCCACTCAGAATCAGTGTCTTTTCTCCCTCAATTCTCACTAAAATTCTACTTTTGGTACAGATTACAAATGGAGTACAACGCAGAGAAAGTGAGATGCCCAATTTTTTGAAGCACTTGTCTTCCAATGAAAATTCACCTAGAAGAGGGACCAAAGGAGTAACATCAGTGTGATGCTGAACACACTTGCGGTTAGGACTTTTGCAGGAGCATTCTCGATTTGACTTCGCACTGCCTGATCTGCATTAACCCTATGATTTCTATGGAGTTTGATAATCTCCATCTAGCTGGTTTTGAATATGTCTTGCCTCCTTTTATACTGATCTTGCAGAAATGTTTTAACTTCGTACTTAGTGCTTGCTTCTCACAGCTGTGTTATAAAATGGGCATAATTTCTAATGAAGACCTACTACTGTGTGTTCTAAGATCAAAACCAGACTTTAAACAACTTTGAGTAATCTGCTGTCTTAGTTGATAGTGCTAACTCAAACCCTGGCTCCTTCTGAACCTTCCACTGGTTGATTAATTCTGGCAGATTTTTAAAAAGTTGTTAGAGCTTTTTGTGTGCCCAAGGAAAGCAACATTTCTGCATGGAGTTGGAGATCCATGTCAGGACTCCTCGTTCTCATTCCAGGAACACAATATGCTCTTTGATGTGCATTTACTCAGCAGAACAGGAGGTAAAGCTGACCGACCTCTTGTTTTGTGTGTAGTTAATTTATGCACTGCCTCTGGGAGCACACAAATGACAGAACTTACATGTGTGAACCCTATTTGTGCATGAAATCAAGTGTAAATTTAGAGCAGATGGGGTTTTGACTCATAAGTGATAGAATTTATGGCCAAGATTAAGAAAAAAAAAGGCAAAAAAAAAAAAAGCCTGAAGTTAGTTTCCCAACTATATTTTTAGGTACCTCAGGACCTGTTTTGCAAAAGTGAGGAGGAACTGCTCCTCTAAAATTAAACAGCATATACATGGGGTGTATAAATAAATAAATAAATATATGTTTTCATGTGCTGGATCTATACATGGTGCTTAGTAGTTCTTGAAAAGCAGGCTGCTTGTTTGGATGCTAGTTTTGTGGTTAACTCAGTGGCTTTCTTTAAAAAAATCACTAAGCTGCTGCCTAATACAAGCCATTTGTTTTGATTATCTTATCAGTGATCTGTTACTGTTTATGTGAGAGGAGGGATCAGCTGTAGAGAGAGGTGGGCACAGACACTTCCCCAAAGGGAATAGTGGAGAGCCCCACAGGGCAAAGTGTGGAGGCAGCTGGAGGAAGGGACCGCCACAATTCACTTTAAAAGGCTGTTGTATGTGAAAAGTCAGACTTTGTGGTTCAGGGCTGCCTATTTCCACTGTAATTTTAATCTGTACAGAGGCGCAACTCCTCTCTTCTTTTGAGAGTTGTCTCTGCCAGACTCCTCTTGTCTGAGCACAGTCCTTTTCCCAGCTGCAAAACAATTCTGGACTATTTATACATATATATCTACCTATCCATCCACATACATATATATACACACACTTATAAGTGAATCCTCTCTGCTTTCAAAATCAGAAGGGCAAACTCTCCAGCCTTTAAACCTGTGGCTATCCCAGTCTAGATGAGTTCATTTGTTTTACTCTCTTGTCAAGCCCTTGGACAAACTTTGGCAAGTGTCACAGCTGATGGTGGGGTGCAATAACTAACACAGCATAGCAGTGCCTGTAAAAGATATTAACCACCCATAACTGGTGCAGCTCCCCAGCAAAAGCTTCTCAGTGCTGCAAGTTTGTAGGTTTTTTTTGAAATTTCCTTCAATTTATTCATTGACTGCCTCTTGAAGCTTTGGACAGAAGTATTGTTATATCATAAGCAATATATATACATGCCGTGTATTCCCAAAGTCAGTGTTTAGAGTGCATAAGAAGTTTTAACTTCCCCACTCTTCCTTTTTATCTTCTGATTCCTTGTCTTGCTTTCCCATCTGTTCACAGCTGGACAAGGTTCTTTGTTGCTGACTTTCCTTGATGGACTCTTGAGTCATTAGCTGTCCTCCAGGACCTGCTCACAAGCAGTGATGCAGCTGGCTGGGAGAACTTTATGAATCTTATTCCTTCTAAATAGTTTATGATTTCCCTCAAGCCTGTGGAAATGCTTCTCAGGAGAAAGAACTTCATGGCGTGCTGGGATGTCTGTCCTGTGAGGGAATCCTGTCATGGTTATTGATGATTCTTTATTTTAAAAAAATCCATTATAAGGGTGGAAAAAAGTTCTATTGGAATGAGGCAGTATTGCTTGTTTTGCTGACTCAAGACCATTTGGTATGTATAAACTTAAATTGGTACATAATAAAGTCTTCATAACAGCACTGTGTGAACAATGTTTGGTATCCCTAAAGGCTGGTTTTTCCTTTGAGCTCCAATCCATCAGCCTTTTTGTTTGACTGTGGCCTCTCTCTATCAGCAACTAAGAAGATTTTATGCTATTTTGAAACACAACCACACGTCTTAAAAGCAAGCAGTCTTCTTTTTGCAGCACATAACATCACTCCTTGTTGCAGTAAGCAGTCACAGATGTGAGTAAAGAGTTCAGAAGGTTATGGATATTGTACAAATGCTAAGGGAAAAACAGGGTAATACTGTTTTTCTTAGTCCATCCTTTTGTAAGTCCGACTACCTAAGGCTATTTGAAAATCTCAGCCTGAAGGATTCATAGCCATAGAACTCATGACATAAGTACCCAAGGCGTGATCCTGTTATCTCTGCTGCTCCCTCCCTCTGTGTGTAACAGCAATTTGTTATATCTTGCATTAAATTACAGCAAGTGCTTTGGGCCAAGGCTGTGGGCTACTGTGCATGGCTCTAGAAGAATTTTTTGCTCTAACTAAAGCACTGCTGGACCTGATATCACTGCTATGAGTATTTTGGAAAGAGACCAGTCACCAGAAAGGATGCCCTTCCCAGAACCGACATATGGTTTGTACCTTTCTCCTGAGCACTTGGTTGACTCAGTGTTGTAAATGATGTAGTTCCCTGCCACGGCTGCTAAGGCTACTTCACATTCTTCCACTCACTGTGTGCCATGCTTAAATGAACCCCACTGTACAGAGAAGAAATTCATGATGAGGCAGGATGTTGCACTCACCATGCAAAGCAGGGAAAGCACAGCCTGCCTACCCACTGCGTGGCCTTGGCAGGAACGCTCTGGTGTAGGCCAGCTCCTAATGAGAGGGAGGAAGGGAAAGGTGATGATGGGATCCACGCTTCCTTTTCTGGCTAAATGCAAGGTTATGTTCCCCATTAAGGCATTTGTTGGAGTAGATGTGGGAATTCGGCAAGGTCAAAGCATGAGCCCTCTGCTGTGTCTTGTCTGCTGCAGCATGGCCATTGCCCATAGCTCCCTGCATGTGTCCCTGGGTGTCAGGAGGGTCTTTGTTGTCGGTGTGACTGACACCCAGCACTCTGCTGTCAGGGCGACATAAGGGCAAGAGCCCACGTGGTAGGGTTCCAGGTACTGCCCTGGGGCCACAGTACTCTGTGGCCTGGATGCAGCCACCTGCATAAGCCAGGCTCTTCTTTTTCAAACTATGAAAAAAATTTCTACCTTAATCCCAAGACCCCCTGGCAGTCATCAGGGTTGAGGAGTCCAATGTGACCCACTGCAGCAAAGGCAGAGTCCCCAGATGCCGACACCAGAGTACCTGACTCTGCTGACACCTGCCTCTGTAGGCTGGCAAGGATTGAGTTTGAAAGGAAAAAATTAAACCAAACTTGCTGACCGCTCACTGATTTCAGCTGGTGTGCTAAGATGGCTTGAGACTATTGCAAATAGAGGGACAAAGAGCTGTAAATGTCTCCTTGTCCCTCTCCCCTTCTTCCAGATAACATCCGCAACAGCACTCAGAGATGCAGAAATCATGACCCAAAATCAGTAGTGTAAAAATGTCCTGAAACTTAAGCACAGGCTCTGGCTTTCCTTTGCCATCTGGCTTGTGAGTAGCTTTATAGTTAATGTCCTGTGTCTGCTCTTCACAGTTTTAAGGGATGGAGTTATTTTGGTTTCTTCATAAAGCTCAGGTTCTCAGGTAGACAAATCAAGTGACTCCTTTATGGAAAGCACCAAATATAGGTGAAACTTGTGATAAAATTGCAAGATCAGGAAGTCTCACAGAGTCTCAGCCGTTGACAGAGTTTGACTTAAAAACCAAATAAATGACAAAGGCCTACATTACCTAATGCATATGAGAAAGCACAATAAAATCATGAGCCATTTCTGTTCCTTTGTTAGTGATAGAGTCCCATAGCAATTTCCGGGACTGGAAAACATCCTAATAAATTTCCAGTGTTTCCTCAAGTTGAATGAATCACAGAAATGCTGCTAGCCTTGAATAGGTTTAGCATTCACAACAACTGCTCAATGGAAAAGTCAGCTGAATCACGGTGCAGCTAGAAATGGGTTGTAAATCATGGCTACAGGCCATACGCTGTGGAGGGCTGTTTAACAACATCACCAAAAGCAAGATTCCCTCAGGATGGAAGAAAGACTTCATCCACAATGAAAAATGCATAGGTAAACAAAAGGAAAGACCTCACCCTCTGACTAGTCTTGTGGCTTGAGTGAGAGAATTTTGGGAAATCCTTAGTGAGACAAGAAATAACCTTATGGATTGAGCAGGTTGTTGCCCCTTGTTGAATTTAGAAGCAAAACACTGCAGTGCATAAGGCTATGCAAGGGAAGTGCATCTATCTGGTGATCAGCCCTCCTGTAGGACTGGCAATACAGATCAACTCACTGCTGTCCAGTTCCTTGCTAGAAGCAGCTGAGCTGGAAAATACTCAGCTTAACTGCTGTAAGTCAGGAGGACTACAGAACATGCAAGATCTGTTTGTATCACTCAGTTGCTCAGGAGATCTAATTTGGGTTGCAGTATTTGAGAGCAACCTTGTAGACTTCTCAGGAGAGTCATCCTTTTTGTATAGATGGTAAGAAGAAGATAAATGCTTTTTGGCAGAACGTCACGTCTTTTCAGTATTTCCTTTGAGATGCTGTAATGACACAGGGTGGACCTTGGGAGAAGTGATAGGTTAAACCTTTTGCTGTTTCAGCTAAAATGGGACAATTGTGGGACACAAAACTCCTGAGGGTGATGGGAACTAGTGGAGGAAGTCCTTCTCTGGGTAAGAGGCAGCCCTTTCCTCTGAGGCCAAAGCAGGAGCACAAGCTACAAGGCAGGAAGCAACACCAGTGGTTGCCTGCTTTCCTGAGAGACCTGTCAGACCCAGGTCAAGGCAGGGTGACCTGGAGGAGGAAAAGTGGACTGGCCACTATGAGGTGATCCAGCAGGAAAATGCAGGAGTAGAGGGGCACAGGTTGGAATCCCAGCTCACATGAAGGAGGGTGCAGGGTCAGAGGATTGGTGCACAAGCTGGAAGCAGATGGCTTGGCATTGTGAAGCCTTTTGGGCAAGAGTGATGTGAGCCTCAACAGGAGGGTCACATCGGTATATCTACCAGATAGAGGGGGAAGGCTGTGAGAGCAGCAGCACTTTTTTTAGCAGAAAGCTTGCTAAAAGTTTGCTAGTCTGGAAGGGCTTTCGAAGAGCCAGGATAAAAAAAAAAAAATGTGTACCAGGTATTTGGTGCGGTGAGCTTGCATGTCGGCACAGCCTGCCCTCTAACATTTGCCCATCAGCCGTGCGCTCCCCACTAGGTGCCAGTATAGGAGCACACCACTGCACATACGCTTCGGGGAGGGAGGAAAAGGCATAGTTAAGGCTTTGCAAACATACATGTGTTTGAACGTGTGTTGCCAAATATGCATGTGTTTGTAGTGTTCTGAGTTAATACTTAATGCTGAGTATACAATAAGCATGGGATCACCAGTGGTGTCTAAAGGCATCCCCATGGGCAACATTGCTGGTAAATTGTTCGACGCAGCAGGACAGAGGGTACCTGGCTGCTTCAGCCGTCGGTAGTCTCACACTGCCCCTGGGCAATGGAAACCCCAAACGGGTTGACACGGACAGAGCCTCTCTGCTTCCATTCAACTGGAAAGCAACCTGATGACCTGCCAGTACTTGCTGGTGGAAAAATATTTAATTGCCAAATTGTGGGTTTTATCAGAAAACTACAAACAGGTTTGGGATCCTTTTTTTTTTTTTTTTTTTTTTTAATCCACCTGGTAACAAGCACAGGTAAACTCCTACTGAGTATAAATAATTTTATAAACTGCTTTTGCACTTTACTGTAAGTGCATTTGCAGAAGAAAGCAACATGACACTTAGGATGAAAGATGCCTGGTGGGTACCCGACTGAGCCTGAGAACCGAGCCTTAAGACCACAAAATACCCACATTTCAGGTACTTTTCAAGTCTTTCTGGAAGAAAAGTGTTGCTGCATAACCTGCACACCACCTTTGCCTGTATTCTGCAGTGGAGATTTGGTTATAAAATTAAGTGAATAAACAGTGAATAAAGTAATAAGCAGGATAATATTCTGTTACAGACTACCATGGGAACAAACAGTTTGTCGAAGATCTGATGCCTGTCAAGTCTTAAATCTTTCTGAAAAGAGCTTAAGTTGCTTTGCTTTCTCTGTTACCTGTGCCAAAATAAATAGAATGTGCTCAACTGAGGGAAAACAAATACTTGAAAATAACGAAAAATCAATAGTACCCTTGTTGTTCGGTAGCAGGTATACAGATCTAATCTGACAGGCTATATTGAAAGTGTAAACTGAATGCTCACACACATGTATTAGTAATGTCAAGATGAAATGTTAGCTTAAATCTTATCAATTTCGTTTATAGGACAGGGAGGAATTACTGAAGTAATTTTACCTGAACACACTCCCCTCCTTCTCTCCTCCCCATTTTGAAAAAGGTGGCTCTCTACAGAGTGTGTATTTGTGTGTGTTTAAAAACATTAGGATTTCAGGTACCCTTCTTCATTACCATGAAGGTTTTAGTATGGCTTCGACCTGTCAGCCTCTCCAGTCAGGAAGAAATATTAACAGCAAACCTATTTGCATGGTGAAGTTTAAAGGAGTCTTTCATTCTTGGCCTGATAGCATTATTCCCATGGGCAGAGGACAAAGAAATATACAGCTAAGGAACAATTTCACATAAAAAATACATCCCTTCTTCCAAAAGTCCTGCTATGTGTCATGCTGTTATGGAGAGCATACAGGAACTGCCTCTGCCCTTTTGTACGGAGCTGGCCTCTAGGCTCCGTGCAGTCTGCAGCCACCAGCCCCACTCATCTGAGGGAACTATGAACTTAGAGAGATTCCAAGCTTTCATTTTCCAAATGTGTGTATTTCTAGTCCTTTTCTACAGAAAATGGAAGTATCTTAAGGGTGGCAATTTTTTTTAATTTCACTGGATTTAAAAAAAAAAAAAAGAACAAAATGCAATCCTCCATGGTTAGAACATCAGCAAGAAAGGATGTAGTGACAGAAGAATGGAGACAAGCCGTACTCTGGTAGGTCTGATCTGCCCTCCAGCAGCCCAGGAGGCCTCCAGCAGTGGTCAGTACAAGCTGCTTTGGGGGAAGTTCAAGATGAACACAGCTTTACTGCTCCACTGTTTAAACTGAGGAAATGGCTTGCAGGACTGAAAATATTAGAAGAAGAATCTGTCCTATTTTTCTTGGAGCAGCATCCTTTCTGATATGTGTAAGTCATCAGAAGAGAATGAATCCAGTGAAGATTATTTTCAGCAATGAAAAGTCATCAGGAGATTTGGTTTGGGAGGAATCACAAGGAGGTGCAGGACCTTATTTTTGGGAACGTAGGCTGTGTCGTGCGCTCTCTGCTGGCAGTCATGGCAGAGGCTGAGTTGTCACCTGGGAAGAGGTTGTGCAGTATGGTGTGTCAATGGAGAAAGAGACAGAGAGACTTGAATGTGTCATCTCCGTTTACAAGACGCTCCTCTGGGTTGCCCAAAATGACCCAGAGGACCTCATGTTTTCTCTGTGGGACACAGAGATGCTGAAGGTCTGGGTGCTTCTGTTGGTGAGCAGCTGAACTCTCCCAAGGTCTCTCTGTTGTGTAAGGAACATGGAAACGGCTGCGCCATCCCTTGGCTTTGTGCAGGACATCTCTTCTCCTGTGCCTCTTGGGAAAGGGTGACCCAGGCCCCTCAGTGCTTTGATCATCTCAGAGCCAGCACTGGCAAAACTTTAGAGAGCCCTGCATTACCTGGGAAGGTGCAGATGACAGGCTTGCACATTGCTTAACTGCTGACAGTCATTTGGATGACTAATTTAGGAGAACTATTGTCTCTGTTTAAGGAGGGCTTTTCCACTAAGCTTTCCTATCTCATCATGTTAGAGATTTGAGTTATATGGAAGCTCTCTCTCTTGAGTAGTCAGAAAGCATAAGGAGTGTCACCATCACAGTTATCTCCTCTTCCAGATCTCCACTGAAGTGGGGGCTTACAGGTCATACTTCCCCCTTTATTAACAGGGCAGGAAATTTTCTGAACTTTTTGTATCCAGGCTTACCTGATTTGGAGCCCTTTGTTTCAGCAAAGCTTAGCAAACTACAATTCTTACTTGTAGCAATTATTTCCCAATGGGGAACTGCTTTGACTGCCAGGGAGTCATCCTGTTTGCAGAGGCTGACTAGGTTATTGAAGGCTTTTGAACTCTCCAGCCTCACTTCATGGAAACAAAAAGTGCCGTGGGTGCGGCTTAGCTCAAGGTACCTATAACTAGCTGTTGTTGCATAGAAGCACCTAAATGAGATGTGAATTTAACACTATCATATCCATTACTGTTTTTAATAAATAGCACTGCCTTTGACACTTTTTCCATGTCCTTTACTGTTTCCTGCCCTCTTTGGGAACATGCTCTGCTTTTTGTGGCTGATATGAGTCTGCACTCCCATAGTGGGCCAGGCACAGGCTGTCCCTCTAATCCACTCTTGGGAAATGGCATTACCCTTTTTGTGTGCATGTGTGAACACCCCACCCTGGAATTTTCATAGAATAGAAAACGGGCTAAATCAATTAGAGCAACACAAACTGCAATTGGTTTTGCATGAATCTATTTGCGAGATAAGAATTATCTTCACTCCTCCCCCGTGAACAATAACTGACAACATTACACTCCTTCTCAAATGCTTTTTGATAGGTTAATGGGCCCATTTTGAGAGCATATAATTGCAGCAGTTTTGGTTCAAGAGCTGATGTGATAGATTACATCCCTCTTGATGCTTGGGATTGGGATGCAATACAGAGAGACTGCCTGGACCCTCTGGTGCCAGAGGGCTTAACACGGTATTGACAGGGCTGTGCATATTAAATCCAGATCAACCTTCTGAACGAATGCAGGCACATCTGAACTTACACGGCTGGAAATCTCCTTCCATAGTCTTAAAGGAGTTATTTTTAGTAAAGGTTGTTGAAAAAAAAAAGCTCATACCCTTACTGCTGAGATATGAGCTGAAGGAAACTTTCCTGTCAGATCTGTTTCGTATATGTTACAAGAACAGCAAAACAGAAAAGTTCAGCAGGATATTATTTTATTTTCCTTTCTTTTTTTTCTTTCTTTCATTTTTTTTTTTTTTTAATTTCTTTTAAATTTATGGGGCCTGACAAACCAGTCTGGAGGGTGCCAAATCCAAAGGAGACTAGAGGTATCCTTCAACACTGGGTGATAGCTGCTGATTAATTTTGGCAGGAATGGTTTCCTGATGCTCTGCAAATGAAAAGTAACAAACTCTGGGACTTCTTGGGAAGAAAAAAATGCATCAGTATTCCTTTCTTTAGAGGTCCATGCCAGGCAGTACTGCTCTCCCAGGCTCAGCCTGGGTAGCTATGCTAGGTAATGCCACGCTCGTTGACTCTTTCCTTTGGAATGAGCCAGGATCTTCCCAGAGCCAGGTACGAAGCAATGCAAGATGGGGTGGGTAATGCTTTCTCCTACTTGCACAGCTGCCAATTTAAAAAAAATGATCTTTTTTTTTTTTTTTTCCTTTCTGGTAGTTGTAAACTGTGATTTGAAAATGCACTGTGAAGTTAAAAGCAATGGAAAGCACATAAATGAGTACCTAAGACAGTCTTTCATCTTGCAAACCCACACAGTGCTGAGCACTTTTGTCATTTAAGAGACCAGATACCACATCCTACTGCTCTTGGTACAAAGCTCCCCAAATATGTCAGCAAATCTTTCATTCCAGCCTGATCCCTTCCTATATGGCCCTTCATGAAAACAGTGGAGAGTTTGATGCAAGTCCAGCTTATGTAAAGGGAATGGTTTTGAAGGATTTCCAAGAGGTGTTGAGTGATATTCTCCCATTTCATGAATTCACCAAGAACCTTGGTTTGCTTGTCTTTTTGTATCAATGAGATTCCTATTGGAACCAAGTTAATTTTCTAATGGCACCCTTTTCTATGGAAATAAAGTCTTGATTCAGGTACCCTGGTGTGTTTTGCAGATGTGTCCATCTCAATAACTTTTTTTTGTTGAGTACATAAAGCTCACATCTTCCTTAGGGCTCTCTTCTAGAATCTGACAGAAACAGGTTCAAGACTTCAAGAAACCTGCTGTATGTAAGGTTTTTGGAATATGGTTCTCTCCTACACCACAGTCCAGTTTCCCTGACTCTTGGCAGTTTTAGGGTGACTGTCTCTTGACACATCTTCAAGGCCCTCCTTGTATGCCATGCCAGAAGCCCAAAGTTCAGAACTTCCCATTTATTTATTAAATTCAATTGGTGCTTTTCAGTTATGTCTAATGTGCCAAATTAGGAAGTATTGAGAATGAAAATGTGCTGGGGCCTTGCCATGTGTTAGTCCAAACCATGATGCTGTTTGTGATTTGTAATTTTTCTGTATCAAATATGCAGGAGTGTTTTAGGAGACAAGAAAGGCCAGTATCTGCAAGGGCAAAATACTGAGACTAGTTGTTTCTGGGCTCAAAACCCCAAATTGTCAAAAATTCCCCTAAAAACTGTGAACCAGTTTTCCACTTGAAACAAAAAATAGTACAAAACAGTCTCTCCCCCTTCCCCAAATGTGCTTTCATGTGGGTTGCTTAAATCCCTCTTCACCTGGTGAGTCTTTTCAGCTTTCAAAATCCTGGAGAATGCGTACCAGAGGGAATCATGCCACTCCTTGTTCTTTAGTATTTCTGTGAGTAGTCAAAAGTAGAAACTTCTGAAAATGTTTATGAAAGGTTTTATTTCAGTTCTGTGTGGTTCTTCTCCATCCAGACCTAAAAAACTAATAATTTCACTTTTCTTTAACCTGTCCTACTATTTGTGATCTCCAAAGTCATACTTAGAGAAATTATTCATACTGTAGCTATGTCAGGTGTGTGAATTAGGATAGTGCAAAGGTTTGTTTGATTATTTGCACTGACATTTAGGCATGCAAGTCCTCTCGGGAGGACATGGGAAATGTCCATGGGAAATGGTCCTCTGCAATGGGGAGTCCTTGATCTTGCTCAAATACAATAAGATAGTCTTACTTTCTGTTTTGTTTGAAGAAATAAAATACTCCTTTTTACTCATAGCCAGTAATGGGCAATAATGGCTCTTACTGTGTCTGTTATCTGCAAGATACAGATGCTTGAGTCTGATGCATTAAAGCAACACTCTGCTTAACATTTCCCTGGATGTCTCCTCACCTTGTGGAGTAGGACATGTGATGCTATTCTCATGGATGAAGTACTATATTTTATACAACTAATTAAAAATCAACTTTTTGGGTAAAGGCTGCCTTGCTTTCCATGTAGAAGTGGAAGCCCCCCTCCAACACCTTGCAGTAGCTCTATTGTGTGCTATTTTATTTTGACTGAAAACTAAGGTCGTCACCTAAAAGCTTGGATGATGGTTCCTTTAGAGTTGTGAAGTTGGCTGACAGATTTTGTGTGTCTTGAGAGGCCTCTAATCACTGAGACTTTGCAGACTCTCCCAGCAGTCTGTTCTCATTGCCACTATCCCACATCATGTCCAGTTTGAATCTTCTTGGTGAAGAAGATTAAGTCCATTACTTGCATATAATAAGGTAATATTCCCTTTCCCTTTACAGCTTCCTTTTTGTGTATATATTTGAAGATGGTCTCCCTTCTTTCTTACCTCGCTAATCTTTGTTTCCCCCTCAGTTCATGCAGCTTTTCCTTGGCTGGTTCATGTTTTCAGTATCTCTGACCATTTTCATTCTTGCATTTTCCCGAGTTTTTCCATATTTTCCTTTGATTGTAACACCCAAACTCAACATACTACTCCTGGCAAGCACTTTCTATGTCTTTTAGGTGACAATTCTCTTTATATACCACAAAGTGGTACTTGGGCTTTGTTGTGATAGGTCTCCCAAGTTTGTTAGGTGGCCAGGATAATTCTTTTAAACATATAGCATTTATTTCCTAGCATGCATTTTATTAAATACCTAACATTCAGTTTTAATTCTGGTAACCGTAAGCTGACTGGACATGCTTGCTAGGTCTTTGATTCTGTATCTAAAAAAGCAGGAGTGATAAAAGGCACTAGAGATTTTAGTATTTATTGAGTTAAATGTTGCTGAGCAGTCTAGCATCCCCACCCTTGTCACGAATGAATCTGGAAGGAATGAGTTTGAAGTCTTGTTCTGGTTGACTATAAACCTTTATTATACGTGGGATGTTCCTTGTGGAGAGGGGGAGGTGGTTGCCTCCCAGACAAAATAAGCAGAATTCATCAACTTACTCACTGCCTTGCCAAACAGGGCAGGATGGGAGTAATTCAGGGTGCCTGGCACCTGCTGGAGCAGGGAGGGTGGCTGGCAACCATAAACCCACAATCAACCTTGATGCCTGCCCTCAGTGCCGACTGTAAATAACAAAAGCATTTATTTTAATATTTTTTATCTATAGGGATGGGAACAGTGGTGAGAGTAAACAGAAGGAATTAAAACCACCATGTTGCTGCAAACAGGCAGTGGCATGCCCTCGGCTGTCACCACTGCCGGTCTCTTTCAGAGCCTTTTGTAACAATTTGAACTCCAGGAAAGTTGGCTTACCTCTACTGCCCTTACCTCATCCTCACTGCAAGAAGCAATCGGTATATGAGCAAATTTTTACATCAAATAAAAGGAAGCAGAAGACTGTGAAGACTGAGGGTAACCACTTAAATGATGTTAACTTCCATAGGCTGCATCTTGCTCCCCCCTTCCCTTCTTAATTCCTTTTCACAGCTGTATCAGGGAATGCAACTATGGATGCCTTCACAACTTCGCTGAAATTTTTCTCTAACTTTTTTTTTTAATGACATGTTCCTCTAACTGGTGTTTTGTTCCCAGTTAAATCCATTAGCAAGAGTTCATAGTGTGTTTTTTTATTCTTCAGGGGTGTGTATTTGAGCTGTGGGCAAATAATCCTCAGTCAGGTTGTTACTGACTACAAAGACTATCATAAAATGCTCACCAAAGTCACCCATCCAACGTCATCGTCGCAGCTGGAAATTCCTGGTCCTTACGGAAATTACTGGAGTCTCACAGCTTTGAGAGAGAGGGCAAGAGGGGCTGTGACTGTGCTGCTGTGTCCTAGTGCCTAGTATTGTGAGAGATTTGGTCACCTGGTCATTCTGGGCTGAATTTCCTCATCTTTTCTAAACTTGAAAACTAAGTTGAGTGGTCCATTTTTGTCCTTGCATGGGCAATGATTAGAAATCTCAGCTGCTATGGTTGCAGCTAAGGAGTCAAGGTCACTGACTCTGTAAGTGCGGGAAACCCAGGGACTGCAGATTCTACTTGCTCTACAAACCAAGTGAAGATTTCAAACTGGTTTTGAGCTTTATTTTCCAGAGTGCTGGAACATTTCCAACAAAGAATTTAGTTCAAAGCTATTGGATAGGTAAAGAAGGAAAGCCTTTACCCTCTGAGGCTGTTAATTTTGTATTTTCATATACAGTAGATTGTTTCTCAGTGGACAGGCACATAACTGTAAATCATCACATACAACTGTCCAGGTCCCAACAGCAATATCTGACAGCTAAATGACACATGAGATCAGGCGGTCAGTGCCCAAGGGCAGAAAATTAAGCCTTCACTTAACTGAAGTTACTCTCCTGTGATTAGATTTTGAAAAGCTGTGATTTGCATCCTACTGCTTACTTGCCTGGGTGTGCCCTGCACTGCAAGCTCAGCTCTTCAGGTGAAATGCTTTTGCTCCTACAGTGTTTGGAATTTGTACTGTCAATTGCAGTAAAAGGCATGATTCATGTTACAGTTAAAAAAACCTCCCAAACATCAAGGAAATGTGTATAAAATCTGCGTGTTCATAATGGTAGAATTCACTTTTACAAGTACTTTTATGGAGAAGTGTTTATCCTGCCATAAAAGAGGGGTGCTAGATGGGTGTACCATGAATTCTCAATTATTCACAAGCAGCTTATCCAGGTTGTGGATTAACTGTGCCGCAAAGGCCCTGACACTTTGCTGGCACCATGCAAGGGGGTCCATCTGTGCTCATGTGCTCAAGCACAATGTTCCAGGATTCAGTCCAAAGCTTTAGTGAACTTTGTGTGGCAACACCTCACTATGCCCTGGCTCCAGCAAAATTTATCCTCGTGGTTGCAATGTTGCAAACATACCTTGGGTCGCACATTAGCTAATACACCCTCTTGGAGCAGAGTGCAGAAATACCTAAGAGATTGTGAAAACAGCAGGTTGTATCTGGCAAAGCCAGGGACGAATTAGAGCTAATAAGTCTGGCTAAACTTAGGTTGACTCTATCTGGAGTCAGTCATAAAGCTGACTAGTCTTCACTTTCAATATGTGCAGTGTGCTAAAAGATACACTGGCCATGTCTAAACCATGTTCTTGGGAGTGACTCTGCACTTCCAGCTCTGGATACCTCCCAGAGTCTATCCCAAGCACATGTTGAGTTGAAACCTGGAAATGTAGCAGTCCCTCACTCGCTCTCTTTCTCTGCACAGAATGGCCCTGCTTTGCAAAGGTGAGGTCCAGTAACAACTCCAAATGCTAGTGGTGCCCTGGCTGTGACATGACAGCGATTAAAAAGTATGCTACATACACAGTGGATGACGTGGTGCATTTGAAGTGTGCTTGTCACAGATACATAGTTCTCGGAAAACGACTGTCTAGAGCAAGCATCATCCATTCTACCAGCACAATCCAGCACATACCACCATGACGTTCATGACATTGGAGAAGTCCCTGAATGAGGGAGGATTTGGCCCAGCACTTTGCAAAATCTAAAAACCTTTATGCTTATTTAACTGCCTTGACTTTCTTTTTCACCTTTTCTACTTAAATTCCCTCTCTTTATATGGTAATGAAGGAAGTGAATACATCATGAAAACTTCAGAGGGGAAAAAGTCATAGATGAGTCACTGAAAATATTGATAAGATCACTGAATGAAGCTGATCCATATCTTCCAACCATCCTGTTTTTCTATGCCCACTCCTCTTGCAGTTTCACATACCCGCTATGCCCCTCCCTGGTGTTCGGAGGGGGACCAGAGGGATTTCTTCACCTCCCTGTACCGAGGACATATGCCAGAGTCAGAGAGTCCCTTCCTCACCATGACAGGATGTCATAAAGTCTTTAGCACCTACAACGACCCCTGAAAATTCTCAGAGCTACTTATAGCAGCAATCAAAATGTCTTATCACACCCCTGTCTTGGTGACAAATTAAAACTGCAATTTGATTATTAACATCTTTCCAAATAAAGGGCTGGATCTCACTTCCTCTGCTGCTGATTGCAAAACTGGACTTGACTTTAGTGGAAGTAGATCTGGCCTCAGGGTATGTTTAGAGAAAGCAAGTAGCAGCTATTTTCCTGGTGTTTATTTTACGTTTCAGGTTGAAGCATTTTCAAGTGTGGTTTCTGCTGGACTTTGTATAGCTGGAGTTGTGACTAACAATAATAACAGGCGAAGCTGTGACTTTGCCCCAGCCCCGGAACAAGAGGCCGCCCTGTCCCCAGAGTCATGCAGAAGGCACACGGTGACTCACGCCCTCGTGATCCCTCTGCTGGGTTTCCCCTCGCTCCACAGGAAAGGAACTTTTTTTCCACTTTTATACTTGGTGCCGCACATGACCCCAGCCATGCTGGTCCCGTAACCATGAAGTGTGTTGAGAGTGTGACACAGGTCATGGTGTTTAGCATCCAGGGGAAGGTAAGTGGGAAACTACGCTCCATTTTATTCTGCCTGGAGCACAAACTAAGCACAGATCATGGTAGAAGGCAGCACCTTGGGGTAAGGGCTTCACAATGCAACAACCTTTGGCACAGCTCCCCACAAAACCCATAGCCTGAGCAGCGAATTCAAAGTGCACTGCGATTTCCATCTGCTCCCTCAGTGTCCATGTGACAGTCCAGGTTCTGTACATTAGTCAACTGACAACACAGGGTGTCTCTGGCTCTTTTTTTCTGTGTCAGTCTCATGCTTTATTAATTCATTAATTATCTCCTTCCTTGCAGATGGGACCATCCTCAGGTGATGCTTTCCAAAGGATCCTAGCACATGCATGTGTTTGCTTCCTGTGAGATTATGGCTCTGGAGCACTCATGCAGGGGCAATCTGGAGAGTATCTGTGTGACTAGTGATGATCGTGAGAGGCTTGGAAAACTGGATATTTTGAAAACTTCTGTCATTGACAGGCAGCCTGGCTGTGTCATTCCTCTGTGTCATGTCCAGAGAATCTGAACTTAGTTGTGGTTGTTTGGACAACAGATAAAATGGAGTTTCTTGGACACTGTTTTCTTCCAAGAAAGTGCTTCCCCTTCTTTCATACCTTCCACTGCTTATCAGCTCCACTTTTGTCTCTGATGGATTCATATTTAGAGAACTGCCTTTGCAGTTGAATTGGATTCCTTCCAAAGGTCCAGGACAAATGTGCTAATGGATAGCTGAATTTGGGAGACATCTGCATTTTGCACGTGTTAAAGTTCCTTTTTTTCTCACCAAAATGTTCTTGGGCTCACTGAGTGACACAGCCTCAAATGGCCAGCCATATGCAGGCCTTTCATCAGACAAACAGATCTTTCAAGATGGCACAGCACTCTGAAAAGATCAGTGTTTCTTCCGACTGAAGACCAACCAAGATGGGAGCTAATCTAATCAAAGAAGATATGGCTTTTTGGAAAATGTTCAGCTGTTGTCCCCTGAGATAAAAATTTTGACTGTTTAGATAATTTAGGTTTAGATTCTTAGAATTCTTACTTATGCTGAGCTCTCACCATTGCATCACTCAGAAGTTATGCCTCTCCTGCTGCTGGTCATCTTGGAAACCTAACCTGTGGGACAGAGGATATCTCTGCCCTGCAATCACAGCAGTGCCTGCTGTGGCATCTGTATATCTGAGATATCTGCAGTGCATTTTGACATCTGCATACAAACAGCTAAAAAAGCCCTTACGTATCTAGCAAATCCCTCACTGCCTTCTTACACTATTCCCCTGTTTCAAGTAAGCAAAACTACCTTGGGCAGCCCTTCCCTTTACCTCACTAACTAGGAATGTGCATGATTCCTGTATTGGTGGTCTGTGCTACAACTCGGCACTGGGTACCTGGTGAACATGGGTTTGGTACAAAAGGTTCACCTGCTGGCACAGGACATGGTCGTCTTTTCTCACCCATGTCACAAGAGCACACTTCTTTAATTTTCTCATTGCAGAAAAGGTAATAATGCACATTTTTGGGAAAATACCTATAATTTAGATCTCTAGGACTAACTCATTCAGTGTAGTGGATCATACAGACACACTTTGAAAGTCCTTAAACACCACTTAAGTGGGAATTGACTGGGGGATTTCTTCTTTTGCTGGCACCTCAAGTAGGTGTAGGCTTTTTTTCCATCCAAAAAATTTGACTGTGTGGCTTGTCAGAACTGAGATTACATTGCAAGTGAGAAAATTCCCAAGGTTTGTGATTAACCCTCATGGGAAGCCAGCAGTGCTACATACTTAAATAATTTTTGAGGGAAAAAAATAAATCCCAAATAAATATTCCCAAAGTCCACAAATTCAAATCGACTTTGTACAAAACCATTTCGCCCTTCAGGCATTCTTGGCTATGCATTTTGTGCTCACTTTGCATCTTCCCCAATGAAAAAGCAGTCCCAGTCTGCCCAACAGGGTCTGGGGCAGGGCTGGCTGTGGTGGGGGCAGCTGGTGGAGGGGCTGCAGCTCGACAGCAGCACCGGCTCTGTGAGAGCCACCCCAGCTCTGCTGCGGAGGGCAGTGTTGGCTCATGGCACATGTTATCTTCTAGCGGAGCTCCTTCTCCCAGCACATAAACAATTTTGTTTTTGTTTAAAGACTTTCCCACACGAGTGTCTGCCAAGTCCAGAGGACTGCTCTTTGAGATTGATCTCGAATTTTTTGGAAAGGGAGATGAGATTATATAATAAATTCAGTTAGTCTCAGTGAGGCAGTTGGGAGATGCAGTTTCAGACTACAGTGAACAGCCAATGGAATTAAGAAAAAGAAAAGAATCCACAGAGTGTAAGTGGGGAAGGAACTCAGTTTTTAATTTAGTAATTCTAGTTTGGGAGCAGATTCACAAAGGAATCATCTACACACCAGAGGATGGTTGAAACATTCTCAAACCAGCAAAGCTGAACAGATTTATTTCTCTTAGAATAACCAGCATGCCTTTTTGTAATACACAGCTTGTTGTACACTTTGTGTATCTATGTACTCCGTGATCTCAGAGATTTTTTGCAACCTAAAGAATTTTATGATTCTTTGATATGGTGGTTTTCACGTAACAATCAACTGGTGATTTAAAGAATTACCACCGGTCTTACTGCTGTGACAATGATGAAATTCCTGTTGTTTGCCAAGTGGCTAGGCATCTTGATACCTGTTGTCAAGTTCAAGTCTTCCTCTTCTAATTAACTGAACACCCCAAATGCAATGCTTAGAAATAAAAAAAAACAAGAGAAAGATTCCTTTGCCCTACTGAAATTTTGTGTTTTCACATTTTAGCTCAGTAATGCAATGTTTCCAGAAAATTGAAATTTAGAAGCACTATGAAGCCAAGGAGCTGGTCTGACACTGGGACTGCATGGAGGCAGGCAGGCTGCATGCCAGTGGGGCTGGATGACCACCATGGGCTCTCTCAGTGTTTTTGGTGGAATTGAAGCTGTTGGACGAACTAGCATTTTCTCATGGAAATGCTTTTGGCAGTGAGACTGAAATGGAAAGGAGAGCCATCAGAGCAGCATCCCCAGGAGAGAGGGAACTGCTTGTGTACTCATCATCTCTAACCCTCCTGAGTAATGTTTATCATGCCCAGTGAAGGCAGGTATTGCTCTGCAGCGATAGAAACTGTGACAAAATGTACAGACAGTGCCTAACCTGCAACACTGCTTGGGTATCCTCCTGTCTCCTTTGTGCCGCCTTAGTGTTTCTCCCATAACCAGTTAATCATCTGTAAGAACACAGAGAATTACTAAAACAGCAGTAGTGCTGTCAGGGGGTTTCAGTCTTAGAAACTAGTCCTCTATAAATACAATAAAAAAATATAATGATCATTATGGTATCATCTAAGATGTCTACAGGAAAATAAATTCATCTTATATTTTGAGAATTGAATAAAGTCTATTTGTGAACCGAACACGGAACTGCATCAGTTTTACAGTTGTCTCATAGTTAATTATTTCTTAAAATAGGACTTGTTTCTAACTACAGAAACTGTAGGGATTCTTGGGAGGTAAAGATCTTATAAAACCTAATTGATCAACCATATAACAAGTGGTCTTTGTCAAATGTGTAGTTCAAGATTTTAGAGAGATTATTTCAAATTTTCTCCTCCTTTCTGTACCACTGATTATTTGCTTTTATGTAAGGTCTTTAATTCATACTGCTGTTACAGACTAGAAACTGATCAGAGGGTGTTTCTTTATTAACTTTTTTTCCTATTAAAGTTTTTCATATAAACCTAAAAAAAAGATTGCTATATTCTGAAAGAGAAAAGTGAAGAGTTGTTTATTATCATAGAATCATAGAATTCTGTAATTGTAGAATATGCTGATCTGGAAGAGACCCATCAGGATCCTTGAGTCCGACTCCTGGCCCTGTTCAGGACACCCCAAGAGTCACACCATGTGCCTGAGAGTATTGTCCAAATGCTTCTTGAACTCAGGGAGGCTTGGTGCTGTAATCACTTCTTTGGGGAGCCTGTTCCAGTGCTCAGTCACAGTTTGGGTGGAAAACCTTTTCCTGATATACAATCTAAGCCTTCCCTGGCTCACCCCCAGGCCATTTCCTTGAGTCCTATCACTAGTCATGAGAGTGAAGAGATTGGCACCTGCCCTTTCACCTCCCCTTGCGAGGATATTGAAGGCCACAGTGAGGTCTCCCCTCAATATATGAAACTCCCATTTGCTATCATTTCCTTTAGTGGAAGAAGCACTTTGACATGAATGTGACAGTGACACCTGCCCTTTTTATCTACCAAAAAAAAAAAAAAAAAGAAAAGGGCAAAAAACCCAAACCAAAATGAAACCACACCAAACCCACCCACCCTGACATTTAGCGTGCAAGGTGGACAGAAGGGCGTTTGGTGTTTTCTGGCCACCAGGTACCTGAATAGCAATGAGATGACTGGAGAGGCAGGAAGCAAGGAGTCAGGACAAGGAAGGCAATCCAACTAAGAAGAATATACCAAAAGCCATGACATCCATGTAACAAACCATCTGTTCTCAGACCTCCCTCTCACCAGGTTCATTCTGGGTATCACCTTTTTCACAGATATATATGACAATTTCAGAGCATGTCAGCTCTGATGCCTCAGGACTTACTGAAGTATAAAGAAATTTTACATTCTCCTTCAAGCATCTGCAGTCCCATCTGTAGGCCAGGAGTTTTTAGCCACTCCACCTGCCTCTCCTGACTCACCACTGGGCTCCCCCTGAGGCAATGGGGTTTGCTGTCCAGCCTAGGGCCAAGGCAGAGCCTGTCATATCCTGTGGATGCTCCTGCAGGATGGGTCCAAGTCCTTGTGCTCTTGCCAATCTTCATCACCTTGTCTGCAGGCCACCTGCCAGGCTCAGACATGCCATTCCTCAGGGTAGGGACACCTTTTCACAGCTGAAAAGTGAGAGAAAAAGGCCCCTGGGAAACATCAGAGGATTTATACAATTACATCTTTCAGGATGTGGGGTTGATTACTCAGAAGGTGATTTTTGCATTTTTTTCTGAGTCAGTGCTGAACAAATAACTGGTTTGGCACATCATTCAGAGGGACTGTGTTGCTCTGGTGCTGCCTCTCACATGAACCTTAAACCAGACCTGCAGAAAAACCTCTCAGGCAAAACCAGTGTGGTCTCAAGAAACTAACTGAGCAGCAAATGCAGCCAGCCATGCTTATCTTCCACAGCTTCATTTGGTTATGTTAGTCATACCCTCTATTCTTCAGTTGCTCTGTGGTGTCCTGTGGTGTCACCCGGCATTTTAAACATGGGGGACAAACAATTCAGGAGGACAGTGTCCCTGTGCTATATAGTCCAGAGCTACCTTGTATGGATGGTTTCAAGCTGACTTAAATCAGTCAGCTTCTGTGAGACTCTTAGATGAGGGCTCATACCAGATGAGTGCAATATGAAAACTAGGTTTAGTGTTAGGGAGGATGAGTCCTGTTGTCTTAAAAACTGAGGAACAACTTCTGCTCTGTCAGTACTTAGAGGAGAAGAAAAATACTTTCTCTATTGATTAGGTATGATTTATACCTAATGGCCAAGGAAGGTAGCCCTGTGATTATGTCTTTTTGTAGTGAGGCGCTTCTGCATCCTTTAGATGCATTAGTTTATCTGAAGACCTCTAGCAAATTCATAGAAAATCTGAAAAGCAAGACAGGCAATGAACTCCTTTCCTCTTTTGCCCTTTTTTTGTGTGACTAGAGAAAATACTTTATAGCATCTGTTTCCCAAATTGCAAGCCAATCTGGTCCAGTTGTAAAAATTTACAGTGTAATGCATCATGTCTTAGAATCAGAGCTAATGAAACTTCCCACAATAATATGATCAAATACAGTCCCAAACTGTTGCTCTTCTCAGAATGTTTTCTCCAGGAAAACAAAGCCTTAGTGTTCATGCCTTCAGAGTTTTCTCCTGGACTTTTTACAACAGGAATGTTCAGAAGAGGCTTTAAAAGATTGTTCTTGCTTCCTGAACAGCACTTCTACTGCAGACACCCACAGACAGGACCAGACGATACTGCAATGTCATGAAAAGGCACTTCCAGAGGAATTTACATCCTCATGGTTTTAGCTGCCCCCAGAATTTATTAGCTAACAGATCACCACTTCCTGCCATCATTTCTGAAAGTCTTGGTCTTTTGATCATGCCATCATGTTCCTGAAATGTGCAAAAAATGGAGGGTCTGCATGCCTGTTCTGTTTGATGAGCACAACATCCTGAAGCAATCCAAACTATTCATCATTTTTGGCCTGCTCACAGTGAAACAGGCTTGTTGTTCAATTCTTACTTGTATTAGATATCAGGACACCAGGTCTACCTCTGAAAGCCCAGCAATTTATCTCAGAAGTGATATGATGGAAATCAAGGAGGCTGATCCTCCTGTTCCACTGACATTTTGCTCCCCAGGGTCCACTGAATAACACATAGTTACTTGTAATGGGTATGAACAGAAAATGAGGGATGCACCTTTGCTTTGATTAATAGTTAAGCAAAACTGGAACTACACTTGGGCTAGTAATTGTGCCATAGCTGGGTATCTTACACAAAAGCAGCTCTGAGAAACAAAGAATTAGGCAGCAACAAATATTCATTGATTAAAATATTGATTGATTGATTGATTGATTGATTGATTAGAAAATTGATTTGAGAGCAGCCCTGCAGAGAAGGACTTGGGTGGATGTAAGGGAGGTGATTCCGTGCCTCGCAGAGGAGTTGATCTAAATAATATCTGAAGTTTCCTTCCAACACAAGCCATTTTGTGATTCCATGGTTCTAAGTATCCTGCTTTCTTAGATCTGGCTTGCCCAGTTGTTGGAGATGCAGAGAGATTGGAGATTGGTCCTATGGGCCAGAGAAGTAGGTGTTACAGATATGGTTGCTGAAGAGCCTCCCAGATGATTCTCTGAGTCCTTGAAACATTGAGAAGAATCAAGATTGAAAAGAAAAATATATTTCTCTTGAAGAGTTCTAAAGTTCTAGTGAATTGCCAAAAAAAGAGAGAAAAGTTGCCAATGCAATAAATGTCTTTCTAATACGTTGTTACCCAGCCAGTGCTCTTGCATCACAATCCCCGTCAGAGTGTACAAATCTGCAGTTCCTCCTAAAAACTCTACAACTGCCACAGTGTTGTCACCCAGATTTGTCCTCAACACCAGGCTTAATATAAAAAAAATTGCTAGAGGAGCCTGAAGATGGAGTGAAAGAAGTTTTCTTCTTTTGTTTAAATCAGCTTTATTGTAGTTTGATAATTGGAGCTTTTTGGATTAGGAATACAAAACACAATTTTGTATGTCAGAGTGTATTCCTGGTTTGTACAGTGATACCCAGATACTTTCAGTATTGTTTCCTAGACTTTTTCATATGCCATATAACTTTTTATTTGCTTTTCTATCAATTCCCACTGAATGGAAGTTTTTCACATACTGTTGCCCCTCCTCCACTCCACCCCTCCAGTTCATGAGCAAGTTTACTGAACTCCCCAGCAGCTCATGTTTATTTTCTTATCTTAAGTTAGAGTGCGAAATTAAAACACTTGATTTGTCCTTGGCAAGTTAAAATGCATATTATTTATACAGCACTATAGGGGTCTTTAGCTCTTTATGAACAAAAAGAAACTGAAATACCATGGCATGGGGCAATACACTGCCAAGGGCCAGATCTTACAGACACTCAGACTGGGCACAGTGGAGCGCACAGAGCCATAGCTTGCTTAGCTAACTTCACAGAATGCTTTGCAGATGTATGCCCTGCTTCTTGTACCTGGTGTGTCTAACCAGGACATTTCAGTGGAAAAACATTAGTGCCATTGTGCTGCTTGGGCACAGCCTTTGAGGAGACTTTGCAGATCACCTTGGTGCTGGGTATAGTTCTGGCACCAGGTCATGCAAATGTTGCCAGCCAAGTTTTACGCCGCCTCATTTGGACATTGCTAGCAGTCAGTTTACAGCATCACTGACCTCCAGGCAGGAAAACTGCTATTATTCATCTTGCAGCCTGGTTTTTACAGTCTCCATGGAACTCCAGGTAGCTCTACCCATATTTGTAGCTGAGGAAAATAGCACCAGCATAGTGCACCCCACCGATGATTCATAGTGATTATCGTAAAGCTGCAGTATGTTATTTAAAGTGCTGTTACATATTTTTAAAATTTCCACGTAGTTTATTTATTAGTTAAGATCTAAATAAATTTTAAAAAAGAAAATATTTATCTATACAACTGTAATTAGGTTTAATCTTAAGTTCAGGCTAAAAGCACACATTCAACACGCTTCTGCAGTCTCTCCTGGTCTGTTAAAGGAGAAAAAATTTTCCTCTCACTGTTGAATTTGAGGTGGGAATGGTATAATAAATTGTGTAAGTTTTAAGAAACTGAGAGTAGTAGTAAGCAAAAATAGAACATTTCGCCACTTCTTTGTGCACAACTCTTTAGAGTATGTACACACATACTTGTGAATGTCTCAACACAAAGTATTTCTCATAAAAATAATCGGTACCCAGCCTCTTGTCAAGTCTTACCCCTTTACCAATGCCTGCAGTTTCCTGAAAAATCAGCACCGTTTCCAAAGAATCAAGCCTTAATCAGGATGGAGCAAGTTCATGAAGGTGGAAAGTAAAGTCAGGTATTTTAGAGCTGAAGTACTGTTATCAAGTAAATTCTTTTCCATTTTTTATCCTTTGCTATGATATCAGATGAGGGTTATATTTCTGAACAAGTAATTTGCCATCAACTGTTGCAGTTTCCCCCGTACATTTGCACCATAAACTTTAGTACATCCCAAATCAGATTTTTCCAGTTTTAAGCCCATCACAAAAGCATTAAGCCTGTTTTGCATGAGACATGGAAGACATATTCAGTCATTTAAATGTCTCTCCATTCCATCTGACCATAAAAAAGTGCAAGTGGGAAATGCTCACCTAATATACAAAAGTAATGTCTAATAGCTGGAAAAGGTCTGAAGATCCTTTCAACTGCAGGTTATAGAGATGGTTATCTCTGGGAGAACATTCCTCATTTTTTCCGTATATTCAAAATAAACTGTCTTCTGTGATTCTGAAGCTCTCTTGGCAGGAGAGGAAAAGTGTTGAAATACTGAGTTTCACAATTTTCCAGACCAAATGCTAACTTATCTAAACGATACATTACTGTATCATACAGTACATAAGCTCACCAGTTCTCTGCAAGTCGATAATCCTTTTCATTTTTCATTGCTTTATAGTTAGAGATGTATCTTGCACAATTATCATAAACATTATCAGTGTAAACAGTGATATGGAGCCAAGGATCTTTGTGATTATAACATGGTTTTTGCTTGTATGGGATGTCCTAATGCAGTCTCAGTACCTCACTGAAAGCAGTCCAGCAGACAACAGATATTTCCTCTCTCTCTGTTTAGTGAGCAATTGCTATTTGAAACATTTTGATATTACAATGGTGGAGTCATCCTTGGCCACACACTAAAATCTGTTCTTTTTATCAGTGCTTTAATTTTTATATTATTTGAACAAAGCTATATGATTGGCAGCATTTGGTGTTGTCAACACACAGAAGCTTTTATCCTACAAAGATATGTGATTTCAGCTCTGAGTGAATCACACAATCTCTTCTTCACCATTTCTTTATGCAAAAGTCTTGCGGTATGTACACAAATGCTCATGAATCATCAGTAGAAAATATTTCTCAAAAGAATAAACTGTTCACAATCAATTCACCTTCCAAAGTGGGCACAGGTAGCATTTTCGTATAAATTTGTTGTTTTCTTAGCAGCCATCCTGTTTTTTTCCTATGATTTCATGTGTTTTAACAATGATAAACATTTAATTTTTTTCCTTAGAAACTGTGTTAGATATTTTTTATGATTCACACCCTTTGCATACCATCTTATCATGAGCAATTCAGAAACTTCTGCATGAGGGACTATGAGCTGTCTGACAGTTAGTGCCTTCTTTCTTTCTGCTCCAAACCAGATCATTTCTACACTTATTCGGGAGAGCTGACAACCCGTTCTTTTTTTTTTTTTTTAAATTTTGTTTTCTTTGAAGGAGGGATTTTCTTGACATTTTAATGGAACAGTATCAGTTTAGTTGTTGTTGCAGTCATGATCCATGAAGGGGTGTAACTCGAGCAAATAAAAATCTCTAAGTAAAACTTATACTAGCCTTTAAATCACAATGATTTTGTCAGCTTTGAAAACCTTGTGTACTAGGCTGACTGATCCCACAGTCTGCATACAGTACAGACAGCATTTGGTCCATGACATATATTCAAGATAAAATTACTATACATACCAAAACTTTTTCCTATCCAGATTCACTGTAGCAGCAGCTCTTTTGGTAGGTAGATGACTTTGGAAATTAGTTTTGCATCCCTTCTTCCTTTTCAGTCACAATGAAATTTATTGTTTTGCAAGCTTTTAAACAAAATTTAGGACCCTTTGTCATTGAAAGTCTTGCACAAGTGTAGTATATTACTTAAGATCAGGAATGCAAGACTTCATCTGAAAAAGAAGGTGTGGAAAGATCTGGGGAGGTTTCCACAATGGGATCTTAATTTATGAGGAACTCATCAGAGGACCTGTCTCTAAGAGAAGTGCCGGTGGAAGAGGTTATGGACTCCATATGCATAATGAACAATGCCAAGTCATCAGAACCAGATGGTATTTAGCCATGAGGACCAGATGGTGTTTACCCAATGGCTGTAGAGGAACCCAAGGATGAAATAACTGAACTGCAGTGTTTAAACTCACACTGAAAACTAGTGTGGCTGCTGAAGACTGGTAGCTGGCAAACTAATACCAAATTTTTATTGTGTTAGCTATAAAAGAACTTTGTTCAAGGGAATTTCAGGGGAACTACAGGCCAGTAACCCTGACGTCTGTGCTTGGGCAAAGTAGTAGAAACCATAATGAGGACTGTAATTAATAAATAAGGATAAATATGCCCTACTGTACAAACACCAACATGATGTTTGTAAAGGGAGGTCTATTATTGAAATTCCATTAAAATCTTATTTATTAAATACTATTTCTCTGAAGGACTCAGCAAATGCATAGGAATATTCCATTGATTCAATCTATTGAATTCTTAAAAATCTTCCTGCAAGACCACAAGTCACTCGTAGAGAAACAGGAAAACCATGGGATAGAAGTTCCTTTATGCATAAATAATGGTTTAGAAGATGGGAAGGAGAAAGTAAAAAACATGGGCTGTTTTTATGGTTGGTTGTTGCCAGTGGAGTTCCAGAAGATCTGTGCCAAAACTCTTGATCAAAATATTTATATCAGATCTGGTAAGAGGCTCAATAGTGAGATAACACTGGGGACATTATTAGATTATTCAGGATAGCACGATGATGGCTGGTTGTGAATAAGTGTAGGGGGTTTTACAAGACTGAGTAACCAGATGGTAAAACGGTAGATGAAGTTCCATGTAAATAAACATAAGGTGATGCACGCTGGAGAAAATTATCTGTAAATTACATGTCAAATGCTAAGGACCAGGTTGCTATCACTTGTGAACAAGATTGTAATAGTTACATGAAAAAGGCAGCCCTGTGCTCAGTAGCAATTAAAAAAGCAAATCAGCTGCTAGGGAGTATTAGGACAAGCATACAGAACAAAACAGTGACTATGATGGTGCCACCACTGTATAGACCCATGGTTCCCTTGTGTCTGAAGCAGCGTGCAGGTCTGAATCCTCCCTCCAACTCTGCAGTAGAAGAGAAGAAAGAGAAGCAACAGGGGTGGTGAAGGTGGCTAAAGCAGTGGAAGAGGTTTCCACATGAGTGTGTAAGCAAGGCTTTTCAGCTTGGAAAAGAAATCACCAAGGGAGAGCTGGAGCCAGAGTCTAAACAGGCCTTCGTAATGGGGTAAGGGGAAATAGACGGAGTGATTGAGACCTCACATCCAACCAATCTATCAAGTACTAGCTTCAGACAAAATAGGGTGGTTTTTAGTAGCCTGTCTTCAGATAATTTTCTTTCTTACTCCTAGTCACTGGTCTGAAACCCTGCTATCCTGAAACCCAGTTACTCTGAAACCCAGCATAGCATCTCAGAGGACAGCAGTGGCACAGTATAGGGGTGCCACTCAGGTCCCAGCTCCTCCTCTAACAACAGGCTGTTGAGTCTGGATAAAAATTCCCAGTGTGATATTTCCACTTAAAAACTTCTAAGCTGAACTTTTTCCAAAACCATGTTATGGCCTATACGTAGAAAGCCTTTTCTGTTTACACAACCACTAATTAACATTTTCTGAACATGTCATATTTATGTACCAGGGTTATAAATGCAAGAAACAAAGGTCTGAGGTAATTTCTTGTTTAATAGATGAAGTCTCAAGAAAAAAAAGACATTGTAATGTCCTTTTTTTTAATTTCAAATGTGTGAAAGCTTTTCTTCCTGACATTGGATTTAATATTTACTTAAGATAAGGAGGAATCCCAGGAGGAATAAAGGTGATTACCTGATTAACAGACTTATTCATTGAATCTTCCACTTCCTCATGTGACCAGTGAATGAAACAAGGTGTAGCTGGGGCACTCCAAGCCAACAAGCAAAGAAAAGTTAGCTGAGGGCACAAAGAGGGCAAAAAGGAGACAGTTTTCCTGAAGAAGAATGCAAGAAGTAGTTCCTGGGAGGAAAAATTCTCTAAGAGAACTAGAGCAAGAGAGCATGGCAATAATTTCTACACATTATGCTCATCTGGGTCTCAGGTATGATTTATACCAGCACACTGGACTCTAATGTTGCACTAGTTCCAGTTTCTCTTTTTTTTTTTTTTTCATTTTTATTCCCATACCCAAAACAGACATTGTGAACTTTCTGGGGCAAAGACTTTATGCTCTGCTGCTTAAACAGTTCCTAGCACAGAGTGTCCCTGACCCCATCACCAGGATGTGCTTTGGCAAATAAAAACCAAGAGGAGAGGGTAGTTGGGGATGAAACGCTGAAATCGGGCCTTGATGCTCAGAAAAGATGTTTCTTTGATATTTGTTTCTGTTATTATTGTTATTCCTTTAAGTAAGCAAACGCATTAATTCACCTCATTAAAATCAAAGAGAAAAATCTGAGAAATGTAGTTCAGCAGCCAAAGTCTCAAAATCCACCTTGAAATCTTATTGGCTGTCTTCTCGAGGGAAGTGTAAATCTTCCTTTTGTTGGCTTTTATTTTGAATTTGGCTCTGCTCCTGGAAATCTTTCCTGAGAGGCCTCCACTTGCTATAAATGTTGCAAAAGAAGCCTGGCTATCTGCAATGCCGTTCTAATTACTTTTCTGATGGGCCAAGAGTTGCCTTGTGGCCATCTTGGGAGAGCCTTGGTTCTGTATTTCTAATGCATCATTTGGAATCATTCTGGACATCAAGCGCTCACTGCCAGCCAAAACAACTGTGTATCTCAGGGTTGGGCCTTTAGTCTGTCTGTGTCCCTGCAAACTCAGCTGAAGATTTCCATCTGATGGCTGTGATGCAACGCGGCAGATTCCTTGCTGGGAAGGCAACAGGAAAAAGAGTTTAAAAAAACAAATAGAAATGGAGATGAAGGGAGGCTTGGCCATAGGAACCCAGGAAAAGTGGCTGTATCTGATCTTTTCCTTGTGCTCTTCTGGGATCCTGCTCGAAGAGGGGCCTGTACCCTAATTTTGGAAGAAACCCCAGATGTTCACTGCACTTTTTTCCAGACAACAACAGAAGGATTTTGGAAGAAACACAGCTACTTTTTAACGGGTATCTAACTTTGCTTGGATAAATGAATGGCCTGGGGTGCTTTTGAGAAAGAAATACTGTCATGAAAACACACGGAGGGCTTGCTGTCTCACAGAGGATCAGATAGTTTTTCAGTAACAAGGCAGGAAGTTCAAGCTAGTCAGCTAGAAGAAGTCATCCAGGAAAAAAAAAAAAGGGACTGTGGAGCTCAAATACAAATGTTTGTTTTGCTCTGAGGATTGTGCTGAGCACAGTCCAGCTTGCAGGCTCCAGAGAGGTGCTCATAGAAAGGAGTTTGATAAATGAATGAATTTCAGGGGGCAGGAAACACTGATGCTAACTTTACTGGGTGCAGCTATAAGACTGCACTGTAACCTTTGAGCTTTGACTGTGAAGAAATGTTGTGCAGCCCTGTGTGACACTATCACAAAGCTTACGAGCTGGGGGCAAAGAGGAGGGAAGGGGAGAGAAAGGGGACAAATAACATCATTACTTACTTTGGTTTTAGTTCAACGTTTATCTTTAAACATTTTTTTTCCCTCTGAATTAGTTTCAATAAAACGTGCATCGCTCGTGGAGCTCCTTCAATAAAAAAGTCACTGTTTGTTATACGATAACACTGAACAGACTCCAGGCACTCCATTTTCTTATCTTAGATATACAGTGGAGCATAACTCAAGCAAAGGGGAGAAGTTAATGCATCTGTAACACTAGGTAACAGAAGCAACAGTAGCATGTTAGTGTAGTAATAACTCTCACATGTGAAATATCTGAAGATGGGTTTTATTGAATTCAGTTTATTTAACCAGGATAAACCCTTGAGATATGGATCTCATTTACAAGATGGTGTTGGCAAGAAGGCAGATTATTACAAGCACATGTGGAAGATAAGTATAAAACAAAAAGCGAAAGACCTGTTTATATTTTTAATTAGAATCCTTTTATCACCAAAAATGTTAAGTGAAAAGGAAGACATTAGATATAACTATTGCTTGTTGCTATTAACTGCAATGATCCTTCCTACTTGTATAGTTTTTTTTTCCCCTGGTTATCTTAACAATAGAAAAAATATAAAGGCAAAATGTCCTCCCTTGTTGCACATCAGGCCTAGCTAAGCCTGTTTTGTTCAGGGACCTTTCACAGGTCCTGGTGAAAAGGTCCACAAGGACCCAGTAATTGTGTCAGAAGAGGGAGAAGAAGCAGTGCAGAGCTGAGCAGCAAGGAGAGGGCTGGGGTGGAGAGCCCTGCAACTGGGCGTGCTACTGAAATGCAATCATATCTAGGTAATGCTGACATGCTGGGGTAAAAGCCAAGGAGAACACAACGTACAGTTGAAATTTCAGGAGAATTAAAGTAGGCTGAGTGTAAGTATTCAAAGTGGAATTTGACCAGGATTAACCCCTTTAATCTTGCTAAAAATACTACATGATCTTTCACAAGCACAGGCATTCAAGACTCAACTTCTGCATTTCACACAAAAAGCATTAAAACTTACATTTATATGAATGCATTTTTGAAGCAGTTACCTTTTAAGTGACCTCCAAACAGGTACTGACCACATTGAAGTTATATGTGGTATGCTGGCACTCAAGGCTGTGAGGTGATGGAGTGGTTTTCATAAGGCAATTTTGCTTGATAATCAAATGTCTCTGGTAGGTAAATAAAAAAAACCTCTCTCCTCTGTTAGAGGAGTTATTATGTTGTGTTTACAATGTATTCTTTGGTCTGTAGTTAACATACTTTAAATACTCTTAAAGGTAAATGGCTGCCTTCCAGCCAATGACATTTTCTGGCTATCACATTGCATATTTTGCTCAGAAGTGTGATACTGAGTGTGCTGCTCTGCTTTCCCTCTGCACTGCAGGTTTCCCCTTGTGCAGAGAGCTCCGAGCAGCACAGTCCAGCATCTTTTTCATCTCTGGGACACAAGGAAGACCAGGCTCGTTCAGCCATGCTGGGGTAGGGCAATTGCTGGGATAAATATAACAGGATATGACAGTATTATGAAAGAATGTGGACGAATGAAAAACAAACAAACAAAAAAACCTTATCTGAATTGGAGCCTCTGAGATTTGCTGATGAATATTCACCTAAGCAGTAGGATGCTCTGCTGGGGCCTCCATAGCAAGATCAGGCCTTTCTGTTTTGTAGGATTACCACAATGGAAACTATCTCTTGGGTTGCCACTGCAAAAGCCTTTAGAGGCTACAAGGGCTTCATGGGCTACACTTTGATAATTAATTTTATGAAGCAGCAGAAGTAGAAGCTCAGACCCCTGACTTGTCTGTTGGGATTTGCCCTGGTTTTCTCCCATTTGCAGGGAAGATTTAATTGTGGGTGGCAAACATTAAGGGTGTGCTGGTTGCCTCCACAGGTGTCCTCTATAGTCTCCATTTTATTTGAGTCTTTTTGTGTGCATGAACAATGGAGTGGTCAAGTCTCATGTCTTGCCAGTGGTGGAAGAGTTGCAAAGAGCTCCCCAGTATTCCCAGCTCCTGAGTATTTAGAAATTTTCTTGCCACTAACTTGCACAGCGGGCTCCCTCCCAGTCACCACCTGCAGCCATTTGATGGCAGAGTCAAGTGTTGCCCAGGGGTATATGCTTGAATTAATTTGCTTTGACTGTATTTGAACCTTTCTGTATTTGTTAACCATTTGATCAGTGACATTTATTGCCACAAATGTGCTATGGAAAGCCAGTTCAGGGAGAAATGTCAATATTTACTCTGAAGAACAACCAGACCCCAATTCAAAAACATACTTACTAACTTTAAGTACATGGATGTGTCTCGTTGACTTTGTTGAATGAAACCTGATGCTGGGAACAGAAGCAATGCCATGAGCTTTCACTCACCAATTAAGACAAATTGGTCATTGCCCAGCCTGAGTTAAGGTTATTCAGGATCTATCTTCACTGTACTGAATCTGAAGAGATAAAACACATGCCAGGGGTTTGCAAACATTTGGTAAAAACATAGCTCTATCACGTCTGCACAGAACAAGAAAGAGGCAATATGCTTGGTAGGGGTAATAGTTGCAGTGTTAAGTCTCTACAAAGGCTGCAGTTAAAAGAGAGAGTCTTCAAAAAGAACATGACCATTAAGAATATGCTAAAAATAATGACGAAAATTCATGTCTGAGGAGTCACATGCCATACTAGGTCTTCACAGGTGTATGGGTAAAACAGACCAGAACTATCAGGACAAACCCATGGCTTATAATCGGTAGTTTTCTAAACATACCCACTTAATGAATTTTGGCTGCTGAAGTGATGAGGGCCTTGCAGTCCTTGCTATAAGTAGATTGTGATTTTTTTCTGATACTTACTATGTGAATGATAACATCTGATGGGAAATATGCTTGATTGAGGCTCCTGTCCAGTAAGAACAGCTCCAAGGAAATAATATGAGGCTCAGGGCTGAGACTATCATGTCAAATTAAGCCACAACAATAAAGAGTTAGTATAGGAGCACCACGAGTTTCTATATTAATGTTGCCTAGCTTTTCACCTTATAAAAACCTTCAATAATTTTTCTTTTGCAGAGATTTGGCAAGGGTCAGATTTGCAGTTAGGAAGGAGTTTGCTTACTGTGTCTAAAAAATAAATAAAATTGTTCAGAATTGCTTGGGCCCTACGATATAAAAAATCAAACCCATTCTCTGTATTTTATTACAACCCATAGAACTTGTCTGAAGTTTCTGAGCATGTGATACTGGCTGAGAACATCCCAGCCCCTTCAAGGACTCTAACCAAGGGAATGGGCCACCCAGGCTTCTTTACTAAGGACAAATTCTGAATAAACTGGGTAGGGAGACTGATATATCTACCTTCAGAAACACCAGTGTAATTTCCTAAGTGTGATGAAACAGGGCTCAGGTGGTACTTTAAATTAGTCATGGAGGCTGAGAAGATCCTCATCCAACCCACTGCCATCCTTTGCTGAATTCAGCCTCAAATACCAACTATCCCTAAACTCTGCCTCTGGCAAGGTTTTACAGCCATGTTGCTGGAATCAGGCACTGCATCTCAAAAGGATGCATTAAGTGCCTGCAGTGACTTCAGGCCATGGTTTGGTTACATGGAGTCCCAATCCTATAAAAGCTGCTCCAAGGAGAACAACCTGCCCAGACTCAGTTTGCCTCTTGTTTTGGACAAGGCTGAATCATATTCTCCATCTTTTCCAGCTGAAAAGTAACTGGCTTGCTGCTTCATGAAATATGACATCCCCCTTTTCTTCTCCCCTTATGCCTGAGCACATAGCATTGAATATCATGTAGTTCAAATTTACCCCTATGGCCAAGTTCAACAAATTGGCAGCCAGAAATTTTAATCAGATATTTAATCTTTCAACCATGTAAGTGAGATTTTGTGTTTACAATGGCAGTAGGCCAGCTTAAGCTCAGAGAAAAAAAGATTGTTAGTAGTGTCCTTGAAGCTGGGGAACCAGAGAGCAGTGACTCCACTGAGCAGGTCTGTCTGACCTGCCACTGAAAGGCAGCTGTAATCACCACATCAATACCTACAGCACTGTGTGCTTTTTAAGCTTTGGAGGGCTAAGGAAGTTATTACCATCTTTGGAATATTGCTAGCAACTGCTCTGTATGTTCAAATTTTTTTTATTTTTTATTTATAGTACTAGAGAAAATAACTAAGCTTTGGTGAGAGGAGGCCACAGCAGATGAAATTCTGACACTCAGCTCCTGAATTTGCCAAATCCTGGAGCAATGGGAAGCCTTCCTAGATTAAATGCCAGCAATGAAGTTAATGAATCTTCCTATTTCAATAGTAACTTGTACAGATGCCTTGCATGCCTAAGTGTGGCCAAATGCACTTGATGCATTCCCCTGCTTGTAAGGATGTCACTTGTTGCCCAAAGGAGTACATGAACGTATTGGTTCTCATACTGTTACTCCTGGAAAGCATGTTGCAAAGTAGAGTATGTGAAGCACTTTTCAGTCAAACTCAGTGATCACTTTTATGACCGGCAGCTAGAGATCCAGTATTCTGACAATGATTTTGCTCTGTGTAGTTACTGAAGGTTTCTTTTTAAAATATTCTTATGTTATGGTGAAGGGCTGAATGCTTTAGAAATCTGGGAGAATTTGGTTGTCAACAGGGTCTAGGAAGGGTGGCATAGTATCATTTTCTGATTTGCCCTAAGTACAAACCTGAGCTCTCTGGAGCTCCTAAGCAATCCCAGATTAGCATAGGAACCTTGACTTCACCATTCAGACTTCTCATGTAGAAATGTGAAACCCTTGGAGGGGGAAAAAAGCCTAATTCCTCAGTGCAGATATGTTTACAGTCAGTGATTCGTGTCAGCTCATCATTATTCCCAGAGGTGAAATAGCAGTTTGGGAGGCATTATAGTTCTGTACAAAGAGTCTAAAAATTATTTTCCTTGGCTATTTGCTGGGCATTTTTCTGAAGCGGATGCTAGGAGATATGTCTGGATTGTTTATACTTCGTTACAGTCTGAAGAGGTAATACCACTGAGTACCAGGGTAAAGTTTTCAGTTCCTTGTTGAACTCTCTGACTCTTCATTGGAGATGCAGACAAATTTTGCCCAAGATAGGGATAGTTTTCAGGAAGATTGTGTATATAGTTCCTGTCTTACAGATTGACACAATCTTTGTGATTTCTAAGTAAAACATACAACTTTATGGTCTTCCAAAATGTAAATGCTTCCTATGCCTTTGATGGCTACAGTTTAATTGCAGTTGTTGTTCACATGACTTGATTAGTATGATTAATGTCATAACAAGTCTGCGGACATTCCTCAGTTCTTTACCTTGACAGTGGAACAACACTGGTGACAAAGTGCAGGTCAGGGCATAATGGATCTATCTTTTTTTAAGGAATTACCTAAGAGTGCTTACTAAGATTTCAGCCTTGGCATTCACTTATTGGATAGTTTGCTGATAGTCTTATTGGATAACTTTATTCATCTTTATTTCCAATGGGATATTTCAATTTCATTCTAGAACTGAAAGAAATGTTGCTTCAGAAATAAGGTGTGTTAGCACATTTGCTGCATAAAAAACTAGACACCTGAAGGGGACAAAGAAGTATAGAAAATATAATGACTGTAGGCATACTGTAGATCAGAATAGATGTCCTTTTGCTCAGGCTCGTATCTGTTGGGAAGATGAAATATGGCCTGTACATTTGTGTGTAACAGGGATATTAATTAGTATGAGAGATGGCACAACTTGGATTGAGGACAAGACACTGAAGTGAAGCCACTTTAGTGGCATTGATGGGCAATCTCTCCACACAAATAGATAGAAAACAGCCATCCATTTTCATCCTCCTGGATGTTTCTTCAACATTTTACACTTTTGACCTGAAGATACTCCTATTTCACTTGAGAGTGTTAACAGGGGGCCAGTGTAACGTACTAAATGGCCAAGTACCTCTTGAAGGGATGCCAGTGACTACTGGATGTAGAAAACTATGTTTCTCCTCGTGGAAGACAACAGCAGTTATCAAGTCCCCCAAAGATCAATTCTCTCTTTTCTGCTCTTCAATATCTTCCTGCCACTCTGAGGATGTGCACTCTGGGCACACTCGGAAGATTCTGATCCACCCTCTTGTTGTACAGTCCTACTGTTTGGCTAATGTCACCAAGGTGACTTTTTCTCATTGAGAGCAGTACACAGATTAAAGCTATTTGCTGAAAGTTAAAACCAGTCACAATCCAGAAGATACTGACAGAAGAAAGTTTTTTTGAAGAGCTGGCATGAGATGTGCTCCTCTTGCTGGGAGGCATGAACCAGAGTTGGTCAGTCACTCCCATGGGCTAAGAGTGCTTTTGTGTTCCTCACTGTTTTCAGAACCATAGGGACCACTAAACTGAAAGATATCAACTTTGTGATTTCACTGCAAGAGAAGAACACAATATTCTTCACCATGACAGTAATTTTAGCTATCCGTGCCAGGTTTTAACTGTCCTTTCCATTTGAAATTTTCCATTTTATCTTTGAAAAATATTCCCCACTGCAGTTTCAGCTCACATTTTTTCGTTCTATCTGCAATGGAGAGAAAGGCCTTTCATTTTTACTATTTTCTTTGCAGCTGCATTTTACATATTTGAAAAGTATTATCACATCTTCCCTCTGGACTAAACATGCCCATCTTTTTGTCATTCTTTCTCTATAAGTCAAGTTGTCTAAACCTCTGGTTATTCATGACTTTGCTCAGTTTGTCCAAGTCTTTTATGAAATGTCTGTTCAATATGGGCACAGTTCTTTAGCACATGCTTCCTAGGTGCTGAGCTGAGTGGAAGGATTTCTTTGTGTCTTAAATAAAATTTAAAAATCGCTTTTAAAAGTCCCCATAATTTAGATGATTTTCTTTGCATTGGTATCATAAAATTGACTGACCCTTAATGTGTGGTCTCCCACATTTTCTAGTTCATTTTTGAAAGAACTGTTGCCTAGTCAGTTCTTCCCCACACTTGCATTTTGATAGCTGAGAATGTCTTTCTAGCTGTAGTACTTTACTCTAGTCTTTACCAATAATACTATTTTAAACACTGTTTCTTCAAAAACTCTTCTGATTTCTTATCCAGCCTCCCAAATGTTTCTATCCTCTTCCAAGAAGTGAGAAATCCTTTCTTATATTTTCCAAGTTTTTAATAAAAATATTGACCCAAGATGGACCTCCTGTGGAACTGCAGTCAAAAAAACTTTCCAGTCTGGCAATAACCTATTTCCAGCTACTTGCAATCACCTATTGTTCAGCTACAGTTTTCCAAGTGGCTGAGCACCTGCCTTACAATAGTTTTGACTAGTTCATGCCTTCTTATAATTTCCTCAGGAAACTGTCACATAAGACAGTGTCAAAAGCCTTGCTAGCATCCAGATATGTGACATTAAGTCCATATCCCTCTAGAGAGGAAAATTAAGTCAGGCTTAAGACAGCTAGCATTTGACAAAACCATGTTCCTGTGCAGCTATTATCTCCCAAGTAGTTTGATTGTCATCTGATCTTCTGGCTGTATATATGGCTATACTATACTACACTACACACTATACTACAGTACTGTATTTGCTCTTTGCCAGTCTCTACAACTTCTTCAGTCTGCCTGGATTTTTCAGCTAACTGAGATTGACACTAAATTTGTTGGAGTGAATTTCATCAGGTGAAACTCATTTGAGAATATCTAACTCCCTAACAGGTAACAATCTGGCATTTTCCACTTTACCCCTGACTAATGGTGTACTAAAAACTTTTGACAAATTAGTTTTATTCCAGTAGTGTTAACTGCATTCAGCTTTTGTTCACTGTTCTCTGTAGTGAAGACTGAAATAATAAAATAAAATAAAAAATCAATCAATATTCTTGCAGAGTAATGTCTCATTAGTATTTTAAATCCCTAGGAAGCTGTGCCTTGACTTAACATTTTTGATTTTCTTTCTGTAGTAGGTGATACTCTTTATAAATATCTTCAGTAATGTGCCATGTAATTTAATTTCTTTTTTTGTTCTCGTATATAGGGTTATCGAAGAAGTTTAGCAAGAGTTATAACCACTTCTGTCTGGAGCTGGTCAAGATATTTTCTCCCACTTTGACAGTCATTGGTCTGGCTCCAGTAATTCATGCCTCTGCCATTTCCTGGACAGTCTACAGCAATGTAGAAAGCCTTCAGTGAATCAGAAACTCGTCCTGCGTGTGCAGAAACTGGTCCTGTGTTTTCTCAACAGCTGAGACTACTCCAGATTCGACATATTTGTCTTCTACTCCTTTTAATGGCATCCCATCAGGATTTGGATCAAGTTTATGGTCTTGTTAATTATCTCCATCTCCTCTTGGCCTGAGTGAAGAATCTCAAAAGCTTGCATTTGAGCTCTGTGACAAAAGTTGTGGTCAAACGTCTTTTACAAGGGTCTAACAGGACCCTTGAGAAGAAAGGAAAAACTGTCCGTACAGTAATCAGGGACTTTTCATGCCTTGAATAGTTGCAGGGAATTAAATGACCTCTCCAAAAGCTGATCTTACTGTTCTACACTGTTGGTACCAGTGACACTTCCTGTACTGCATCTGTGTTTGTTTTCTACTTCTTTATTACCTTCCCCTGAACTCTTTCTGCTGCTGGAAGAGGAAGATGTTTCTTAATGTATCACTGCAAGAAGCTCAGTTACTCTCATGACAAATGTAACCTTGGAGTGTGTACAGAATCAAATCAGATAAATAAACCTTAACCGCAGCATTTTCGCATGAGTATGACTCCGTTTTTGTTATGTGCAGCAATTGTCACATTGTGAATAACTTTGGGAAAGTGGAAAAATTCTCAGATTATTAGTTTGATCTTGGTACTTTGCCACAAGACCAATGGGAATTAGGGGGCTTGTTCTGGGAATGGTGGGCAGGCGTAGGAGGATATTATGAGGAAATCAAGGCCTTATTGGGTGAAAAGACAGATATTAAGATTAGAGGTTTATGACATGATGAATCTCAGACATGCTTCAGTTTCTCTATTTTTCTTTTTGTCATTATCAAAATGACAAGAGCACCAAGAACTTCATTATGTGACTGTCAAAATCTTCAGACTGTTGCAACAGGGTTTGTGCAGGGGGCTACTGCAGACCCTCCCTTGGCTTCTGTGCCTGCAAGGATCCAGCTGCCTGAGATGCTGAGGGAAAGCATACAGCATCACCGTCACTCCCAAATGTGCATTATCAGCTACAAAGCCCAGCCACAAGCCTGTGCAGCCAGCTCCACGTCACCCACTCCATGTGGGTGACAGCCCTGAGGAACCCTGGCACTTTGGGGAGTGCAATGAACTCACAGTGTCAGATCAAGGCAAACTGCACACCATGTTGTCAAGATCTTGTGTAGTGTTCTCCAAGCTGGCACTTCTATCTGAAGACCTCCCCAGAAAAAAGGGACAACTAATTGTGGAGAGGATGACCAAACATCATAGGGAACTCTTCCCTAGCACAATGCCTGTCATTTGTTGTCATTTGTTTGTCATTCAGTTGCTCTGTGACTAGTAACGTCTCCCCTGTTTTCATTGCTGACAGACAAAAGAGCAGCAGATCCAAAGATTTTCAGGGCATTTTTTTTGAGACTAAGCCGGACACAGGACCCAAGTAATCATCCTTAGAGGTTTACGTCATCCTCTGGTGTTCTGCCCATCAAAATAGAGCCTGCTTCAAAGAAATGACATAGCCCCCTCGATGGCAAAGTGCACGCACTGGGAGAGAGCTCTTGGATTTCTGACTGCTTCACAGCACAAGTCCTTGCCTCAAAGAAATTCAAGTTTACCAGAAGCCTTTCAGTTATTTTTTGTTTCATTTTCCCAGTGCCCACCAGATTAGAACACAGCTTGGCAATGTCACTGGAAGAAAGAGAGAGACAGAGAAAAGAAAACAACAAAAAACCAGCTGCCAATGTTTCAACTACAAACACTATTGGAAGGGTTTGTGAAACTTGCCATAAAAGTACTTCAGACAGAAATGTTCTTTTCTTTGTATGATTTTTGGAAAGTTTCAAATTTCAACTGGTACTGCACACAAAATCAACAGATCTGTGCAAATACCTCCGGGTTAAGATTGACAGGTGGGGAAAGCTTACAAGACCCTGTCAGAACCAGATCTCTGCTGCATGTGTGCCAGCGGAAGGACTCCTCCTCTTGGTTCACAAAGATAAGGGTCTTTTATAGTAAAATGAAAACAAGGAATCAGTCTTCCAGTATCTTATCCTGTGTGGGACTTGATCAAGGGATATTCATGACTCCTAGCACCATAGACAGGATGAGAAGGGAATGTGTGGGTTGCTCAGTTTATTCCCTTGCTGCTGCCTGTAGGCATGAGATGAACTTTCATGGACACTCACGATTTAACAAAAAATAGTGCTAGTCATCATGATACTTCTGACCTCAAATTATGACATTCTCTTAAACATCAGGAGATTTTTAAGTGCTGTTAGAATGGGCACGTGCCCCTGCATCCTGATGCAGTAGTCCACAGGCACATTATTTTCAAGATTTCCATTGCAAACACAAGGTTGGAAAACTTGAGATTGTCATATAATCACATGTTTCTGTGAGGCACAGCTGTAAGAACTAAAACCAGAATCTAACTGGAGTTCTGATTTAACTGGAGGAATAGAGAGAATTTGCACTGCATGTTTGCAGTAACGTTTATACTTGCCTTATATTGAATGCAGAGACATCTAGATATATATCTATATCTATATATTTCTAACTGATCCTGGTTGCCCTTCTTCTAAAGCTCTTTGTAAAACTTAAATACACTGAAACAACTGTGTCAAAGAGGCAAGATTGTTAGCTCTTTTCTATTGCTCTTTCTTAACAACAATTATTTGCATCAAGTGGCTTTAAAGTTATGTACTATGCATAACATCGTGCCTATAGCTTGGCATTGATTTTTGGCTTGAGAAAGACAGGCAGAAGGACTGTGCAATGTTGTTTTGGAATTTTTTCTGGAGTTTCAGGAAAGGAGCATCCAAGTGACACTTGTTCAAACTCAGTTGTACGTGATAAAATCTGTTCTTTAATGAGATCTAGTGATTTCCAGAGAAAAACACGTATCCATGTCTGCTTGGGATACAAGATGATCATTTCCTTCTATTTCTATTCTGGCTCTGGGTCTCCATCATCCCCCACCCCTTGTTCCTGCCCATCTGTAAAACTCATAAAGCCATATTTAAACACAGTAAAGTATGCAGGCAAATGATGACTTGGAAGTGCTTGAAGGAAGGGATGTGTTTCATGACTCAAGTGTTTGTGTTGTCCTCAGCAGAAAACACCAACAATGAGAGTCCTACACATGGAAAAAAGCTGTCAGCCTTTTCACGGAAAATCCAAATCTCTTGTGTTACCACCCTTAGAACAAAATGTAGAAAACCCTGGGGAGGTTTCACCTCAGTGTGTTGACGAAGCCATACTTAAAAATTGAAGTCTATAAGCAAAGCCTGAATTTGTAAGAGATTAGTGAGCTTTCAGTCAAAATGGGGCAAACACCACAGTCTGCAGCACAGTGAACTTCACAAATATCACATCAAGCTTTAAGACTTTCACCAAACAATAAGGAGTTCTGCTGAATAGAACCTGCTACGCTACAATCTTTTTTCTTTTTTTTTTTTTTCCCTCACGAAGTTTCAGAAAAAAAATCATGAAGGATATCCTTGGTGCGTGCTTGTTCTCCTGTGCAGGTACCTATTTGAAAGCTGAGTGCCTTGGACAGGTGCTACCCTACACTGCAAATGAAAATACAGCACTTAAAGAAAGATTCTTGTGAGAAAGTACAGTCAACTAGGGATGCAGAGCTATGCCAGTCACTTACCTTTCCAATTAAAATTTCTTCAGACTTATACCTAGGAAGATAGAGGTAGATGAATTCCATCCTAATTTATTCATCTATACTTACAGTATTTATTACCAATGTGAAAACTGAGGGGTAATGAAGCTTTTCTGGGAATATCCAAAGGAATTCTTCCCTGTCTATCCAAATGACTGAGATACTTGTTCATTCCAGCAAGACTGAGACCAAATCGTCATGAGAGGTGGAGGAAAAATACTGTCAGGAGAGAAAAGACTGTAGCTGGAGAAACGGTAACATGATAATTTTTCATTTGATATTTAATGAAACACCTGTTGATAAACTTTTTAATAATTTTTTTATTTGTATAACTAGCGAGGGACCTAAATTAGAAGGAAAATTTAGCTACTTTCACAGTATAGAGGTGAGGAGAAAAAAGGGATACTTGCTCAGTGGTTATGGAGTTGGCTTGAGGAAGCAAAACCAGAGTTCGGTGCTTGACACAAGAAATATTCAACATAAAAATGCCTAATATCCAGAGTGATGTCTCAAGAAATGGTTCACCTGCTCTTGTCACTGCCATCACACTTGCTAAAAAAGGACTGTCTTCCAAAAATGACCTTAATCTTTCAGATTAACAGGATCTTCCCTTTTAAACCATGGCTTAAATTCTTTAAATGTGTAGAGCTTAAATCAAAGTCATTTCCTGAGTATTTTTCCTAACTAGCTGAGGTGGCTCCACAACTGAGGTCCTTAACTCTCTGCAAGCCTCATATAGATCCTGGAAGGTGCCTGACTTTGGGTTATATATCTTCCCAGGCAGCAGGATGCCTAAAAAGTCAGTGGATTCTTAGGCACCTGCTAAGCCACCAGACACCTTGTTGTTGTCTCCCAACAAGGGTCTTAGATCCATGGCATTTGACTATTCAGCAGTAAATACAGGTCTTGTATTTCACAGTTACTGCTGTGCGTCCTGTCGATTGATTGGAGGCTGTCACAGCTTCAAGCTGGCAAAGGGTGATCTGCAGATTCTGGAGAGAACAAAAGCAATGATATATGGCCTGTAACCACCAATTCTGATAACTTAATTATTTTTTTTTTTTAATTATTCTATTTTGAGTCATTCAGTCCTCACCCAGAGCTTTGGGAACATAACACAACTACCCATCATCTTCCTCACAGTCAGTATTGTACCTACCAGCTACACCAGATACCACTAGGCTGAGATGCATGTGTAAAGCATATGGCGGGAAGATCAAGCCAATAGCTACTAAGAAGACACAGTTTGCAATCCTTGTGAAGAAGAAAGCTAATTTGTGCTTGTTCACATTCCTGTGACACTTTGAGAGTTTGTAGGTAGCTTTCTGATACAACCTGATACAACAGCATCTCTTTGCAGGTAGTAAAGCAAGCCATCTGATGGGAGTCATGCAGGAGATCTTGAAAGACTGTGCAAGGGGAACATTTTCTGATATTGTTAAAAATATGAACTTTCTCTCCCCCCGCCTCATTTCCTAGTAGTAGCAATTACCTTGGCAGATCAATGCTTTCTGGGTGAACTTGGTTCAGGCTGCTGGACCATGTAGTCTTTGCCACTGCTGCTTTCTGCTCTCAATATTTATATGAGCTTCATAATGGTGATGGACAGCCTTGCCTAACCCAGTCAAAGACAGGCAGAGTTTGCTTCATCTTTTCTGGTTTCCAATAAGGCCTTAGGGATTCACAAAGGAATAACCACACAAACAGTGAGTCTGAATGCAATGGCCCCATAATTTCCAAATCAGGGAAACCTTCTTAGAGTTGATGTATGATAAAATGTGTTCAGTGGTGTGTGTTGCGATGACAGAGAAGCTAATTATGTGGATGTGAGGAAATATCCTGCTGTATGGGAAAAAGTGTTGCCCAGAGGAAAGCTCGGATGGTGTCTCCATGCCTGCCACTGGTGGATACTTCTCGGCCAGGAGTGAATTTGCCATTGACAACAGTGTACCTGGATGTTTACATCCGTCCTGGCCGAAGCATAAGGAAACAGTCACCCCAGCCAGGACACCAAAATTCGCAGCCCAGTGGGAAGTATCTGCCTCCTGCGTGAGAACGCTGCTTAATTCCACGGGAGGCAGGGGAGGAGGGATGGGAAAAGAGCCCCGGGGAAGCTGAAAATAATAAATAACCATTTGAGCCGCTGCAGCAACAGCAGAACAGAGCCGGGGAGGGGAGTCGGGGCCGGGGGGGCTTTACAACCAAGCGCCTGTTTCCCAGCGGCCGCCTGTCTGCCCTCTCCCCGGGGCACCCTCGGGGACCGCGGGGGCGATGCCGATGGCGATGGCGATGCCGACGGAGATGCCGATGGCGATGCCGATGCCGACGGCGATGGCGATGGCGATGCCGGAGGGTCTGTGCGGGCGGCCCCGGCTCGGCGGCGCTGCCGCCCCGGGCAGGGACTTGGCAGGGACGCGCAGCCCGTCCCCGCTCCGGGTCCCACAGGCAGGAAAAGCCTCCCAGCCCGCGGAGGAGACAGCCTGGCTGAAAGAGCCCCGCCGGCTCTGCTGCAGATAAGTTAATGTACACAGAAGGGACGTAAATTACCACGACCCTCCGCAGCAGGACATTGGCCAGGGGCTGTCAGGAGGAGGACAAGCGTCGGCAGGCTCCGCGCCTCGCTGACATTTACCTCCAGATAGAGCCGCGGCTGCCCGCCGAGGAAGGACCCGGTGGAGCCAGGGCTCCCCTGGAAACAGCTGCCTGTCCCTGACACCTACAAACTAATGCGGTTTTAATCAGGGGAATTAACGGAGGGCGGTGCACTGTTTTCCCAAACGATTTGCATGGGGACGGCAGCCTTTTCCCCCCGTCTCCCCTCTGCCGCCTCCTCTGTGGCTCCACTGCCATTTCCCTTATGTTTCTTTATCTGAGATGATTTTTTTTTCCCGCTCCCCCCTCCGGGGAGCCAGACGTGCCTTCATCTCCACCCCCTGAGCCCTGACGACACTCACCTCCCTGTTTACACACTGACATCACACTGCAGCCTCCTTCCAGCCCAGAAATAACCCCTGGGAATAAAGCAAACAGGAAAAGGCCACTGCTGTTGCCTCATTTGCAGCTACGACCACATCACCTCCTTCAGGGACTGTACCCGTCCAGAGCAGTGCACGGGCAGTGGGATCCTGGAGGGTCCTCTCTGCGGCCCCGTGTCACCGAAGTGACATGAAATCACGCAAGATTGCCTGACTGGTAAGGGCTCCGTTTGGCAGACGTGTGGAGCCGAGATAGAATGGCCGTATCTAGATAACTGAAGCAGTCAGTGGGAGGGCCAAGGCTGGACACCAGTCTTTCAGTCTTCTCCTTCAGCCATGACACCATGCTTCTCCATATAAACACGGTTTCCTCTCCCTACCTGTGTTTTGTGTCCTCCATGAAGAAATGCAGTTAAACTTGAAGCCAGGTATACTGAATGGACAATGGAAACAACAATGGGAAAATGTCTGCAAAGTCACCCTGAGTTATTCCAAATAGCATCTTTTAATCCACACACAGCCCATTAATTTCAGCAGAACTCCTTGTGTGGTACGCTCCTACCCAAAATGTGTGTGGGAGGCTCATTTGGGCCCATGGAGATTTCATTATTATTGTAAGCTACAGCATTAGAAGGCTCCAGGGGACAGTGCTTTGCTCTCCTCTTAGGGAAAACCCAGGCTTAGTCAGACTAACTTCTGTGTCTTAACATACTGCTTGCCCTGGCTTCCATGAGCTCTGCTCTCTTGTGTTCACTGTTTACTCTGTTTGGACACCTGGCAGCAGCCCATTGCTGTGGCTGAGCTCACTAGAATTATGCTGGATTGTTTATGTTTCATAAGTGTCCCTAAACGCATAAGTTGTTTTCTCTAGCTTTGCAAAGGCAATTGCATTTCAGCAAGGAATGAGTAACTTTATGGAGGCCAGAGAGCAGGTGTTGCACCCGGAAGGACCTTTTTGCTCTTTAGTTTTCCCCTGGAGATGGTGGGTACAGTGTAATGCTCTGGGACCAGACCCCTCTAAGTCCCTAATAATTTTATGCAGTTGGTTTCTGGATATGGAATGTCTGGATATGAAGTAGTAGAGAGCAAGCACAGAGGGCTCTTGCCCAAAGCCTTTACAACCTATGTTAGAGACAATAAGTATATACAGAGGTCACAAAAAACATGATTATTCTGATAATTAGATTTTTTTAAAAAATACATTTACTGTCGATAGGATTTCCAGTGGCTTCCTGTAAGTACTACCATTCCTATCCACTTTTTGAAAGGCAGAGCTGTGTGTGATCTTGGCTAAGGGGTGACCTGGGAACATTTCTGGGACATCCATTTCCCCAGAGTATGAGAAGGTGCAGTCTTTCCCACTCTGCCACCACAGTCCTGCTAACATGACACAACCTCTCAAAGACACACCATGGGACACAGACTCTCCAAGCTAAAGCAATACCCTTTATTGTGGCCCTCTGCCATTGTCTTTTCCCTTCTTGCAAGGGGAGACAGGAGACCTGCAGCCCTCCATATGCCTTCTGCTTCCCTCCCAAAAGAACTATGAAGAACAACAAAAATTGTCTGAGGAAGGCTAATGGCAAATAAAATGTATGGACAGGGGAACTCCGGTTGCTAACACTTTACTATATGACTAGCTTTGTGATGCTCTGGGAAGAAATAAGCTGTGTAAGTAGCATTGATAGTAAAAGATGCAGGAGATGTGCCTACTATGCCAAGACAAAATACCCTCTAAACTGGTTTTTTACTGCCATGTGTATCTTCATGGCTTGAAAACAGTTATGGCTTTTCAGTAAGGAACCAGTCAGAGGACTGATTCTTTTTCCTATAGGTGTGATGCCCTGTGAACTAGATTACATCTCTTGGAAAAGAAGAGTGTTCCAGTAACAAAGTGGACAAATTGGCTTCCTTTTTTTATTTTTTTTTCTTCTTTTGTTTTGTTTTTGTTGGTTTTTTGTTGTTGTTGTTTTGTTTGTTTGTTTTGGTGTGTGAGGGTTTTTTTTTGTTTTGTTCTGTTTTGTTTGTGAGGGTTTTTTTCCTGCCTTGTAAATAAAAGGAAAACTAGCAATAAGACAAACACAAGTAGGTTGATAACCAGGTATGCATTTAACAGAGAGCAATGACCTCTCTTCCTTTCCAACTTACACATGCTGGGCAAAGGATAGAAATATCCTTGGCCTTGATGAAATTATTCCAGTATCACATGTTATAATGCCTCTTCTATGGTTGCTATAGGGTCAAAGTGTGACCAGTGTATAAGGGTTTGGTTGTGGCAACACCCTTTCTGCTCAGGAGAAGGTGAAGGTAGGTCCCCATGGGAGTCTAAGAGTGCAACATGGCTGGATAGCCAAATCCTTTCCTGCCTCCAGAAACTGTTCAACATCCATCCCTGCGAAGGAGAAGGGGCTAGTGTCTGTCTTCTGATGTGTTCCTTTAGCTCGTAGAGAACAGAGGAATACATACTGCCCTGCTGCAAGACAATGAAACAAATAATAGCAGAAGCCATTCTGTGTGTGTGCCAAGGACAGGACTCTCCAGTGCCTCCTTCTCTCCCTCTGGCTTCCCCAGAGCATCGGCCTGCGTGTGCTGTGGCACTGGCAGGCTCTGCAAAGTGATGCATGTTTTCATCTCTTCCCGCACAGAATGCCCCTTGTGTTTTCTTCCAAAATACATACACGTTCCTGGCACTGGAAATCTTTTATCTTTATGTGTTGTTTTGAGCACACCCACTGCTTCCTGACTTAAAGCAGTTATAGCATAGACAGAGATTTACTGACATCAGATAGTGGTTTTCTTAAAGCTGCTTTAAGCCAGATTGTTCTTTTGGTGGACACGACACAACTGGGCTTCATTTGGATGCAAAATAAAGATCAGTTTTCCCAAAGAAAACATGTTTGGAGCAGGAAACTAAGCTATGAATGAATGTATCTTGAATGCTGAGAGGCTAACGGGAAGAACTGGAGTAATTGTGGTTCAAGCAAATGCTGGTTTTGATTCCAGAGGGGTTAAAATCTGATTCTAATTTGCATGAAAATGCCTAGTTTCATGGCACGTGCCAGCAACACCAAACCAGGACCGTAGCCACACAAATCACATGCAGAGATATCTCCAAATGGCACTTTCTCAGTCCATCCAGGACATCAGAAGCAGGGAGGAGGACAGATAGTATGGAAGAGGTTTCCTTTTGGGCCCAGCTCCCACAGCTGCTTCACCCTTTCTCCCGTGTTCAGTGGCTGGCTGCAGCAGAGGACCTTCCCTCCCCCATACTGCAGCCCAGCAGCACTCCTGCAGGCTGGAGAATCCAGCCTCACATTTTTTTGTGTTCTGTTGCTGTGTTCATACCTTTTGAGTGCACTTCATTTCAAAACCCTCATCTTTCTCAGTTTCAAATGGGTCTTCTGTAGTGAGTCACCCCTAAAATACCCAGTGGTATGTAAACATGCCCAAGCTCCTGAAAGAAGGAATCCCAGCTTTTACCACTGCAACAGACACCCTGATGAGATGCTGGCCCATCTGTATGTCTAAATGCCCTGGCACGTTGCTTCAGGATGCACAGGCCAGGGTTTATTCTTTCACTAATGTAAATGCAGATTTTGACACACAGGTGCTGAGGGATTTGGGAGGTATCTCTGATTTTTTTAAAAAAACAAACAGTTGCTTGACTTTACATAGATGGCCTCTGGCTTCCTTCAGGGATTCTCCCCCTTTGCCCCAGCCTTGCTCTTTGAATAAGCATCCAGAGGCTTGGAAGCTTATCCAGACTTATCCAAATGTCTTTGAAGCGATGGATTAAGGCAGGAACTCTGGGACCCAGGCCAAGAAACCTCAACAGCACAAGTCAGTGAGAAACCAAGAGTCTGTCCAGGGGAGCTGGCTAAGGAAAAATGAAGAAGTCCATCCCAGGGAAATGACAGGAAGGGATCGTCTGTCTGGGGAAGAAGGGCTCCATGGGGAGCTGAGTGAGGGAGATGAATGAGGGGGAAGGGTGCAGACCAGACTGGGAGGGCTGGCAGAAGGCACACTGTGGTAGGCTCAGGCCCCAGTTGCCTTAAGCCAAGCCTGCCTCAAAGGTTTGGCTGCAAATCTTGTGCAAAGGAATTATGATAGGAGGCTTCTGGTACTCTCTGGCAATGGCTACATCAGCAACACTGGTGGGGCAGTCTGTTATTTCAGCACAAATTACCTTGTGGGAGACATAAGTAAGTGGAGACATGACAAAATCTTATGAAATAATAAATGGTCCCAAGAAAGAAGACCAGAAGGTTTCTATTCACTTTATTTCATGGCAAAGAGGACATTTAAAAAAAATACTAAAATATGGCAAAGTAAGAACTGATGAAAGGAAATCCATATTCATACAGCATAGTCTAACCTGGTGTCATTCTTTGGTACAAGACATCACTTTGTCTACGAGTCTTGAGGGATTGAATAGAAAGTGAGTTATATGGACAAGTAGCAAGGTTTTATGTATTAAAGACCAGTAAAGGGGATGGGATTGTCTGAGGGTTTGTTATAGTTTTTCCTGCTTTATTTTTCTCCTAGATAGATCAAAATATTGTCAGTAGAGAAATGTTTGCACTAAGAAAGGAAGATGGAACCACTCCAAGATGTATCAGGAGGCATCAGTTGTGTAGGAAGGGCAGAGGCAAGGCAGCAGGAAAGGGGGCTGGAGATTGCTCCACTGTCCTGCAGGCCAGCAGCCCCATGCCCTGGGACTGCTGCCCTGCTATGGGCTGAGACAGAGCCTCGACCACCCAGAATGACTCCTGGAGCAGGAGTTACCCTTTGCCAGACACCTAGTTTGTTGTTGTCAATGTTTTGTTTGGCCTTGGTTTTATCTTAGCTGTTACATTCATCTTTACTTTTGGTGGTTTATTTTTGCTACCCAAATTAACCAAACAACAGGCAATTAGGCTGTTTTACTGAGTAAAATATATGCATGTCCCATGTTCCGGACTTCCAGAAATGAGGGGGAGCAGAAGTAACATTATTGATTTATAGATTTTTTTTTCAACGATTGATGTTGTTGTGACTGAGGTTGGATAACTGCCTTGAAGCACAAAAGCTGAAGTAAATTCAGAAGAGACTTGCATCTCACAAGTGTGTCTCTGCATAAAAAAGATACACAGATCAAATAGGCACTCAGCTTTGAAGGCAAAGCCTATTTTTCATTTTTCAGTCATTTCTTAACTGAAGACTTTAATGAAGACTTTTCCATTACCAAAGCTGCAGAAAACCATCTCCCACCCCAGCTGACTCACACTGTAGAATAAATTTCAAATTCCTGGGGACAGTGGTTGTGCCTAAGTAAAGTTTGGAGGAAAAAGACATCTGCTAAAATCAGTGCTTCAAACTCACACAGTGTTTTTTGAAGCTCAGTCCATCCCTAACACTATTACTGTGTTCATCTATTATTTTTTTTCTTTTTATTCTTCCCCACGTACAACAAAGAGTAAAACAGGGAGCACAGAGCTGATCCCCTGTCTCAGAGCATGATGTTGGGGGCTCTTCTCTGTGGCTCACTTCTTGGGAAAGGAGAAAGCTTAGAACTTGTTAATGAAAAGCTAATCAGGCAAGAGCTGGTAGCCAGCTCAAAGATCCATGTGATTTGTTGTAGATGAAGAGGAGTCCATCATGTGGTGGTACAGTGCTTACTGCATCTACCAAGTATCAGGAACAGCAGCACAACAGTAATATGGGGGGAGGGACGGTGGTAAGAGGGGAAGTGACAAGTTACTTCCAAATATGAAGGAAAAAAACATTCAAAATGTTTGTCTTAGAACTATTTTTCTGGTTAATGTTTAACCTTTCACTTTTCCAAAGTAATGTTCTTGTTATCAGTTCCATTGCTGAAGGTCACATATAGAATAAAAGTCATATCTTAAACGTGGATAAATAACACAAGCAGAAATTAATTGAGTGCAAGTGACTCATGTGACATTTAAAGTTTTCTTTACCTACAAATGTAAGCAAATGGTGTAAGCATGTCCCTCTTTGTCCCATGAGCTGAAAAGAACGCAAGTGAGCCAGAAATGACCTATTGTGCCACAAATGCACTCGAGCTCCATTAGGAAGGCTTTCGTCCTCAAACCTAGCTATTCTGGGAAGCAAACAACTGCAGGACGAGGGGGATATCAGTGCCCTCACAGGGAACATGCTTGGAGGGTAAGGGAAGGCTCCCTGCTAACGGGGAGCACTGTGAAGGCCTTTAAGTTGCACTGCATGGCAGTGAATGACAGCCGTGATTTTGACTGATGTTGGGAGCTCTCTGATAAGAGTCCAGGGAATAAAAACAAACATTTTTGAGGAATTTGTGGCCCATAAATCAATCATTTCATTAAAGCAAACAAACACAATGCATATGGTTTACTCCTGTGTTTGGGAGTTTCAAGTGCTTTAGGTGCATCAATCCCTATCCACCAAGGGGATTTATTCATGGAAAGGGGTAGTTAACTGGAGTCAGCAAAGAGTGTCTTTCAGATTTCCTTTATGGTAAATCCCTAACAGTGTCTATTTGTGGTTTTAAGTAGCCATACTGTGTCATAAGGGAGAAACAGGGAAAGAAAAGAAGCTAATGCTGCTACATAAGAATTTACAATAAAGTCACCTGGCTCACTGATATGGTTCATAAATACACATTTGTACTGCACAGTCAAAAAACATCAAATATTGAGAAACTTTTCTTTCATTGCAAAGATATTAATTTCTCATCCAAGATCCATAAAGTAGGAAGAAAAGGCTCTGCCTTTATAGTTCTCCTGATTTTATCAATTATTTGCACATTTCTGAAGAAAAAATGTTGAAAAATTGTGGTATACTCCTGAAAAGGAAAGCAGCTGTCACAAACAAATTTTTTTTTGTTTATTTTTTGGGGGGTAAATAAACAGTAGGAAAGAGACAAATGAGTTGCTCTATTTTTCCTAATCTGAATCAAGTTTTATTTTTAAGCTCATAGTGGCAATGCTGGTGCAAAGTCTCAGAGACATAAACTACAAAGAAAAAAGAGCACTTTCTTCAGCAATAGATCTCACCATGTCACAGCCAACATTTGGACCCCTACAATAAACTTGTAAGTTGGAGGAGTGGAGAGATGGGCTTCTTTGCATTTCTGAGACCACTACCAAGCCTGTGCTAATGCACATGGCAGAGAATCTCCCTCACCAGCATACCAGTATTTCTCTTTCTGAACAGGAAATTCAGTACTTTTTTTGCTTACTCCAGCTCACAGACAAGCTTTATTTCCCCCCTCTTCCAAGAAGTATGTCTCTGTTTTCTAGACCAGTATCTAGAAATGCAACTTCTTTTGGCATAGCCTCTGGTTTCTGAAGAGAAAGGGGCTGTTCAGAGCTGATGTTGTGGTCCAAGTCACTGTCTATCACACTTCCCTGCTCTATTTTCACTTTTCTCATGTAATATCACATCATCTCACTTAATACATTTGTTTCTGATTACAGGCTGTGTATAATGGCCCAGCACAATGCCTTACAGTATGCTATGGCTTCATGCCATGGGAAAACATATTCGTAATTTTTATGACCCCAGTGCAGCAATGATGCATTTTTTAAAAAACAGAAGAACATATAAAGGAATTATTTTGCAGCAGGATTAAGCATCATTACTCACAGCAGACATACACATTGGAACTCATTAAGCCTGTGCTTTGTTATTCTTGGTATTTCAGAACATTTGCTCTAAGTGTCTCTTGGTTCTTTCCAATTCTGCTGTATAAAATCCCTTAAAATTAGGCAGGACTAGGCCATAAAGCTCTTGATCTCAGATGTTGGGGCCAGAGCTTTCCCTCCCTGTCAATTTAGAGTGAATCTGCAGGCGAGGGATTTATTTTTTTTCAGCTTCAGATTGTCCAAAAAAGTGTTGAAGGAATGCTAAGAAAGGTGGCAAGGAGCAGCAGAATGGGTGGGTTATAGCAAATGAGTACACACAGCCTACAGTTCCCATTTGCCATTCCATACTATTAAAAAAATTAAAAAATAAAGCTGAGAAGAGCCTGGGTGGACAGAGGGGTGGGGTGGGGAAGAAAATGTCAAAGCAAGCCCCTGGCTATTTCTCATTTCATTTCACTCAGTGGCAATATGTCAAAAACAGGGAGAAAAGAAGAAAAGGGAACATTGAAATTTCAGGGAGAGGGAGGATGTGTGTGAAACATTCCATAAAATATGTTTCCATTTCAAACTCTTCTGTGCAGAAAAAATGGCAATATTTTCATGGGTCCTTCCCCTTGTTTTTCAGTCCTTTTGTGTGCTTTTGGAGGAAACAGGCTGAGACCAAAACAGCGCAAATGCCTCTCTGAGTTCTGCTACCCAATATCTAACTCCAGAAAACCTGCTGGCAATGAAACATCGGGGTCAACATCAGCGTTGATGTAATTCCACTGACATCACCGGGACTGTGCTACGGCAGAAGTTATTCCTCCGAGAGCAAGTTCTCTATTTTAAGATGAAAAAGATACAGAAGCAAAACGAGAAGCAGAATCCAGTGAATGGCTCCATTCATGAGGATGGGAAGTTTTGGTAGTGTGGACTGAACCCTGAACTGTCATTGCTGCTTTTTCTCCTTGGCCCCTGTCTTGGAGAGGTTTTGGAAGAAGAGATCATTCCATGCACACAACTCATTCTCTACTCAACATACCAGTGGCATTACCCACCTCTGGCCTCCCACACGCTGTCATACCCTTATCAGGACACTCACACACATGCTAGTGCCAGGACCCTTTGGTAGCTTCATAAAAAAGCGAAGACAGTCTTATGAGTCAGGATCTAGTAACGCTAAGTGCTGGAGAAAATGTGCACAAACAGATAAGCACAAGGCTAAGGATAGTGCCTGCCTTCTGGGACTGCCTCTGCTTTCATGTCATCCAGAAGACAAGTTGAGAACATGAAGACCTCTGTGGGTTCCTATTACCGGTCTGGAAGTCCCTAGGGCTTTATAGGATGACTGGGATGGAAGTTTTGAACCCAATCTGTCCAGCAGATCTCCCCCTTAAGATATTTCATAAAACACCTCCGTACTAAAACTGTCAAAGCTTTTTTGACATGTGAGTTGACTTTTGTTTGCTCCAAAACCCATTCAGTGAAAGCCATGTTTCCCATGTGGTGAGGGGAAATCAGATGGGTTCCACCACATTTCTGTTGCATCACCCGTTTCCTGATCCTCACCTTATGATGTTAACCACTTCATACATAACTCACCTGTTCCAGCACTCAGCTTTTTCATGTATCCCAGATCCAAACTGCTCTGTGGGTAGGGGTTTTCAGATGAAAACTGTAAATACAAATTTAAAAATTAGCTCTGGAAATTTAGCACAGGAAAAGAGATTCTGTCCTAACTGAGCTGGCTTAACCAGAATGAGGAGTGTTTTTTCTACACTTGTCTGACAGAGGAGCTTTTCCTGAGAATGGAAGTCTTCTGTAGAGGTTCACACAATGAATGTGATTTGGGCAGACAAATAATATTCTGATACAATCATTGCCTCTTGTGGCCTAAAAAATGAAAATACTGGATAAGATCCCACCTCCTGGCTTTGCGCTTGTCAAGAATAGGATCTATTAGTCTTTAAAAGAAATAATAATAATACAAAGTAGCCAAGGAGAGCTATGTGAACTGGCATCTAATCAGTGTTTCATAGAGGGTTTGGGTTTTTTCCACTTCATTTTTTTTTTAATTCTCAGAACTGTCGTTAGCAAAGAAGATTTTACTGTTCCAGGCTTTCCTTGCCTTCTCATGCAGGGACACTCCAGTTTTCTGCATGGATTTTCTTTCTTACTTTGAGGATAACAGTCTGTAACACACCTAAAACAGACTCCCAGAGCAGCGGTGTACAAAAACTGTGAAGCCTTCTTGCCACCCCTAGAGAGCTGGGACAGTTGGAACCCCTCTGATTTTTTGTCTTTAAAATCATCTCTCTGCATTCTCCAAATGCTCTTACAAATACATCACCAGCTCCACCTTCATCAGCACCACTAGGTACTACCCCTCAGTTGCTTCACAGCTTGTGCAGTCATTTTACAATACTGTCAGGTGTTTTACATCTGTTTTACCCTGATTGTAGCAGTGTAAACTTCTACTGAGGTGGTGAGTAAGTTCTGATTTCTGTGATTTCAGTGATGGCTTGAACAGTTTTAGACTATTCCTGAACTTTGTAGCTTGAGTTTCAGAAAATCATATCCCCCAAGTTTATTTATTTTCAGCCCAAATTTGGGATATAAGGCACTCCTGCATGGCACAACTGTAACAATATTTAAATAATTTCATTTAACTAGTGTAACATGGCAGCAAAGAGGCTGCCAGAGCGTCTCAGGGAAGCACCAACTATATGCATGATGCTGCTGTGATGGGCTGGTCCTGACAGCCTGATCAACTCTACCGTGCTATAGCAGCAGATGTGGTTGGTACCACACCCTCCTCTCTGGGTCCTCTGGCATTTCCCACGTAGGGACAGAAGGTTTGCTATGAGTGCAGCCTCTTGCACCAGGGCTGGCCCAATATCCTTCCAGCCCAACATACCTGCAGCCAAACAGTGAAGACCTACCATACTTTGGAAAGCCACTTAGGTCCGGAGTTGTGTTATCATGTGTGAACTGACAGTGTCACTGTCAGTGCATAACTCCTAAAAGAAGCAGAAATGAGTCATCTCCTGGGTAAGAGCCAGTTTTCTGACTGTTTTTATTTGCGTTTGCCTAATTCCTTGCTTTCGCTGATGATAATTTTTAGGTTTTTGATAGATAATACTTTACCTGAACTCCAAGAAAAAGTATGTTTCTTCAAGAGCCTGGCATGTCACCTCTTCCTATGGCACAACATGTATTCCAAGGAAAACATTGTATTATAGCCACAAAAGCCTGTTTTGTTTGTCCAGAAGCAGCTGATGCAGCTATTTACCCTGCACATGATCTAAGGGCATCTGCTGGATTATTAGAAATGAAAACACAAAAGACTACAGCAGAGAAACAAACTGCCCCTTCAAGTCTTCACACACACACTGGCTCTAGAAAAGAGTACGAGGATTCATTTCTGTGCCTATATATATGTATCGTATATGTGAGTGTTCTATTTGTGTGTGTTACACCTATGCATAACAGACATATAGGCATGTTAATATGTGTATATGTATGTGCAAGAGGGAAGAGGAAAGAAAAGAGGAGCTCCAGTGATTGTCCTCTATTAACCAGATCATCTTTCAGACAAGAAAAAATGCTATGACCAAGCCAAGGCTCCTGCTCAATGAATAAATGCAAAGCCAGAAAATTATGGCAGTAACTGTTGTCTGAGCATGACCAGAATTTGAACTGCTTAATATTTGTGCATTGCTGTACACTCTATTTTCAAATAAGCTGCATTTATAGTTCTGGGTATTGCTGTGGGGAAGGGGGTTGCTTGAAGTCCTGAGCTGTCAAGTTACTTTTTTCCCCCTAAACCAGTGATAAGTATCTAGAAGATAAAACCAGTAACCCAAAAATGCCTTCATATTTTTTTCAGGGCAGAAAAACATGATATGAGATCAAAATGTAGTTCACATGGGGAAGAGCAATAAGAGAGAAAGAAACCAGTAAGAAGATGGTAAAATGTAACTCTTGATCAATGATTTTAAAAGGTTAGAATACAAATTATTAAATCCTAAGCAGAGAGTCTGTTAGTTGGTTGTTTGGAGGCAGAAGTTGTTTCTGGAGACAGCAGACTGAGATGATTCCAAATCCTTGCACATCCAGTGGTTGAACCCATGTGTGGTCTCTATGCAAGAAGACCCCTTTGCAGGGGTCCTCCTGCAATAATATTTATTGGCATAACAATAATAATCATCATCATCAAGTCCTCCACATTGGGCAGCTGAAGTCTTGTACATCTGACTCTCCCATCACATTTCCCAGAAGCCTATATCTTCCTCAGCAGCAGCAGATGTGTCATTGCCTCTTCCCTGCTCCATGATCCCTATGCTAGACCTCTGGCTGAGGTTGTGCCTGATGTGTCCTCCCCAAAGTGCCATCCAAAAGGTCTTTCCCCATCCCAGAGAAGGATGGTTAGATGGCTCAGACCTGGATGCAGCATGCTCGTATGGCCTAGCTGTGTCATTCCCCACTAGCACAGCTTGTTTCTTGAGGTCTTCCACATTAGGACACCAGGGAATAAAAGCAATTCATGCTATGGAAGCAAAGGGGTTGTTTTTCCCCTGATGTGCCATCATACCTCTTTTAGATTCTTCCTGAGCTGTTTTCCAGCTTCTTTGTTAACCATTAAACTTCCATCTTCAACACTTTTTGATCAACTTAGTTACTTTCCTTTGACACATCATACCTAGCACCTACATGACTCCTCAAAATTGATTTTCAATACTCTTCAATCTTCAATACACGTGCTGAAAACATAGTTTGTAATTCTTCTGATGTCCTTCTCCCAAGCCTTCACCTCATTGCCTGACTATCTTCTCTATCGGCGCTGGTTAATACTGGTGGTACTGTTTGTCAGCTGCACAAGTTAAGCACTGCTACCTTTATATATTTAAGGGCTTAAAAAATTTGCAAGTAGACTGGTTGGAAAATAACTGCTCTGTCCCATGCTGATTATTAAATTTTATTGTCCCAAACAAGGAAGAATGAGATGGAAACTCCATCAGAGAACTTCTGAAGGAGTAGTTGTGTTATGCCTTGTCAAATTCCTTGTGGGTATCCTGTGGTAGCAAATTGTCAGAAAGTGCTTTTGAAAGAAGATTGTGAGGTTACAGCATTGGAGATATGACTCAAGCATTGAACAGACTCCTGGAAGAAAACAGAAACATTGGACACCAAAATGACAACTGCAGACACTGAAATCTCAATACAAAGTTCTCAGGCACTGGTGTTTTACCAATGGAAAGCAGAAACTGTTTTCTGGCATCCTTTATGAAGATCTTTTCTTGTTAGCTAAAACCAACTTTACTTCAGAGCAGTTTCAGTGGAAAAATATTTACCAGCACTACAAAAAAGAAATGCGATGCTTCTTTCCAAAATGCTTTTAAGAAGACAGATATGTGTAAACTCAAGTACCAAGTATAGCAGAAAGCAACAAATGGCCTGTAAGAGGTCCAGGACTTTTGGTTGACTTTGCAGACATGACGTGTATGCAGTAGGGTCTGGAAAGGATGAAGGAAAGGCAGAAATGAGAGGCACAGATTTGGAAGTGTTTTGATTTTTTTTTAAACTCTGGGTCAAACCAAGAGTGTGGAGATCTCAAGGCCAAATTCTTGATTGATATAAAAGCAGTGTAAGCCACAAGTCAGGCTCGAGCAGATCAGAGAGTTGGCCTGACTCTACTTTCCTTTTACTGATATGAAGCAGGACTAACTACCCTGTAGCCAGTACGTAGGTTTTAGAAGAGTGTCAGAGCAGCGCCTGCAGATTTGAGAGTGTTTAAGGGATAGTGAGTCTTGGAGCAATTTCGGCTCTGGTAGCTGTGCAGTGTGATGGTAGCCTGTGTGTCAAAAGGACAAAAGCAATGGTGTACCAAGAACTCAAATAACAGCAGGGAATAAAATAATGTGAGGATCAGCTTCATTCTGTACTCTCCTTTTGTCCACGTTCTGGACAAATTACACTTGCTTTTCCTTTCCAGTGACTGCTGTGTTAATGTACGTAACATCAGCAGCGGTACATGAACTTGTAACATCAGTAGTGGCGTAAGCACTGTTTGCTTTGGCCCAAATTACAGGACACTGAAAAGCAAAGAGAAAAGGAAGGACCATTCTTTTTTTCTAATGAAGTATTAATTGCTTTCCCTCCCAGTATGTTCTAGACAGTCCCTCTTCCAAAGTCCAGGATTAAATTTCATGTTCACAGTTGTCCTAAACCAAGATACTACCCTTCGACTTTTATATTTTTTATTCTTGCTGGACATATCAAAGCATTTTGATCAGGCCAAGTCACTGAACTAAGGAGTGCCAAAGTAAATAGAAAAGTTTAAATTACTGCAGCAAAGGGACCAAAATTTCAGTCAGGACCCGACTTATGGGGATTTCCAAGGTATTCTATAGGGCTCCAGTACATAAATATTCTAGATTTGACTTACCCATCAATTTTGATTATCCTGCTGATTTATTTCTGATTACCAAGGTCATCTCCACATTCAAAATGCAATTTATCTTGTCAGAAATGTTACTGATGGGGTTTTTCAGAAACTCAGTCCAGCCTCCAGCTCTCAACATTTTGGAGCTGCTGGCAGGGAGCCTGCTGGCCCCGGCTGCTCCAAGCAAATACCCAGGGGTCCGCTGGGACCTGTGGATGAAGTCAAAAACCCTGCTCTCTCAGGCCACCTCATAGGCTGGTGGCTGCTAGAAATTGGTGGTTGCAGCCCCTGCTATGTACCCCATAACTCCCTGAAATGAACCTGGGGGTGAAAGCAAAGCTGAATCCATCCTGTGGGATGGCAATGCTTTTCCCATCTGATCTCCAGCATGTGGAGCTGTGTGACACAGACTTGCACATTATTCACTCCAGACTGGTCAAGAGGTTCTGATTTTGCACCAAAACATTCATTACATGATGTAAAATCGTCAAGGTTTAGCTTATTTGTTGCCTCACACTTCAGGCAACAGGCTCTTTATCTGAATGTGTTCATTACCCAAGCTAATAAATATTTTTAACATAAAGTATTACCTCCTTCGGATTTTTGGAAACCAACCAAAAATTAAACACATCCGTTTCCTATTGTTGGTTTGGAGATATTTTATGGCCCCATCTTTATTTTTAACCCTGACTTTTTTCCCTTACTCAGTTGTGGCAAAAAATTAGTATTCGACAAGAAAGCACAGGCAACAGCATATTTCCTTTTCACTAGGTAGAAAATTGTAAACAAACAAACAAAACCAAAACCCAGGCCAAAGCTAAAAAACCAAGCATTTACATGTTAAAGAACAAAATAATCTCAAACAGCAAAGAAAAAAAGATCACATGAACATTTCAAAATCAAAGTGTTTTCTAAAAAATGTCAAAAAGAAAGACCGAAAATCTTGGGAGCAGATAGGTTTAGAAAAAAAAGATGCCTGAACAATCAGAAAAAAATAATATTCTGCCTTTGGGAGTGTTTACAGCCTGCATATGAGCAACTAGAGTTTTGCCAGCACGTAGAAGTCATGGAGACACTTTATCAGGCACAACATCTTCAGTTCATAACTGCACATGCAGGTATGGGTGTAAAGAATTGTGCTTTCTGCAAAACCCAGTCACTCTCTGAAGAGTAGAGGTCATTCCCATGGGACGAAAGAGGGATGTCTGAACTGGACATTGCCAACTGCTGTGACAGGAAAAACTCCCGTAGGAAATACCAGCCCAAG
>JAWWTY010000077.1:103771793-103782469 GCA_035222235.1 Margarornis squamiger | reverse complement strand
ACGAAAGAGGGATGTCTGAACTGGACATTGCCAACTGCTGTGACAGGAAAAACTCCCGTAGGAAATACCAGCCCAAGCTGAACCACAGGTGGGCATGAAGAAGAGCAAGCATTTGTAAGTGGTGGTTACTGGCCAGACACTGAAGAATAATTGTCCTGGAAGGAGAGCGTGAAACAGGAGGCATAGTCACTAATGTGGTCTTCATCTCTTGCACTGAGAGTGCAGCAGAGCCAGCAAACCCTGATTCCAACACTATCCTCCATAGTTAAATGAGGGGGGGAATTTTGCATCCTTCCCCCACTTCTCAGGAGCGACATTCAGAGAAGTGCAAAATGCCTGCTTGGTTGCAGAGATGGCTCACAACAAGCTTGAAAATGCCCTTACGAAATGCATGGTAAGGAATGGACAGAATAAAGGTTATTTCTTCTGATAATTAATTGTGCCCCATTTGTCCAGTTACAGCCCAATTTGTAGGTTTGGCAAGATTGTTGTAGGGCTGGCCCTTTACTGTGCCTGACTAAAAGGGATTTTCCCAACTTTTAGGAGAAGATTGGACTTTAAAACTATTTGCATGGCTAATGCTTTAAAACACATTTAAATCACATTTTTTTCTAATGTGATGTGTTTCTTCCTTCCCTGCTTTCTGTTCTTTGAATGCCTGTGGAATAAGCCAGAGGGAGTTACTGACAAACACTCCCAGTAAAGGGTTAAGGGCACTGGCCCTGCAGTTTGCACAAATTCCCACTTTATCTATAGAGAGGAGAGATTCATCTCTGAGCCCGGCTTCCTCACCAGGATTTCCAATTGGCTTTCAGGACCTTCACCCCCCACAATTGCTAAGGGCTTTGAGACCCTTCCCCATTGCACAAGTCCTATTTGCCTTTCCTGAAGGCAGGTCCTATTTTCTAGCACCTGAATGCTTTTGGCCCTTGTGTGGTATCATGAAATAGCCCGTTGTCACAAGGTACAAAGAACAGGAAGGCTGATAGGGAACTGAGATGATAAACTCAATTTTGTTTCATTGGGAAATTAGGATGCAATGCCCCTATCAGTACAAGGCAATACCTCTTCATGTCTCTGTTTAGAGTGTCAAAGAGCAAGAGAGATCAAGCAAGTAAGCAAGTGAGAGGGAGATTAACGAAAACAATATACAGGAGCCTAAATTGAAACATCATTTTTCACAGGAAGAAGGCCTTGGCAGGGCTCATGCTGTTTCTGATGTAGTGTCTCCAGTCGGCCCCGGGAAAAGTTGGCTGCAGTTTCTCAGAACCTGCCTTTTGGGACTCAGCGACTGCTTTTCTTCCCACAGATCTGATTAAGCTAATTGCACATTTTCTTTAATTAGAAGAATGGAGGTCATTTTTCTGCAAATGGCCTGAAAAAAAATGGATGTTGTTTTAATGTGGCTTTCTCCCCCCGCCCCCCCCCCCAACCTTAATCCTTGCTTTTACTAAGGTGTTTGGCTTCTTTTCACTCTGCTGCTTTCAGCTACCCCATTTTGTGAGGACTAGGCCTGCCAGATCTGGCATCCCGACAAATTCTTAGGGAGCTTATGAGACTGTTTTATGGGATGCAGTCACAGGGATTTATACTGTGAGGAAAACCTAGAGCTGAAGAGATCCTCCTCCAGCCACAGTCTAAACTGAAGTGTAAGTGAACTGAGACTGTATTTGTGCTTTCTTTTAATTCTCTGCTAAGCCTGTCCTGCTTAACAAACCACACAAGTGCCATGTCAGAGAGGGCCTGTAAAATAAAAACAGAATGGTGGGGACCCAGATTAGGGGTGCTCTCCAGGCTGCAGGAACTTTGAGGTGAAATGATAATAGGCGGGATCTTAATACCACTTTTTGACATGTTAAAGACTCCCTGAAGCAGGGTAGGTAAATGACAGCACCTTCAAACTCTTTTGAAGGCCTCACACCAAAGATGTATGCTCTCAAATCTGCCTTAAAGACAAGCTGCTATACCCGGATGTTTTGCAGAGCTGGATGTGGCAATCACAGAGCTATGTGTGAGCCAGCAGCAGGAGTATGGAAAAAAAAAGAAAGTACATTTCAGTGATTCCTCAACATCTGTGCTGCCAAAATATGAATCTCAAGAAGCCTGTTGAGGAGATCTTCTATCACACTATCCCTGTTTGTTCTGTAAACCAAATAAAGAGGGAACACTGGACATTCAGGGCAAAAAGTCCCACTCATCAAGCAGTGAAAAATGCTCAAAAAAGGCAAGGAATTAATGTGGGGGGGGAGGGGAGCGGGGGATGAAATGGGTGAGGAGAAGAGAAGCTGCTAGAAATGTGGTTTAGGGGATTTCCTTGAGCAGTGGACAACTCATCTGGACCTCTGCAATGTCTGGTATGTGCTCCATCTTCTGCAAACTGCAGTGATTTTGAAGACCCAAACAACGGGGAGCAATCAGTATCACCATGTGCTAGTACCACCATGGCACTATACCTGCTGCTACTGAACACCCCAGAGTACTTATATAGGGTTCAAACCACCACCATTATCCTGGGTTCATTGGCTCTCCATCTCATTGAGTTGTCAATGTGGCAAGGAACAAGCACAACAAAGACTTTTCATTTTGTCTTGGAAGGCAGCAATGAATATTTTGGTAGTTGTTCCTCTCTCCCTGCCTTAGGATGGTTATTACTGGCTAGTTGCCCAGCAAGCGATAAAGGTGAACATCCCACCAGGCTCAGGGATACTAAATATGAGGGATGAGGAAGCCAGTCTGGATGAGCACAGCAGTGGCAGCATGCCCGGCTGCCCTCACCTCCCCACTCACTTCCAGGGACCCTTGAGCCTCCATACAACTGGCCTCCCTTTCCTCTTTCCAAAGAAGATGTTCGGATTTTAATACTCCAAAGTGGTACCAAGCAGTAAAGAAATGGTCTCTATCATACAGGATTTGTCACAAAGTAAAATGGTGACATCTGATAGCAGTCTCAGACCACTGCTGCATCTGGTGCCTTGCAGTGCAACAGGACCAGCTGTCCCACAAGATGCCATGCTCAGCTGGACCTGGAAAGTCCTGGCATTGGCCCCTGGGATTAATCCACAAGGGTTCATTCACCCCTTGGTGAGGTCTTGCCTGGCATGGTATGTGCTTTAAGGGGTTATGGTACGGACATGGCCACAGCCTGGCTGTGTCTGCCCTATGTATTCTCAGAGGATGTTTCCACATGGATAGAGCATCATTCACCCACAGCCTATACATAATCCCTGGGCCCCTCATGCTTCATGTCAGCTGTTAGTCTGGTTGAGATATACTGTGAGCTTGTCTCTACAATTGCATTTTCATACATATCTGGCCTGGACACCAGTGGCAGGCTATGCACACACATCTGCACCCATCCCTGTTCATATTGTCCTCTCTCTCCTTTTTCCCTCTCCATGGTCTCCCACAGAAGCAAGCCATATGCTTCTCTGACCAACCACTGTAAAGGTGCTCAACAAAATTAAATAAAAATCTCCATCCTCAATGAAAAGGCAAATTCAGCATCCTGCAGCAGGAAAATTTTCCAGGCAAGGCAAGTTTTTGCAAGCAGGCAGGGAGGTGAAGCAGTGCAGGTATTTGCTCTTCATGCCTGGTGTGTATGATGGGCACTGAGCCCCTCTGGATGCATCCTGTTGGGAAGGCAGACATGGCAGAGGGGCCTGGCAGGGAGCCCTGTGATTAACTTCTTCCCGATGGGCTGGGAAAAGGTTAATCACAGAGCAGGGCAGAGGAGGCCATTGGGCAAAAGATGTTGCTGGCTCACGTCTGGATGTTTTAGCGTAGAGCTGTCGTGAAGCCTCACAGAGCTGAAGGGTCCCTCAGTGGTTCCTGTGGCTTAAAAGTGCCCGGGATGATTTAGTGGAGGGGAGGGATTCCTGATCAGAGAAGTGCCTTTTACTTTTTTTTAACTTTTTTTTTTTTTTTAAACATGTCGCTGATCAAAGCGGTGCCAGGGAGGCTAGGAAGAGCAGGATCCTAATGGATCAGCTGTGTAAAACATGTCAGCAGACAAGCCCCAGTTCTCAATGTGTCTCTCAGGGAACAGCTCGCAGATTAGAAAGAAAACACACACACACACACACACACACACACACTCTCACACACACACACATGCACGAACCCTCCCGCTGACCTCGTGTCAAGGAGTTAAGTGTTATTTGGAAGTGATTGCGGTCAGCTTTTTTTTTTCTTTTTTGCATTATAAAAACCAAAAAGTATTTTTCCCAAATATCCAACAATAATTCAAGAAACGATGGAAAGATTTATACAAGTTAGACAATGACTTATTTGAGGCAAACTAAAAACATTTGGTAGAAAAGGGCAGTGGACTCTATTGTTATCCAAATGAATCATACCCCCTGCTTACAGACAGCCTTCTCTCCCCACTACCCTTACAGCCATGACATATCTGGATTTACATGACCCTGTCACTGCTTCATTTTGGACAACTTTTGGCAAGGTGTGGAAAAAATATTTCTTTTTTTTTTTTCCTTTTTTTTTTTAGTAGGTAACCTGTTAAAAAGGAAACTTCTAAAGGGGGGCAAAAATGTAAAATTATGTTAAAATCAGAGACAAAAGTACTTTTGAATGAGTGGGGCAGTAAGTAGCAATTAGAGATATATACACATGGAAGATGGTTTTACAGAAATGTTGATAAAAAATGGTGCAAGATTGCCCTGACAGTGCTTGCTAATCCCTTGTTTAAAATGGGCTGCAGAATTCTGCAGGAATAGTAATTGTTGCATAGAAAAATCAGGTTCTAATTCTGTGAGACTTTCCTTTGTAATATGAATGGAAAGGACATGTGTTGTTAGCTAGGTGGGCAGTGCAAACCAGAAATGCTCCCTGCACTCAGAACATCTCTTCCATGTGTTTGGCCCACGGCACACATCCCATCCTTAATTATGAGTCCACACTGGGCTGAATCCAGTAGGGTTTTGAAGAGAGCGTGACAGGACAACCTGCATAGGGAGTAAGCTTGGGAGGATGGACAGTGTTTTGGATCACCTTCAGCAACACTGGTATTCTGCTTGTACTCAGAGGTCCTCCTTTCTAGTGCCTAAGTGACACAGTGACAATGGAAAGCAAAGTCTCCTTCTCAGCCTCTGCAAAAGTACGAAAGTAAAAACTCTTCTGCTTCAGGAGGTTATGTCATGCCACTAGTTAGAGACAAGATGGTAAATAGAACAGAATAGCTCAGTTGGAAGCGATGTGCAACCTTTATCTAGTCCAACTGCCAGACCACTTCAGCGAGGACCAAAAGTAAAGCATATTATTAAAGGAATTGTCTTCTCAGAGAGAAAGCATCGTACAAATGAGACTCTTTAACTACCACCTTCCCCCTTCCTCCTTTGTGGGAGATTTATCCCACAGACCAACATCACAATTTGCCACCTTTAGAGATAGGAACCCTCACAGGACATTTTAGCTGCTTTAATATCCCCTTAACCATGTGCTTGTTGTATCGTCCTGACCTTAACTAGAGCTGTGGAACAAAGCTAAGGTTTTTTGCCAGCCAGTAAATATGAAGAGGTAGTTATTTGATAAAGTAGCTGAAAACCTGCGGTTACATAAATAGAGAAGTTCACTTCACACAAATATCAGCATTTCCACTAGAATAAATCTGTGATACTAGCTTTAATCTCAGGCTGAGAGGAAAAAAACCCAAACTGAAAAAGCCTGTAGAAATATACAGTGACATATAATCATTTGCTTTATATTTTGTACACATTAAGTATAGCAAGATTTCTTATTATGTGTATATTGATTTATGGTTACATCTTTCAGTGTATCTTGTATCTGCATACAGTTTCTAGGTTTCTTTTTTTACAGCTTTCCTGCAATTTAGTATATTTTTATGAATTATGAGCCCAGTTTTATCTGAGGAATGTTCTCCAAAGAGCATGAGAGGCAAATATTCTCTGCCAGGATGGGCTGGATGCAGCAGCTGGGACACTGTGCCAGGCAACCGTGCAGCACACACTGGCTCTTGGGGACAGGCAGCATGGTCACAGGGACTGATTGGATGTCCCTGACTGAGCTTGCTCTCCAGACCATGGTATCTCATGGTGGATGTAGGTTCAGAGCTGGGGTCCCACGCCTCCATAGTGCCCTGCAGTGAAACATCCTGTCTGTCCTGCTTTCAGGGGTGCAGGGACAGGGAGGGTGAGTGGCCACCTCACTGTGGTCACTCCTTCTCATAGCTGTGCTTTAGCCACCTGCCACAAAGGTGAAGTTCTATCGCAGAGTTTTCCACCTTGGGGTGGGACTACAATCACTTGAGGAAGGCCTGGAGAATGGAGAGAGGGAGAAGGAGGGCAGAGTTCTATGAAGCAGAAAAGGCTCTTCTGGAGCTTCAGTTTTCAGCAGCAAGGCCTTGGCTGTAATATGGAGGTCTGCATCTCTGACCAATGCTGGCAGCAGGGATGGCTGATGCATCTCTGTGTACTGGTGCCTCTTTCAGGGGCAGCTTTGGCAATGCCATGGGGAGAGATGATGGGATGGTGGTGAGCCAGTCACCAGGCACCTGGACCACCCTCCAAGAGGAACTTGAGGGGATGAGTTGGCAAAACCTTGGGAAGCTTGAGCAGCAGCATAGGGGAAAGGATGCAGCTTGGCCAACAGGCTTTTGCTTTAGAAAGTCTGAATGTGGAGCTGGGCAGTGGGGACCACCTGTGGTTCTTCTTCTACCTCTGCTTCTCTCCTCCCTTTGGGCTTCCTGCTGAAGAGAAGAAGAAATCCTATAAAAGCATTTTGTTGGGGTTTTTTCCAGCAGAAGAGATTTGTGTGTCATTTTGATAATCTATTTTGGGTGTGATAGTCAACACTGTGTGCTATAAGTGAACATCATTGTGCTCTTAACAATAACTGGAGATGAATTCATCAAACACAAACAAAAATGCAGCTTTATCATCATAGCAAAAATATTGACTATAAGTGACCACCATGAACAAATAAGGAGAAGACAGATCCTCCCTGATTTTTCTCTTTCCAGTCCAGATTACACTTTAGTTAGTTTGCCACTTGATCTTCAACCTTGGAACAACCATGCTAGCCTCAGCATTTCCTACTCAGCCAGAAATAAAGCTACACACTTTTCTAGTGCATACAAATGCTAACAATTGCTTTCTACATTCAGATAAAGCATTTTCTTGGTCAAAGCATGTTTGCCAAAACCTCTTGCATTTATCAAAAGGCTGGCAAAATCCATTGCTCCAATGAAAGGTGATATAGTGGCTCTTCTTCCAAGTAGGAGCTAGCAAAGAGCACGCCCATGAAGTTCTGTGAGTTTGGTTAGTTGAGATCACAGAATCATAGAATCCTCTAGATTGAAAAAGACCTCTGAGATCATCAAGTCCGACTGTTAACCTAGCATTGCCAAATCCGCCACTAAACCATGTCCCCGTTCCACATCTATTAAATACCTCCAAGGATGGCAACTCAACCAGTCACCTGGGCAGCCTGTTCCAGTGCTTGAAAACACGGTGAGAGGAAAGTTCAAATGAGGAGTTGGCTTTGACCTTGGTCTCTAAAGGTGGCGCAATTAGCTTGGAGGTTCAGGTCATGCTGATGAAGACACTGCTTCTGCAGCAGTCCCTCTGCCTTTGGGAACTGGCCTTTTCTTTCTGAGGTGACTGCAGTGATTGCAGCAGAAGCAGCGGTGATTTACAGCAGCCTGTGTGAGAAGAGAACAAGGATATGCATCTGCAAATAAACGCTAATGAGATGTTAAGATTATGAAAAGCCAGGAAATTCCAGAAGTTGCGGCTGCTATGGCATCATTAGATCTCCTGAAGCACTGTTCTTATCTGACAGAGAGGGGTCTGGGGGTGTTCCAGGCTGGGATAGTGCCACCAAGCTAAAGGCAGGCTGCTTCCATGATCAGTTGCTTCCCTGCTACTGAAGGAATTACCCCTGTGCTGGGCAAAATGACACCTCTCACGGGATGAAGCCGTGCTGGGGAAGCAGAGGCTGTGCCTCACTCCAGAGGCAGTGCCAGGAAGCTGGGTGACTGGTGGCAATTGGGGGATGCAGTAAACAGAAGCCTTTGCCTCATCTTCAAAAGGCAGTAATCAAAGTCTCACTGGTTGTGATCCCTATCATTGCAGAACTGCATTAGAAACCAAATTATCATTGCTTCCAGCATGTGATCCCTTGGGGCGGGGAGTATGAGGAAGGAGGAAGGTCTATCAGTCATCACAGTGATTGGAGCAAAGAACCTTCTGGCTGTGTGCTACGGTCAGCAGGGGCAGACAGGGAACATGCCACAATCAATGGCATGGTTTTGGAGCAGGATGGTGGGGAAACTGTCCTTGGGGCTGGAAAAATTGGCCTGTAGAGGTGTGGTGACTGACTGGGTAAAGAGCTCCCTTAAGTCCTAGTCCCATGTAATGAAACAGTCCTCGATGTGCCTGGGTGTTGGGTTTTAGAGCCCAGTACTTTCTGTGACCTGTGCAAACCTAGCAAGCAGAATCCACCAATGAAACCACCCCGGTTTCAGAATCTCAATGCCAAATACTCAATGCCAAAAACTCAATGCCAAATAGCAGTAGCCTTAGTGAGGGGCCTAATGTTCCTCCTCAGCCAATGGTCCCGCCGGCAGACAGCATGGCCTGTGCAAAGACACAGCCTCAGGATGTAACCTCCTTCTCCTCTGGTTCCACATAGTCTCTTAGAGAAGAATTATTGCATCCTACAAGACCTTCTCCTGACTTTTTGTTAACCTGTTACCCAGGCTTGGTTGAAGACCAACTTCATGTCCAAGAAGAGAAATGGCTCAGCAGCCAGAGGGGTGTCTGTTCTCGGCAAAACACTGAATGGAAATATTTGACTTAACCTGACCCACAAATTCAAAGAGCATCCCGAAAACAAAAGCTGGAACTAAAAATATGCAATCCCATTGATGCACTATTTTTCTCCCTGTACAGAAGAAATTGTTTGCATCCTGAGCTGTTGCTTTTTGGGTTGGGATAATTTGTTCATAGAGGTAGGGGCAAGAGCATGTGCATGTAATAAATTTCCTACCACACCCTCCCCCCCCCTTCTTTTTTTTTATGGATAAACATAAATGGCAGCTGAAGGACTGAAAGACATATGTAAGACTATTTCTATTGGCAGAGATTACTGACACATTGCAGAGCTGGATATTTTACAATGTTTGTTCAAACCAGTTCAGCCCCTGGTGTGAACTGACTTCACTCCACAGACAGGGACAGGGCTGCACCCCAATTGGTGAAGCGTTACCCCCACTCAGGTTCAGAGCACTAAGGATAACTCTCAAGAAGACCTTAGAAATACCCACTGTAAACCGCCAAACACAATTCTCTGGGATACGTAAGCACTCAGTCCACAGCACACCAGACAGCAAACTGCCTGTGAAAACCTCATGGGCATGGGGTGCAGGGGGGCAAGTGGCATTTCAAAGGGTATATATGGATTCTGTACAGCTAAAATGATACTAATGTCTTTTTTATTGATGTGGGAGTATGCACAGGACTTGGTTTTAGGATGATCTGGATTTCTACTACTAGTAAATGCTGTGGCAGCATAAGAAAAGTATAGAGACAATGAAAGCCTAAAGTGTATTGAAATACCATTAAGACATGTAATGGAATCACAAGCACTAGTAAGGTTGCACAAAAAAACAAGATCCAAACAGAGGCTAATCCAATATTGTAACACAAACCTGACAAAGATATTAACAACTGCATATTAATTAAGAAGAAATATCTTGATAGGATGGTCAAAGCAGATTTAAGCCTGTACAAATTATTTAAGCATTGATGACAAAATGGTGTTATGAACGGGAAGGTTAAATTTGCAGAAGCTGCAGTGAGGAGCAGTAGGGGAGACAAGACTTACAGACTCCTTTTCCCTAGGGTTTTGGGCTGGGAAGGGGCCCCCACTCCATACATTACAGGGAGCAGTGAGTGCCTTCCAAATTAAATGCTAAGCTAAGTCCCCTGCAAGGTGGGGGGCTCAGGTACCACAGGAGGTCTAGCAGGACCAGCCTGAGTAGAGGAGAAAGAAACTTTGTGTACCTAGAATTGCTGAGGAACAAGCCTTCAGACAGACCTTCACCCCTCCATAACCTACCCATCTCTTCCCCACCCCCAGCCCCCATCTGTCCCTGAGTTATTCACATCCAACAAGGCGAAAAGGCTCTGTTTGGCTGTGGCTCAGCAGATTACCACTACATATAATAGCTGTCTTTGGTATGACGCCGTTCACCTTATCTCCTTTCTCCTTTGACTCGGCCTTTGAACACTAATCCACATTCTAGTGCAGCCTGCACCCCGCTTGATCTTTGTTTGCCATGAATGCATATGGCTCCAAGGATTTTAGGAACACTGTCTTCAGTTCTTGGGCCCATGCTGTTGGAGCACTAAAGACACATGTGGGTGTGCTAGCTCCCATAGCTTACTCCTGGGTTTACCCATGAAATGAGTCAGAGTTTTCCTTCCAAGAGCCAAGTTCTGGTTTCAGTCTTTGATTCAAACTGTTATTCTTTTTTCTTTTTTTTTTTCTATTTTTTTTCTTTTTCTTTTTCTCTTTCTTTTTCTCTTTTTTCTTTTTTTCTTTTTTTTCTTTTTCTTTTTCTTTTTCTTTTTCTTTTTTTTTCTTTTTCTTTTTCTTTTTCTTTTTCTTTTTCTTTTTCTTTTTCTTTTTCTTTTTCT
>JAWWTY010000077.1:103757827-103771693 GCA_035222235.1 Margarornis squamiger | reverse complement strand
TTTCTTTTTCTTTTTCTTTTTCTTTTTCTTTTTCTTTTTCTTTTTCTTTTTCTTTTTCTTTTTCTTTTTCTTTTTGTCTTCCTTTTCCTTCTTCTTTTTCTCTTTTTCTTTTTCTTTTTCTCTTTTTTTATGCATATATATTTATTTGCAAGACAGTGCAGTACCTGAAAGGACTAGACAGTGTGAAAGTCTTTCCATGCATACCCCCAACACATACATATTTACTTTCCCCTTATACATGCACACACACAGAGGAGCAGAGTTCAACAGCCCAGTTCTACCAGTGTCTAAAGCAATTTGGCCTCTTTTAAACCTTTAAATAAAATTTGGTGTATGTGTGTGGTTGGGTTTTTTTCCTTTACCCCACTTCTTAGGAAGGAAAGCAAATGTTTCTGGCACTCCGCTGCTGGATTGCTTGCATATTTGCTTGAGGGAAAAAAAAGTATAAAAGATGTTTGGCATAGTTTTCATTCAAAAAGGAATCCAGTGCCAGATCCAAGCATTGAAAACAAATGTGTGGCTTAACTGTCATTTACTCCAGGATCATGGGAACGGCTGCCTGGTTTTCCAAATGAGCAGCCACTAGCTCATTCCACAGTATATGCAGCACACTGACCTGACCATCTTGGTGCAGCCTGAACAGCACTTCTGTGCCTCTGGGTGACAGCCTGAGTGCTGATGTCGGCAGAGTCACATCTTTGCTGCTGTCCCTACTGATGAGCTGTCACGCACATCTCTCTTGTGCTGGTGAGAAATCCTCCCCTCACCTTTTGATATGTTGTGACCAGGCAATGTGTATTTGTCCTAATAATGTGAAGTTTCAGTGTGAAGAGCTCCCGTGGCAGATGGCACTGATGGAGCATCATCCTGGTGCTTCAGGTATTTGGCAGGAAAATTGTTTTCAGGGTGATATAAGTGATGAGAAACACTTGATGCCACCCACCTCCCTGTGGTGCGCAGAAGCTCTCACAGTGGATCAAGCTTTTACTGCCATCACCACTGGCCCCAGGAAGCTCCACAGTTAGAGAGGAGGACCCTGACCCTTTGCAGTACCCTTCTCCCTGATATCCTCCTCAGCTGCTTGGAATAATGCATTTCATAGTGGAGGGGGAAGCTCACCCCAACCCATACCTGAGAATCAATGAAAGACAGTTCTAGGGCATCTGAAACTGGCATGAAGTGGCACCTTTTCTATCTTTATCTATAAATTGTGTCCAGGATCAGCTCAAAGCTCCAATCATCAGGTTTAACTGCATGGGCCTTGGCCCCACACTCCCAGTGCAGCATTGCTCGCAGAGGTACAGCACAGAGGCACCTGGCCAGGTGCACCCTGTGGCTCAGTGTGTGTCTGCTGCACTTGAATCAAAGAAGGCTGCTTTAGATTTCACAAGCATTTTTGTGAAAGAAGAACTTGATCTGCAAGACATGCATGCAGTCCTCTGGCAGCCATCAGCTCTGCTGTAATGCCCAGCTTTTACTCACTTACGTGCAGCACTCAGCAAGGACCTGAGCTCTTATCCAAGGGCAGCGAAGCAGAAGTTAGCTTTAGAGACTTGGTGATAAAATAGAAAATTATGTACAAAGTAAAAGGGTCAAACCCCTAATCTGAAGTGTTCTGGTCAGCTTGCCATGCTGGGTGTTCCTCCCGGATCAGAGATAACCCCATTTCCAAAGAGTTTGGGAGAAGTTGTTCAGCAGAGAGGAAAAAAAACCCTAAAAAAACCAAAAAAAAAGCAAACCCAAAACCCAACCCATAAAAACAAAAACAGAGTCAGTCACTCCAGAAAACAGCTCTTAGTCTGTCTGTTCCAGTCTGAAATAAAGTCATCCCTCTTAATTCCCAGCGCATATTGTTCCTACCAAAGAGCAAAACCTTAGGAGGAAATCACATCAGTGAAGGGAACGCCAGCTCCTTTGTACTATTTTTCAACCCTGCCTTGGGAGCCAATAATCTGTCATCCCTTGAATAAACAAGCACCTTATCATATCACAAACATTTATTTAACCCTTTTCTCCTGAGCTTTTACCAGCCAAGCAAAGTGGCTGGGGAGGGGTGTGGGTAGCCCTATCCCTAGACTGCTCTGGCAGAAAGGACAAATTTCCTGTGTATTACACCCAATCTGTAAAGTGTCAGGCTGCCCTTCTTCAGCCTCCATGAAAAGCAGCAGCTTGAATCCCTGTATTTCACATAGCACAATCAAATTTTTCTGTCCCCCACTGCTCCATCCCTCCCCCGGTACATTAACGCCTCCCTCCCTGGAGACATACTCTTGATTCCATCTGAGGGTCCATCCAAATGGAGCCAGATTTAATTTCTTGGAGGTTGGGGGGAAGAAGGGGGTGGCAAGGGAGAGTGTTTACATTTCTTCTTTTAACAAGAGACTGTGATGAACAGAGCTTTTGATTCCAAGTTGGAGAGGTTTTTGGTGGGTTTTTTTAAGAGATATTCTTTGACTCTGACATCATCAGAAAATGGAATCAGCAAAGTATGTGCATTTCCTCAGCTCCCACAATATCCATTTTCTCTCAGTGGATGTTTCTTGTTTTTCTTTTCCAGTGTTGCTCCCACACAATGGGGCCAATTTTTGTTCAGGACAAAGAAAATATAAACAGACCATGGATCTGGAATATGAGCAAGGCATCCAAGCTCACAGAAATCTGCAGCCATGGGGACGGGCTATGCTATGTTAACTGTCTGCCAATAGAGCCTTGCTAACCAAGTGCCTCCAGAAGGCTACAAATGTTGATAGGCAAGATTGGTGCTACCAGTGAAATTCTTGATTTAGAGTCTGTGGAGTCTCTGAGCTTTTAAAGAGTATGTATTTCAGGTGAGGTTGGCTGACTGGAGCAGGTGAGAAGGTAAAGCCTTTTCTCTTCTCTCCTACAGGGTATCATAAACATTGAGTTCACCAGGCAAAGTCCAGCCATCAGAGGAGAATAGCCCCACATGGGAGAGAGTTGATTACCCCCCTTCCCATGGGGTTTGGCATGTTTGCCCTCCTAGAAACTTGTGAACTAGTACATGGCATTAAGAAAAATATACATTATTCTCCTCAGTGAGCCATCTTCCAGGTTAAAACAAAGATTAACACCTAGTGTTCACTCATGGAGTAAAACCTGCTCTTCCAAACAGCTTGAGAAATCCATATCTTGAAAAGCAGATATTATTTTAGGCACATTAGCTATGTCTGCTGCTTATGAGTAAACCACAGCTTGTGAAAGTGTCCCCTCATGCAGCTCCACAAGTGACTTGTTCACACTGGCCAGGACATCAGCCAGACCCTGGAAGAGAGAGGCAGCTCACTGGGGGCTGCCAGAGCTGAGCTCTGCTGCAAGCACCCTTGGGACAGGAACAGGTCCCCAAGCACCAGGAACATCTGCATTCTCATGGGTGAGTCCCTGTGACATCAAGTCACCCAGGTCTGCATACATGACAATACTAAGTTGTGACAAACTGATTTATACTAGAAGAGTTGATTTATGATGGGTGATATAAACAAACTGCAATAAGGGCCTCATATCTCCAGGTTCACTGACTGCAGCTCAGAAGCTAGTGGGAAATGCCCTGTGAAATATTTATCTAGATAAAATAATGTTCAACTGTCAGCAGATGAACTTCATTGACATCTTCTGAATCCATGGCCTGACAGACCTTGTACTGAGCAGCAGAGACACAAGTTGGCTTGTTAAGAGGCTGAAGTCTATAGACAAACTCTGCCCCCACCAAAATTACTAGGACTATGGTTCAGTTGGATTACTCTGGATCTTCTCTGATATCTCAGTCTTGTCTGCTGGGATCAATAGGTTGGCATGAGAACCAACCCAGGGAAAAAGGAATAAATATAAGTGACCAACAACTCAACTTCCAAAGACTGCTTTTATTAACAATATTAAAAGGGTATCTTTTAGCTCTTCCCACTGCCTAACAACTAGCATGAGGATGAACTATTTGAAAGTTTTAATTTTGCTTGGAAATTTTTGACTCAAATACTTCCAAGTAGCAAATTAGCAAATTAGTAAAAATTAGCAAAGTGAATATCCTTGCAGTCAAGCAAGACCCAGAGGAATCTTCAGCAAAGAGAGCAAAGAAAAGTTTCACTTGGATGAAGCTGGGTGACTGCCTACAGAATGGATCCAAAGGTTCCAAGACTGTTTTTCATGATTTTAGCACCATGGCAGCATTTATATTCATCATTGCTTGTGAGTCAGCTGGCCGGAATACCTGACTGGCATATGCAAACATAGAGAGGAATTCTTAAAAAGTATCCTGTGAGGTCACCAGATGACACCAAAAATCAGTCCTAAAGACAAGAAAAAAGAAAGCCTAGGATGGAGTGAGGGTTTGGGCCTGGAGAAGAAATGGCAGACAGAAGCTGCAGAAAGGCTGAATGGAGTCTGTGAAAGTCGGGTTATGCTCCTGAAATGCTGTCAATTTAAAGGAGAAATTTGCTTCTTTTTCCACAGGAAGCTACTCAGCCCTCAAAACTCCAGGGTGGCTCGTGATCACTAAACACTGCAAGAGAATCAGTTCTAGAGCCAAATTCATGCTTAAGAAAATGCAAATTAACTTTACCTTACACTCTTAAGAATAAAGTCAGCACTTATCAGAGGCTGACGAGATGCATTGGCTTGTCAAAGTCCTTCCCCCACCTGCAGCAGGGAGAAGGCAGGGAAAAGGTTTTGATGCTATAAGGAAGGCAGACGGGAGCGCCTGGCTGGCGGGCTGTGGGTTTGCTTCAATTCTCACAGCCGTGCCCACAGAGTCCTAGGATACACAGCACAGCTTCTTGCAACCATGGGGAGAAAGGATAAATGGATTATTTTGGAGTGATATGCATGCAGAACTCATGCCACTGGAGAATGCAGCCAGGCTATTTTTAATGTACTGCTTCATTTTGCACCTGCTACCATTACAGAGTTGTTTTTGTTTCCATTAGAGCCACTTGTCTTGAGGAGTTTATAACTCCTGTGAAATGGGTAGTTCTGGGCTGGATGCTTGTCTTTAGTTAAGGAACAAAGATTTTTATCACTTAAAAACAAAAGAAGGTTGGCATGATGGCATTACGAGTGTATGGAGGGGAATTCTGAGTAATTTTATGGGGTTTTCATAATTGTAATTCCTGAAGGTCGGTTTAAAATAGCCTCCTTTATTCATACTGAAATGGAGAACACAGGCTACAAGGACTTGCCCCTAAGGAGTTTGCAAAACCAAAATTGCATGAAGAGTCATTCTCAAGTACTTAATCAGCCACAATATTTCAATAAAATTATGAAATAAGAGATAAGAAACCTCAGCCCTTTTTCCTGTGCAGAGGGCCAAGTGGAGCTCAGCATCTCTTTGAGAGGTAGGAGCCTGGTGCCTGGTGCGGAGCTGCAGTGCCTTAGATCACACACTCCCAAATACCATCCTAGTGCAGTGCTGGGGAGGAAACTCACTTCAGCGGCTTGCCAGGGCCTGTGAGAAAGGCTGATGTAGAAAGATCACATTGTTTGATGCTTGCCTTCTGCCACCATCTCCAACAAACACCAAAGTGCTATGGTTTAACTGTGCTCATACTGCAGCATGATCCCACTGAGAAAACCTGTGGGTGCACCAAAGGCACTAGGACCTGGATGTCTGCAGCCTTTCATGGTGTCTCCCCAGCTAATCCCAAGGCAAAGGCTCTTCAAATGCTCCTTGTGGCCTGGTCCTGTGCCACAAGTGCTCCTGTGTTTGAACAACAGCCATCTGAGCAGAGCCACGCTCTCTCCACAAAGCACAGACAGCAGTAAGATGATTATTTGCATGTGTTTTCTTCCTGTAGCAGAAACCTGGTGCCCTGGCAACCTGCTAAAAGGCTTTGAGACATGGGATACTTTTTTATGCCAGCAATGTTTGGTCTGGGAGCAATGGCCAGCACCTGCGAGTCACCTGCAGCTCTGCAGAGCACCCACCAAACCTGTTGGATATCTGTGCCTTTCAGACCGGGCTCCCCAGAGACCCTTCTCAGCCTGACAATGCTGTCTTGCTCAAGACCACTTGCCTGCTCTCCTTTCTGTGTTCAGTCTCTTGATCGGGTTGTTTTGCAGTCAGGATAATAATGATGAAGGTCTAATATATCCCCTCCATTATTAATAGTTCTTGTGAAGTCTCCCCATCCCACACATTCCGGTGTAAAATCAGGAACCAGAGTAGGCACGAAGCAGGGTGGCAGTTTGGAGAGGCTGGTCAGTCCTGCACCAATGTCGAATGACTTCAGGGGAGAATCACACCCTGGGATCCCATGAAAACCAGGTCTGGGGGTGTTTTTTGCTCTGTGAGACACAAGAGAGGTCAGAAATAATGATGAAAAACTTCAGTGTTAAATATATTCAAGATGACTGGCCCAATGTCTTCATAAATCAAGCCAAATCTCTAAATCCAAAGCTTTCTGAATTAAAGTCATGTGTTTGGGTCCTTCATCTTTATTCACTTGGACAATAAAAGTGCATTATTTCCCCCCTGAATATTAATTCAATTAATTCATATTCCTAGACCAAATTTATTTCTACAGCTTTTGTATGCTTTCTCCTTGGCTTTCTGCAAATTCCTGACCAGTAACTTTGCCAGCAGTCATCTTGCCTGGACCAGAAGCACAAGTGCTTAACCAACTAGTTGTAACTGTTTCTGTCAGGAAATCACAATTAATTACGCGGGCGATTGCAACTTTGCACACATTTGAAGTTTGCAAACATTTCTTCCAAAAAGTGTTAACCTAACAAGATGCCACGGACGCCTGCCAAAGGGGGCTGCAGGCTCCACTCCCACTGTATCCTAGTAAGGGAATCCTCACACTGCAGCAGTCCCACTGGGAGGATCAGACTCGGGCCACTGAGTCCTTCTTATCACGGCTGCCTGCCAAATTCTTCTTAGGAATAAGTGTCACTTTGTGGTACCTCTTTTTTCCTTCCCAATAAAATAATAATTTGGCAGTGCCTGAGATGATGATAGTAAATCAGTGTAAGACAGCAGAGGTTACCGATAAAATTCAACCTATTTATCAAGCCACGTCATTTAGCTATGTTAGCTGCAAGCAGACATAGGCTACTGTGCTCTTAAAGTAGTTTGTTTCAGAAAATGAAGTAGGTAATGTTCTCAGAAAAAACAGGGAAACATGACCTCTCTTCGTCTCAGGAGGGAATTACTGAGGGCTGACCTGCCTCTGTTGTGTTAGCATTGCATGCTGGGGCTGAACCACAGCTACCTTGCCTTATGTGTGTGACCATCACCTGGACCAGCTACAGCCCACCACAGGTAAAACAGACGTCCCCCCCCCACTCCTTCCATTATAGCAACACATTTTGTACCTCCCTGACATGTTTTGTTGCCCAGCACCCTGGGGCATTTTGAGTCTTCCTGAATTTCAGGGACAAGTCAGTATGTAGACCAGACAGTTCTGCCCAGGAACATCCTGTAGGTTTGCACTAGCAACTGGCTTCCCTGCTGTGCTACTGAAGGACTGCTAGGATAAACGTCCCCAAAGGTCTTGGTCTCCATCTTCTTTTGTCCTGAAGTGACATTCACCTGCTTGCTGCGGATCCTTCATCTCCATTGTGGGATCACAACCCATGATGAAGATCCTATTAAAATTAACACATGAAGTCTAAATTCTTTGTGACAATCACTCCCTCTGTATGGATTTTACAGTGTAGAAAAGCATGATTTTCCTTGAATTTGGGATTACGATTTTAATATGCATCCCCTCTCTACCAGTTATATCTTTCTTTCATTTTTCCTTGCATTTTCCCAGTGTATTTCAGTGCTTTTCAAAGAGGGAACTTACAGGTTATCTTAAGAACAGACCACAGACTTGAAATCTGCCCTCTCTTTTCATAAAAGAGAAACATTTTTAAGGAGGATAATCATATGTGGAAATAATGTGACTAAATGTCATCAGGTTGTCATGGTGATTAAAGTCTCTTAAAAAATGTCTGTATTGTGGTTCACTAATGAGCAATATATTAACTAAACCAAACACTATTTGTCTTTTCAAGTATTATTCATATGCACTACTGAATTAAATATTTTTTTTCTTTTTCTGCTTTTGGAATACTGTTCTTTGTCTTATAAACACTGGAACTGAATTCAGGCAATAAACAAGGGCAGAGATAACTTTGTCACCTCTACTATATTTCATACCGCTGTGTCAAACTAAGCCTCGCATTAACCAGTCTTCAGCAGCAGATACTGAGCATCACATTGCAAGCAAAATTACTTGTGTAAGGTAGAACTTCAGACTTGTAGTTTCTGACACTTGAAATTTAGTCAGTCTCAATTACAGTGTAATTCCCAGCACATATCTCATCATTTTTAGGGTTTATGTTTGTGTGACATGAAGAAGACAAGCTGGAACACTGAAGCAATGCATGAGTCAGACTGGTTCTGAGTTCAACCCACCTCTACTAGCTCAAACCTTTAAAATTCACCTTTCAAGTCCCCTAGACTTCATGAGGCATCTGAAGGATCTTTCCTTCTTCTAAATGGACATGGAAATGGTAGAGGTGAAAGTAACTTTTAGCACTCATGCACGTATCAAAGCATGGTTTGCATTTCAGAAACTCTTTGGATGTTAGAGCTCTCCCTAGCAGCTCCACTAAAACCTCTCACAGGATGAATCTACCACTAATCAGGAGGACATGGTGGTTTTAGAGAGTCAGTGAGGTCACACCAGAGGGAAGATGTATGAAGATACCCTAAGTGAGGCAGTGAAAACCATTGAGAGTCTCGAGGTCTTCCAGTCCTGAAACTGTGCCATCCCAGGTTCAGGCTTGACTGAGACCTTCACTACCTTCTGAGCACTCTCCAAACCCTGCAATGACACTGGAAGTAGCTTCAAATGATTGCACAGATTAGACAGAACTGAGTCCTGTCAAGATGACATCAATCATAAATCACATCTTTTCAAAATTATTTCAGGTGGTACTCTGTTATTTTACTGAAATGAAAGCAGTTTTTATGTTCCTGATTCTTTTGACACAAGCTAAGATGAAAATCCAAAACCCTTCAGTCTTTCCTGGAGCCTCTTCATGCCCAAGATCTTCAGGAAATCCATGATTTTGGCTACATCTCCTTGCAAAGTAAGTTTGTCTAGGGGATAAGAGAGCTGAAACCATTTTGTTCAGCTGTATGTTGTTCTGTGGGGAAAAGATGACATTATTGTGATGCTTACATTGCATGCTCTTCCTCTACAGTTCACACTAAGGTCCTATTGGCATCCCATTAGTTTTTCAAGCCTGCTAGAGAAAGATCACATGAGTGGAACATAATGCCTAACAATTGAATTAGTTAAGTCTTCCCAGGCATTTTGCAACTTTTGTTTATGGAGTTGTTTTATATGACTCATTCACTTTATTTTTGTTCAATGAGTAATATTGGTACTTACACGTGTTTTCTTTTTGTAGCATGCACAGCTTTGTAACATGTCTTTTGAGCACACAATCTCCTTTGTTTCAGTTTTACTTAGACAGAATCTAAACATGTAAACCCTGCTATTAAAACTCATCATTAATTAATTATGCCTAACTACTCTCAACACAAGTTTTGTGTGTCAAAAGAGTATTCCTGGCTCTCCCCCTCCCATCCATATTTCCCCTCCTTCCCCCCACCACTGCAAGCCTATATTTAGTTGGAGATTTTGGTTAATCTGCAATTCCCGCTGCAAATTCCTTTCCATCAGCAACTACAGCCAGAAGGTCCGAATAAGGGAAAGGTTTGCACTTCAATAGGCTTCCTGTTTCCCTGGATTTTCAAGTTTGCTACTGTTTGTAGAATGAGGCTGGTACTAGACTTTTCAGACTAAGTGGCTGCTAACTCATTCCTGTTCTGGCATTGGCATCAGACTTGGGTGCAAAGCATTGTCTGGTTGATGGACCTTCCAGAAATATAGGCAGCGAAAACAAGGAAAGCATGTCTGATTCTGAAATATTTCCAGAGCAAAGTGTCAGAGAGGATAATGCTGACAGGACTGGCAATCTCCCCAAGAAGGAGAATGAAGTACAGGAGAGCAGCTTGTAAATCACTGCGGAGGAAAGTACAGCGTGGGGAGGGCTCTGAGCATAGAGGACTGAAACACTCAAGCCTGTTTCAAATGCAGGCAGGGAAAACAGAAAGAAAAATAATGCATACTTGTGTTAGGTTTTCTCTAAGCTTTCCAATAGTTCTTTATCCATAATGTTTGCCCTCCTGGCCTTGGTCGTGTCCTGCCTTGCAAGCTCCCTCTCCCTTGGCCTTAACCTAAAGTAAAAAGAAGCAGTGGGAGGCAGTCTTCACTTCTTCCAGGACCTGCACTTCCCAGTTCTGGATCAGAGCTTTGCTTGGGGGCTTTGGAGACCAGGGTTCAACCACAAACATCCTGGGCAAGGCCTGCCACCTGCATGTCTTTTATTCGCCTGCCTCCTAGGCATGTTGAGAGGATAAATAGTTTAAAGCTCATGAGATGCTGAAATATTATGGCCCTGGGAAGCTTGTAGTACTGGAGATGAGTTTGCTACTGTATTCCTCTCCTAAGAGCTCCATTTTGCTAACTAATTTCACTACAGTTCACATTCATGTTTTCATCCTCTGTTGAACTGTCAAAAAAACCAAAAAAACCCCAGTCTGGATACTTTCAGTTTCATCTGTGCTTTAACACTTTAACATTTCTTAAAATGAAGCCAAACACTTGCCTACCTAGTTTGGATGATGTCAGTGTATGTGTAACATGAACGTGATAAGGAGTCTAATATGGTGTATGTCCAATAGCTGATTTTTTTTCAACCAAGAGAAACAAGATGACGGCATAGAAAAGTTATCCCTAGAAGACGCACCAAGGCTGAGATGCAGTGAAAAGATTAGCTGCACTTGTTCACCTGCAAAAGCTTGCTTTGTGGTATTACATTATTGTCAGTAATTGTAATAATGACTCTAAGCCCGAACAAAAGCCAGGCGATGTTGATAAAGTCTTCCGTGAAATTCAGTAGGCTCAGGAACATATTCTAAGCTTTTAATTTTTTTTGCCTTTGCCTAACGTTCGTAGGCTTGAGGCCAAACTTCTCAGGTGTTTATCACAAGAAGCCAAATTTTCTATGAATGTTCCCAAAGAATATCCACATTGCTAACCCAAAGGGCTCCCTTTCCATAGGCCCAAGCAGAAAGGGCCCTTTGAAAGGATGACTCCAACTGTGAGACCTATATTTTATTTTCACAGGGTGCTGACTAAACAGAGCTGCCACTGGCTTCCATCTCTCTTCATATTTTTTACTTTCTAGCTCAGTTCTGTTGTCTCTTGGGTTACCTGATCTTGCATAATCTATAGTTTATACCTCAATGATGTGGAGTGGTGTTGCCACAGATATATATTTATATATATACAGAATGTATATTTGCTGTCAAATTCATTATACTAAACAAGCAGTTTTGAGAGAGATCTTTTTTTATTATGTATGTACAAACATTAAGTAATATTTTGTCAAATGTCTTATAATTGTGACTAGTATAGCTAATTACCTTTGCTCTTGTTTTGCCCCCAAACTTCCTGTGTTAGCAGAATATATTTATAGTGGCTATGTAATAAGTCCACTGTGCTGATTGAAATACTGGATATGTTTCAGTTATTGTTTATCTTTTACTATTTCTTCTTTCTTTATAAATTAGTGACTCTGGAAAGTGTTGGGGATTCAGCCTGATGCAGCTACAGTGACTTCCTAATGTTCATTTCTCTTTTTATTGTGTCTATATCTGCTGTTAAGGTTCAAGGACCTAGTAGCAGTGACAGGTCCCTTCCAAAATGATGGAGCCAAACACTTTCAAATCATGGAAAAATTTGATCCAGATTCAAACTTCACAGCTTGGACTTATCTCCACACTGAACTGAACCAACACCCAAGATACAAACAGCCTTGAACTCAGATCCCAGATAATGATGTTGTGAGCAAATTCTTCCCTAAAAGCTCAGATTCATGATCTTTTCAAAAAGGGGCTTTCCTAAATTTAAATGTTACTTCCTATCTCCTCTTTGCAAGTGCCTTTGGGTGGGAGGTTGCCATGTCCTCAGTTGAGCCAGGCAAACAGACGTGGTGCTAATCAGCTTCAGCGCAAAGTCAGCAAAGTCACTTTGAGCTGCTGCAGAAGGTTAGTTGAGCCATTCCCAGATGTGCTTTTCATTTTCCCAACTGGATGCTGATGTGGAAAGGGTAATCCCGAGTACAGGGGCAGAGGATAAGGGCTCGTTTTGTTAACTGCTTCAGCTAGACCTGCAAGAACACCTCTGCCCCCATGGTGCTCAAAACTATGCCACTGACTTACTCCAAAGCAGAATTTTGTCCCGACTGTAGCCGACGGGACTGATTGACAAAGCCCAATCTATTTGTATCCCTAAGTATATTCTCATGGTTCCTTTGTGGATACTTTTTACATGAGTCAGTTTCTGCAGAAGGAAAAACACTGGTTTCACCAAGAAAATACAAAAGTTTGTTTTCAATACCATAAAATGTCTCTTCACTTAGTTATTTCTGAAGAGCTCAGACTTAGGAATAAAGGGCCTAATAAGGAGCTGCCATAGCTGGTGTGTCCCTGGGACTGCTCTTTATTTACAATTAAGCGGGTAAGATCAGGATGTGACCTGATGGAATGACTGCTAGCATTCCTGTAAATTCCAGTTGCAATTTCTTTTTCACTTGTAACACTGCTTTTCCCAAAGAAGCCTGCCTAGTGCTTTATTTTTGTGTTTGGGCAGACTGAGGTGTTGTCTCTGGCTTGGTGATGAATGCTGAGGGGAAACAGACAGAACATCAGCTTGAGGGGAAAAAGAAATGGCCATTGCTGTGGCATAAGCCTCCTGCCTTTCGTCAGCTAATGTCCTACCTCTGGTAAAAGGGCATTTTTTCCCACCCACTTTGGTCTTGATGGAAGCCGAAGGAAAACAAAATAGATTGGTATATACCTGGCCTGTAGATCATTGTGTCCTTTCCCTACTTAGTAAATGTTTCTTTAATTGGCTTAGTTAGCCCCTCTCACCTTTCAACACTTCAGGAATGACTCTTTGAAGAGAGCCATGTACAGAGATTTAGTTGACATTTAGTGACACTAGGCTCTGCAGTCTCCAAAATATGACTGATGTCACTCGTTATGTTCCCTTGGGTCTCTGAGGACAAAGTCACTCTTACCCTGAAGCATGCATTGACAATCTCAAGATAACACTTCTCTGACAGAGTCAGGGGCCCTGTTCCAGGGTCTAATGTAATCTCTAGAAAGTTTCCAATCTGGGTATTGTTTGTTATTTATATTTCATATCTTGTGTTTGTGTTTGACTTTGTGTGATTTTAGTATGAAAGTTGCTAATAAGAACAAAAATTCCTACCTTTTTCTGTTGGATGGGTGTGCTGGCAGATCTGTGCTCAGATGGAAGAAACTTTGCTCAAGGTGAAAAAATTCAAACAAACCTAGGAAAAATAATCACAGTCTGTATTCTTATTCTGGAAACAAAGCCACGGGCACTGAGAAGGCTGGGGCTGAGGTGTTAATGAAATGGAGTTTTACTCTAACTAAATGAATCTATTAAGACCACCTTATCGTGAGGATACTCTTCACAGGACCAGGGGAAGGGTTTGTAAGCAGATCAAGATGCTCTTTGGTTTGTTCCATCACCCTGAAGGGAGGACCGGCTTTATTACTGCTTTATTTTGCCTTTATCCTTTACTAATTCTATTTTCCTTGCCCAGACACAAATCAACAACTCTTTCGCCCCGTCGGAAGACCAAACTTGCCTCTCGGGAGGGCACCCGAAAGAGCCGAGGAGCGGAGGCGCCGGGGGCGCGGCGGGCGAGGAGCGGCGGGGCGGCCCCGCCGGCACACGAGGGCGCTCGGCCCCG
>JAWWTY010000077.1:103665702-103757727 GCA_035222235.1 Margarornis squamiger | reverse complement strand
GCATCGCCCGGCATCGCCCGGCATCGCCCGGCATCGCCCGGCATCGCCCGGCATCGCCCGGCATCGCCCGGCATCGCCCGGCATCGCTCCGGCCCCGGCTTTCCACGCCGGACCCGCTGCGCTTCTCTGCCACCGACGACTTCGAATGGGAAGTGAAATAATAGTCCGCCTCTTGAAGTCTAAAAGCTTTAAAGCAACTGATAAAGTTGGGCTGCTATCCGGGATAAATGCAGCTGGAAGTGCCGAAACAAGCCGGACCTTCGTCCCTGCCCGTGCGCACCAAAGGGCTTCACCGGGATTTCGGCGCTCAGGGCTGGCACCGGGGGAAGGAGGGGATGCGCAATAAGGAAACTCGGGGGAAGGAAGGAATGCGCAATGAGGAAACTGTAGTCCAACAACTAGCCCATCTTTACTGCTTTAGAGCACTCTTTTAAATATTAATTTAATCATCGAGGTTAATAATTTATTGGTGGCAGTGAGAACTTGAAGAGGGAACACTACGGAAGTTTTTTATTCAGTTTTTTTTCTGTTCTGCCTTTGATGAAACTGCAGGTTTGTAACGGCCATGCCCTATCACTCTCTCCCCTGGGTTGTACCACAGCCTGAGTGCTGCCCTGTGGAAGCACGGCATTGGGCACCAGTCCATGAGGAATCATTAGCACCCTAAAACCACGGACCTCTCACCAAAACACCAGGGGAGGTTGGTGGAGAATCTACAGCTGGAGGTTGTCGAGAATCTGCAGAGTAGAAACCTGACATTCTGTCTGAGGGTTTTTTCAAAGAAAATATTGGAGCAGCCTGGGATAGAAAGAGGAGGTTACATGGAAAAGGAAGACATTGAACAAATTGGTTCTGTGTTGTAAGGCTTGAAATGGCCCTACTGTTTGTCTCTTGTACAGAAGCCCAAGGTCTGCCTAAATCAGAATCTGAAGTAATCTGGGTAAATCTGGGTAACCTGAAGTAGCACTGACAACTGAGAGCAAGCACTAAAAATGGTTCTTGTGCCCTCTGCCCAAGGGGCTCAGGTGGGATATTGTAAAGCAGGGCATTTGTCTCATTGCTGCCAAGGGACCACAACATCATCTGATCAGACATCCTTCCAGGTGAGTATTAATTATATCTGGGTATAGTAATAAAAGCTTTCTATGTCAACAGAGACTGTTCATGCTCATTTGCTCCTCACTCAGCCCCCAGGAGATTTAGGGAAAGACAGGAGCAACTTGTTCCTGTCACCTTTGCTTGGCTGCTCCTCAGACCCACACAGCAACTCAGGCTGCAGGCAAGGCAGAGATGCCTGTGCCCTTCCATATATCCAGGGTAAGGTCAATGTTTCCAAGATATGTTGGGTCTACAGCACAGGGGCAGGCTATTGTACTGTTTGCAGGATGGAGGTCTGGACAGGATCTCTGCCCTCCTCTGCCACTCCATGTGGAAAAGTTGATCAACACTGATTTAAGGTCACAAGTCAGGTGTGGAAAGTATGGCATGTGCCTTGGATGACATGAAAACAAAGGAAATTGGTGGGGATTCAGGGCCACTACAGTGTCTGTTTACACTTGAGTCATGAATCAGGGTTCAGTGTCCCTGTGTAAAAAAGGAGGTACACATGCATGCAATAAAGAGGTTTTGGAACAGACGTGAGTGTGGACCTAAGCAAAGAGTAAAGTCAAGCAAGAAGCAGGACCTGAGAGTGTGATGTGGTTTACCTAGTCAGAGATGGCACCTACTCCATATTGAATTTCCAAGCCAGAAATCCTGCTGCAGTCTAACTCTAGTCAGCTGCTTGCATAGGACATCCCTCTTTTCCACTCTGCAAAACAGAAATGGAAGGGCTAGTGTGACTGGCATGCACTAGCTGAGAATACAGCAATCACCATCAATTTCTTAGAGGTTTTTGTAGGATGGCTTTTGTGTGAAGGTGCTTTTGTGTCACCTGAAATGGAGCAAGACAGGGGACATAAGGGTCATCAGGGCATCTAAGTGATACAGACACAGCAGCTGGGATGTCTGTTGAAGTGCCAAGGTATTGCCCATGGGTACTGAAGAGGCAGGTGACTGTCTCAATACTTTTGCAGCTCAAGGTCTTAACTTCCCATGTATGGACTCCAATAATTCTGTCACTGAAAGAGCTCATATCTGCTTAGGACAAGTCTGTGTGCCTAGTATGACTTACTTCTTGGGATTGCCCTGGCTCTCCACTCCCTGTCAGTTCACAAGCACTAGGTGTGCATATCCTTTCTTCCCAAAGCACCAAAGCTCAATGTCTGGAATTGACATTGCACATGTATATTTATAACTGGCCATGAGTAGGTGAAAGCACCTCTATTCTATATGAATGTTACACCTTTGTGTGCATGAGATGGACAGAAAATCCAGGCAAAGAAAATTTAATCGTTGCTTGGAGAAAAAGGAACTCCCCCTGCAAAACCAGACTTTTTTCACAAGGAATTCAGGGTTGCCTCTTCCAGAGATAAATGCATAAACTGTGAACATTCTTTCACTTGCCTATTGCCACATCAAAGAAGTAACAGGAATGAATTCCCAGTTTAGTTCAAGTTAAATTAAAATACATTCCAGTAAGGTGTCTCTGTGTGTAGTTTTTATTTTTAAGTTGCCGTGTTTCCACTATTACTGGAAAGACACTTCACTCATAAATAAACAAATTCCCAGCCTTGCTCCATTGCTTTCTATGGACACAACTGCCAGGGGTTGCATTTCTGTCAGAAACACTCCTTGTTACACTCTGTGGTTGTTTATGAAGAAATCTGTTACTCATAGCATGTTGATCTTAGAAGGATTCTTCACATTTTCTGGTAAACATAGCACACCATTCTTGGATGATCCTGCAATTAATGTTTGTAAATTGTTTGGGAGACAAACCAAGCTGTCATTTTTAGGTGTTGTCACAATAACAATCTCTTGGTGCCAAAGCACCATCAATCTCTCATCATGTACAAAGGGAAACTATGGAATGGTATTGATGTAACACTGTTTGCTGAGCAGTCCACCATCTACCTGGGTAGTTCATGAAGGGATCCCTGAAAGAAGCCTTTTAACATTGGGTTTTACAAATGGGGTGTGATAGGAGGATTTACATCTAGGGCTGAAGAAGCAGTGTGATCAGTTGTCCTCAGTGTCATATCTAGAACACAACAGCAGGCTGCATTGGTTAGTCTGGAAGCCATATATTTATTCAGGATATAAAAGCTTAGTGAGGTCATGATCAGTTGCCATCGCTCATGCTGAAAGGAAGAAATGAGATGCTGAAGGGCCAGAAGTCAGGAGAAGAGAGCTGTTGGCTTCTGCTGACGGGTCTTCTGTGCATAAAATCTACCATGCACAGAGATGGATGGGCAGGCTGGGAAGTGACGAGAAGCAGGAGTCACTTCATCCTGGGATGTTCAGCTGAGACTCAAGCATTCAGCACATCTGGACTTAATGACTCTGAAGCTGACCTTATCTTATTGGCCTAGTCTGAGACACTCATGATCTGGTACTACTGCAGGCAAAGCCATCGGGAGTAGCAGTACCACTTATTTTAAATAGGTGTTCCTCTTTAATGGAACTTACATTGTGCATTTATATACAGATGATCCTCTTCTCAGAGTTCTCCTGCTTGTTTAAGTAGGCTCTTTCAGTCTTCCCTCTATTCCCCGATTGCCCTCCTTGCCTTTCTTTACCTTCCTTATTTTCTGTTCATCATCCTGGGCTAGGAGAGGCAAAACACATAAGAAAGGACTTTTCATTGAAGTCCTACAAATGGCTTGTTCAATAATAGGCAAAAGTTAATTTTAGTTCATACTTTACTATCTTGACTTGAAAAATGTCCCCAGTTGCAATCTAGAGGGGCAGTTGATATTTTCACACCTCCATCACAATCTCAATGCATCATCAACCCAGAAAATCTATCAGCATGGGCACAACATCTGCTCACATACCCTTTGCCTTGATGCATAGACTTTATGCCGATCTCAGACTTTTCAGAAATTCAGCTTAATCCAAGATGCATCTTGGCATGATTCAAAAGTTAGCAGAGTATAGGTGAATTTGGATAATTTTCCACCTTAAGATGAAAATAGAGTTGTGATCCCCGGTAAGGATTCTGATACAAATTCTAGAGTCCTCTGAAAATCCATCTTTATCAATAATTCTGTGGGTAGCTTTTCTTCCCTCTGCATAAGTACCTGGCGGGACCACCAGATCATTCAAAAAGCAAATTTTAACTTTCAAGATCAAAGCATTTTTCCCTGGAAAAGCTGATGAGGCATTTTCCCTTTCAGGATGCATCCATTCACTGTGAGGTCTTTAGGAGCACATGGAGGAAATGCCACGATTGACTGAAAATGACTCATGGCTTCAGTACCCACCAGTACTGAAAAGTGAGGAAATATGGGAAAGAGCATATTAATTTAATATCTATGTTTTGTTAAGGCTGTTTGGAAGTGTTGTCTACCTAGTGGAAAATTCTTTAAGCAAGTTGTTAGCAGATGAAACCATACTGAGGGTCCATAATCTGATGTCCAGTGGAGTCTATGGGACTAGAAGCATCATGCTAGTGAGCTTCTGAATATGTAAAGAAGGATCCTTCATAGACTGGAGAAGCAGAGATGATACGGTGACATTAGTGCAAGACAAAAACAGGTAATTTCTGATTTCTGCAAGTGTAAGTCCCAAGAGCTGATTTCTGGGACATACACATACTTTGTTTTCTCACATCCATTCATTTTCAGTCTTGAAAACTGTGAAGTAAAATTGCCTCATGAGACATCACTAAAACACTCCTTTAGATGCTGCATTTGAAAGGCAACTTTTACACACACTTTGATGAAAATCATCCATTCAGTTAGACATCTGGTGCTGAAGATGTAGAAATCCTGCTTCCCTCTCTGTCCTCCTGGAGGAGGAGAGAAGGAACATGAGAGCATTGGAGGAAGGAAGAGAGGTGAACAGAAGACCAGGAAAGCTTTGGTAAACTTCAGAAACTCCTGCCTTACGGTAGGAAACTCACTGTCCATGGTCAGAATGAAAACTTCAGAAGTGTTGGTATCTCACCTGTCTGCTTTGTTATAATTCCATGTGGTGGAATTATATATGAAATTGTAGCCATGGGTCCAGATAGCCAGTGTATGGCAAGAGGGAAAGGTGGTGAGTACTTCCAGGTACTGTCCCCCGCAGCAAGAAAATCCTTTCAGGTGTTAACTCTACACTGAATGAAGGACTGACCAGTATTTGTCCCACAGTCACTTTCTAAATATACAGTGCTGACAAGATTTTATTTTCAGTGTCTTATCTATGAGTAATTCATTTTCTGTGTCTTGGAAAAAGCATATTACTAATAGGCAACAGTAGTGAGGGAGTGAATCATAGGGCACCAGACAAGGGCCAAGTTTGGACTATCAGCAGTCTAGTCTCTGCTCTAAGTTTCTGCCCTACCCCAACATAGTCATGTAGGCAGGGGTATCACCGAAAGAGTGATGCTGACAGCTAGAGACACTGAAAAGTGTCAGCTGTAGAAGGGTTGAGGGTAGACTTCAGCAGAAGCCAGAGCTTGTCATACCTGCTTGCTTTTCATTCTTGTTGCTGTCTGTAGCCTGGGTCCACTCCATGTCACTGCATTTTACTGGGCTTAGCAGCAGTTGAGGACTAGGCTGTAAAGCCTGATGGAGCTAAGCTGTTTGAGAAAGGGGTAATTCCATCCCTAATACATCAAGGAGACTTGGGCTTTCTCTAGTGTGGACTTTGGTAGTTTCTTAGCATAATCCTGAAGACTCAGTTTGCTAAGGCTGGTTGAATCTGATATTGTGAATGAGTTTAGAAACACAGCAAGCTAACAAGAGGAACATGTTCTGGCAGTTTATTTTGCCAGGGACCAAAATTATAGCTGGTGTGAATCCATAAAACTCTGTATCCTCCAGATGGGGAGGAGTTTCAAAATGATACAAGGATATATAGTTCTCCTAATGTGTTTTTAATCACTAAACTTTAAAGACTTGGCAAATGGAAGATTGTTTGCCTGACAAACTACCAAACCTGTGACATCAGCAGGACCAAAGATATTCAATGAACTGGTCTATCAAAACACATTTATGGAGTTACGAATAACATGCTATATATTACTTGGCAGATTAGGAAGCAGAGTGCAAAACCATGGGGGAGTGTCAGCTCTTGAGGAAAAGCAACCAATGAGCAGGAGCCAGTAGAGACCTCCATATGTGAGATAAGATAAACTCAGTCTGGGGAGCAAGAAGCTGAGCTAATTGAGAACCCAAGTAAGAGCTTAGGACTCAGTGAGGAATTGTTCCATTAGGATCTATGCATACAAAATTTTAGATCCAGAAAGCCTTGAAAGGTCCCCAGGAAAGCAGGTTGGAGTCACCAAATTTTTATGTACTTTTAAGCTTGAAGAAGAAGCAGCTGAACCAAGAAGAAACTCAAATTTCTTGTTAACTGAATGGTTAACTAGATGCTAAACTCCAAGAGTCCTGAGAATTTTTCAGAATCTCTAGTTTCTTTCATTTGGGGTTTCTTTGGGGGTTTTTTAAGGTCCTGGAAGTATACCTTCGGTTTTTTCTAAAGCTCCAAAACATTAAATTAAAAGCTCATTATATTCATCCAGTAAACCTCATGACTACAGAGTGGAACACAGCTGGGAGCATGCGGATCATAATATTTCTTTGTCATTCAGAGCTGACAGTCCTGACATTAACACAGGAGCTGCAGGTGAATGAAAATTATCAAAGCTTCTCAAATGCATGCTAAAAAGAGACTGGGTGCATTTGAGTCATCAGGGAGCTAAACTTTCATGACAGAAAAAAAAAAAAAGAAGAGCTTAAGCCATCTGGGAATTTCAGATTTGGGGTCAGAACTGCATGAACCGTGTAGTGTTGTTGGGAATTTCTAGCTCAGCAAACTGTCTGGAGCCTGGAGGGAGTATCGGGCCGGCAGCAGAGAGGGCGTGAGGAGAGTGTGAGTCATCTGGGACTGCAGACAGGAGAGGGCAGCTGCCAAGTGAGTGGGTGCCCCTGGGGAGGTTTGCATTTTACAGGTCTCCCACAGCTGAACTCAGCGGTGCTTGGTACAAGCAAGAGCATTTTCCTCTGCCTGAATGTTAATATTTCCCAGACACACAATAGGAACTGCACAGAAAAGCTCCCCACCTTGCCAGTTCTTAGGACTTCATCCTGCAAACATTTATATCAAAGTCACTGTTTACTGAGGCTGCTGGGATTAATAAAGCTACTCCCTTGTCTATAGGAGGTGAGTTCTCCCAGCAAACCACATTCATTCCTGGTGGATTGTGCTGGCTTCATGGCTGTTTAAATTAGAGATTAATGTGCCCTCTCTCTTCTGTTTTTAAAGATGCTTGTGATCATCCAGAAAAACTGCATCCATTAAAGATGGAATAAGAAGCCTCAGCTTTGAATATTGTCACCTCGTTTGCTATTTAAATACTTGATCATCTTTGCCTGGTTGTCAGCATGATAACAGTATACCAGTTTATTCAGTAAATATCTTTTAATTTTCCTGATGAGCACTTGTTGTTTATGACTAGCAGGAAAAGCTTTGCCTCCACTGGCAGAAGATGAATGTCTTCTTGTTTAATTACCATGTATAGTTAGCTGCATGGCAATTGGAATAAAATAATTCACTTTCTATTCCCAGAAGATTTTTCCTAAGTGCCTTGGGAGGAGAGGGGGAGGCTGGCAGATGAGTGTAATCTCTAGAAGCACAGTGTAGTGGAATCCAGCACTAGGAGCCAGATGGCAAGTTTGCACTGAATAGCACATTTTTTTTTAATAGCTGTGAAAGTTCTCTGTCTGCATATGGCTTTGCTGAATGACAGCAGAGAGCACTTCTAATTTATCTGGTGTTACATTTTGGTTATTGCTTTAGAAGGTTTCCCTTCTTTTTCACATAAGGTCTGGGCCCAGTTTCAGTACCAAAAGCTAATGTTTAAATATCTTTGAGAGTTCAGAAAGCAAAGAGGGCAAAGTTGTGGGAGGAGAAACGCTTAAAAAAATGAAAACAGAAAAATGAATTTAGGAAAGTGCTAACAGCAAGCAGCACCCTGGCCTTGCTCTGTGCAGCCCTCTGTGACGTGGTTCTGTTGTGTAGGTCTCATGCAATGTCCATTGCATGTGTTGGGATCTGCACACACATTTCAAAGGATGGGAGTAAGAACCTGAGATAGTCCATAATTTCCCACCATGCTTTAAAATACAGTTGCAGACATAAATGCTGTGCAAAGAATGTTGCCCTCGCAGTATATACATATGAGTTTTCTGTTAGCATGGTTCTGAGACCTTCATTATAGTATTAGATTCCACTTGAGACCTAAAATATATTTTCCATCCATGAAATGATGACTGTACCCCAGATTTTGAATTTTCTGACTCCATTCAGACATACAAACTCTCAAAACGCCCGTGAATTAACATGATCTGTGCAAGTGCAGTACATCTGCAAATGCCCTTCTGAGTCTGTAGAATCAACTGTGGTGATAAATGGAAGACATGACAAACCCTTCCACTGTCTGCAGGCAACCGTCTAACTGGTAATGCTCTTCTGGGCACGGTTGATGGCAGAATTTGCAAAGACCATGAAGAAAACACACAATTTAAGAAACACAGGGAAGTCCTGTGGGCTTTTGCAATGTGCTATAAAGCAGTGAAGAAGGACTAGACTGAGACCTCCTTAGAATCAACAGATACGCTAAATCTTCCCTGGAGTGGACATAAGTGTCACACCCCTCTGGAAACCTGGCCTATTCTGATAGTTGTGTATTCGTCTGAATGCTTCCAGTACATGCAGGGATTTCCTCTGCCTGAAGTCAGACCGCCCATGCAGCTCCTGTGCCTTTGATCACAGAAGTCTGGGACACTTTTCAGTGGAGCAGAACTCTGGGTTCTGTCTTGCTCATGTAACCTTTCTGCACCTGGGAAATGAAGACATGAGTCCACCTGTGACAGCTGATGTGCTTGAACACCTGGCAGCAGAGATGTGACTCTAAATCACATCTCTTCCCATGTGCCAAGCATATTTCTCTGCATGAGCTACTAAGACTGGGAGAATTCAGAAACTTCTGGAACACTGTTCAGGAGTTACACCAAGTAAAACAAATTCCATGTGTCACCTATTGTCTAACTCTGCATCTCTTTGTTCCCTCATAAAATACTGACGTCCCTATTTTTACAGAAAATGACACTAAAAGGAAATGGCATTCTTCTATACTGTTCACATATTTAAAACTTTATAAATGTAAAGGTCACTAAAAACCTGGAAGCAAAGCTTTGTCTTGTTGATATAGTTGGCACTGTACCTAGCCCAATGGGCCCCAAATCAAACCCAGGATATGCACCCAAAAATAGCAAAGAGCATCTTCAGACATAGCACTTCTGCTAAGATGACACTATAATGTCTGTCTCATCTTAGATAGGGATACCTGCATCTATTTAAACACAATTCAACCATTGCAAAAGGCTGCCTTCAAAACAGGACTTGTGTCTTATCTGAGCCCCAGACATTGCTTTGGCTTTCTGCATTGGGGTCAGTCCTACAAAGTCATCACTAGAACAGGCTGAAATATTTTTGCATTCTTTTTTGCAGAATAATGCCTGTGGATAATGGTGGGTAAAAGATTTGTTTCTTCCAACATTTCAGGGTATTTTTCAATGACACATCACTTCTATTTCTCTTTTCACTTTTTTTCAGTTTCTGTGTATGGTTCATTATTTTTGCTTCTCATCTTTACACGTTTCCCATGGGAATGTGGATGAAAGAGTTAAATAAAAGGCAGAATTTACTTTCTGTGCTCTTTCCAGCAGGCTTTTTCCTTATATGAGTCAATATTTTATTTTACAGGATTATATTTAGTTCTTCCAAGATGGGAATAGTTTTTCTTAAAAATAAAACAACTTTAACAACAACACAAGAGATAATTGGATCAGCTCAGTACAGCTACACAAGGTGCTAGCCAGACTGATGATGATGTAAAATCATCTCTTTACTCTTCTTTCTGAAGACTGCATTTTCAAATCATACTTCATTGACAACCAATAAACAAGTTTTTTACTGCTGTCAGCACTACTGAATCAATGCAGTGCTGCGAGAGAGTTGATAGCTGTACTGACTCAGACACTCCTCAGGCAACCCTCAATTCATTTTTGGCCCCAGAACCATTCTATTACACCGAGAGGAGAAATAAGGAATCACACTAACCTGCTTTCGCAGACTGTCATCACGTTTTCATGTTTCTTGTCAACCATTCCCAATTTGAATGTAGAAACAATCACAAGCTGAGCTCAATAACTTCTCTTGTCTGACAGAAAACCTTCCTGAAAAAATGTTCAGCCTTGATCTGATGACATCAAGCTTTGGAGTACTCCCCATTTCCCAGAGTAAAGCATTCCCAGCGACTACTCATCCATGCTCTTGATAATTTGTTTCACTAACTCAGGATGATTTTAAAGCACTTTTTTTTTTTTCTGATTCCCCAGCCTTACACATAATCAAGTCAAACTGTATGAAATAGTCCAGCTCTATATGAAGGTGCATTTCTGAGGCCTGGCTTTATTCTTCTCTTGAACATCTGAAATTTTGCATTTGAGGCATAATTTATCATTTTTAAATTGTCAGCTTCATAACTAGTTGATTACACCTACAGCTCAGGTCTAATTGCTTCTATTCTTGTTCAGGGGCACAAAAAATGACATCAAGATAAGTACCTTTGGAAATGTTTAAATGATCCTAATGTGTATGGCCAGAACTGCCTCACTTGCAGACAGAGATAATCTAGCTGTCATGTACTAATGAACTGTAACCTGGAATTGGGGTTGATCCCTTCACCCTTGGACAAAATAGTCCAAGGAGGGACATGACGCATGCTGAAATCTTGTTTTGAGAACTGGACATTCAGATATCTTCCAGGGCGGCTCTCAAGGTTGTGTTGTACTTGCAATAAAATTGTTTGGAAGATTTTATAAAAATTTAACATGAAGGACTATTGACTGGTCTATGCTGTGGAAAAAAAAATCACCATCCTAACTGCGGAGACATTTTACACCCTTTGCAAAGAATCCACTTGGGCCTGGGCTTTACTTGCTACACTGTGAGATACCCTGTGGTTTTACAGCTCACAGCCCTTCTACGGGACTACTTTTTCATTAAAATTAAGTATATACTTTTGTTTCATTTCCTTTTTCTGTGTAATCGTCTGTGTAATGAATGTGGCAGATTTTAGAGTTTGTTTGCCTAAAAACATTGTTTGTTTTTTTAAAGAAGTGTTTTCTATTTATTTTAGTATTTCTTCCCCTGGGAAATGATATTTGGAACCATCCAAGTAATAATATTTTAAGAAGCATTAAGTTGCCATCATTGAGACCACAGAAGGAAGCTGATGGAGGAGGGAGAAAAAGCAGCTGCTATGTGCCATCCTCTAGTGCCGCTTGTAACAACAAGTATTCTGTCCTCCCTGGAAGAGTAATTTCCATGTTTCTCAAAAGGAAAACCCAGGGAATGATGAGTTCAAGTCAAATAGACTGTCATTAAAATCACTGTAAGTCACTGAACATTACCAAAACTAAGTATAAGTCTAAATTCCCACCTGTCTCCTCTGTCACACCACACAGAGAAGCAGCAGTGTGCCATGTTTCCATCAGACCTCAATTTCTGCCAGCTTGCTTGAAGTGCAAGGTTGTTTGCAACTGAACAACCATGCTGTGAAGCAGTGAGAGGAGCTTTCAGTTCGGTAGGAAACGGCCCCAGAGCCAGTTCTGGGGCATTTTGCTGCCTCCCGTGGCTGTAGATTCGTTCTGCTGCTCAGACCACGTGCCATGTCAGGGAAGTTCACTAGCAGGAGCCATCAGCTCAGAATACAGCTGGCATATGATTTTTACTTGTTTCCCATGAAGGACTGAAAACATTTTAGCTGGTTAAAATGTGAAAAGCAGCTTTAGATGTGAGCAAAATTTTGCATGGAAAAATTGATGAGCTTGGGAGAATAAGGATGCCATGCTCCATGTGCTGACATTTGCAGCCAGCGGCCCAGATAACAACTTGGAAGAGAAATCTGGGTAGGAGCACTTTCAGTGAGTAAATTTACCATTTCTGGCAGGGCAGCTAAATCAAAAGTCGCACCTCTTCAAGCAGGGCTGTTGTTCAGACAGAGGCAGCACCTGGTGCAGTATTGTCTGGAGCTGTTGTGGACATGAGAATCACCACACACAGAGGGTATCAGCCAGCAGCTGTTTTTCTAGATGACTGAGAGCTGCCTGCCCTGAAAACTACTAATTTTCACCATTTAATGGGGACATCTGGGGTGTGTAAAAAATGCTGCACCAGTGATTGGGTCTTGCCAGACATTTCAAAGCAGAAGACCCAGACCAGGACCCAAAGGATTGACTTCAGACAACTCTGTCAGCAATCCGAAATAATGACTGCCCTGACAAATGCCACTAATGAAAATAAAAGCAACCCGTTTGACACCTCCAAAGTGCACAGGAGTTTTGTCATCACTAACAATGGTACTACCACCTTACATTTCCATTCTGAGCCTGATGAGTCTGATACCAGAGCAGAGAGTCATTCAGGGGAAAGACAAAGTGTAAATGGTACAAAGAAAATTGTATTTAGCAATTGCACCAAAGCAGTGAATTCATCAATTCACCAAAAAGTAAAACTGAAGTTAATGCCTGAGCATGCTTTCTCAGCATCTTTTGAAAGTAGGAGCAAGTGAGCACGTCTACCTGTGAGGAAAACACCCCTATTTGTGGGATATGATCTTTGCGGAGAGCTGAGCATGGACTATGTGACTGTCATTTCAAGGGATCTGTGTGCAACAGCGAGCTTCCCCACCTTCCAGCTGAGCACTCAAACTGGCTGCGCATCTGCAAAATGAAACACAGAAAAAATCTCTCACCCAGATCTGCAAAGGTACCAATACACACTGGTATTGTGGATGCTGTTTCCTCCTGCTCACAGCAGAACATACTTTATCTCAGCTGCTGCTCTGAGATGTTGGTAGGCAGATGTGGAAAAGTGCAATTTTTCTCTCCCTATCATTTGTGGGTTTTTACCTTACAAGTGAGATATGCTGCACCATATTTCTGAGGTTTGCTTTTGATATCTGCTCAGTAAACACAACACAATGATGTTATTTCAGCAACATGAAAGGCCATTATCACCAGTGCTGATTGCATATGATGATGTTATATATTACATAGCCTATCAGTGTCTTGCTGTGTGGTTTCTTCTGTCCTATACAGAGCTTGAATTGCATTCTCTCCTCCTCTCTTAGGAAGGAAATGCCCTCAGAGTCTTCAAAGCATACATTTCCTAATCACTTTTGGCTGCACCTCATCAGTCGTTGAGTCAGGCCTTTAGTCCTGTGGCATCTGTATCTCACGTGGCACTGGCAGGTCTGTGGTTGTGCCACAGCACTGCTCCAGGGAAGCACGGTGCTGGCCTGGGCTTACTCTGCCAGCTCTAAAGCCACAGGACACACGGCACTGGGGACCCTGGCCTGGAGGCACCCCCCACATCTGGACGCCAAGAAGTGCAGATGCAAGGGGACACAAACATTTTGGCATCCTCAGGGAGCATTATGTTAGAGCATCCAGGGCAATAGAAAAAGGCAGAGGTTTTCTGTCCATAAATGAATGCTTCCACTGATCTTGCCATGCCAAGCAAGCTATTAAACAGCACGTGATTTGACTTTCTGGGCTAGAGCACACATGCTGGTAGAACTGAGGCTGCTTATGGACAGACCCCACTTGAAGCAACACAAAGGAAAAAGGGGGAGGTGGGATCACAGTGTAGGTATGGCTGGCAGTGGTGGGGATGCTCAGCAGTTCATCTTAACAAAGCTTAGTGAAGCCATTGGATTGTTTACAGGGTAAAACTGTTATTTTGTTGGGTTACTGTGAAACACTCCAAACAATGTGAATAGCAGTTCCAAGCCAGTAGTTGTATTGAATAGCTTTGTGCCAGGAAAAAACAACCTGAAACCAAACAGTTTATTTAGTTGTATTCAGGAAACATTAAAACAAAATGTACAAACAACAAACCTTAAGGTAGCTGGTGATTTTGCAATTACCAAAGAATATATTCAAAGAATATAAAGGGGAAATGGTATGAGAGCCCCTCTGCATCTGGCATTGATGTAAAGGAATGTGTTACTGGAAGGCAACTCTCTAAATGAGAGTTTGTAGTTTTTCACATATGCATTGAAAAGTTTATCATATTTCATATTTGACATATGTTCATATAATTTTTTGGGGAAAATCACGTCTAAAGTGTTCCATTTCAGTTTTTGATTGTCCCATAATTTTTGTGTTCCATAAGCTCTGTGCTGGTAGCTAGCCTTGGGAAAAGCCTTCTTAGTTCTTTACAATTTGCTTTGTGGCCAGCACAATAAGTCTGCCCACAGGACTTTCCACTGCCTGAAGAGTTCACACGAGTGACCCTTTCAGGAGAAACAGCCAGCGGTTCCTAACCTAAGGACAGAAGTGACAGATGATCTGCCTGATGAGCCCTGTTCAATCACAATTTATTATGCTGGTATTCACAATAATGTACAAATAAAGAGGAGAAAAAAAGCAGTCATTTATGTGAACTCTTTTTCCAAACCTCTGGAGATGAAAAATACAAGTCTGTGGCTGTTCACTTTAAAAATACTGCTGGAGGAGGAGGATGACGAGTACTAGATCTAAGCAAAGAATTTATTGCAAATAATTTTTCTAGAGGGCATGGTTAATTCTGTTTGTGAGTTTTGAGATTTTTACGAACTTTTTTCAAAATTATCTTCTGTATGTTTTAAAGAAACTTTGGTCTATACAAATATTAGCAAACAGTTAATTATATGTGATTCTACTGCAGATCTGAGATTAGATCTCATTAGTTCTAGCTAGAGATTTGCAACTGATTTCTCTGAGCCTAGGTCAGAAAAAACTAAATATTATCTTATTTTCTTGTGATGGTCATCATCAGTAAATTTAAAATTGTCTTTCCATCAACAGTATCTTAAAAAATTTACTGTTTCAGACTTCTACTAATTAACTATTTGTTAAGCTATTAACATTGAATAAATGCAAAAGCCACAAAAAAAGGTGAACACTTCTTATTTACTCAAGATAATTTTTAGGTATTCAGGCATCTGATGATAAAAGAGTGCACATTGTTTCTGCACTATGTCATTCATGGATGCCCAGCACCGAAAAACTGACATGTTATCACCGCTGTAAAGGTATTTGGACTGTGGGATAACCCAGTGGGTTGAACAGTCTGACACCAACAGTGCGATGTGCAGTAGCCAGGTTCGTAAAGTCAGTCTCTGTGCCCTAGCAGGGAAAACAGCCATCTGGTCTTATAAAACAGGTATCTTGAAATTATACAATCTAGAAACTTCAGCATTAACTACACAATTAATGTATTAGGGATGCTGGAATGATTATGTTTATCCTTTAAGAAAACGTTACACCAAAGGAATCACATGTTTGGCCACATGAAGACAGATCCTCCAAACTTGGAAATGGGCATTTCCTCCTGTACAGTTAAAGAAATACATTTTGAGATCTCCATTTGTACTTATTTGACTAAAAGGAATTCAATAAAGACTTTTGGATTCATGACTTTGTTCTGCCTAATTGATGAATTTTTTTCACCATTTTTTTTTCTACGTGGATTGAAAGCTTCCAGCTTTTCATCTTGGGCTGAGAAATGTGGGTTCCTAACTCCTTCACTATTTGGTCATGATTTGGGCTCCAGGCCTATTGGTCCCATGACTGCAATCACACCGCATATACATGTATTCAAAGAATGAGGGCTAGATTCTCAGACACGGGAAAAATGATAACTTCATTTGACCTCTGACTTTTGACACATATTAAGTAAAATGCTCTCCTTAGTTAACCCCTGACTCCCTAAAACAGAGATCTTGAAGGCCATGAAGTAACTCCAGATACACAGGTAGAGCTGAAAGCACAACTCCTTTGCAGTAGTAGCCTGCTATCCCGCAGCCATGGATTTTCCACTTCACACAACCATATTATGTATGGAGATCCATGAAAAACCTCTCATGATTTGCTCTTAATACAAATTACTTCAGTTTGCCTGGGAAAAGACAGCATCCGAGATGAACAAAGCTCCCTGATTGAGCCCTCAGTGATTAATCACTGCAAGAGCGTGTGGGAGGAAGGAGCTGAATGCTTTGACACAACCCTACCCAGCTACAGAGGCGATGAACTGGGGGAACTGGGCAGGGAACAAGAGCGTTCCTGCCCAAACTCTCATCCTAGAGATTTATGGAGAGGAGGTTTGAGGCACAAAAAGAAAATGCTGGACAAATAGGAAAGATTACCCAGTGCAGTCTGACTAATGGGTTTGCACTGTAGCACATGCATACATGCTCTGCTCTTGCAGAGGAGAAGAGGCTGATGTTTGGTGTTTGTCAGCTTTGTGTTAGCAACTAAGCCAGCACCACTCAGCCCAGCGGCCTGGCAGCAGAGCTGCCTTTTCCCACACGGGGCTCAGGTGGAAACAAAAGAGTCCAGACCAGCGTCCGTGCACATGGCCTCTCTGAATAGCTCTAATTACACAGGCTATGGCTGTTCCAGTGGCTTTATACACAGACACCACTAGAAAGAGACAAAAGCAAATATTACCAAAGACAAACAGAGAAAGCTTGGGAAGCCTGGGATTTGGCTGGATCTCTGAACCAAAACTGCCTTTGGGACCTAGGACTTAGCAAAATTGGCTGAAGTCTCACCACAAAGGTTTGTGAGAATTCCCACATGCTGTGCAGAGATTGCTGCCTTCTCCTGGTGAGCTGGGCAAAGCACAGCTGGAGAAATGATCCCAGCACAGCTGACAGTCTTTTTCTGAAAGGCCTGGCTCTCTCAGACTTTCCATGCCCTTAACATTATCCATTTTTATGCTTTGTGTAAAAAAATCTACAAACCTGTAATGCTAAAATCAGTTGCAAGGTCCTCACTGATTTTATTACTGCTCACAGAGAATCTCCCACTAAGGTTCCTCCTCCCACCCTGCAAAAACTGACTAAGGAGAGGGAAGCAAGTAATACCTTTGGAGGCATCAAAGCAAGCAAAATGAAGAGGGAAGAAGGGTGTGGACATCTCTTGGTTGCTAAAGTGCTGTTTTTCTGCCAGGGCAAACAGACAGAAGGGGGAAGTGGACGAGGGAAGTTTCTCTGCTGGAGCTCCCTGCTTGCTACAACTGCTCCCGGAGATAAGAAGTGGATCAAGGGAGATAGCAGGCTTGGCTCGGCTCTGCTGGGTTCTGTGGGGCTCTGCTCTCTTGTACGGAGCCCGGCCAAGCTGAGCGCGTGCACAGCTCCTTGCGTGGAGTAACCCCACTGGCAGCTCCACACCCCGGAGAATTTAAGGGAAAAAAATCATAGCGATTTTTCCCAGACGTACTCTGGAGACAAGTTTTGTCACAAAAAGCCTTGCCTCACTCGGACCATCTGGGCTCCTCTGGAGACCCCTACTGAAGGCCAGGGCCTTCCAGCTTTCCTGGCAGGAGTTTGGAACGGTGCCCCGAGGCTGTGCTGTGCCTCACACCTCTGTCCCATCCTCGCATTGTGCCCATGGTGAGGCCACTGGACCTGCCCGCACACCGCAGCCCCCAGGCTGCCCAGTGCCCGCCGGGAGACTCTCGCCCTCTCCCGTCTCCAGTGGTATTCTTCTGCCAAGGCTGTTTTTCGCTTTGTGAGAGATCAAAGGAGAATAAACATCTCCATCTTCCCTCCGAACATATCCAGCCTAATATGCGTGGTATTTTTATTGTGGAAGGGAGCGATTTGTAAGAAGAAATGAAAATCTCCAGCGTGTCAGCTCATAGGAGCTAATGATGTTTACACAGACATACCACACTGATGGAATAGTCCCAACATCCCCTTCTCTGGGAGGTGGGGAGGGGAAAAAAAAAGGGGAGGGGGGGTGAGGGAAAAAAAGAGAGGGGGGGGAAAGGAAAAAGAGAAAGGGAGAGACAGCGGAGAGAGGAGTGACCCAAGCTCCCCTCCCCCGGCTCTTTCCTGCGCAGCAACCTGTACTTGACCCTCCCGAGCCTGGCTCTGCTCAGCCTCCATCCCGCCCCGCCGGAGCCGCAGCGCTGATACCAGGCAGCTGATGCGCCGCCTCATCCAAAACACACACTTGGGGGAGGCGCACGCCCACGCCAAGCTTCGGGGGGGCTTGGGGGCCGGGGAGGGACGGCACCCACCTTCCCCAGTCCCGCCTGGCAGGGCCGGGGTGTGCTGAGCCTCCGCCGCTGTTTGCCAAGCACTACAAGTGGCGGGAGAACCGGGTCCACTTCAGGGTGGAAATATTTCAAATGCTTCGTGGGATGGAGATGGGGGAGAGACAACCCCCCCGCCCGGTCCCTTCAGCCCCTCCCGCCCGGCCACCCCATCCCCCGCACCCTTCTGAAGTCCAAATTCACGAATATTTGGGTGGGCTGGATGGCGCACCCTGGGAATCAGAAGCTCTGGGTGCCACTGGTCCCTTTACGTTCCCATCCCTTCAGCCTTCCGTGCACCCATGGGTGTGCATTAGATCATCTCTGCTGGGAGCACACCCCAGCGGCTGCCAGCTTCCCTGGGCAAGGAGCATGGGAAGGGGTCCCTGGAAAACCATACGTGGTTAGAAAAGGCGAAGGAAACAGAAGGTGAAAGGTCCCAGAGTTTTAAAAAAACGTCCTCTATGAGTCAAATTTTCACATTGTCAGTCTTTCAGCCTTGCTAGTTCCAAGTTGCTGCAGTGTTGTCGAATGCCTGCTGTCCGTGTTTCTGCTGCTGTCAAGCCGGAGTGGCTGAGTCCAGCAGCAGCAGCAGCTATCTACCTGCCCTGACTGTGTGTTTCCTCTGTCTTTGTCTTGGAGAAGAACTATTAAAATGTTATTTCCATTAATCACACACTCCACTGTTAAATATTTCTTATATAATGACTATAATGTGCCACAGATTTCACAAAAAAAAAAAAAAATCCTAATGGCAAAGCCCTTTTTTTCTGGCTTTCTAGTTTGTGTTTTTGTGGGGTTTTTTTCCCCCAGTCTGGTCATTTCCTGAAGTACAGGCTTGCTTCCAGCAACAGACCAGTTGCTCTGCACTGACCTATTTCCCTCCGAGCTGATTCGAAGACCCTGGCTGGGTCAGGGCACCAATGGAAATTTCAGACTGTGCACAAAACAGCAAGGCTGCAGGGAAGCCAAAGTGACAATTTATTTTTGAAACAGCTCTATGGGTAGAACTGTGTGGAGTAGGTCCTCAGCTGTGGAACTGCCAAACCCTTACATGCCTAAGGTTGCATTGATCAGTTTGTAAGCCTCTGTCACTGTTCACAGGCTCACCTTTTGAATGGTGCTGCTGGCAGACAAATTGATCCCAGAGCAGCTGGGGATTGGAGGAGATGTGTTTATACCCAAAGCCATGATGATTTTGTCTAGAAAGCCCCTTTTATCTGAGCCTGCTCACAGAATGCATTGTAGTGTGTGTGTGAGATAGCTGCTTTTCCACACTGAGGGCTGTAAAGGTTTCCAGTCTCCTGAGCTCTGGAGCCAGGCGTTAGTTAATTTTTTTCTCTCTGTCAGCTTCTATAGAAAACACAGATTTTAAACCCAGTCTCTGTCTTGAGTTATTCTTGTCTTGGTGCATCCCTAAAGATAGTACAAGTGAAATATGATGGCCATATGATGGAACAAATGGCCATAGAGAATCTTGCCATGGTGTACCAAGTCAGTCCTCTCACATGGCCAGATGCAAGCGGCTGTGATAATAGTTATTTAGGGGAAACAAGTATTGCCCAATTCACCTAATTTTCAGGATAAGGCTGAATGATTTGATTTTCTCTGAAATCAAGAAACTCTTCTCAGCATTCAAACTTGTATTGTGTTTTTAAAACAGCATTGCTGAATGCTGGAAACGACATATAGTCACTTAATTCTGAAACATCACAGAATCGTGGGGTGTTGAGTTTCAAGTGTGTAGGGGGTGCAATCACGGCACCTTTAGTAGGCTGTCCAGTACTTTCTCTAATTTCCCTGAGGCAGCGCCTCTGCACGTATTTGCTAAGAAAAAGCCTCTACACCCTGGCTTGGGACAAAAGAGCAAACTCATCTGACAAAAGCAAAAGAATGGAACTATTATTTTTCTACTTAGGAGATGTAAGCAAATGTGTGCCAAATACCCAGCGCTGTGTTTGTAAGCATTATACTCATGAATGCCATTACAGAAGTAGTGTGGTTACTGGTGTTCAGACCTCTGTCTGTGATTTAGTGTCCCATAGCTGGGTTTCGCACTTCTCTACAGTTCCCCTTATCCATAAGCCTTCCAGTTTTTCAGATTTCTAAGCAAATACACTCCAGAGTAAAAAAATGTCAAGTAGTCCTATTTTGAAGGCAGCCCATCAGTAAAACCTACTCAACGTCAGATAATTTGAAGTACTCTGATTTAAATCAGCTCCCAAGGCTCCTGATTCTCCCTTCCTTTGACAAATCGTAGGGCATATGTTCATGTGCAGTGTCCCGGTGTTGTTCACCTCACCTGTGAATAGCCTTGATTTTGTGCTCCACTTGGAAGCAGGTAAAATCACTATACCTTTTCTCATGTAAGATGACATCATCATGAACAAGGTATAAGGAAACAAACAGACAAAAAGCTCCTTATTAGAGAAAAATACTCACCTATCAAGTTTCTCTCCCATTTAGGACTTGTTTTCAGTGCGTAATCTGATGCAGCATGCTGCTTTGATTATTGTAATAGCTACATGCAAGGCTGAGGAGTACTTTGCTTCTGCCCTCCCTCTTCCCCAATTTCCCCCCATTTTTACCCTTGTCTTCTATTTCTTTCACTGCAAGTTCAGAAGCTTGATTGTAACTTACATTGTTGACATTACATGTTTGCCAAGTTTGGGTATTACAGCACTCCTGCAGCTTCAGTTTCATTCAGTTTTCCCTGTGTGCTTTATCCCTTTTATCTTTGGCCCTATTAATGTGATTGCCCTGTGACAACAGTTCCTGGAAGATGTACAGAAGAGCTGGAGCAACCCGTGTTTCCCAGTGGCTGCTGAATGAACGCTGCCTTCACACTGGTACCATACCCCAGCAGGAGAGAGCAGGAGAGCCTGTGCAGCTCTGGTCCTGGCAAGGAGATGTGTGTCTTCTTTGGGGAACTCAGCTGGCCCTGCTAAGGATACTCCAAAGCAGAGTTTTGCATTTTGTTGAATAGCAAATGGGCAGGTTTGTCTTCTATTTATTTCTCCTTTTATCCTGCTTGTGAGAGATCATCAACATGCAGACAGTATCTAACACTCCCAGATAAACTGCATCTGTACAGGCTCATTCAGACACCGGCTATAAATACCCGCCGCCTGTGCTCAGACTGCCGCCACGCTCCCTGGGTGCCTCTTCCAGGGCAGACTTTCCAAAAAGTTTTTGGAAAGATCCTTGTGCAGTGCCCAGACCATGCTAGGAAAAGACCTGAGAGCTGTGATTAGCAATGTGTGAATTCTGCTATGGCAGAGGCACCAACTGCTTACCTTCTCCATTTTATACCTATATGGTGTCAGTGCTGTGATTTAAGTAGGTTCCCTGTCAACTGGGACATAAATTACAGCCAGCACTCTGGCGCAGGACTCTGGGAGCCATTCAGGGCATTTCCCTTTCCAGAGATTTGTTTCCTCCAGAACAACTCGCTAAAGTAATGCCTTGCCACTGCCCTCGACTTCGTGTTAAAGACACTGTTAACCTGGTGCTGCCCTTCTCTTAATCCTGATGTAGAAAAATGGAGCAGGACGTGAAGGAAGAGTTAAATAATTAATTTAGAGGTATCTAATTTTCCAAATCTTGCCTAATCCAGCTTTCCAGTTTAGCATTCATTTTCCCCACCCTTTGTATATACCAGTTTCAGCCCTTTATCTCTCCCACTTCTAAATATTTTACTGGGGTTTTGTTTTATACAGCTGAGAGGAATGCTGTTCTGATAAAACAGGGCTATAATCTCCTCAGGCTGCATTTCCTTAGTTCCCACTCTTCATCTGTAGCTTTTAAACAAAAAATCTTTACTAGATGAAAATAAAGACGGTGAATTTCAGTGGTACATTTAATAATTCATAAATCAAATGAAGTTCAAACAGGTTCAAAGTTTAAAAGTTTAAAAGTTTTGCTGAAGCTTTAAAGTTTAAACTGTCAGAGACTTTGACAAAAAACTTTTCCTGTCTGGAATATTTAAGATTGTTAAACCATATTACATGCATGGCTATTGCTACATCTTTTCAACCATAAGTTGTCTTCTAGAAGAATATTAATTTTATGTTTTTTTTAAACAACTAATGCATATGCAGTATAAAGGAGCATGTTATTAGATAAAGAAGATCACAGCTATATAACCTGCATATTATACAAAGTTTTTTCAGGCCAACTTACTTTGGCCGGCAAGAAATCACTTGATTTATTAATGCTGCTACAAGCTAGAGGGGTAGGAAAGGTCTCCTTTTAATGGTTTGGCCATTATAAAAGAAGAATTCAGGCGAGTGTACACAACTACAAAGTCTGAAAAGCATTAAGTTTTATGCGTGGTGTTCTTCCAAACCTTGGAAAACATTGAGTACCTGTTTCTGTTCCTTGTTTATACCGGTATCAGTATCACAGTCTGAATGCCACTGAAACCAGAATGCCACTGAAACCAGTGAATTTGCATGTGATGTTGTTTATGCTGACTTAATTTCAGCAATGTATTCAAGGATCCCTTTATTCATATTTTTATCATTCCCAGAGCATTTAAATTATTTTCAGAAATTTATTAATTTCATTGTATTTCTGAATGCAATAGCAGCTCTAGATTAGATTCTGTGAAAGAAATATGTTATAAATAGCACATTAGGCAAATGCCTATACCTAAAAGGAGGAACAAATTTCCCTTGGGGAAAGACTGACATGGCATCAGAGGAACCTCACCAGCATCCAGTGGCTGTGGCCCAGGCTCAGCACAGACATAAGCACCACCAGCAAGCCTAGAATTTGACATCTTTCCTTCAGTAAAAATAACATGCACTGTATCTGTCATTATTAGCCTCTAAAATTAATTTAGTAATTAAGTAAGCTGTTTGTTACAGTAAAAACCAGAAACATTAATGGCTTTAAATGCTTTTAACTGATAATAGTCTGATAGATGGGGCAAATGGAAATAACCATAGTTTCTTAGTTTCTCGGGAAAGTCAGGGTTGGAGAGAACAAAGCGAGGGAGAAAGGCAATCCATGGTTCTTGATGTAGTGTAATGTGGCAGTAAAAATGTGTGTCTCAGTTATTTTTGATTCTCTAAAGCAGACCAGTTGCAATACGGAAAGTTCAGCAGAGAGCAGAGTCATGTTCTTCCATCAGTCAGGAACCCCTTACTCCTTCTAATAAGCACAGACTTTTTTCCAACAAGCAGCAGGGAATGTTACCCACATGTCACAAGACTCGTCTTCAGCCTCTCGGACTGCCTTACCCTCACTGAAGTTAACAGTGAATAAAGGACAGTTTCCCAGCACCCTACTCCAGTAGATTTTCCTTGCCACCCCCTACCCCCCTCCCACCCCACCACCACTCTGCCTCCCCCACCCTGCCCCCGGGCTCACTGGAATAGCATGTGAATTGTGGTATGAATGAACTGCAATGCAGTCTTACTACATCATGTTCTACCTTACGACATCCTTCTGCCTGCCAGGAGATCATTTACAATAAGTCAGTAAGGGGGAGATACAAAATACAACCGAATAAAGTTATTTTAAAAATGCCTTTGTGGTATAGTGTTCACTCAGTGCATTTAACACACCTTAACAATCATCCAGGACTAGGTGCCCCCAAGTGCATGTAGTGGGTAGTAGTGGCAGAACCCAGAATGCAGCACTGGGGGTTGAAACTGAACATATCATGAGGAAGGATGATGTGCTTCCAAAGTACAGTCCAAAAATCCCTTGTTGCCTATGAGCCAAAAGCACTCACACAAGGTGTATCCAAACCCTAATCCACCACCTCCCCATACCCTAGGGGGTTTAGGTATCTGACTTAAGGTCTGTGATAAGGGTTCACTACCCCCACAGGGATGTGTTGAAGCTGGGTGCCTAAAGATTTTCAACTATGGGTCTTTAGGATTAAGCAGCCAAATACATGTTTTCCATTTCACAATTTCAGGCTTAAAAGCTTGAGATCCCTCTGTTCCTTTTAGAGATGCCACTTAAACATCATAACATGACTTTGCGGTGTCTTGCCCATAGTGAGTTTGTTCTCATTTCTGTGATAGTTTAGTATCATCAACTTGGAACTGACTTACTTTGCTATCCTAAATGCCAAAGAATCACTGAATGACTCTTTTATAACTTGCTGCCTGGGAAGAGGCAGTGGTCATCTTATGACAAGGGTATAAATAAATTGCAAGTCATGATTTCTGTTAGCTAAAGCAGTCAACATAAATGTATGGAGCTTTTTATTTCAGGGACTGCTAACTGGTATAGCCACTACCCCAGATGCTCCTTGCTGGTTGTGCTAAATGAAAAGCCTCTACAAGCCCTGCAGCGAAGGGAAACCCAGCAGCCATACAAAACAAACAATGCTACAAGATGTCTTCTGCCTAATTTTCTGGCCACAGCTCTTTGGGGACGGCTCTGCATTCTTCTAGTGTCTTGCCTCTTCAGTACCCTCCCTGCTCGGCTCATCTAGGGAGAAAAAGGGCTTGTTACTACACAAAAATGTGGGTAGGGCCACACCAGAAGGGGCATTTTCACCAAGGAGCACGGAGATATCTTCCCTTGGTGGTAAAAGGGAACCCTTATATTCCTTCCTCAGATTACATCTTATTTGATTCCCATGTTTAAAATTTTAGGCAACTTGTGTTCAAGGCTGAACCACTTAATCCTGTAAGAGGTACAGTACCAGAAAGCATAGAAAAAATGAAAATAACTCTAACTGTGAATATGTTCTGGCACGTCATTTGCAATTGTTACCAGCTTGGATGGGGCTCTCGGACAGGTCAGGATATAGATTCAGTAAGGTCAGGGTTAAAAGTTTAGGGATGAGTAAAAGGCTGAACCCAAGAGCTGTTACACAAATTACTTTCTTTCAGCATATTGGATGAGGAGACTAATCTGGTCAGTCTAGGAAGAACAAATACGGGAAGTAGCTTCCTATGTGCTACCTAGCCTGCTGATACCTGGCTGCAGAAAAGAGAAAGCAAACACCTGTTTGCTAGCCCTCAGGAGCACTCAGTTTCCTCTGGGAGATGTTTTTTAAAGCCTGAAAGCTCCTTCATCACATGCTCCTTGCTTTTAATGCTGGCAGTGTCCATCTAACAAGGGTGATGCTGCAGGGCATGCAGGACAGGATCTAGCCCTTCTGCTGGGCTACTCTTCCCTGCCTATTTGCAAGGTGACCCCCAGCTCTGACAGATTTCAGCAGATCCTTTGCAGCACTGGTTTTGCAATGCTCCCTAGTCTCTGATGTAGAGAGAGCAGAGGGAGACTGAAGAGCCAAAGTGGCCCTTGAGCGGGTGTTTTTGAGGAATTCTCCTCAAAGCTACTCTACTCACAGTCGCCGCCACTGGAGTGAGTCTGGGAATGTTCCCTGTGCCCAGGTGAGGCGCAGGAGGAGTTCAGCTTCGCACTTGCTGCTGGAAAACTTCACAACGCCCAACTTTCAGCTGACTCTGGCATTTGAAAGAGTTTAGGCACAGGACAGTTCAGAACTAATGAGGCTATTTGGATGTCCCATGAATAGGTCCTGTTTATCTAGCAGAGATTGGCAATTAACAGAGGTTTATGTGATGTAGGCTTTGAAGTGTTATAATCATTCCTGCATTGCATGTCGAGACAGAGGTGTGCCTTCTGACTACTTTTAATGAAGAGTGTCTGAGGTCTTGTTTTGCAAATGCTTAGCCTATTTTAATACAGGAGACCTCGGGGTTTTGTAGACAAAAAGAGAGGTTTCCTGGGAAGAGTTTTGATTTTACTTGTTTTCTCAAAGGAATTAAAAAAAAAGGAAAGGAAATAAAGGAAATAAATTCTGCATTTTGTAACCATTGCACTTATGTGACAAAACCAAACAAAAACAAAATCTCCCAAATACTGAGAAAAATCCATCAAGTCTGAGACAAAGAATGCAGTGACAGAGTTTTCTGGATCTGGCCCTCAACCACAATAAAACTTGGAGTGCCTTATTATACCAACTTATAGCATTGTATTTTAGCAAGGAAATTTACTGTAATGACATTAGATTAGGGAGTTTTTTTATGGTATATTACTACTGCAGTGGAACCCTACTCACAACCAAAGACCCATATGTCATGAGATATAGGATGAAGCTGAATCAAGGAGAAAAAACTGCAGAAAAAGGAGCCACAGAATTTTTGTGTGTGCTTTACTAGGATGAGCCATCAGACTGAATAAGGAGAAGGTGCCAATGAACAGGGCAGTGTCTGAGCTGTCCTACCAGAAATACCCTGGCCTGTCACCAAAGGGACTGTGCACAAGGAACAGCAGATCTCTTATGAAACCATCCTTTTCCAACAGAGCTTCTCAACTTTCAGAAGCTGGCTGCTGGACACATCCTCCCTGAATTTCCCTAACCCTCCCCAGACCTGTAGACTTCATCCCTTCATTACATTCTCAGGGAAACAGGTGCCATCATTTCATTCTGAATTTCTACAGGAGAAAAGGATCCCCTTTGGTTTGTTTGATGCTGGACTTTACACTGGGTGTGTTTGACAAGAGGTTTGCACTGCCATTTGCCCAGGAGGTTTCACTGACACAGAAGGGTGGGCAGGTCTCTCCAGCAGGGGAAGGCACCAGGACTGTGACATCCTGCCCTTCTGCCTGGCCTGAACCTTGGCCTCACACAAGCCTGGGAGGTGCTCATCCAGTTCTCAGCTAAGCTGCTTCAGGAAGTAAACCAGCAGGATAATATTCATTTGATTTGATTTCCAACCTGGGAGAAGACTGGATGGCCGAGGCCTGTCTTAGGTCAGTTTAGGCTGCTGTGGATGTGTAACTTTAATTCTAGAAATGTGATAGTTGTTCCCATTTAACTTTTTTTACATCAGTCATGTTTCTGTAAATTAGTATCATCTCTCTCACACTTGCTTGTGTTCCCACATGATGTAAATAGATTTCAAAACACAATTCTGAAGACTGCTGTGCAGTACTGCCAGTTATAATGACATTTAGTCCCACATACTAAAGACGACCTCCTGAAATCAGTGGGGTTCCCTTCAGAGTCTTGCTCTCCACAGCATTATCAGGATCTTGCTTGCAAATGCCACCAGCAACCCCAGGCACGCAACCACCTAATCTCTCTAAAGCAGGTGACACAAAACCAGGGGCAAGCCCTGGAGCTTGTTGCAGCCTTTTCTGCCATCATCTGCCACATTGCTGATGCACCAGGGAAAAATTGAAGGTGGGATGGCAGGGTGTGTAAGTAGCCTTGAGGCAGTAGACTGTCCATTTCTGGGTGAAGGAGATAGAAAGAGCCCAGACAGTTCGCAGTCTCATTTTGAACCTGTAAGAATGTTTGCATCCTACTCTCCATCTTCTAAACTATGAAAAGATAAAATCTGCTTTGGAGAGAACCCTTTTTCAAAACCACAGGGTGATCTCCCATTCTTTGTCTGCAGTAACTTTGTATCCTGGTTTCCAGGGCAGCTGGGTGGAGAGGACCTTCATGAACTACAGGTATCAGAGACCCCTGCAAGCCTGTGTGTCCCAATAGTCTGTCTCCTGTGTTTTTCAGGAGAGTTTTGCCAGATCTTCTGGGCCAGTGCCTGTGGTTTTGGAAGAGGAAACATTATTTGTCTCATAACACAGACATCAAATACAAATAAGGGAGCTGCAGTTCCTGGCATGAGAGCTTTTTGTAGCAATTTACTATCCAACATCCTTATAATTAATGAGGGCTATAATCACTATTTTTAGTACAGCTAAAATGAGCTATAAGTTAGTAGAGAGAGACATGTTGTGCAATATGTGACTAATGTACCATTTTACCAAGAATTTGTATTAGATTGCTGAAAATTGCAGGGAAATTACTTCCAACTGCTCTGTATTCCAACTGCTCTGGATGCTCTTTGAACGTACAGTAGGAAGCAATCTACAGCTTAGTTGGCTTTACTGGCTAATTAAGTCAAAGCCTTTAGAAAATTAAGTTACTATAATGTAAATTCAATCTGCATAATTCAAGAAAGATGCGGCCAAATGTATTTCAGGTGTGACAAAATTCAAGTAACGGAAATTAACTGAGGGAAGAGGTGGAAAATGGAAATGGCAGATGATCATCAAAAGCAGAATTGATGAAATAAGATGTTTCATTTGATGGGGTAATTAGCCTAACCATCAAGCCTGTCTAGGGCACAGGGGGCCAGAGGCTAGGGCAGAAGTGGAGGGAGCTACATGAGAGATCCTGTTGGGGAGGCAGCTGAAACCCATGCAGGTACTGGGAGAAAACCTCATCTCAGAGTAGGGTGTCATCTCTGCCACTGCTGAGGTAGCCAAGTATCTTGCATGATTTACTTCTTATCTGCCTTTGCTTAATTGCATTGTCACATCCAGCATCAAGTTCCCATCTTGGAAAATGGAGGGTCAGAATCTCTGTATCTGACCCGTTGTTTCACTACCAGCTTTCCAGATATGTGCCAAAAAGACCTCAACAAAACCCTCCCTTTCACACAGCCACACCCTCTCCCCCAAGTAACAACCTCAAGTAACACCTTTTTTTTAAAAAAGGAATAGTGTAAAGCTTTTTTTTCTTTTTCTCTTCTCTTGAGTTGGGGCACATTCTTCCCTACATAATGAAGTTGTTTTCTTGTCTGGCAATGTTGTACACACTGTCACAGCTATTTGCTATGCAATCCAATTCATAAAAGTCATCAACCTGTTGAAGTGATTAGCCATATTTGCTCGAGAGACGCCCAGTACTGGAATTGCAGAGAGAGTGCATTACAGGTCAGAGTTACAATATTGACCAGGATCTGGGGGGAAGCTTGTACAATCACATTAGCCATTCCTGTTTATGACTCCTAAGCTAGTTAACCTTAATACAGCTGCTCTTAAGAGATACAGAAGGGAAGTAACTCTGTAAAAACTGCATACTGTACAAAGTTTATGTGAAATCAAGTTGAAAATGGAAAGATGGGGGAGTGCATCCTTGAGATGCAGATTACTTCAGCTGCTAGCAAAAGCACTGACATTGGCTGGAGCATGAAAAGTTCCAGCCCAGCAACCAACATGTTCTTGAGAGAGTACTCCAGCAAGGAGTATAAGGTCACCAGCACCAGCTTGGTGCCTCGCTGCCTGAAGGATTTTTGTCTGTGCCTGGAGAATTTTCATCTGCATCTTCTAGGCACTTCCCAGCAAAGAGGCATAATGTGAGGCATATTTGGCACAGATGTAAGAGTCAAAACAGGCAGGGAATCTGTGTGACTTTACCTTCACTGGGAAGTGAGACAAAGGTAAAAGGAGCAGGTATTCATTATGGAAGAAAAAAAAAATCCCTGCGATAGAGCACAACCCTCAGAACACAGACTGGATAATGGAAATGGCAGTGGGATTTTTCAAAGCATGAAAGTAACTTAGCAACATGTACTTATTTCCTGTTTTAGAAAAGGTGCTATGAAGGCATGAATTCCTAGGGGATGAATCATATATAAAAGACACACATTGTTTAGCTTTGGAATTGCATGCGGAATAACAGTGAGATAATTCAGCATATGTTGTCCTCCATTCATAAAGACCTGACGTGTTGATCACTTAGCTGGTGTGCATCCAAACAGAGGATGAAGCTGGAAAGTCCTCATGAAAGACCATTTTAAGTCTTTCTCCTCACATTTCTGTCAATGGCCTAACAAGTACTGCAGGCATAGATGAATCTTACAGAAAAGTAACTCCTGTTATATTAGGTTATATTAGTATGTTAGAAAACTAAAGTTAGAAAGTTCCTCAGTGTTCCTAGTTTAGTAAGCAATCATGTAATAACTTACTTCCAGGAGTCCAAAATCTAAAGAAGATGCTTGTTGCAGTTTTATGTTTGTTTGGGAAAGTGGAAAGCTCAGTGATTCAGGAATTATGTGTCAGTGAAATCAAAAGAAAATCATACTTAGCTAAGAAAATTGCCATTTTTTTCTTTACATGAAAACCATTCTGTTTTTGTGGTGACTTTCAATTTTGAAAGTCAACAATGCTTCTTCTGAAAAAAGCAAGTCCGAGTGGGCATAGTTTTATGAGTTGCATTGATGGCATTTATTGTTCAGCTATGTGTGAGATCTTTAATGGTCTCGAGCAAGCTAAACTCTATAGCTCTGTCCATAAACATACAAATATTGTTCCACCCATGTTGAAAGATATGTATTGACACTTAGCAATTTATGAGGTCATCGACCTTTAAAACAGGTCTCTTTTTCAAAATTTTATTGCTGTGTTGCATTGCTTGACTAAAAATAATTAACTCCCTACATTGTTTAATGACACTGCCAAACTACCAACAGTAAGGTGAAACAGAAATGTGAAACCTTGGAAAACTCTGCCTCCTGCTCATTGAGCTTTTTTAGATTTTTTTCTTGGAAAATAAAAGCTTTTTTTAAAAAAAATCATGAAGGTATAAAAATGTATAAATTTTGTATAAAAGGTATAAATCCTGAGGTATTCGTGTGGTCCAGTAACTGAAACACCCACACTGCCTCCTAATCTTTAATATATTTGTCCTCCCAACACCTTTGTGGGAGAGCTAAAGGACTTTTTTTTCTTCCAACAGATGGATATCAGAGACATGGAGTAAATAGGAGTGGACATGACATGGGCATTGAAACATGAAATGCTGCTGACACTAATATAGATAAGCAGGAAAACATTCTGGAAAACAGTTCTTGCAGCAAAATGCCCAGGTATGTAACTAGTTTTTCACCCCATAGGCAATACCCAAGCAACTCTTGATAATTACTTCTTGCTAAGTGTCTTGCTTTTCCTTTGCGTGATTATTGGAACAAACGAAAAACTAAACTCACCTGTCTATCCCTGCAGCTCGAGGTATCTGGGTACACCTTTTGTCCTCTCACATCATGCTGTCTATGGCATCCTGATGGAAAAATTCCACGTGCAAGCACTTGCAGATTTCTGGAAGAGCCAAACACTGCAGTCTAACGGATAAATTGTGAAGGATGAAAGCACAGCCAGCAATAAGACTATGGTCAGGAATTTAACAACTGATAATGAATAAATATGATACCTGACTGCTGAGTGAGACTGTGGAATAATACTCTTTTTTTGTATCTCCCAGATGGTTCAGTCTCATTAACTTGTCTTGAAATGCACGAGAAAATGGGATCTTTTCCCGTTCTCCTCTTTCTCAGAGTTTTTGTTTATAAACTTTTACTTAAAATGAATATAGGAATTTAGTCTGTCTTTTTGATTTCCCTTTTCACTTGCAGAATTAATAACCCAGTCTTACATAACAAAGATTCATCCCTCCCTGCAGCTTCATTTTCCCTGTGTCCAGTGGAAGATGGGAAATGGTTCAACCCAGGACAGAGCCACAAGGCGGGGCTTGGGAAAGAGTACTGAGAGTTTTTCTTGTGTCTTTTCTTGCCCCAGAGCCCAGGTCAGCCATATGTGTCAGTGGCTCTGTATCCAGTAAAAGTGCTCTGCAGCCATTTAAAAAATCAGTTCCCAGGGTTTCTGGCTTGCTCAGTTCTCTGCAAGTTAATGTGCACACAATTTCACAGCTGATTTCAACTCAAGCCACTAATGATGGTAATAAATGTCTTCCAATTTTATTAAGTCAGATGTAATTGGATATTTCAAAGAAACAAGAGGAACAGGACAGATTAGATCTGTGAAAATATGAGATTAAATTCCTCTTTCACTTGTGACAGCCCTATTTGAGTATCAGAATTGGTGCCTGTGTACTACTGATTTATCTATTTATCAGTAAATTGAATACCTGTGCACATATATAATAGACCTCAGCACTTTTAAAAGCAGTGTTTGCCTTGTTCTCTCTCGAAGGAAATGATAATTCATCACTTTGCTAGCACACGCCCCAGAGACAGAGGTAAATACTTTGCTTGGGAGGCGCTTCTTGTTCTGCCTGTGCCCATCATCTGGACAACTCTTACAAACTGAAACTCGCCGGTTTTGACTTAGTTTAAGGGGAAGAAAATCCAGCCACAGGCTTTTCACCTGTTCACAGCAATGGACAGCATTCCTCTGCCCCTAAAGTATGCTCTGAAAGAACACGTGTATGTTGTGGTGGGTATTAAAATTGACTTTTGGGTATTCTGGAGACACTCTGTGCTCCCTCCCTGCCCATGCCAGGAGTCTCTTCCCAGTGACTAGACACTGCCCACTGAATAAGAACCACAGAGACCCAAAAGCCTGCATGTCTCCAAGAGAATAAAGCATTATTGACAGGAAAAATGGAAACAATAACAAACGCATATTAACTTCAGGGCTGACAGGCTTTTACCTCAAAGTTAAAAGGCAGCAGTCAATGAAGTAAAAGCATGAACCATTTAGAAGACATTAATGGTAGTATGTCCTTGCAAGAGCCAAGTTGGTTGACTGGATTGAATTTTGAAGTGGAGGGTTATTATGATTGGTTTAAAAAAGTATTGATAGCTGTGCAAAGTTAATCCCATTCAGGTGTTGGAAAAGACCTGCATAGTGCCTAATGCATATATATATTTTAAGAGAGTCGCATTCTGGACTCACAGAGTCATACAGGCTGGAAGGGAGCCCTGGAGACTGCCTGGCCCAGCTCCCTGCCCAAAACAGGGTCACTGAAGCATGGAGTTGTAGATAGGAATCAAGATTTCACAGGCCAATAGCTTATTCTACTGAGCATCCTAGAAGAATTAACAGAAATGGAAACTACAGCATGATAATAAATTATATTATTTAAATTATTCTAACTCAATGAAAGTTGGGAATTACTGAGCTTTATTAGGCTGAAAAATGAATGGAGCAGTAAGGCTAGTTGTTACTTAACCAAGGATGATGTGTTGCAGTGTTACAGATATCATACGCTCCTTCACACCAGCACCCTGCCCAGGTCTGAGATTCCACTGCCTATAAGAAACACATAAAATGTTAAAATATGTAAGGAAATGCCCAGAGTAACTGTTGAAGCAGTCTGCATGGCAGTTAAGTTGGATCAATTGCTTTCACAAGAACTGGCTGCCTTATCTAAAGGAAAGGCATAGCATCATCAAGCTCCTTTCATGTTCAAGATGATGAATCATTTGAGTGTCACAGAAGAAAGTTATGCTTCTACAGTGGAGTCTGGACCATCCACTGTCAAATCCATTTTAATATCCCAAGTGGGAAGGACTTACCATCACTTACATTTTCCTTCAAACAATGACACTGGCTGAAGACTCTAGGTAGAGACCAGCAAAAAAACCGCCTAAAAATGGATGCCTCTAAAGGAAACTTATCCCAAGGGAGTTTGGAAGCAGATCAATATCATATTCTGAATAACTACCCAGCCTCTTATTAGTTTTTATTATTTCAAATGTATTGAACTTATAGGAAGAAAAGCTAAAAATTGTACAACTTTTGGTGTCTTTTTCTACTGCTCTTCTTTTTAACCACTTTTTTTTTTGTATGACATATGCACAGATTTGTATTGCTGAAGTCCAAGAGTGCATTGACCCATTTGTGCCTGAGATATGAATCCCTTAAGGTACTGTGCAGAATGCAGACTAGGTAACATTTTTGCAGCATGAGAAAAAAAACAAACCAACTGTAAGGCTGATCCCTTAAAAGACTGAATGTTTTGTTCCTCTTCCTTCAGCATGTGCTGCTCTAGCCAAGAATATTAACCTGAATAACAAAAGGGATGGCTGAAGGGGAAGTGCAAGATGAGGCTTAACATCCTCCAGGCCTGAACCTAAAGTACTTTCTGCAGCTGAAGCTGCTATTTGTTGCTAAGAGGCTGTTGTCAGTTCAGGGACACAGGAGCCTTTATCTATATTGCTTTGTCTATATTGCTTGAAATTCAAGGAGAGTAAATTACTGGAGTTACAGCGTGAAGAGTGTCTTGTCATATAGGAACACCCAGAAGATGTTCTTGTAGGCATCCTTGTGAAGGTCCATATTTTCCTAGTTGTTAAGGATTCACTCCTTAGTAGTGAGTGTCCTTTGAAAGCCTTGAAAATGTTTGAATTTCACCCAGTCAGGCCATTAGACAAACGTGCTGTTAGGAGGAGTGAGGAGGAGTGGAGCAGCCAGCCTCACTGGCTTGTGGTGCCTGGGTCAGCTGAGCCTCAGGAGACCACAGAGTAGAAAAAGTGTCTCTGCTTGCACAGTTCACCACCCCCCATGGGACAACTGCATCTTTCTGTTTTCCCTGGGTAGACTCAGAGCCTTTGCTCAGGCCCAGTTGTGACTTCATCAGTGTAAGATGAAGTATCAAGGCAATGGCTGGCCAAAGTGGTGTAATTACCAGGGGTAATTGCCCTGGCATTGGACCGCGCAGGTGTTTGTCCCAGGCTGCACCCATGACTGGTAGGCAGGGACCCACTGGTGCCCTGACTCTGGTGCTGAACACTTCTGGGGCCACTCACAGACATGCTAAAATGAGAAAAATGGTGACTCATGCAAATAAGGGCTGGCCCTCTGGTCAGAAGGATATGCTACCAGATACAAATAGGCAACCTGAAGCATACACTTTTTTTTTTCACTGCCCTCCTTGCACGAAAGAAGCCGTTTAAGGCTCAGAGAGTGTTTCCCATAAAGGCAGAAGGGAGTAGGTTAGTGGCTTCCTTCCTTAATGGGACATGGACCGTGAGGCTCCCTTGGCTGTGTCGTGACAGGGGCAATGAAGGAAGGAAGCACATAACACACAGCCATCCTGCACGCACCAAAGGGGCACGGAGGAAGAGTTAGAGGTTGTGAGCTGGGAATATCTGGGCTGGAGAGTAAAAGCCAGGTGATCTCCAGAAGGGGCCAGAGATCCCCCTCAGCACTGCTGCTGCATCTGTGAGAACACCCAGGAGCTGAGTCGCTCCTGCACCTCTTGGGCAACACCTATTATCCTGCCGTCCTGCTTCTGACATGAGTCAAAGGGCCAGGCTGTTCAGGGAAAACGCAAGCAGGAGACAGAGGGAGAAACTTCGAAATGAAGCTAACTAGTCAACAGATACTCTCCTCTCTCCCAAAAACCCTGAAGGAAATATTTGTATTCACAGTTTTTCACTCTATCTGTGCTTATATACCTATTATCTGTCTTAGAAACATGTAGTAGTGTCAGGTCAATGTATCATTTATTATCTTCTATACATAAGCTTACTTCTATGTTCAGCCTTACTATTAAATGAGCAGGAAGCAAGCAACAGTCACTGGTTTTGGTGGGAATTTCCCGATATTACAGCTTGCTTTATATTTTAAATAATACATAGAATTGGAAAAACACTGTGCCTACAAAGATTGAAGTGAAATTCATAAATTAAGTATTATTCCAGTATCTAATTACACTGAAATCTGAAGGAAATGAGATAAAATCTAGGTGAGATGAATTCAACAATAAAACTCTTATTTACTCTTGTGGTATGTCTTTCCTAAAAAAATACACCAGATTCACTAAAGGATTAAAAGCAAAGATGAGAAAGAAAAGAAAGTAGGTGAAAGGGGCAACAAATGAGCAAAAAAAGGAAAGATAGTAAGTTTTTCTGCTTAAATAGAACCTTTTGGTAGGTTACAGATTGGTGTAAGAGAGACTCAGAATACTTTTCTTTTTTTAATTTGTGTGTCTCATGGCTCAAAGATGAAACACTGGAAACATCTGTGCTCTTTTCTGCCCTATTTAAATCACTTCAGGACAAATTCATCCCTGTTGTAAGTGGGTGTAACTCTGTTCAAGCCAGTGGAGTTGCACCTGCTTACACTAAGGCAAAATTTGGCTCAGTTTGGATCCAACATTTGGAAATAAGAATGAGAAGCTTGGCATATATATTCCTGTTATTTCATCTGGAATCTTATAAAGCCTGAGATTAGTTTATCCAATAGATTTACAGCTTGAAAAATATTTTATTCTGCTATCAACTCAGTCTCAAGCTCTCCCTTTCCCAGCTCCCTTCATCTTTCTTTCCTCCTCTCTCTGGGCAGGAGGATTGGTCCTGCCTTGGCCCATGTTGTCCTGCTGCAGCCAGTGGGGAGCACAGCTAATAACAGCACATGCTTATTGATCTCCACAGTGCTCCACAGGACGTTGTTCCTGTTGGTAAGGCTGGTCCTGCTGCACTCCTCTGCCAACTTCTCCTCAGATGTGAGCACCTGAGGAAGAGGAACACTTCCTGTACCAGCATTGCCAGTGACTGGCCTGCAGTGTCTGGCATCACTGGGAAGGAGGAAGTCTGGTTTCCTCCCTTAATTACTAAAGAACTGGTAGAGAGGCTTGTGTGGGAAGAAGAGTAATATCTTTTTTGGTTTTTTTGTTTTTGTTTTTGTTTTTTAACTCTTGCAACTTTGTACATCTACATTTCTTTAGTAGTCACAAGGGACAAGTAGTTAAGACTGGGAACTGGTAAGCTTTTAAAGGGATGTCTTTCAAAGAAATGCAAGCCTGAGGAAATGTCGAAGATCCTCCAAACCAAACCCACCCATTCAGAAAAAGCCTGAGTAAATAGATAGCCTGTGCAATGGGTTGGGAAAGTCAACAAACTCGGGCTCTCTCACAGGAAGGCGGAAGTGAATTCCTGAATCAAGGATTCTCTCCTGAGGAGACTCTGCCCACAATCCTGAGAAGTATGGAGTTACAGCCTGTTAATGCAGTTTTGTCACAGCCCTCCAGAAAGAGTAGTCAGAGAAACCCAACCTGGAGCCAAAAAGCATCTGGCTCTATAGAGCAGGGGAGCTTGTGCTGTGCTTGGAAATGACCAGCAAGAGAGATTAGTCTTTGCATTACATGTTTGTTATGTTTGAACTTTGGTATATGTGCACAGATAGGTGTATGATACCCCAGCTTTCAGGGGTAACCAAGTGAGCACATTGTCACAATCCAGGAAGGGCTCTGAAACCACTGGTAACATTTGCAGACTTGGCAGATGGTAGGAAACACTGCTTGAAGAAGAGGAAAAAAACATATGGCTCATCCGGGAAGGTAGTGGTCTCTCTTGGATTAAGCACTTGCAGAATCACAGAATGACTGAGTTTGGAAGGGACCTGTGCTGGTTTGGGCTGAGGTACAGTTAATATTTTTCATAGTAGTTAATATGGGGCTATATAGTCTGGATTTGTGCTGGAAACAGGGTTGCTAATTCAGGGATGTTTCTGTTATTGCTGAGAAGCACTTTCACAGCCTCAGGACCTTTTCTCCTCTTCACAGCCCCCCACCCCCCCCCACCCGCCACAAGTGAGGAGACTGGAGGTGCTCAAGAAGTTGGGAAGTGACACAGCCAGGACAGCTGAACCCAACTGACCACAGTGCTATCACAGACCATATGGTGTCATGCTTAACCTACAGAGCTGGGGGACAAAGTTGACCAGTGTTCAGTTGGTTGGTGATGAGCAATTGTTTTTCATCTGTATCATTTGTCTTTCAGCGGGTTAATTTTGTGCCTTTTTTTTTTTTTTAAATTTATCCTTTGCATTATTTTATCACTATTGTTGTTATATTATTGTCATGGTTAGTATTATTGTTGTGGGTACTAAATTGTTTTTATCTCAACCCACAAGTTTTCTCACTTTTTCCCTTCCAATTCTATTCTGTTTTGTCCTGACGGGTGAAAAGTGAATGAGCACCTGGGTGGTGCCTAGTTGCCAGTTGTAGTTAAACCACAACATTACCTCTGCAGGTGACCTGGACCAAACCCTCACTTCAAGTGGGCTCATTTTGCCCAGGACCATGCCCAGACAACTTTTGATATCCTCAGGGTGGGAGACTCCACAACCAACCTGTGCCAATACTTGATTAATACTGCCCTGGTAAAACCTCACAGCCCAGCATCCCTTTGTCTTTCAATCACAGGATTGTCATTTCAGCCCCATCTCAGCCTAGCAAGGGAAACCTTGCCTATGTGGGATAGTAGGTGGGTCACCAGAAGGGTCAGAAAGGTGTTTATGCCACCACAGGGCACATTATCCTATTGCTTCCCTTGTCACTACCATATTCACATGACTGTGCAAGTTATATCTATCCGGAACACAGCACAAACCATGAAATTCAAAAATTAATAACTTAGATTTTCTCCATGTGGATAAAAAGCAGTTTTCTGAATTTAATTAATAGATACGGTCCTGTCATCTGAGGACCATCAGAGCAGCATCTCCTGGTAGATGTTTAAGAATCGGCATTGCCACCAGACCTTCATTTCCTACAGGAGGGAAAACAAGTGCAGGTTAGCACATGTGCATCTACAAGTGCACCTGCAGCATCTACCCCAAATCTCCACCTAAATACAAGCTGGTCAAATGATCTACCTTGTCTTTGCTTGTATGATGCTTTTCTCACTATGTGGTTTTTACAAAGACTGTTTTATTAAACTTTTTTCAGCAAGAAGGCGGCAGAAGCTTGTTGATAACATTGTCCATCTCAGGATAAAGCTGAACACATTATTTGTAAAATGGTGAGGCTTGGCTTTTCTGAAGAAAGCTGTCAACATGAAAACCTGTTTGAAAAAAAATGCTATTTGCCTATAAAAAATTTTGTCAGTAATGAAGAATCTACTTTAAAACCACAAAGAGCAATCAGCTCACCTTCCAATTCCTTCTAGAGTTTTCCTGTTTAAAGTACAATGGATTATTTTCTAGCAGCGTGCAAATAGCAAGTTTGAATCAACAACAAACTAAAGAAGAGCACAAAGAAACAGAGAACTGCACCACCCAGAGCAGGGCAGTGAGAACCAAGAAACTTTTTATTAAAGAAGACATAAATTCTTGTTTCATGAAAAAGGAGGAATTTTGCCATTTACTTCAAACTGCTATGCTGTGATGCATAAGAATTTGAATCTAAACACAAAAACACCACACTAACATTTTGGACACTGAGGAGAACAAGATAAATTAGTCGTCAGCAGACGTGAGATATTGCATATTTTTTTGGCTCTGTTTGGGATCTTTTGGAGCCGAAAACTTTGATAAGTATGCTTGCTGTTATATTTTACTTTATCCAGGAAACAAGTTAGCTTTTCATTTTTTCCTCATATGTTCAGAAGGGATTTTTACACTTAGTAAGTTTGCAATAAGAAAGATGAAAAGTCAAGTCCATTGTGGTGTGCCTTGGATGAAAGCTTAGCAAGGATCAGCAAAAAAATTTTAAAGAACATATCAGATTGTTTATTCTATGATAAGTCATAGCTAGAAGCTAACTCCTTCCATGAAGAAATCAAGAAGTACTTCTCCTTATTATAAATGGTTTCTAGCATCTCTGAATTTTCTTCCTGTCATGTGGACTGGTGGCAAGATCCAGCCAGTGTAACTCACACAGAGATTAATTGTGTCATACTATTTAACTGATGCATAAAATCTAGAAAGTAATTTGTCCATCTTGGTTTTGATGACACTTATCTCAGTTTTTTATATTCCACCAAGATGTGAAATAGAACCATCAAGTTTCAGCTGTCACTGGCACCCAGGTTCCATTGAAGCCACTTATTTTCAAGACTGAAATTTACCCAGAAAGCAGAAGTACTTTTGTCTTTCCTGCAGATGTTTGTGTGACAAGCCTATCAATCTGTACAGTTGATTGTGATTCCACATGCTTGTAAAAAGCATGCTCATAGCTGCCTGTGGTAGTTATTTGCTTTGTTTTGACTAGCTCCATTACTTATTTTCTTTTCTCTCCCAGTCAGAGAAAAATAAAATTGCTGATAAACAATACTACAATGAAGTGTTCAGAGTTGTGAATTGAAGAAGCTGAGAGGGAGAGGGAAATAGAGGGTAATTTTATCATGTATCCTTGACCTGAAGTAATAATAAATGTGAAGTCTGCATCATCATGGGTGATGTTTTTATATACATATCATATTTTAGATGGGTTTGGGAGAGAAACGCATAAAATTGATTGACTGGTGATGTGGCAGTAATTATGCAAATAAAGCAAGTCAACCATAAAACACTTTAGAGGGGAAAAGGTAGTTCAGTAACAAGTAAGCATAAAAAAATGTGGTTATTGCATCTATCCTAATGCCCTGACATCTCTCCTGCCAAAGCATGAAAGAAATGGATGTTGTGTAACAAAATTAAAACTTTATAAAATGTCAGACGAAGGTCATAAATTACTTTTCCTTATAAAAAGCATGTCTTTAATTGTTGACTTTGTCTTTCTTACAATTTTATTCAGTCTTGGGCAAAGTTCAGTTTTATGAGTCCAGCCTTGTGCAGCAAACACACCTTTGCTCTGCTGCTTTACTGCAGCGCTAATGGTTCGTTTGCCTTTGGGGGCAGGGGAAGGTAAGGGCTGCTGCAATTCTAGCCTTTCCCGTATGCTGCTTAAATGAGAACCCTGAAGTAATAGTTCATTGAATCATTCCATGAATTATTCTCAGTTGATGCAATAGTAAGTAATGGCGGAATGTTCCCTCACTGCCCACTCCACAGCCCCCGTATTCTTGCAGCTGCAGGAATTGTGGTACAAAATGGTGGATACTTGAGAAGGGAGGAAAAAAAAGAAATTGCACACATTTTCATCCTGATTCCAAATGAAGCCTGAATAAAAATGCTATCCAATTTTCTTTTTCCTTGTCATTCACTTTCTTGTGTCCAAAATGTTTTGATCCTATCACAGGCCATGTGTATCTCTGTATGTCATCATGACCCCAAACAAACTCAACCAAATGTCCAAAGACCTTCCTCAGCATGTGGACCACATGCTTCTGGGGGATCTAGGTTTTGAGATATTAGAGACAGTCATTTATCGGAAGAGGCTTGACAGGGTTCAGCTCTGCACAGTATCTCCAAAAGGTGACCTAGGAACCATCAAATGAATCTAATAGGATCAGGGTTCATGGGAAGCCAAAGGGGGTGGTTGTTCTCGCAGCAGGTGCTAGCTGTGCAGTTTCTTGTCAAAAGACACTGTGGGTGCACATGGCTTACATGGGCTCAGTGAGGAACAGAACAAGCTCTGGACAAGAGACCCATTGCAAGCTACTACATAAACAAACTGGGGTGGCTAGGAAAGTCCAAAACATTCTGAGCTGAAAATGGTCAGTCTGCAAGAGAATTAAAGGAAAACATACATACTTGTCCTGTTCTCATGCTTCCAAAACAAAAACAGGCAGTTTTTTGTAAACAGTTTTGTAGATGGAGTATTGGGCTAAAAGGATATTTGGTCTGAATCAGTACCTTTGCGTGGATGTTTTCCCTACAATTAGACTGCTAAATGCTTTTTTTGCCATCAAGATAGGACATAATAAATATATAAAAAAGTGGGGTTAAATCTTGGACCTTTTGGTCTCTCAAGGAGAAAATTACTCCTACCTCCATTGTTTCACAACAACTTACAGAGATTAGTTGAAACCAAGACTGAAAAGGTGAAGGTGAGGAATCTCAGCTGCTCTCATATAATCATGCTAAAAATGATTATATAGCATTATATCGACCATATAGTCCAATAGTCAACATTAAACCAACAGATGTGTATAAACAGTGATTTTAATACTGTATGATGAGACTGATAGGTCACCAAGCAGCAAACACCATGTCATGACATGTGAAGGCCTGTCTGCTCTGGAAAACCAGGAGTTCCTGCCCTATCCAGCTTTCATGGTGACAGTGCACATACATTTATTCTTTTTCTTATTTGGTTACCATGCAGGTTTCTGGAGCCCTTGTCAGCCATGAAGTCACACAGACAGATAGACAGCCACAATGGTGACAACTATCATGGCTCCAGTAAACACAGTAGCTCGGTGCCACCAGGTGAGATGCACAGAACTTGGTAAGGCCATGCTCTTTAGCCCTATTGTCATCTGCATTTAGTCCAGTCCAGCTGAACTAACACAAAAGTAGCTTAGGAAATACATATTTATTTTCTGACACCAATGGCCAGTATAGTGAGGAGATAGTCCTTCAACAGAGGACACATAGGGCACCAAAGAAAAGGCGTCATTTCAGCCCATGTCCGGCAGCTAGTCCAAACACAGAAGCATAATTCCTGATGGAGTCATTTAGCACTTAAAGGTAACTAGCAAGCAAGTGAGAAAAAAAATGTCCATCTCTGATTTAAAAGCAATGTTTGAACCTGGCACAGCAGAAACAATAGGCTGTTTCCCAAGTGGAGATCAGGTATGTTTATTTTACAGAAATATATGGGTTTGTGACAATCAAAAGCAGATGTTCATTAACAGGCAGGACGTAAGTAGGTTTCCAAGGCATAAAGCATGAGGAGGGCAAAGAGGCAAAACATTCAATCTCCTGCCTTCCACCTGAATCTGCCCAGCCCCTTAAATCAGTTTTCAACAATGCTTTTTGATTTTCATTTTCTTAAGTAACAGCTATGTAGATGCTGCTTCTGCTAGCCTTGCAAAACAAGTATTTTGAGATAATTTTGTTTCCTATTTCAGGATATTTCCTACTTGCTTGCCTTTAACTTGACCCACGATCCAGAACTAGATTTGAATTCTGATGACTGAAGATGTGCAGAGCTGAGAGATTTCTTTTATAAACCCACTGCAACCTTCAGTCTGAGTTCCTTCAGAGCCTCCATGTGCTCAGATACCATGTTTGGTACAGAGGGATTCCTGTGGACGTGTTACTCCTTATACAGCTCTTTTGTGTCTCAACAGTTTGAAACTCCCTGACTGGAGGTGAGTGATGTTGCACTAGACCAGGGCAACCTTATTTTAAGCAGGAACTGTCAGCAGAATCAGTGCAAGGTCAGCCACTCCACTTGTTCCTTTCAGGAAACTATTCCTCCTACAGACACCCTTACACTAAACAAACCCCCTCAAATACATATGCTGCAGCATTCCTCCATATGCTGGCGTCATGAAGACTGGCAAAAATGCCATGGCAGCAAATGTTAGCAGACTTCCAGACCAAATCAAGTCCCATTTTCCCTTGTACAAGGACAATTCCAAAACTCCAAGATAACTTGCCAGTTGGCTGTGTTTCTCTTCCCAAACAGTGTGGCAGAGTATTAGCAAAAGAAAGTCCCAGGAGTGTTTTTTCCCCAGGGAAATTGATTGATAGAACTGGTAACTGGATCCAACACACTGGCAAAACAATTATTTTTATCAGTTGACCCTGAGTATGCCTATAAGATCATGGTTTTTAATTTGTGTCTACAAGTGCATCTGAATCGCAGTTCCAAACCAAACTGAGGTCTACATGTTGCAGATCAGTCACTTGAGTGCTTTAAAAAATTTTAAAAAAGACAAAAGAAACAGGGTGGATTTTGACTTGTGAAAATTCTCCAAATAGAGCTCTGTGTCCACTTTTCTTCATCAAAAAGCCTGAGACATCTCTGTGTCCCACTCACATGGTTCACACTCCCAGAACATGTATGGTCTCAGACCAAGAAGGTTGGTTTCCCACTAGATTATGTGGCCTATGAATTACCCACAGTGAAAATGCTCATGAGCCCACCTTGCAAAGCAACTTTGAAGGGGAAGGGACCCAGCTCCTTAGCTGCAGCTTTTCAAGGGTAATGGTCACAGTAGCAGAATCCTAGTCCTAAATCCTGCACAAACCTTCCAAACCTGCACAATTATACAATACCACTAACGTAAAGTAAATAATATTTGCTACCTGAAGCAGTAATGACTAATTAGAATTTGAGTCCTGGTTCTCATCAACAGTGGCTCCTGGGTCCATGATACCCTGAGAGAGAGGTGGCATAAAGAAACTTGAGGACAAATTAGGGAAGGACTCTAGGGACTCCAGTGGGCCAAGGAGCGCTTCAAGGTCCCTCTATACATGGTGCAGAGAAGCATTTTGGCAAGGTCAGGGAGCAATGGGCAGGTAGATTCCACTCCTGGCACAGACCTTGAGGCCATATGAGTGGTTAATAGGTCTATCATCCACATCCACAGGGGATGCAGGACCTGGACTCTGAGCCATGGAGCTGTTTCTGCATCCCCGGCTCTGCTTTGCTTCCAGTGCCTAATCCCTGTGCTGCAGACCATGGGACAGGGCTAACAAAGTTAAAACAGGTATTTGACACCACAAACCTTATTTCACTGTGTTATGAAAAGTCACACAGGGCAGTCTTTATTTTCTAGGCTCAGCATTCAGAACAAACACACTGCTATAATCTTTAGCAAATACATTTTTGCTTGCACAATAAATCTGTTCAGAAATCACACATTTCCATTCAAACTAGTCACTAAAGAGTCACGTGTTGGGGCCTATCTCTGCTTTGTGCTGACACTGCATGGGCAGAGAATCACGTGCCTTCATGAAAACATATACCCAGTCTTGAGGCAGGACTTGGCTCAGGGTCACATAAGACTCATCCATATTTCATTTCATGTTTACTCTTCTTTCTTCACCAACCAGTCTTGAAATATGTCACTTCCATGCCAGCAGACCAAGACACACCACAAATACTTGCCAAGTGGCTGTATCTAAGCTGGGAAATAAAATGGGTGATTGTACAGTTGGAGGAGTAGTACTGCAAAGTACAGCCTATGACCCTCTAGCTAAGCTCTCACTCTCCAAAGCAGGGGACCAAAAATCCAAACCAGGAGCAATCCCTAGCCCGGCTGCTTTTCCCTAACCATGGGCAGCAGTTGGTAAAGTGTTAGGTAAAAGAGTGGTAAAGAGCTGTCACACATTGACTGTGTCCTGGCCCTGGTGAGTCCACCAGCTGGGACATCATCTGAGACCTGGAAAGTGCTCAATAAATGTCTTCTCTATGAATGACTCCTGTGAAATTTTAGGGAAACTAGAGAGGATTTCTAATCCCTGTTGATCCATAAAATGGGGATAATAAACCCCACCGTATGTCTCAGCAGTGGAGGGAGGACAGAGCATTTTCCAGCTTGAAAGTAATGGGAAAACATGAGAGCACCCTGGCTGTACAAGTGGGTCTATTCCACTGTGTTTGATAATTTTCATTCGAATGGAGAGCAAATACTGATTTAAGTGAGTAATTCATAATCAGAACAGAACTTTGGCTATTGCATTAGATTACAAATGAAGCCAGTCATCTGCATTGGAAATAGGGATCTTTGAGATAAACAGGAATATATACCTTTAAAATACACAGTTAAAAATACACTTCTGAAATGAAGTGCTTTGCTTTTTATTTTTTTATTGGTATGTATCTTTTTTCTTCTTTCATTTGTGTGAGTGAAACATGATTATCCATTCTATTTTTATGACCTACTTATTGCTGCTGTGTGAAATGATATCACGACGTGAACTTCAGTAGACACCATTTTCTTATACTGAAGAATCTAATAAATGGGGTGAAAAAAATTCAGGAAGTGGTTTTATTCAGTGCTGTGGATTTAAAGATTTTTCCAGTCCCTCGATTGTCCAGAAATATATGGGAGACAGACCTGTAGCTGGGAACAAATCAAATGAAATGCACAGGATGGAACAGAGGGAGAGAAGGAGAACAAAAGGGAAGGAGTGGAAGAAGGAAGGAGGGAAAGGAAGCAAGAAGAAGAAACCACCTAGACTGATGTTCCCTTGCTCACTCATGCACCCACATGCCATTACAGCATTTACAAGTTAGCAGCTCTACTGGATGCAAAGCACCCCTGATTTTCAGACTTCAGTGCTGAAGATCCTCCAAATTTTGCAGCTCACATGTAGAGCTACATAGAGATATATGCTTGGAATGCATAGTGTAGCTACAGTTCTTCCAACATGCCTGGTCTTCCCCTTTTACATTAGATTTCCACTTACAACCTGAAAGGTATTTACCATCTAGGTTGCCCAGCCAGCGACTGTATTTTCACCTTGTGGGAAGGTCTAAGTGCAAGGGAAGTGTGATGGAAAGCTCTTAGTTTCTGAAGAGTTCACCAGCCCCAGCAGGACTTTACCTCTGGGCAACATAGATTAGATAGCTGCAGGCTCTCCTTTGGAACTCATACACAAGACTATTCTGTGAAAAAGCTTCTGAGCAGCATTGAGGCTTTTGCAAAGTCTAGTGCATGAAAGACACTCAAATGCATATACTTCATGGGGTGTGGGAAGCTGTAAGTGCAAAACTACATCCACTGCTGCCACAGGGTCACAAAACTGCAGTGATGCTAGTAGATGGAGAATGAACACTTGATACCAGGTGAGGGTCAGCTGCAAAATATCTGTCCTTCCATGTGGACAGGTTAACCGGAAGGACAGTTAAAGAACAATATCTGATGATGTCAGTGGTGTTTATGACATGCCCTTTAGTTACCCTTACCAGTAAATCAGTGTGTGCACTTTAGTACTGCAAAGTAGGGCATACCTCAAAGAAAATAATACCTCTGTTGATTAGCTAATGAATATGATACCAGAGAACTCAAGGAGCCTGTTCACTATTGCTCATTTTAAATAATAATGCTAATTAAAAACATACTGCATACCTCAAGTCCACTGCTTAAATTTTCAGACAATTAATCTCTCACATTCATTCTTTCAATTATCTGTTCTATATTTATTAAAAGAAGGATGCTGTCCTGTTCCCTGGCTACATGCTTAATTCGTAGACGCACAGTAGTACACACAGAACAGAGGAGTGAATCTGATCTTATCTGTGTCTGGAAAATGAACCTGCCTTCTCTATAGGGCCAGGGAATCCTTCTCAGGATGCACACTGTCCAAGCCTGCTGAGTGAGGCACAGCCTTGGTGGTCATGTATCAGGGGCCATCCTGCAGCTGAGGGTGAAAGCCCAAAAATACAGTGTTGGTAGCTTCCTCTTTCCCCCATTCACCTGCTGATGAGACTGAAGACAGTGTGGCTAATGAATTAGGTGATTAAGAGAGCTCAGACAGTGACTACTGTCTCTCCCCAGAGCTTTTACCTTGTCTCCTTACATAGCTAAGTCCCCTCTCTGCTTAGACTGATTTTACCTCAAAGATCCATTTAACCTGAGCCATATTTCCGTAAACTCATATAGACTTTCTGGGCTGGGTTATGCCCTTCTGAAGGTCTGAAGGACTCTTTTTTGGGGGAAGCTGTCTTCAGAACAGCATGTAGCCACAGTGTCTGTGGGTGTCTAAAAGTATTCTCAAATGCAAGCAGGGGAAGTGCAGACCATGCCAAAATTATTGCAACAAGAAGTCTGTAAAATTATAAATTTCCATTAACTCCACTAAGAAGTTTGCTATCAATAGAAGATACAACCAAAAATTCATTTTCTCAACCAAGGAGGTTCTGCAAAATATTTGCATTCCTGTCAAAGAAGCCTGGCTGTAATCAAAATTAATTGGTTTTGAAAACCAGATACTTTCAACTCATGAAATTAGATCAGCAAATTAAATACATTCAAAAACTTCTGCTGAAAAGACTTGATCTTCTGTTCACACTACAGCTTCTGGTTCATCCTGCTTTTTCTCTTGTGCTGCAGCTGTCCTTAATCGGAAGTCTTCTCCCTGAAAAAGTTCCCACTGCTTTCTGTTGCAGTGCCTTTTATTAGGAGAGCTTCATCTGACCCTTACTATCTTGCTTCCTTCCCACCCATGCTGAGTAGGTAGCACACACATTTTTTTTTAAACCCAGGGAGTATCTGTTCTCCTTTAAACAGGCCATTTTTGCTCAAAACTGAATTTCTGGGCCCAAAGTGCAAGTTCTCTCAGCAGCATCCCAGATGAGCACTGCTCTTCCGCACCACCACTTGGGTGCTGGAGGTGGAAGCTTGACACCTGATGCCCCAACAACAAGGGGTTGACTTGTCCTCCCCCAGGTACAGGTGGTAAACTGGGCTTTTGGTGGCTCTGGTAGCTCTGGCACCTGGCAAGCCCCTGAACCACAGAATGGCTGGCTCAAACTGCCTGGAAAAGCTAGCTGAAGCCTGCCCTGAATTCCTCTGCCTTTTACAGGGCTCCTCCCAGTGTCTGGGGTTTGATCTAGGTGGCTGCCTCATTAATTACAAAGGTGTCAAACATATACTCCTTGCCTTTGTAACTAACACAGCTTTCACACTGAACCATGCTACTCACTGCTTCCCATGTGCTTGCCTGCTTTAGCTGATCATGTTTTAGGGCTGGGCTCATCTCTTTTAAAGGCTCCTCATAAATCAGAATTCACCTCTGCCACTGAGCTGTGAGGAGTTTCACTCCTGAATGCAAGGGGAGCGAAAGCAGGCCTAAGGCTGGGAGGGATATGGAAGATCTTAGTGTAAATCTATAGGAATAGAAAGGCAAGTTTAAGATTGCTTCAGAGCTGTGTATGGCTGAAACCTCAGAATTAACGTTTCACTCCCATACATTTCCCCATTAATGGAGTACATTGAATCATGAGTGAAGCATCCTGACCACCTTTTAGGTTGCCTGGAACAGGAAAAGTAGAGTATACACCAACACCATAGTGTTTCAATACACAACAGGTGTGAAATATGAGTCTCTTTCCGCTTTTCCCTGAGTTTTTTTACATGTGGCTAAAGTTAATCCTTTGCTTTAGATAAGAAAGAGTTTTGCAGTGTGACAGATTTGACCTTGTTGCCCAATCCTGAAGCAAGCGCTCCAGCTCACATCCCCAGCTACCTGTCCAAGAGAAAACTGCACACAGAAAAGTGAACTTGCAGTGGGATCAGGACTGGTTTACAATGGAGAAGGGGTAAGGCACACATCTGTTGGTACATGTCCATGTCTTCCCTGATGAGCTTGGACACAGAGAAATGGCAAGATATCAGTATCTTGTTTACAAAGCCCAAATCCGCTGGAGTCTATGCTTAAAGTTTCTTACTTTTGCTGAAAACTGATCACAGAGGCTTAGAAAACTAGCTGGTTTTCCTGAATTTCCTGCTTACACAAAGCTTTCATTTAGTCCTGGAATTTTATCACTACTCAGAGCAAAGCATAAGATGGGGTAACAAAGTGGGAGCTCTAAGGACAGCCTTGGCCTCCTTCTGCCTATAGCACATTTAATTCTAATAGTGCTTTCTGAGAAGTTGCCTTTTTTAATTTTCTTAGAGTCCCTGAAGTGTACAGAGTAAAATTGCTCCATGCCTATTCTGAGTGTTGACACTTTTTTTAAAAACACCTTGAATGTATCACTTGGTGGTTGCAATAAGAATAAACATTTTTTTGCTCAAACTTTTAAGCAACTTTTTTTTACTCCTTTTGTTAAAATAGTAATGCTATTTTTCCAGTGTCCAGGCTCTCACCTTGATCTGGGGAAAAAAAAAAAGACATATCAAACTACAGGACATCACCTTGTTTTAAGGAAGGGAGCATTGCTGTCCTTGGGAGCCTGTTTCAGGCTGAAAAGTTCCCAATAATTTAAAATAAAATAAATTTAAATGAACCTTGTGAAATACTTCATTAACTCTGAGAAGAACAGAGGGTATGCCTTATTTCTTGTCCAAATCATGAAAAGCCAAAGAGGGGCCCCGGGCCCAGAGTGCACAGTGTTGGGACAGGTAGGTCTGCCCAGACCTCACAGGTGCTGCTTTTCATCGCTGTCACTGAACTAGAGGTGGCACGTCATCCCAGCACTTCTATTTTTAATAAATATTGATTAAGGTAAAATGGAACAATTGCAAGCAATTGTGGGTTATGGTAGCAAAAAAACCCAGAGAGTAAGAGATCTAATTTTAAGAAAATGCAGACACGTGCACACACACACACGGAGAAGATGGGGGTTCCCTGCCTGCCAGGGGTCCTTCCAGGCTCAGAGAAGGCCAATTGCAGCTTCTTGTTCCTCAGGCACCTTGAGTCACAGTGATCAGAGGCTGCCTGCGAGCAGCTCCTCATGATGCTGTAGTTGAGGCACAGCAGATCTTCCCTCCACCAGGCCTCCTTTGCTCTCTCCTCCCCAGGCCCCTGGCCAAACACGCACACCCTCTCCTGTCAGCAAGGCCACTCCTGGGAGGCACGTCTGCCAAGCTTGTGCAAAATCCCTTCAGAGTGCAAACGCTCACCAGGATCTGCCTGGCTGGTTTGGGGCTCCTCTCTACTGCAAAGGGATCACGTAAATGACCAGCCAAACAGACAAAGCACATCCCTTCCCTCTCGTGCCACAAGACTGGGTCCTCTGTAAGCAAGGCGTAAAAAGCAGCATTATTTTAAGTGCTGTTTATTTCCAATGAGAGCAACAAGTAGAATTGGGATCCCAGTTGGGGTTCAGTGCACTAACAGAAACCTCCCATCTTGCTCTTTATTTTTTTTAATTGCCACATTCATAAGGTGACTCACATGTCTCTGTTCCGGCTTCAGGCTGTGGTCTTCACAGCATCAAAAGGTCACAGACTGAAGACCTGCAGACTGCAGTCTTCAGAAAAAGTTTCCTTCCTGCTTCTCCAAGAGCTAAGCAGCCCCTGTCTGTGTGCCATGCCATAAGAGGGGACAGAATTTCAAGTCTTGTTTGTTCAACTTTGAAACATGGCTTTTTCTTCTATAGAACTCAGGTTGTACTTAATAGGAAACAATAAAGACGCAGTGCAGTTTTGGAGAGGAAATAGGACATTTTAGGTAGGAAAAAAAATTATTACTTATGCTGAAACTGGGTCAAAACACCACAGTGTTTACCACGGCTCTCAGGAAGAGTGCCATGGTTTTTTTAATAGCAACAAAAATTCAAGATCTCAGCATTGGGTCTCATCCCAAAAAGTAATATGGTTTCAGACCAAATGGAAACTAATCCAGCCTATAAATCATGATGCAGCAGACGTAACCCACTCAGTCCTGAACCCAGTCACTTTTGGTTGGCTAAAGCTGATCTTCCAGCCAGCTTTGTTGCAATGGATGCACAAGAGATGGAGCACTCATCTTCTTCCCTTACTATGGTTCTCATTCCTAATTATGGTCATTGTTTTAGCTGAAGATAAATTATCTTTTTAATTAATCCAACTTCACCTTCTGGCCACTAGATCTTACTATGTCTTTCTCTGCAAGGTCAAAGGCCTCCTAGCACTTATCATTTTCTTTCCATGAAGAGACTTACTACACCAATCACATTTTAGTCTTCCTTTTGCTATTCTAAGCAGACTGTGATCTTTAAATTTATCAAGACTAGATATTTTCCCCAGTTCATAAATCATTTCAGTGGTTCTTTTCCCCATCTTTGCCAGTTTTTAAACACCCTTTTCAAACGTGGATGCCAGGTCTGGATGCAGCATTCCAAAGTAAAACTACCTCCTTACTCCTACTCACTATTTTCCTGATTCTACAAGGAGTACATTAGAACTTTTGGTTATGACATTTCTTTGAGGACTCTTGTTTGACTGCGTGCCCGCCCAGGCACCTAAGTTTATAAGTCAAAGGTTGGACTCAATGATCTTGAAGGCCTTTTCCAACCTAAATGATTCTGTGGTTCTATGAAATTCTACTCCCCTCTCCTACATAGGATACCAACTTCCACCAAATATCTTTAAGTGTTGCCAAAGTGTTTCCAAAACACATTACAAATACACAGTGAAGACCTCAAGCCTTTTACAATATGTGGAGCAGAAGGCACTTGAAACTGCTCCTCAAGGCCTTCTCACTGGCCCACTGCAATAACCCTTGCCCTATATTTTAATACTGAATTCAGTGTTTGACACAACCCTGGAATGTCCAGTGTATACAGATTTAGGAACTTGAGGATCTGTGAGGAATGAAGTCCATGACAGCTGGATAAAGGAAGATCTAGAGCTGTGAGCACACAGGAAGGGTTGAAGTCTTATTTTGGGGTTTTGCAGCCTATGCTCACCTAAGTCTCACAATAGCAGGGGCAGGGTGTTACTCCTAAATCCATTCTTCTCTTAGACAGGAGCAGAAGTTACATTATTTTTGTGCAGAAACAGACACAATACTACCCAAGTTCTATATTGCAAATGTTACGGAGCTGATACATGGCTTTGTTTAGCTTTGCAGCAAGAAAACCAAAATCAGCTATTTTGGCTTCTCACTTCACCCACAGGTCCTTGCCCTCTGATCACTCACATGAAGCAAAGCCCACTTGCAGTTATGGAAACAGCCAGACACCTATTAGTCCCTTTGGGCAGCACCCAAGGCTGGTTCTCTTTGCTTTACCAACTCAAACCCAGTAACTGCTTCACCCTCAAGTACCTCTACAGCCCTCATACCACACCAGTATACACCCTAAATGTCATGGTGAAAAATACCACTCCAATCCACAATAGGAATCTCAGCTTATTTCAAGCACTTTGAACACAAAAGATCTGATTATGGGTGAAGACTGCTAAACAGAATCTAGTACCTAGCAAATATTGGAGGCCAGGGTATCACACATGGCCATAAGCAGTCTGATCCTGGGGGGCCACCCAAGCAAATTTGAGCGTTCTAATATTTATTGTTTGGTGGGGGACCCTGAAGCAGATGCCTTGGGACATTGACTGATTTTTATTGTTTCCAGAGAAAAGGTGCTAAAGTGACAAGTAGGCATATGTCTTCTTCCCCCCCCAAATGCCAACTTCAAAGCTTTATTATGGTACTAGAGAGATGTTCTGGGTTCAATCTGGCTTGTTCAGTCTCACTAGTAACCAAAACTCATGGCCAAACTCTTTCTTTGTTCTTTCTCAGCCTACCCCAGGGCTGCCACTGGCGAGAAATGGGGACAAGAGAGGAAAGTGCCTAGCCAGGCCATCCATCAGTATCACTGATATTGATGATGTATGAGCCACAGCAAAGTCCAGCTCACACACTCAGAGCTGTGCCAGCTCAGCAGGACTAACAGGCAAAGAAAACTTTATTTCATCTAGGAGTAGCAGCTCCTGCAATCAGTATACTTGGAGAGCAGTTTTGGTGAGTAGGGAGGTATTGTTCTCACAGTCTTTTTCTATGTAAAATTATAATACAGAACCTGGCTTTGAGCTCCTCAGCACCTATACAGTAAGGCAACCTAATTCTGCACCCACCTTGAGTCTTACAGGGGGTTGAAAGCCTGACAGTTCTGCATCTGGTCCAAGGAGGCAAAGTATCCCATTCGTGATTTTTTTTGCTGATAAAAAAAACTTGGAAACACTTTCCCTATGAAATATTGTGAGTTTTCTGTTTGGTTGAGGGGTTTTTTCCCCCTAATATCACCTAAAAGAGCATTTTCATCCTCAGATCCAAGAGGAAGGTTTGTATGTCCTCTGCAAGACTTACTACCTGCAGGAACAACTCTAAGATAGACCCTGAGTTAAGGTGGTGCTGAGAAGGGGGCAGGACCTCCTAGAAACTCCCTTAAATTGTGCCACAGTTTCAAAGTAGCATGGGTTTCCACAGGCCACCAGCAAGCGCATCAACAAGCAGCTGATTTTTTCTGCTGGATCAGCAGCCCAAAACTGGAACATGCTGCTCTAAACTTCCTGTTTTATGATAACTCAGAGAAAAGCAGCTTTGACATCCCCAGCAGGTATGAGTTTTGTGCTAGGCTTTTCAGAAGTGGCACACCAAATTTCACTCTGGCAAGAAAAGGGGAAATAAAAAAGGATGCTGACCCTAACCAAGGCTGAACACTCTGCAACACCACTTGGCAACAGCTTTTTTATCCATTCAAGTGTCAACACTGAAAAATCACAAATAAGGGCACTTTAGCCACTAAATGCTTCAAAAGGAAAGACATTCACCCTCTTCTTCACATCTTTTGCTTTTTAAACCCAGTGTTTCTCTGCATGGCTTACTTTGAACTTAGGTATTTATTTTTGTAAATCACAATATCCAAGCCCACATGGCCCCAGGACTAGCAAGGCTGGGATACCTGGCCACATCAACCCACAGGCAGTAAGGACGTGAGGTGACCCAGTACCAAGTGTGGCATGACAGCCCCACCAGGAAGGATGAGTGATCCCCATTCCTGGCTGCCCACAGCAACCTCCAAGCCCCAGGCAAGGCTTGGCTTCACCCCTTTGTGCTGTTTTCCTCCTGGGGCTGTGTTGCTGCATTCATCCCATGGTCCTCACAACACCCTCAGAATAAGGAGGTGGCCTCAGCTGTCAGGTTTGGAAAACCAAGGGGTAGATTCTTGCTGGTGCAAGTCAGCATAGCTTCACTGGAGACCAGAGAGCTACCCCAATTCACCCCAAAAGACGATCTGGCACAGAGAGGCAAAGAGCTGCATTGTAGCCACTCCACAGGTCACTGGGTACGAGGTTGGGCATCCCATCTTCCCAATCTAACAGTATTGGTGACAAAGATGAAAATCATACACGGCAGTAAGTCTTGTTCCAGTTAGCTGAGCAATGAAGAAAAAGGACCAGTCCTCAGAACCAGTGAAAGGTTTTCCACTTCCCTTAGTTGCTAAAATTCACTGTCTTCATCAGCAGTGCCATCAGTTTTTAATGCCCTTCACCTTTGGCCACCAGAGGATGCCAGCAGGCATGCAAAGGCTCTGCCACCCAGCAGTTCTGTCTGCAGTGGGTGACATTGTGATATTTGCCCACTCAGGGGATCTGGGTGAGATCCTTTAGCTATGATGTGAAGGCCAACCAAAACCATGATAGTCCTTACAGGGCATGAGCTCAGTTTCCCAGACTTCCATCAGAAAAACCTTGTGTGTTCCCATGCTGAGCTTGTATTGGTAGGTGGAGGCCCTAGTTTTACATATCATCAGAAGGTATAGGGGAGCTGCAGCAAAACCACACACAATGCAGACTTAGACAGACAGAGCAGGCACTTCAGCTGAAGACCTTCCTTGCAGCCATCAGACATGCTGCCTGTACCAGGTACCTTTCCATAGCTTTTAATGTAGCTTAACAATTGGGTCGGAAACAAAGGAGAAGGCACACTGTACAGGAAAAAAAAAATCCCAAAATGATACCCTTTTTATTTTTAAAGCTCTGATGAAACAACTTTCCAAATGACATCCCACTTAAAAATGAATGGAAACCAACCTAACTATGTGTCAGTCACACTATACAGATTGCATCCTACATTTTCAAGATGCCTAGATATCTTTGGTAGTATTTACATATATATCAGCTAGGTAGTAAAGGTTGATTGCAATTTGTTTCTTTCCAGCACACACTTATTCAATGGCAAAAAAAGCCTTGGGGATGCATTTGCATTTTTGTACAACACTTCTGAGCAAATGGCTAGGGCAATTTTCCTGAGAGAAGGCTTGTTCTTTGAAACTCTTGCTTTAACAACCGGAAATACAGAAAGTGGATGCATTTTTGTTGCGCTAAAAAGCCTAAGGATGCCTAGTTAAGTTTTTCTTTTAAATTATTTACGTACCATTAAGTTAAAATGTTTACATTCATTCATTCGTATAAAAACCGTTGTTAAATCTTATGCAAATGATTTAACACTGATTGCTGCAACGCAAATTGCACTTCTTAAAAAAATTATTGTATATATGGAAGAAAAATATCTGATTGCTACCCTGTTTACAAATTCTGACTGACTCTATACAGTTCAGCCAAAAGATACGAACTTTCATAAATCAGTCACAGTGTACTTTAAAAGTTACATCGTAGTCTTGCAAAGTGAGTAAATATTTTAAACCAGAAAAAAACAACCCCAAAATCTCCTTAACCAGTTGGACCTTGTGGGAGTTGTACCAAACATTGTGATTTCTTCCAGGGGCACAGCTGGACTCTGAAGAGCAGAGCAAGGCACACTGAAGGTGGAGGGCACAGGAGGAGAGAGGTTTGACGGGTGAAGACATTGAATGTTCAGTGCAAGAAGTATGTGCTGACTCAAGCCACATGCACTTCTGACACTCATTAAAAGCTATCTCACTATCTCTGGTAATTAACGTCTTTGCTACTCTCTCCCCGACACTGATGGCTTCCACCAAATTCTTAGGGGTAAAGGCGATGAGAGAGTGAAAACAACTATGCAATCAGAAAGGCAGCGCTGCTGAGTAAGTCGAGGATGTATTTCTGGAATCTGTCAATAGGTCTAGGTCTATTTCTTCTTTTTATTTTTCTTTTTTTTTCCCCTTTTTTTCTTTTTTTTGCCTTTTTTTTTTTTTTTTTTGGTGGGGTTTTTATTTTGAGATTGTAAGGCTGCATTAGCTATCCCCCGGTGGTGATTTGCTTTCCCTATATTTTTCTTGCATAGATGAGGAACTGGATGCTTTGGCAGAGCCTCTTTCAGAGGCTAAAAAACACCTCTGCCACCAAGGCTCAAAAACAATTTCAGAGGAATGGTCTTTGTCAGCACTCTTGCTGCCACTGCGACCACTCCACAGAAGAAACTGTGCATGGACGTCTGGGGGCTGCCACGCAGCGCCAGGATCCAGCTTCCCTCACACCGGGTCACGCCAGAGCCAGGGCACACCAGGGATCCTGTCTCACAGATGCCGTCACTTCAGCCGTGGAGGTCAGGCTGACTCCTGTGTACAGCCCATCTTGACCTGAATACTTAAGGTTGCTGCTTTCGGGACTGGTGCTCTCTCCTGGGCCAGACATCACCGATGAGCTCGCCTGGAGGGAGGGGGAGAGCAAAGGTAGAGTTATTGAGTGAGTGATCGCTGCATGCACCCAGTGCAAGTGAGAGCACAGTGTGCCCAGGGGCACAGCCTTTATCCCAGGATTTCTGCAGAAAAGCAGGGTTTGCCCTCTGCTTGCCTTTGTGCCTTCAAGTCCTGAAACAAAAAAATGTCTCAGCATCAGCCCAGTCTTTCAGCCCTGCTGATGGGAGAGATATCTGCATTTGGAGAGGTGGAAAAGAAAGCATGTGATGTGCAGAGAAACCTGGAAATCAGACATGGTGAAGAAGCAAGTGTGCATGTGTCCCGCTGCCCCCTACTGAAGGTACACAAGTGCCAACATCAAAAATGCGATCCAGAAGTGGTGGCACCTCTAGTTTTTCTTCCCCAATGGGAGAAGCCTGATACATCCCAATTCTCCTGCAGCAAATATGGAACACCTCCTGGAAATCAGCCTTCTTTGGGTCCCTCAGACCTTGAAATGTCTAAAATCATTCCTCACTCTTCAAAATGCAAACCACAACCACTTCATCCCTGGCCACTAAAGGAGATGCTCTTTTAATCTCTGGTGGAGAAATGCTATGTCTTTGAAGCAGGAGCCTTTTTGTTCTGCCGCCTACACAAGACAACATGCAGGGGAGCCCTGGTAGGCACAAAGATGAACCTCTGAACCACACTGGAACCAGTCCATTTATTTTAACAGAGGAATGGAGAGTTACAAAGACAAAGGAACGATCATTTTTTCCATGAGGCTGAGCAGATCTGCTAAAGAGGAAAAATTCACAGTGCCAGACAGAGAAGGGGCAACATTTTCACCTGATAAAGGAAATGTTTAAGAGCTGACTTCATGCAAAATTAACCCTTGGACATGTCAACTTTAAAACCTTAATTTAGTTGTTAATGGATAGTCTTCGGATGAAATTCCTTAAAAAAAAAAAAAAAAAAAAAAAAGGCTATCCAAAACCGTGACTGCAGAAGCTTCCTGCCTGCTGTTTAAGTGAAAAGTATACATATTTAATCATTTTACAAGAGTAGAGCTCTTGGCTCTCCTGGAGCTGCGCCAAGCTAGCAGTCTTGACATAGGAAAAGCAAGGCTTCATTTATTCAAAGGTAATTTTCAAATGGTGCTGGGCAGGGTTCTTTTTGCTGTGCTTAACCCACGGAAAACCTCACCTTCTGAAAGAGATTCTCATTGTTGGCAGTCATTTTTTTCTGAAGTAACCTGAACTGCAATATTTTCTTTAGCTTTTATTAAAATGACTGATCACTGCTACTCTTCCATTCAGTCATCAACCCTGATCCTGCTCTGTTAGTCACTACCCAGAAATGCACAGAAGGAAGGGAAAACTGCCTGTCCCCTAAAACCAGCCAAAATAGATCTAGTCCTAAGAAATATCACTCTCTCAAATATAAAATTTCCAATCAATGACAATGAATCTCTGCATTCTCTTCTTTCCCCGTGACTGTGTGTGAAGAATTCAATGAGGCAGGTTCCACACTAACCTTTGCGGCCCATTTTGGTCTTGCATCAGCCTAGCTTTTGAAAGGCTTTTTTTTTATTATTTCTAATACAATAAATAGAGTTCTGTTAGCACAAAAGACATAATTTTTAATAGCTTCAGTCTCCCCACCTTGTAAGAAAGGTTTAAATTAGTGTTGGGCAGTGTTTGCTTAACCTGGGCTAAAAATACTAGGAGCTGCTTTGAAAGGTTCCCGTTTGCCCATATTTGCTGCTGTTGTTCCGGTAGGCAAATATCACTACCTGTTTTTTCCGGGCTTGGAAAGTGTAATTCACCCTTTTCCTGATTCAGCCCTACAAAGGTGGGGTGCGCAGAACGATAGTTTCCATGTGGGGTTATCAGGTACCCCTCCCTCAGGCACCCCAGAAGGGAGGACATGCAGGCATGTCCTGTTTGAAGACTGCCCATCCCTGCCTGACCAAGGCTGGATTCTGGCTCTGTTGAGCCAGGACGGGCAGGACCTGGGCAGGACTACCGGGCCTGGAAACCCCACCCCGGTAATGTCATGACAAATCCAGGCAACTTGGGCAGCTCCCAAAGTGAGACATGGAAAACAAACTCTAGCTCATAAAAGGACATGACTGAATCACAGCTCTGTTCCTGAGCCTTCCTACCTCTGCTCTTACTTCTCCAGTTTTAAGGGATAAAAGATGACACAAGCTGCACTTAGTTATTAGAGGACATTTGTCAGCTGAAGTAAATAAGCTGAACAATGCTGCTGAAGTCAGTAAGATCTAATTCACAAGTGGGCTCTATCACTAAAAAGGTAATGCATTTATTTTTATTGCTGAAATCTGATAATAGGATAGATAATCAACTGAAGGTAAGCTACCTGAAGAAAAAATGAATGAAGCCCATTGGGAAGAGATTGTCTCCCAAACAAACTGGAAGGTTATGTTTGTATCAGCAAGGATTCTTTCTACCCAAACCAGCAGGAGCCGGCCGTGAGTCACGCCCAGGTAGGTTGTTTGGATCAGGATTGGCCCTTCTGTAGAGGACCTGCCCACCACACACACAGGGACACTGCTGCCATACCCAAACCTGCTGCGAGCACGTTGGAGCCAAATTTCCCTCCACTAAAGCTGCTCCAGATCAAACCCAGGCCACTCAGCCTCTGCTGGCCAGCACTTGGGGAACAGCATCAGCAGCTCTGCTTGAAAGACTCCTGTTTTCTTCCACCCCCTCCTTCCTGCACCATCTGCCCACCACAGAAAGCAGGGAGAGGAAAGGGACTCTTTCCCCCTGGCCTTCCCCTGCACCTCTGCAGGGAAGAGGGAAATGCTCTGGGCGAGGACAGCTGCAAGCAGTGGCAAAGGGCCTTGATCTAGACCTTTGCTCTACCAGAGAGACCTTTGTTCTATCCATTTCACAGGTTCAAAATGCTCCATGAATTTTGGACATTACACTAAGTCCATAATAAGCTGAGTCTCAGCCGAGACTCACTTCCTCCTCGGTTAGCCTAATTTAGTTTTGCTACATTTAAATGGTAACCATAGTCAGCCAAAACACATTTGCAAAGACTCCTTTCACATATAAGGTGCTGTGCCAGAGTGGTGGAGTTCTTAATTTTCCAGCCTCAGCCTTCCTGCAATAACTGCCATCCCCATCAAGAGCACATTTTCTCAATACATTCACTCCCTGGTTTCTGAAGAGCAAGTCTCAGCACTACAAAATGATGGGTTTTTTTCTGATGTAACGACCCTCTTAGTACACAAAGTTGTTATTTCTCACTAGTCCAATTGATCCTTTTATTTATACTGCAGACGTGTAAGTTTACATATCTTCTAATCTCTCCTTTGTATTATAGCAACATAAATCTGTGGTTAATACTTCATTAATTTCCTAAGGGAGGCACTTCCAGCATGGCTTGGAAAACTGATGACCCCACTGCTGTCAAGGGCTGTATGAGTAACTGGCTTTATTGCTCTGGCAATAAAACAAAACCAAGCAAAAGGTATGTGTCCATATGCATATAGAATTTTGGGAAAGAAGCAATAATACTTTTTTTCCTTGGTTGTCCCTACTGGAACAAAAAGGCTGGATTGCTTCATTATGTTTGATACAAAAATGAAATGCTCTCTTTTGGATACATGTACACAGAGCAAAGAAAATTAATGACTCAATGTATGAAACTAGGGGGAAGAAAGTGGCATCCTATTTTGTCCAGAAGTGAGGAAAAAAGCAGAAGAGGTAGGAGATCAAGAAAGATTTAAACTAGAGTGTCAGATCTCCCAGCATAATGCCCTGTCTACCATACTATTTGGTATTCTAGGTTGCCATGTTCCTCATGCCTCCTGCTGATCTTATTCCACCTGGTTTAGATAAATATTTACTCATACCAGAACTGAGGCACCGTGTTCCCATTTTCCAGGTGAAAGTCCTACCAACCATGCTGTGAGCCTCTCTCATGGAAACTGTCCCAATGGCTACAAAATTATTCTATACCAACTGAAATCTTATCATCACATAATCTGAAGGACCCTCAGACATTCAACTTCCCAATATCCAGGTGGCTAGTATACTTTTTTATATATCAAGTCTCTGGTTCATCCAGACTCTGAGACATTCTGTATGGAGGCTGATTTTCCTGCATGAACCTCTCCTATCAATTTGCTGCCTAAACAGGAGCTGCCTAAACAGGAATGAAAAATACCGCCTATAACCAGATCATGATTCTTCAGGAAACAAAAGAAAGCAAATGCAGGAGAAGTTGTTCAGATAATCAAGCCCCATCTGTCCAGCATTTTGGGAACAGTTAAAACTGCATTTTCCTGCTAGTTCACCACCTGCTGAGGCCATCTCAGTCAGCTCTCTTACTTCCCAACCTATAACACTGAAGAACCAGTTCTGAACCATTTCTCAAGGTAAACCTCCAAGGGAAGTAAGCACTAGTTTTACCTCCTAAGTTATTTTTTGGTGTGTGATTATGGTCGTTCTCAGAAAGCTCCAAACTGGAGACAAAGGACACAGGAGAGACTTCTGAATGAAGAGTGCTGCTGAGAATTTCATCAGGCCTGGCTCTAGGAGACTCCACATCCTGCCATAAAAAGCAGATTTTACAGCAGGTTTCATACTGCCTTTTATCCTAATAAGGGAATAAAGTCCTTCTGGTTATCACAGTTGTAGAAGCTCCTGCATGGAAGTGGACAGGTTTGCACTACAGACCATGCCCTTTGTTTAGCAACTTATATGGTGGAGCTTTTCTTTGTACAGTTTCAGCAGCACCAAAGGGAGAGCAGGTACACGTGCAGATGCAGCCTGTCTGAAACCTTCAAATCTTCTTTTTATGGGGGTGTAAGGCAACTTCATATATCATGCAGCTGGACCCTTTCCATATTAGTAACACAGGACACCCAGTACTTATACTGCTTAGGAAAACAGAAATGGGCCTAGATCCTAGATCCAGATGTGAATTTGGCAAATAGCCCCTTTACAATGGGACAACAAAATGTCTCCGATCCAAACACTTCTACAGTTTTGGATGTTTGAAATCAACTTTGCTCCCACAGCAATTCATTAATCATATCTTTTAAATGTTTAAACTTCAGCTAGAATGTAAAATCAACATTTAAGGTTCTTGCTAATTTGTCTCAAAATTGGCATCATATAAGATTCTCTGCATGAAATGGATAGTCTCAAAGACATTGCCAAGAGTAATGGCTGCCCTTCTCTTTTTCTGCCCTCCCTTCTTTACTTTGCTTTAACAGAGATAAAGAAAGGTAGGGCAAAAAGTGAATGTTACTGACACAAATGAATTCTGCTGAATTTCATTTCCATTAGATTTCTACATAACTGGAAACTTTTTTGGCAGCCTCCCATAAAAGGCATAATAAATTGCTTTTGTACCAGTAGAGGAATTCATTTTCTCTGTTTCATTTAGCAACAATATTGCTGTGAATTTCACACAACAGTTTCTAAAACGTCATCAGATTTCTCTGCCTAATGTCAATTTGGCATTTTTCCCCTCTTCACAGAATAAAGGCTAAAGAAGTGAAAACAGAGCAAAGCAAAAACAAGTTGCCATGACTGTTATGTAAGGTGTGGGGAATGAGCCAGGTTCGCTCTTCCAGCAGGTGCCTGTGTTTCGGCAATGTCACCAGCACCCCTGTCAGGAATCAATGCCACTTTGTTAAAGTGACCAAAGACTGTAGAGCTTGGATCCATCCATCTAAGGGTTTTCTCGTTCCTGACATGGTCTGGAGAAGTTTATTCTCCTCATGCAAAGCCATTGCCTACTCTGGGGGTAGTTATGAACCTCTGACCTGTTGATGGAATGACTCAAAAGGGAAAAGAAAAATAATCAAAGAAAACAGGAGTCAAATAGAGTATTTTTACTTCAGCATGTGATCAGATTACAGGCTGCCTCACTCTAAAATGCTGACATCCCTTCACCCATGACAACTTCAATGAGTTTTATGAGTGCTCAGTCCCTTTCACAGGATTGAGGCCCCTAAGAAATTATTTTGCATCCTTTGCAGCCAGTGATCATGTTCCCAAATGATGTCTGGGACACTGGGAGCCAGTCTTAATAGCCATGTCTTTTTACTTTCAACCTCCAGTCTCCCCAGTCCTCATCCCTTTGAATCACAATTTTTGGGCAAATCCAGAAGCCCAAGTGAAGGATGTGACCATGCCCACTACACATCCTGATAACTGCTCCCCTGCCAATCCTGCCTTTATTTGCATAGATACAGGGCTGGGGTGCACATAGTTTGGGAGGGAGTCAGGGCGATCTCTGTACTGGTTGCTACTGCAAATTTCCCCCTTCAGCACGTGTCACAGTCTCCCTCCATTACTTCCTTTCATTGAAATTTTTCCAAGGGGGAGGGTATTTGCAAGTGCTTTGCATATGCAAGACACATCTGATCAAATCATGGTGGGGAAAAGGCTGTGCAAGTTTTACCACACTGCCTGCTGCAGACAAAGGAACAGATTTCCCCTGCTGTTGTGCAGGTGTCCTCTCCCAGTCTGATCTATTATGGAAAAATCAGAGACAACAGAAGTCCTGGCACTGGTGTTGCCCTCATGTAACTAAGAACAGCCTCAGGGTCCCTGGGAGTTGCTCTTGGTTGCTAACAGCTTTCAAGAAGCCTTTTGGCTCAAAAACCATGCCCCCACCCCACTCTCTTCTGGTACCCACACAACTCCACCTGGCAAAATCATATTGAAAGTGATACTACTAAAATTATAACATAAAGATTATTAATAACATGTTTGATATGCTTTTCTAGGGAGAAGGACTACAGAAAGGAAGTCAGGTTTTAGCCAGCCAAGAAAGCAACAGCATAGTGGAAATGGGATCTCATCTATATGGCCTCTCCTTCCCCACTCAGCATGGAGCTGTGCTGCCACAGCCTACACTGCTGCCTTGATCTCAGCTGGGATTGTGTTTCCATTTCTATCCATTATATAAATCTCACCATATTGCTCAGGGTCACTAGTACTGCTTAAGGTAATGTGAGGAAAATTTAAGGAAAATGTGGCTACAATTTTTCCTTTGCAAATATTAGGGGAGAGCCCCAAACAGTGCATAGTAGTTCACTGTGGGATTTTGAAACTCAGTTTGGAAACTGAAACAGTTCATTTTTCAGTTAGTATTTCTCTTTGTTTGATGTGATCTGTTTATTTTATTGGATTGACAGGGTTTTCTCAAGTCAAAAACAAGCCCTTTTCATAATGTCCTAGTCTCACAGGATCCAAACCCAAAACCCAGTGCCTATGAAATTGGGTGGCCCTGTCAGTCCACAAACAATCACATTTGCTAAAAAATGGGGCTTTTCCTCTTCTTGGACAATAAAACTTTGTACATCAGAAATTAAAGTATTGAAAGTAATTTTGATGTTGGGAATGCCAAGACATATTGAAAAATAGTTGTTATAAACAAGGTCTTTTTATTAATAAAGGACTAGAGAAAGCCACATTAGGAAAGCTTTTCAAAGAAATGATTAAAGCATCAGCAGACTAAAGGATACAGAAGGCCAGGAAGGGAATGTGGATACAGATATGTAAGCCAAGGGGTTAGAAATTATTCTACGTGAAGTTTCGTAACTTTAGTGATAGTATTTATCCCACACGGTAACTGAGTGAAGAAAGGAAGTTTGAGATGTTTGGAGTACATGATGTAAAATAAGGATCAAAACTAAAGCAGGGGATGATCAGCACTCCTCTTGTGCTCCTCTGGAGCTCAGTGCTGCCAGATGCTGAGCATCTGGCCCCTGAGGAGCCATCTGCAGGGAGAGGGCTGAACAAACCCCTGTGCACTGCAATCAGCAGGGCACTCCAGCCTGATTTCAGTTGGGTTTGGATCAGGATTTAATTGCACATTTTAGTTTAAAGCAAAAGCTTTTATAATTTACTTCATACGTGCTGGGATTTACCAGTCATTTGGGATATTGTGCAAAAATGTATATATATTAAAGACCTTTCAGAAAACATGACATCAGCAATAGTGCCTTGTGTTATAAATTCCTATCTGATAATTTCAGAAGAAAAGGGGTACATGCACAATTATTTTCTTGAAAGGATCAGTTTGGCATGATTTACTGTCTTCCCTCCAAAAGAAAAATTTTGAAATAAAAGAACCTGAACATCTTAAAAAAAAAAAATGGATGGGGTTAAGCTGTAGCTAACTTAATCATAAAAATTATATAGATCATAATTAAGAGGTTTGTAAAGTACTTCATCTTGTCGTTCTGTTTACAGATATATATGATATCCTCCGAAAATCTTGTTCCAGTATCAGCTAACAGAACTGGAAAGTTTGTTTAGATTATTGTTCTGCTAGATAAGATAAAAGCTGTGATAACATTGCACAGTGATCAGCCTGCTTACAGATACAGACACTTACCCCGGAGGCTGCAGTCTGTGCGCTGGGAGAAGCAGTTTTGCTACAGTCATCTGCGTTAGTAGAAGACGTGGATGTTGGAGTCATAGGGACTGCAGTAGTACTGTTACCTGAAAGATTTGAAATTGGTATTAAAAAGAAATATTTTCCAGACAGGTTAAAAAACAAAACCAAAAACTCTGAGAATAACCAAAAAATCCAAAACAACTGTAAACTATTGTAGCTACATTTTCTTATATTTTAATATTTACCAGAGCATGCCTTTGATTTATTTATGTTCTTAGGTTTTCTCTTCCTTGTCTGAATTCCTTCTTTTTTCATAGCAAGAGGTCGGGGAACCTGAAAAAGTTAAATTTCCACATCAGTCATAGAGCTGTATATGTACCCTAATATCAAAAATCAAAATACACTACAAGATCAAATGTGGTGTTTGAAAATGCCTGTATAGCAAGTCGATTTTTCCTGTGCCACAGTAGAGATTCTATAAAAAGTTTGCATTTTGTTTGGACAAAGCAATGGTTGATGCAAGGGGAGTTTTAGCTGAATAAAAACATAGGGAAACTTCTTTTTTTAACTAGACAGAAAGACAGCACACATGAAAAAACAGCATCATTTGGCAATAGGTCATAACTAATTAAATTGCATTGGGTATATCTGATTCTTGATTCCTTATTCCAGTCAGTTAGGAATTATCTCCAGTGACTGATTCTGGAAAGGAAGAATGCATATGAGAAGCAAAAATGCTCCTCATCCTATGGACTAGCTACTCAAACTGGATTGTCACCAGTAAATGTCTTAGGAGGGAAGCTTTAGGCCACAATCAACTTAGTATTTGTTCTTATAAGCAGTTGTGCCCATAATGCAAATTAATAGTATACAAATTTATATTTATACTGATAAATTTATATTTATATGTGCTCAAAAATAATTTTTGTGTTCTGTGTCATCACAATGATAATCACTATACAGAAAACATTGTCTTACAATGTATTTTAACTTAATAACACCAGCATGGGGAAAGACAATTCAGATATGTTTACTATCATTATAGTGTTTAAACCTGTGACATAATTTACTTTTTTTTGAGGTTTAGACCATATCTCAATCACTCTTAATGCCCTTGCTCTTCAAACGCTTGTGCTTGACTGTAACACAATCCACAGGAGTCTCAGCAAAAACATACTCCATCACATTCAGGATAGAGCTTTTTTCTTCCTCTATTATTGTCTAACAAAGGCTGAAATTGTATTTAAAGTTTTTCTGGTATAGCTATGAAAAACTATTTTATTAAAGGTCTAGAGATTTTTTTCCCCACTGAAGAGCTGGTTTAAATCCTAATAGCAGAAAGACCTGTGCTGCTCATCCAGAGGTGCTTTCTTTATGTAAATCTGTTGAGAGAGTACAGTGGCAAACACATAACTTGTCAAAAGCATAACATGCTAAAATGGTATAAACATTTTCTAATGTCACACATTTTTCACTTGTTTTATGCATTTTGTTCATTGTTTTTTATCTCTATGGTCCAAACCACGGGTCAAGACCATTAGCATCAAAAGAACCATCTCTCCAACTTGAGGAAGCTTAGTGCCACTCCCCAAAGCCACCAGGCACCTGCTGGCTGGAGGACTACCCCATCCCCACAGGAGCACTGGAGATGGCAGGGAATCTCCCTTGGTGAAGCAGCCACTTACCCCATGGAGCTTCATGTAGAGGCCACAGGCATTGCAGACGGGCTCACCCTCCGCGTTCCTGCGCCACAGGGTGGTGGTCGTGGTGTGGCAGTTGGCACAGGACAAGCCCAGCCGCCTTGACGAAGGCTAGAGGCAAGCGTAGACAAACATGCATAACTAGGCAAGCAGGAGCAAATGGTTTATGTCTTTATGGTTTATAAAGAGTACTTGAGCGCACAGTGGGGATGGTAGGAGACTTTTTTCATAGTATCTATCAGCACCATCCAAGAATTAGAACAGAATTATTCTCATTTCAGAGACTGGAAGGCTGATGTGAAGAAGTACTGAAAGCCTGCAACCCTGGCCAAAATTCACATTTGGGAGCTGCTGACTCAGAGACCTCTGTTCAGACTGCCAGGCATTGGTTCTTCTTCCAGCAGGGCAGGTAGAAAACATCTCCACTACAGCTCCATCCAGCTGAGAAGAAGGCACGCCACTACTGTGCTGTCTCTTCAGCCAGTTCAATGCACTCTCCCCTGTGTGGTGGTCAAAGAGGCAGCTCTGATCCTGCCACTGATACTCCCAACTCATCAGAAAAATCAGCCACATTAGTCACCTGCCCTTTGTGGCACCAAAGCTGGGAAAAACTTTCCTGGGCATCCCAGGGGTAACATGCACAACAGCACTCTCTTTGCAAAAAGGTCTTTTTATCATCACCCATTTTATCCTCAGACAGAAAACAACATGCCTTGGGAGCACGTTTTACAGAGCAGAGTTTCCCCTCGGCCAGCAGAAAAGCTGGTGGGTGACAAAAAGGTCCCCACTGCAAACAAGCCATTTATGACACTCTTCCGTGGAGTTTGGAGCCAAGATGAAGCAACCCTGTATCAGAAATAACCGTATAACCCAGAGCTTTATGGCCACAGGCTGTATATCATAAGTGAAGGCAGTCCTCATAAACATGTGAAATCAAGGTGAATGGGTTATAAAAGTCCCTGTAACAAGTGATCTCTTTTACGTTCATCACAACCAAAGAATTCCAGCTACATCATAAATCTAGTCTTTTTCAAAGTATCGCATTGTCAAAAAAAATGTAAAAAAATCTGTGCCTAGCTCTGTGTCTGGCAGCTGAACAAGTTTACATGGAGAAGTCAGTTTTAGAGGATTGCATTAATCTTATTCCAACTATAAAGCGCCCATAACTGAAATTACTAACTTAAGGGTGCAATGCCCTTCCTCTTGAATCATTTACTGCTGGTTGTTAGATGTAACTGGGTCACCTTTGATACTGCAGAGCTGCCTGCCACTTGGGAAACCGATAAAAATGTTTTGAGAATGAAGAATATTTCAAAGTAATAACTGAGTTTCTTGAATTTTATCTGTTTGAGTGTCTTTAGCAGTAAGCCATCATTTTACACCGCAGCTCAGAAAGAGCTCTAGATTAAATACAAATTTTGTAATCTTGAATCAGTAATCCATTATTAATTGCATTGAAAAAAAAAACAAATACCAAACCACCCAGCCAAGTGTAATACAGGCTGCAGTACACACATATAGTTTTTAATCTTTAAAAATCCAAGTCTCATGAAAACAGAATTTTTGACCTCCCTATTAAATATGTATGCACACAGCATTCAAATTGCACCCTTGGTTCAATACAAATTTTACGTATATCAAGTAAAAGAAAGCTAGTGTTAACACACATGCTTCATTTTCTTTCTTTGCAAATGAAATACTGTCAGAGGTTTCACTCAGTTAAATCTTTCTCTTTCCTATGCAGCCCGATATAAATCTTCATGTATTTTATTTCAATAGCTTTTGCTTATTCCCATATCTAAACAAACGGGAATTTTGGCATGTTTTGGAGCTAAAATTACTTTTCTGCTGCAGGAATTTTATCAGAAACATTGGGGCAATCTAAACATGTTTAGCGTTTTCAAAACATTTTCCCTTCTCACCTACATATTTCCAACTGTATGAACACACAGTCACGGTTGATTTATAGTTATGGCCAGGGTACTCGGTAGGGATTGTTACGCAGAGCTATTTCAGAGTTATTTCGCTGAGGTGTCAGGCTGAAATCGGGCGGTAGTTTGACTCTGCTTTAGTCACCTCACCCCCACCCCTCCCTCAAAAAAAAAAAAAAAAAAAAAGAAGAAAAAAAAAAAAAAGAAACAGAGCAGGGTATCAGATATTTGAAATCTGCCTTGGGCCAGGGTGCCACAGCTAGTCGGGCTCTGACGCTTGAAACAATCGGCAGATCTGGCCCCTCCGCTGCTGCCTTTTGTCGCCGTGATGAGATAACACCTTGTGTCATGAAATTTACTGAACGATCAGCTAGAAAAAAACGGGCACCTTGCTGAAATTAACCTCTGTTTTAAATAAACTCTTTAAGAAAGGTCTTTAATCAGGGGCGGGGTAATTCTCGAGTCCTTACTGTCTTCTCGGATCATTGTGCATTTGGGTTTTGTTTCTCCTCGCTCCTCTAAGGGCCCTAAATTCAAACGGTTGTGAAATAAAGAGCGGTAAGCCTTGTTACACAAGGAAAATAGGCATGGAACGAAGCAGCCGGCGTGATTGAAAGGGGCTTGAAAGGCTCATGGGTTTGATACACTGTCTCCATACACAAGGGTCCAAACATCAGCTTGGATTATACCGGCGTGATTTATTGTGGCTCGCTCAGTAACAGCCATTACTGAAGAGCATATTCTTTCTTTCTGCTGACCTCCACCCAGATTTGCTAAACATAATGTGCAGTTCCCGCTTGTTAAATTTTCTCCTTGCCTATTCAGTGCCAGCCTGAGTTATAAACAGGGGTTCTGGTTTGTACTATTTATTTCCCTCTCTAGTTTTAGGAGTATATTTTTAGAAAAATTGCCGCTCATTTCTTAGGAGTAAAACAAAACAAAGGCTATTATCATTGTTTAAACAATTGGTTTTCTTTGAATTATATACAAAACTTGCTTACATTCCCAAGGATCGAGCTCTCAGCAAACAAAGCAGGTCTGGAGAAATTCCTAGCCCTCTGAACAAACACTTTCCAACCTTGATATTTTTTTTTTCTGTTGGAAATGTCCAACTTCACCAGCACAAATTTCTTCCAAACCACCGAATCCCTCTCACTGATGGGATTCATAGCTGAGAAAGCCAGACTGACCCATGCCTGGTGCGCAGCTCACAGGGGGGCAGAGGGCGATTTCGCCAGCACGAGGCCTGGAGGTGGGTCCGAAGTCGTTCCCAGAGGGCTGCCAACCCTGTCACCCCTCTTCCTGACCACTTTGGCCTGCAAGACTGGTCAGTTTTGCAGACGGAAGGATCATCAGGCTAATACACTGTGATTGCTCTCCCACATCCTTGCCCCCGATTTCTCCCTGGCTAGCGCTGACTGGGGGTTCCTTGGGGCGAAGCTCTTCTCACTCACCACCTCCCCTCCCTCTCCACTCACCACTCTCTTTTGGGGCTTGATGAGGGGCCGACTGAGGCCGTTCATTTTGGTGTAGAGCCCGCAGGCGTTGCACAGGTAGTTGCCGGTGCCGTCCCTCCTCCACAGCGGGGTCTGGATGGAGCCGCAGTTGACACACTCCCGGCTCTCGGACAGGTCCTCCAGCAGCTCTGGGGGGCAGAGGGGAGAGGCGGTGGGGCATGGCCGCAGGCGGGCGCGGAGCCCCGCGGAGCCCCGCGTAGCGCGGCCCCGGCCCTGCCGCGCCGAAGGGCTGGCCGCGGGTGAGCAAGCAGCCAGCGCTGTTCAGACCTCGGAAAAGCAATTCCCCGGCAGTGACAGCGATCATGAGGTGATATTTTACAGAATCCCCACCTTTTTTATTTCCTTTTTTTTTAATCCTATTTATTAAAATGTACCACACTCGCAGCCTTTGCTTTCCGAGCCGTAGGGGACGGGCTGGGGGCAAGCCGGGCCGCCGGAGCGGTCACTCTCGGCCCGCCTTGCACTCATGTCGGGATTTGGCCCTTGGGAAATCCGGCTGGGGTCCGCTCGAGGGGCGAAACCCCCGCCGCGGTGCTCACCGGGAGGAAAGGGAGGTGCGCTTGGCTTTTGAGGGGAGCAGAGGTGGGAGTTAGGTGCCAACCAGAATAGTCACTTTCAGAGCCACCCTAGGAGACGAACATAAGGAGTGGTCGTTTTGCCCAATATTCCCCAGGGTCGAAGCTGGGCAAGAACTTTTCTACCCCGACTCCGGTTTTAAATGCCTCGCAACTAGTAAAACTTCAAGTTTAGAGGCAGCGTTTGGGGCTCTGGTGTGCCAAAGCAGCGACGGGCTGCGCCCACTCCAGCTCGGCTATTTGGTCAAATTCGAGCTGATTGGTAGGAAACGGAGGAAATGGAAAAATATGCGGTATTCTGCCTCCTGCTTTCATAGTTACTGAGCACTGAGGGGAAAAAAAGGTCTAAATGCACGGCAAAGGGGAAAAAAAAAGGAAAAAGAAAAAAAATCTGTAAAAGCTAACACCTTCACCTCTGCGAATCCTTGTTCTGATTCATCTCTCCGTATTTCTGAGAGGGCGGAATAAATACGGGTTTTACACAGAATGTGACACGTTGTGCAGAAATAATAAAAAGAGATGTTTGGATTTCTACAGCAGCTTTTGAGTCGAGGCTGGAAAAGACTGTTTCAGACTCAGAACATCGTCATTGATTTTTTTTTTTCTCCCTCCACTACCTGCCTTAATTCATCACTGGGTTATTCTTTTACGTTTCACTGTATAGCGAAAGAGAGCTTATAAACCTCGGGCAGCTTTGGAAACAGGGCTGAGGTGACACGGCGGGTATTGAGCTGAGAAAGAAACAGCCTTTTGGCCCGCACCCACCCAAATACTTTTCTCCCTTCGTTTGCAAATTATTAGGCGCTAAAGAGGAACGGGCACACGGCACAGTCCAGAGAGCACAGTTCAGCTTACGTTGTCAGCTTGTAGCTCTTAGCACATCGCTAAGATTAATAAATCTTTGCACTAAAAGCGCCATAGAAGACTGTAATCAGGAAAATGCTTAAGGCTTCAAGGACGCTGGAAGTTAAACAGTTATTTGTCTCAGCTATTTACTTTATAACATTGCCTTCGTGCCTGCAGAAAGAAATTCTGCCCTGACAATATTTCTCGGGCATTTTAAAATATTTTTCCTATTACAGCGTGAATAATACGCTTACCCCCAAAGAAAACAAAATAAAGTTTTGATTTTAGATACTGTTTTAATATATCTACGAGGAACACTAAGAAGGCTTTAACAAACTATTTAATATTTTGCCGTAAAAAATATATATTTCAGCTACAATTTTCCTGACGATTTTCCTACAGTTTTGGAAAGGGAGCACTCGTGGCTTCAGTTTTGCTGCCGCGTTTTGCATTGCAAGAACAGAAAACTCGGGTGACCCAGGAGCTTCGAGCTGCTTCGCCCCACATTACACTGCGATGAGCCTGCCCTGACAGCCGTCCTTTCCCTCATCGAAAGACTGGCTAGCCCGTGCTTCTCCCGTTACCAGCACTGGGGAAACGGAGACACAAGGGCGGGAGAGAGACCCCCCGGGAGCAGGAGAAGCTTGCATGCTCCCCCTTACTCATCCTTTTCCTCTCCTTTTCGTGAGATTCTCCAACCCCACGTCCCTCCCGGAAAAAGCCACAACAAAAAAAATCCCAACAACAACAAAAAACGCAACAGACTTTTTTTGTTTCTCCATCACCTAGTTTTACAGTGCAACTTTTGGAAATTGAGTTAAAACCTCAACTTCCGTGTTATCCTGAGATACGGCTTCTCCTACCACCACTACAACTGAGTTTTCTTCTCTCTGTCGTGTTATTAAACCAACCCCAAGTGGGAGGCTTAAAATGCTTAAATCTACCGGATATCACTGAGAGACTGGAGAAGCATCAGGTATACTCCTATAGAAAAATGAATCATGGTGTCTATAAAATATACCCACCTGGTAGGTAGTTTATGACTGAAGTGAATGCTGATTAAATGTGTATATGTGCGTGTGCGTGCATACACATATATACATAAATATATATATATAATATATATAAATATGTGTACATACCCACACACACCTCTTTATACACCTCTATTTATATACACAAACATATATCCTAAAGCTGAAGAAACTCCAATAATCGTTAATCTTTCTACCTCTGACTAAAGCATCGCAGCTCAGCCTCCACTTCTGCAATTAATTTAATTACTCCAAGAATTTCCTAAAATGAAATAAAAAATAAGGAAGGGACACCTTGGGAAACCAAAACCCCATCAGAAGGTGCTGTATTTTAACAGCTGTTTATAAACGAGGTTTCCTTGTTCATATCCTAGGTTTTGCTTTGCTGGTTTTCTGTTTTAATGTTTTCAGTGAAGTGTTTTGTAGTTGAAATAATTAAAAATGCGATAAGCGACCCCCTGCAATTTTCCTTTAAGCCACAAGTAAGATTAATTTGCAGTGAATTTGTCACCATTTCTCGGCCAGATGACCACATTTAGGGAAAGCAGGAATGTGTGGATTTGGAAAAACTAAAAACTATGTTTACACCGGGCAATTCGTTTTGGAATCTCTGGGTTTGTAGCCCCGACTACCATACTTCAAACAAGGCCGCTTTTTGGGGATGTGTTCCCCCCTAATCCAACACAAATGACGAGAGAGTTACCTCCACTTCAGAAACGCCGCGGTCCCAGGACAGCCGTCCTGCCACCGGCACCAGGGCCGCCCCACACCGCCCGCCTTGCCAGCCAACCCCGCGCCCCCCGGCACCCCCGCGGACCCTCCATCGGGCAGCCCCGATATGCACCGACCCTCCCCGCCCTACCCTGCCCCCCCTGCCCTTGCCCGCGCCCCCGGACACGCGTCCTACCTGCGCTGGGTGCCCGAACGGGGATGGGGGCGGCCCGGCCCTGCAGGCAGTGCAGCATGGAGTTCTCGAAGGGCGCCGTGGGCCAGGCGGGGGTGAGCTGCGGCCCCACGTAGGACGTGTAGGGCCCAGGATAGGAGCCATTGAGCGGCCGGGCCAGGGGGCTGTATTGGTCCCTGGCGCCCAGGCTGTTGCTGTAGGTGCCGGGCTCCCGGGACGCCCCGTTGGCCACCGGCGGGCTGGGGGAATAGGGGAAGCGGCCCGAGGGGTGGGAGCCGCCGCTGGTAGTGTACGAGGGGCTTTCCGCGGCCGGCTGGGACCAGACGGCGTGGCCGCCGCCCGGGTGGCTAGGCTGGGCCGCCCCGCTGCCTTGCAGGTAAGGCAGCGTGGGCAGCATGGAGCCCACGCGGGTCGTGGGCACGTAGACGGGCGAGCTGGGTGTGGAGTGCATGAAGCCGCCCGGAGATCCGTCGTAAGGCGTGGGGCCCTGGGCGGCCGAGATGGCGAGGGTCTGGTACATCTCCTCGGGCTGCTCGGCGCCGATGGCGCTCAACTTTGGGCCGCGGCTGGACCAAATCAGCTTGTTGGTTTGGTCTAAGTCCGCGAAGAGCAGGATGTCCTCCCAGCTGAGCCGGCCGGAGGGGTGGGGGGCCCCGAAGTGCACGTAGGGGGCGAGCAGCGACCTGCCCTCGGCGGCGGGGGGCGGCGGCGGGGCCGGCCGGTGGCTGTCGTCGGTCTCCGGCCGAGGAGTCTTGGAGGAGCCGCGTTCACCCTGGGAACCGGAGGAGGAGGAGGAGGGCGAAGGAGGAGGCGGGCGCTGCTCCCTGGTCGCGAAGGGGCAGGAGGGAACACCGGCGTCCGCAGCGCACCGCTTCACCGCGCACCAGCCGCCTTCAGCCACGGCCATCCAGGTCCCCTTCTAGCCGCTGGGTGTGGATGGGGAAACGGGAGGAGGGGAGGAGGAGGAGTGAGGGGGGGGGGGGGGTCCGCAGGGCAGGGCGGGGAAGGAGGACACAAAAGAGCAGGGAAGGGGGGGAGAGAGAAATAATAATAACAAAGTTTGCAAACAGGACAACCCGTCTCCCTCCCGTAATGAGATTCATCAGGGCTTATCTGAACCCTCTGAGCGCTTAATCAGTCATGTCGCCTCGGCGCTGTTGTCCCTCGCCCCGGTGGAATGGGATCAGGCAGCCCAGGTCAACACGGGCCGGGAGCCGCCAGTCCCGCAGGGCCAGGGCTGAGGCTCCGACCCCGCTCCTGGCGCCGCGGGCGGGCTGCTCCCCTCTGCCTTCGCACCACGGGCTGAGGATTTGAACATGAAGCAAGCCGGAGGAAAGGTGGGCGGGAGGGCGTGGGGAGAGAAGGGGGCGAGGGACATTTTTCCCTGTCTGTGCCGCAGCCCCTTCCTTGGCTGCTGTCGTTGTTATGATTATTTCAATGAATGAGTCATTTGACTCGGTTCCACCGAGAAAACAATTAGTAAGGCGATCCCTTTAAGGTTACTTCTCCAGAGAGCGATGTTAGCTTTTCCGCGCATCGCCTCGCTTGTTTGCTTATTTCCAGCCCAAGGTCACGGAGAGGAGGAGAAGGAGGAGGGAAAGGCACCCGGGAGACTGGAGATGCGCACGGGCCGGGCCCCGAAGTGTGCGCGGCGGCGGGACACGGACCGAGGCAAGGGCCGGGCCGGGCCGGGCCGTGCCGGGCCGGGCCGGGCGGGATGTGCCGGCCGAGGGGGCCGGTGCCAGCGGACAGTCCGGGCTCAGGGCCTGCCCCGAGCCTCAGCACACCTCGCGGGAGTGACACCCATCCCGAGTCGAGCGGCCTCAGTTCGGAGCCACCGGCATGAGGGAGGCCGGACACAGAGCGTCCCATGTCCAGCCTCAGGGATAAGGGGCAGAAAGCGAAAGGGGACGCGGAGAAGTGACAGCACGAGGAGCGGGCGGCGAGGCTCTGCACTCTCAGCCCACCTCGGGGCTCTCCAGATAACCATAGGCACAAGAATATAGGACACACACAGAGCCCCCTCGCAGATAGGCACCAAATACGTCTCTCCCTTCTGCAAGATAACTGGGAGATAAGGCTCCCGGCAGATAAGGGCTCCAGGCATGGCATCGGATGTTTGCCCACAGAGTCTCCCTCGGGCTTCCCCAGCCAGGCGCAGCCGCCGCCGCGCCGTGCTCGCCTCGGAGCGGCCGAGGGCGGAGAGGCAGGAGCAGAACAGCGAGAAAGAACACGGGCAATCGCGGCGGCGAGGCAAGGAAAGAGAAGCGAGAGGCCAAACCTGGTGCCGATGCCCCGCATGGGGCCGGGGCGCGGGGCCGCGGCGGGCGGTAAATCCAGTGCGGCGGGGTGAGCGGCGACGGCGAGTCCGGCGGCGGCGGCCGGCGGCTCATGTATAAAAAGGAGAGAGGAGGCGCCTCTCGCAGCCCTGACGGAAAACTGCAGGCAGCCGGCCCTGATTGGGCTCGTCCAGCCCTAAACAAACACGGGGCTCCGCAGGGGTGCCAGTCCCGGCCGCCAGCCGGCCCGCCGCGCTGCAGCCCCGGGGGCGGGGGGGCACCTCGGGGTGCCCGCAGCGAGGGGGGAGACCGACCCCTCCTTGGGGAGCGTGAAGAGCAGAGAAGAGATTGCCCTCCCAAATGCCCCAGCCTTTTATCTTTTATCATATTTTCTTTTCTTTTTTTTTCCTTTTTTTTTTTTTTTTTAACTAGCATTAATACACACTCTTCCCTCCTCCCCGAATAATATCTTCTTTATGGTGAATATTCAACTTTTTGGTGTTTTTACTCCGCGCCTCCGGGCATCTAAGCGAACATCCCCCACCAGCGGCCCGGGCGGATATGTGCCCGGCTCTCACCCTAAACAACCAGGTGAATGTCTCCCTCCCTCAAATCTCCTTATTTTTGCTCATTAAAATAAGAGGTATCCGAGGGGAAAAATTGTGGCTCCTCCTTGAGTTGCTCCAACAGTCAGGTGAAGCCAAAGCAAGCTGTGGGATGTGTCCATCCCAGCAGCTGGCGGTAGGCATTTTTTCTGTTTCTTTCTTATTTCCCTCCCCCCCCCCCCACTCCCGCGTCCCTCTTATCTCAGCTGTGTACAAACTGATATGGTACTTAGCAGGAAAGTGACTGGAAATTAAAATAACTTCGTTCACCAGAGGTTATCAGCTGGATATCTGTCATCATCAGTTTGTACAGAAAGAGTCATCGGCGGCAAAAGGCTGGACTAGAGCAGAGCCCGTCTCTCGGCAGCCGGCAGGCATGAGCCCTCCCGACAGAAACTGAGCCCAAACCTGCTGATGCGCGATGCTGTCGCTCTTGGGGTAGGCACGGCTTTTATTTCGGTTTTTCCAGGCAAGGTGAATGGGAGGTGAAGAATTTGCAGTACTGGGGGTGCGGTAAAACTGTGGCTGTAGCCATCCGCTCTGCCGGCGTGGGTGAACCGACTGGGAGTTGGAAGTTTTATTGTGCGCCTTAATTTTTGTGGTATAGCGAGGCAAAAGTTTGATCGGAAAACTATCACTTTATCGGGAAACCATTTCTCTATTAAATTGTACGATTAAAGGTGATACTTCTTTCTTGTCACTTGTGTCTAAATAATATCGTTAAAAAATATCGGTCACTCTGCCAGGTTGAAGTGATTTTGTGTTTTTTTCTTTTAGGCGTATTTTAGTGGGCACAATATTAAATAGAAAATAAGCTTTTGCAAGCGAGGGCATCGATTCGTTGTCTGCCTGCTCCCGGCTCGTCTTCCCATCCCAGCTTGCAACGTAAAATATTTTCCCGTGTTTTTTTCCTGCAAATGTGCAACTAGAGCAGGGGAAGCCGCGGGAATCGATGCCCACGCCGCTTGTCCCCAGCGTGAGTGCTGCCACTGCAAATTTCTGTGCTGAAAAGCGCCAGGCTATCGGCTTTAAACTCCGCGTTTCCTTTCAGTTATTTGGACACCTCTTCTCCAGCTAAACCCGAGGGTATTTCAAACACGAGCAATACCGTGAGGGTTTTTTTAAGCGACAGGCTTTGCTCTCTGGGAGGGGTTTGCCAGTGCCCATCTAACTCCAGAGTGGGGAGTGAGGACCTGTCCGAGCCCGGGGGGTTTCTGTCCCAAAGTTGAGGATGGCTGTGAAGAAGAACGGCCGCCCTGGCCTGGCAGGCGCCTATTTTCCTGGCTCCAAAGTGACTCGTGTTTTACACTTCAGGCGCCTTGTTTTTTGGTTTTTGGTTTTTTTTGTTTGTTTGTTTTGTTTTGTTTTTTCTTGGTTTTTTTTTTTTTTTTAACCGGCTATTAGTCTGTTTACGTTATAGCCGGGCTACAGGTTTCATTTTATTTCCTCCGATAGCCACGATAAGAAAACCCATCTTAAACTAGGACCAGCGTGGGAAACCGTTTCCAGTCATCCCTTTCCTCTTCACTCCGTTTCGAGTTTGCTCTCGAGCCGCTCAAATTATATGGTCTCCGGTTCCTAACTCTTCATTACATCACTCCTTTTCCAAATCCCACTCCTGTGACGTAACTTTCACCCCGGGGTTCCGAGAGGCTCTCAGGTATCTCCTGCTCTGGGCCTGGGTTAGGCACCCGGGGGTGCATGTGCGGGAGCATTTTTGCGGGCGGGGGGATGCTCGATGTGGGAAGACACCGCTGGGGAGGTGGTGCCAGCAAGGTAACCGTCGCTCCTGGTCCTTGTGGCCAAAGAGGGAAGAAGGCAGATTGGGGAAGAAAAAAAAGTTTCGTATCCAATTAAGGCAAATTCCCTTGTGGGCACTTCAACATCCCAAAAAAGGGCTGGGGGAAAGACGTGTGCAAGCTCAGAGCAGTTGTCTTTCCCCCACTCCCGGCTCTCTGCAAGCGCGATCCCTTAGCGGGGGTGCACTAGGGAGGAGGGGAAGGCTCGGTCCGGCCGCATTCCTGCCGCCCCTCGTCCCGGGCAGCCCCGGGAGCAACGGGCATCGCCCGCCGGGTCAGGCCGCGATGCTCCCGGGGCGCTGTGGCCGTGGGGGCCCGGCGGGTTCGGGTGCGAGGCAGTACGAAGGGTCACTTTGGTGACTATCGCAGGTTGGAGTGTATTCTTTTCCGAGACGTGTTTATGTAACTTAATGTACTTTAGAAACTGCTGGGGAGTTTAGGCCGGGCTGATAAGCACAGCAGTTATTACGGGCGACGTGCCGGCACCTCTCCCCCTCTCTTCTCCCCTTCGCTTATCCGCGCTACTTAAAATACACTTTTATCAAGGCCACCCCACGATACGGAGTGTTTCCATCCCCCGGCGGCTGTGACATTGAAGCGGACTTATCGATCGGGGCACGGGCAGCGCTCAGGCTCGCCCAGCGCGGCGGGGACGGCCGGCTCCTTTAGAGCTCGCACCCCCGCCGCAGGCACGGCGGCCGCAGCCGGAGGGGCAATCCGCATCCGCCAGGGAAAGAGCCTTTTCAGAGGGATAGGAGCCTTTGACATCATCCATCACCTCCACCTCGGCCCGGGCGGGACAGCCCTGGGGAGCTCAGGGTAGTGGTTAATGAAACTGACCCTCAAAGCAGCAGGGTCCTGTACGCATCACAGCAAGAGCGGGAGTGGGCATGGTGGACATGCCCTTTGCAATAGGTCACATGTGTCGCATGGTGAAGGGGAACCCCCAAATTCTCAAGGATGAAAAGGGATTACTTTTTCTTCCCCTTGAAACTCCTAGCGAAGGGCTGCCGGGTGCTCAGAGGCCGGGCTGGGGCTCCAGCCTTTCTTGCTAGTCGCAGACAGACTCCGAGCCCGGCGGCTGCCCCCTCCCTGGGCAGGACACGCTGACCAGGCTCCGGGGAGCCTTCCCCGCTCCTGCCCGGTGATTCGGCTCTCCCCTGGGTTGAAGCCGTTCCCGGCGACGGGCAGCGGGGTAGAAGGTTACCCCACTGCAGTAAGAGGCCTTCCCGTCACTTGTGACCTGCTGCCGCCTGGTTTTGGGTGATTTCCAGGGTGTTTTCAAGCCTCGACGCTCAAATAAGCATCAGGCAGCAGAGAGCCCGCACGGACATTTATGCAATAGGTGTTCAAGTGTGTGGGGTTTGTGTCTTTTTTTTTTTTTTTTTTAATAATGTTCTGCAGCTTCTTTTTATTTGCCCGTCCTCCAGTATCCGAGGTCCAGCTGGTTAATGATCTCAACCTTTAAAAAAAAAAAAAAAAAAGAAGGTATTAAAATCAACAAAACGCGCGGAGGAGGCTCCTGTTGCTGCGTAACCTGACTCCCGGAGCCGGCGGTCCGCGGTACCCGCAGCTGAGCCCCGGTGGGACGCACAGGACGAAGGCGATGCTCTCTCGGGGTGACCGGGAGGCAGCCGGCAGCGCCCTAAAAAACAGCTATGCCTCAGCTGCTTCTGTCCAACGGGCGCATACGCGCCTTGTCTCTTCCTAGAGACATATACGGGGACTTTGAAAATGAGTTAAAGATTGGTTTTACTGCTTCTCGGCAGTTTAAAATGTTTTTAAGGATGGGTGACTAAAATGGCCTAATTTTGACACTTTTATGAACCTCAATGCCCTTGCTACGAAGCACTGAGGCTGTATTCCACTTATTCCTTGCGGTGACGAATATTACACATCATTTTTAATTGCAGTAGCCCTTTCTGCGCACAACTGTAGATAAATCAAGTACCTCGACTCTGTGTGTGGATCGGCTTCTCACACACCGGGTGAAAGAACCCGCTTTGAGACAAGGCCATATGGAAAGGCCCCCACCCTGGGTCCCGCCGCCTCGCCGGGGGGAGACAGGGCGCCGGGAGGGTGAGAGCCCCCGCCTCTGCCCTCGCCCCCGGCGCCCTCCCCGCCGCAGCCGTCCCTGGGCCGTAGGGCACCCTTCGTATCACTGTCTCTTCCTGCTTGGGTGCTGGGGAAGGCTTTCGGGGCTATCTTCTGCTGGGCCTGACACGGAAAGCTCTGGGGAAAGTTTCTGGGTCTTCCTGTTGAGAGAGGTCGTTGTGGGAGAGGGAAGCGGAGGGACGCGGAGCACGGAGGGGCCGCGTTTCTCCTCCCCAGCGCTTCAGCGCCGGACTTCTCTTCATTCTCCCCCGTTCTCTATCACGGATGTTAGGCAATATCAAATCCGACCTCCAATTAGCTATCCTACCTCCGCCCCCATCCCCGCAGCACAGGTTGTAGAGACTTAATTCTTTCTCACTTAAAAAAGCTCCAACAACCCCCCCCCGCCCCGCCCCGCCATGCCCCACATAGGCAAAATGCACCATCACCGACTGTTCCCAGGGTCGGCTGTCGCCACTGACGCACACCGTGAAAGAAATACCGTTTTGTGCATCGAAACCTGCCGGGCAACACCCCCGCTTAGTTGTCTTGTTACTTCTCTGCCCAGGAAATAAAATAAACAATCAGAACAGGTCAAAATCTTCCCGTGAAATGTTTTCCACAGGACACAATGAATGCGTCCTCCTGGAAGCATTTTTCGGGAGTAGATCTGTTTCATGCGTGTCCACGTTGAGCTCTGTTTCTTTTGGCATCGTGGTAGCCTCTCGCCTTCCCTTTTGAAACCGCTTTTCTCGCAATTTACCTGCATGATCGAAACGTCTGAGACCAAGCTTCGAATAATAATAATAAAAATCCCAAACAACGACATTCACAATTTCAGCTAAGCAAATCGCTTCCCTCCATCCGAACTCATAATGTTTTCACCGCTGCTTTCGTGAGAAATGTCAAAACTTGGGGACTTTGTTCCTGCTTGGAATGAAAGTTGATTTTAAAACGTTAAAGTAATATCTTCCAGAGCGAGTCTGACCAGTTCTGTACATGGAAGCACTACTGGATTGGAAAATCAAATCAAAACAACCACATCACAGAATCAGAGATTTCAGAGTTAGCAGATCGGGGTAATTAGATAGCCTATTAATAGCCTTGCTCCTCACTGCTATCAAAAGTAAGTGGATGGTTCCTGCCTCGGGAAGGTATGCGCCAGCATGCCACGGGAGGTAGCATGGAGACCGAGGACATGAGGAGAGGTATCCACGAGATGTCTGGTGCCCCACCGACAGGCAAAATGTGTGTACCCCCTTTGGGGTCACCCCTGCAAACGCTGGCTTTTCCCTTCGTTTGGTAGATGAAGGTGTTGAAGGGAGCCGCGGAGGCAGGTCCTGGCCGGGTGGGTCCTATCCCCATCGGCCAGAAGATAAGGGATGCTGCTAATTCACCTCCGGGGACGCGACGCCTTCCTTCCCCTTTTTCTTTTCTTACCCTCGGTGTTAACGGCTCCGCGGACACAGCCCTCTATTTGCAGTTAAAAGTATAAATATATACGTTCACCGTGGGAATACCGCAATTCCATTTCGTTCATGTAATCCCTGGCAGTGTTTATCCATTTCGCCTAAGCCTCCAGGACCAACGAGGGTGTGCAATTAAGTCGGGCTTTTCGATTGCTTTAGGAAAAGGATGGGTTTATGCAGCTGTTATTGCTGCTCACGTTGAATTTAAATTCAACATTAAAGGACACCAGTATTTGCGAACAATAAAAAGAACAGTTAAAAACCCGATTGTTCCAAAATTGTGGGTGGCTATAACGTATTTTCCCCCTGCTGTTATTGACTGGTTTTAAAATGTAACAGATGACTGAATTTTAAGGAGTCAGGCGACTTTCTTTTTATTTCAATTAAATGGGCAAGAAGTAGAGTAGTCTGATATACATAGAGCTTTTTTCATGCTATAATTTCTTGCACTTTTTTTTTTACATACCTACACTTTAATCATCATAATACATAATTACTTAATTTATCTTTCTTAATGGGCATATTAGTTTTAGTATTACAGATAGAACACAGTAACAAAGTAGATAGGAGTAATTCTGATGTTACTGGGGTTTGAGACTTTTTTTTTTTTTAAAGGACCTGCACACTTTCAATAAACTCTGAAGATAATACCATGCAACAGTATTTCAAGATAACTTCAGAAAGTTGCTGTTAACATCTATCAGCAACATGAATGGTGTTTGGATCATGCATTTAACATTTGCCAGTGATAATCAAACGTAAGTTTAGCTCACACAACTTTAATATTCACCCGTGAAATAATGAAAAAAACCCAACCAGTTTTACTATAAATTTACACATACTATTTACTTTGCAGCAGTGCATTTTCATTGTTACTGTAGGTTGTTTTTTCTGACAATGCATGTAAAAGAGGGCTTACAAAGAAGCCCTGGTTCTGTGTCTCTGCTCATTTCTCCAGATACTAAAAATGTCTAAGGCTACTCATTCAGCTGGAATTTGTCCCACGATGACTTAAGCATGAAGAGCCACTGCCACAGACGTCCATGGAAATTCCTCATGAAGCAATAAACCTTGTTAATGGATCAGTTCTGAAGTCCGCAACAAGAATTGCCATTCAGCCCTTCAAGTCATGGTTTTAACTTAACTAAGCTGGCTTTAAGCAGATTCTATTACAAACTCCAGATGAATATTTGGTCAGCTAAAGCAGAGTTTTCTGCTGTCACAGCTGAGAAGCTGTTGGTCCCAAACAAACTTAATCAAAATTAACTCAGCAACTACCATAGTTTCTGTAATGAACTTAAGAACAGTAAAGGTAATGTAGATGCTCTCTGTGATTTATGTCAGGCTCTGTCAGGTTCAACAGCACCTCTTTATAATGCAGATATCATGCATGGACACTAAAGACAGACAGATCCAGCTCTATGGCCAGCACACCCTTATAAACTTGCATTGCCCTTACCTCTGGGAGCCAGTGATCCCAGCAGAAAGGACAACAACGAGCACTGAGATCAGTGGCATCTCATGGCATCACAGATAAATCCAACAGAGGTGGGACTGTCAGAGACTGGGAGTGCTGGGAGATGAAAACTCAGCACTGCTTAGATGGATTGAGAGCTTTCCCCTAGCTCCTTTAGGCTTTCCTCCAAGTGCCCCATATGTGACAACCTATGGAGTACCACTCCCTGCAGACCAGCAGCTGGGCTGTAGCAACCACAGCTTTATGTACCACTACTTTAAATTACAGTGTTTCAGCTTCTACAAAGTCAAACTCTGCTTCCAAAAAGGCTCATATCAAGCAAAACATTCAATTTTATCCAAAATAAAACTTGTTGAACTCTTTTTGAATTATTTAACCCTCTAAAGAAAGTCACCTTGGAATCAAATCAGCAACAAAGTTCACCTTTAGAGAGCAGACAAAGTGTTTTGCATTTTCACCTCTCAGTTTCATAACACGTTTACACCTGGGGTAGTAGGTAAGGTCTGTCATGCCTGGACCAGAAGCCAAGACCTCAGCACTCGTCCTTGTTCAGCCACCAGAAACTACAGCAAAACTACTGTTTTCTGCTTGGTCAGCAGGACACGGGGGAAGCAACAACCCCTGAAGTGGCTGAAACTGCTGACTGTACTCTGCATTGAAAGTTTAAAACTTTTTCTTTTTTGTACTGGAAAAGGTAGGTACTAACATGAATATTTTCTGAGACATTTCAGTCATGGAACTGGAGGAGGATATAATTCAGACTAAAAACAGAATTAAAGCTATACTCTTATTTTAGTTATTACTGCCTACGAGAATGGTTACTACTCATCTCACAAACTGTGTCAGTGACCTGTAGCTAAATTTTCAAATCAATTTGATTTTGCTTTGGATAACTTCAACAGAATTGTTGAATGATCCTTCCTTTATCATGAGTTTTCCAAACAAATTAACTTCATTTCTCCTTGTAAGAAATGGAGAGAACATGTTTTCCTTGTGCCTGCTTGGAACTCCATGTACCTCTGAGGTCCAGAAAGTGACATATTTTTCACAAATGTTTTTTCTAATAAGCATAGAGAGGAGAAACTAATGGTTGTGAGCTGTAACTACTAGAAGGTTAAAAATATTCTATATGAAATGCACTAACTATAGCTCAGCCTTTGGACTTGTGGAGCACGGAGCTGACTAGGATGAGCCTATGAAGAGAATTGGAAAGCAAACAATTAAAGCTTAGCTGGAAAAACAGGCCCTTTGACTTTAACAGAATTAGACCAAGTCAGCAGGACAAGCCCTACAAGAGCTTGGCTGAATTCTAAATGTGAGTATTTCAGATGAATTCTTCACGTTGTCCGGGCCTTTTTAGGATACAGCCAGCATTGTTACAGTGAAAGCAGAATACTTTGGACATTTTTTGTGATTGAGGGTAGAATCGGAGAAAAATGCTAAGTGGATGGGAAGTGGAGAGAGTGATGGGGACAATCCTATGCATGGCTCTGTGACTGTTGTTAAGTAAACTGAAAAAATACAAGTTTGAATTCAGCAAGTCAGTGCAGCAGGACAAAGCTGCAGTAACAGGGGGAAGTGCCATGGCCCAGGTGCAATGCAAGGAGAGGAGGACCCACCATTGTCTTTGCTGACTGGAAGATGGGGTGTATACCTCAGTTCTTGCATCCCAGGTAGCAGCAGGGCCCAGGAGGAAACATGGCCCCCAAAGGTGCTCTTCCTCAGCACAAGGAAGAAGTGCTATCTTGGGTACAACCTCCAAAATGGACACAGAGCTATGGCCAACAAACCCATGGAGTTTCAGGGGGTCTGGCTGGTTCACAGGCTGCCTTGGGCCAATGTAACTCTGTGTAAAAGCAGGATCCAACACACCTAGAATTACACTTTACTAAGAGAAATAACAATTAATATCCTTTATGGTATTCAGCATTATGATACTTCTCCGTATCTGTCAGTCTAAATACCAAAAATACAGTGTTTAACAGATTAAATTATTTTATCAGTCCTCTTCTTGGAAGGGAGAAACTTGCCATGCAAAGCTCAACAAGTAAATAAAATTGAGTCACGAAGAACCAAATTCCAATGGGAGTTTTGCTGGAGAAGGGCCTACACAAATTTACCTGTTTTATTAGAATGCAATAAAATGCAATTTCCTTTACATCATTACACTCAGCCTTAGAATCACAAATTTGTTGAAAGCTGAGCAAAATGGTTCATCTGTTGGTACTTCTTGGTAATAAAGAAAATGCAAAAAGAAATTTTTAAGGGAAAGCATTAGTAATTCAAAATAAATTTAGAGAAGAGTACTGACAGTGCTAAAAAGGGCAGTGACTTAATTATTTTTGTTGATGTCAGTTATTCATTTGTGGGCCATCAAACTATAAACGGGGGTACTTTATTGACTGCAATATTCACTGGACATGTGCCACATTATTCAAGCAAAACAATACCCTGCAAAAACAATACAGAGAAGAGGTAATTTGTACAGAGTTCATGAGACAATTATATTATCTAATTATGAAACTGACTCACTATGTCCTTGGTTCTATTTAGTAGAAGAGAATTGAAGGACACACTAAACATACTCAAAGTCTAGTAATTCAAATTTGAATCCTGCCCGTACACCCAAGCATCCAGAAACTGGTGTGATCCAGCACATGGATCATGAGTCCCAAAGAAGGATGCTTTCATATGGGACTCAGGATACTACTTCATTTTCCTGTGTGCTGGAAATTAAACTATTGCCCCATTTTCCTGAGAAAAGCTTTGAAACTCACTCAATATCACAGAAAAAAATTCAGTAATGTAACACACACATACAAAAAAATATAATTAATTACTTATTTCAAAAGGGGAGAGCAGTTTGAGAGCTGCCTGTGTTTTACATGCTTCACTGCTGCAGAGCCTCTGGAGAAATGCAGCAGGAGCATTTGGATGCAAGTGGATGTGTTTCATGTTCAAACAGAAGCAAATCACTGAGGTGCCTGGACATAAGAGATAACCAAGGCTTTGCACATATCACTTACTTGCTCACAGGGATCATCAAAGCACAGAAACGACCAGGGCCAAAACAAAAGTAAATTGCTGAATTATTCTGTGAATTTCCAAATTGTAGCTGCACTGCAACCTTTTGAACTCTTTTCAGAGGTTTTTCCTTCAACTTTTAATGCTGTTTAAGGAACGTAAAGACATTTCCTTTCTTGATCATGTAATGAACTTTATTAAATAAAAGATTTTTTGGTGTCTCTTCTGACAACAGTTTACCGTGCCTTTTGTATTTGAACAGATTTTACTGTGTGACGTCTAACCATACTACAGCAAACTGTGGAGGAGGTTAGTATTCAGAATGATTATAAGGAGTATTTGTTTATAAAACAGGAAAAAACCTCAGTGTCTCTTTATTTTTTTTTTATTAATAGTAATGGTGGATTGCATACAATAATTTTTAAAATGAATGCTATGAGGATCTAGGAGACAGAATAGCAAATGGACAGCCTGGGAGACCTGAGTGTCTTCCCTGACTCAGGCAGAGAAGGCATAATTCTGCGTATTGGAAGGTACAACTCTACAGCATATTGGCCTTGATGCAATCCTGGCTTAAGAAATCCTCTCCCTCTGCCAGGAGGGAATCTTCTGCCTGGAGGAGTCACTCCAGTGCCAGACAGTGCAGAAATCCATTGCCTTCTCCCAGCTGTGTTAATGAAATTCCTTGTGGGCCCACACTGGAAGAAAGACCATTGAAATGATTACAATTAAAAATAGCTCTCCTTCTTCTCCTCCCACAAAGAGTTTATTTTTAACTTCTATCACCTCAGTGTGCTGGTTTAAGCACTGCTGTACATGCAGTTGTTTTGGCACGACTGAGGAGGTGACAAACTGCAGGCTAGAGCTGGGAACAAGCATCTGGGGCAGGAGCTGGTTGCAGCAGCTTAGCTGCCAAAGGCAGTGTATCATGGGACTATAGTGTGAGAGTTCATAGTATGAACTTAAACTTTGTCTTTTCTGACTGTTTTCATAGCCATGAGGCATCTCTGCTCCAAATTCCTAGTACAGAAGTGCTGGACCAGTGTTCTTTCTTTTTCAGCCTGTTCATTTACATTAGAGGTTTGCAGTCGTGAGCTATATCACTGAGAAACACAGTGTAAGTGAAGCTTCAGATGAATGATGAGGCTTATATCCTTAAAGACATTTAGATGGCTAACTTTTAGTCAGTGGAAGGCTTAAACTGACAGGGTTAGGAGCAGGCATATGGTCAGTGGCAATGCCTTGGACACAGGACACCTACCCACCTCAGCTGTGCTCACTCCCACGTCTCTGCTCACAGCCTTAAATGTTTTGCTAACATGCAAAGGATAAAGCTGTGTATGCGACTCAGGACTGAGTAGGAACTTCTGCCAGGTTGTTTTGGCCAGAATTCAGGATAGTTCCATCTCTTCTTAAAGTACGGGCCATGAGTCACTTGTTGAAATCTTCTTTCTTATCTCTCCAACTTCCTGACATTTTATGGACCTCAGGCTATGGCTGTCCTTTGACTTCTTCAGTCCTCTGCTTGTGATTTTTGTCTTTTGAGTACTTGAAAGCTACAACCCAATTTGAATTTTTGTTAACACCTATGTAAGCACTTGGGTGAACTTGCATAGTCTTTAAACATGGGGGAGTCAGATAATATCTAATCTTACACCCATTAAGGTAAAAGTGTGTCTCTAGCACATTATTAACCATTGCATTCTAGAGCAGACAACACAGTGCATCATATAACCTATCCTACAGTTCCCTGTATTAAAAACAACTACCTGACTTGTTCATGCATGACAGTATCACAGCATGACCTCATCTAGAGTCCACTGAAGTCAATGGAAGAAATACCAATTCAAGTGATTTTGGAGCCTCCTTTAATGCCTCAGCTAACTCACCTCACACATCACAATCCAGGTTTTGAGACTCCACTATGTCCACAAGCCATTATTTTTCTTTCCAGTCTTGACCTAGACTAGGAACCTGGATGATTTTGTTAACGTAACTGGCACTTCTGGCAAATTTAAGACTTCAGTGGCAAACTTTTCAGTAAGAAGGTCTTGTCTGCCTGAGCAAGCATATTGCTTCTCTTCCCCACGTGCACTGTTCCAGTCATCCCTGAGATTAGCAGGCCTTCTTGTAATGCAAATAAATTTAAAATAATATAAAATTGAAATGGCTCTAAAGGAGCACTTCTGTGGCACACTACTGTATTTTACTTTGTATAAACAAAATGTCAAATGAAAAGTCAACCTTGAAAATCATCTAGCTCACAAAAGCATTATTTGGAATGGGGTAGCCCAGCCTTTCCTGGACCACAAAGACCTACAATCCTTTCAGAACTCAATAGAATTTTAGTCCTTCACTGTCTACGGAATTAGCCTTGGAAGCATTTCTTCAAGGGGTTTCACTGATTTCAGTGACTTTGCCTGCACTGGAGTATTTTCCTGTGTATCTATGAGTCTAATTCATGCCTTTTCTGTCCTCACTTCACAGACATAAAGCATTGAACAACCTGTATGAAGTATACAGAATCTACACACTCATTCTGGAGAGCATGATATGTGGTATGCAAAAAATTTTTAAAAACCTAACATTACTTCAGAGAACACTCATGCTACTCATAAAAAAACATTACCAAAGTCAGCCAAAATTCCAAGAAAAAATAATAGAAGGGCAGGTAGGTAACTAATCCATTTGGGAGCTGTCAGGCTGTGACCTGAGGTGTGTTTTCACAGGAAAGGCAAAAATGAGGTTCTTTCCCAAATGAGGAACAACATGGTAATTAAAATAAGGAAGGATAAATGACGAACACACAGTTGCTGTCTGCACAGAAAACATTCCCAAGAAGACGACTGATCTGACATACTCATAGTGGATGGCTACAAACTGCCAGACAGTGTTGAACCAGAGCTCCCACTCCCGAGTTCCCTTTCCGTGCTGCAGCTTATGTAAAAGATTATAAAGAAGGAAAACCCATGGAATAATGAAGATTAATGCAATAAATATACCTGAGCCTGTCTACTTGTTCCAGTGGTTAATGCCACTAGAGAAATCCTGCAGGGCTTTTAAGCAATTCTTAGTGATGAAGATTTATGAAGCCCTTTTAAAAACTTCATTAAGGGGTCAGAGAGATTTAAGTGGCCTTGCAAGCTCTGCACTAAGCCAAGAGATTCTCTGTGCAGAAACACAGCCAAAGGCAGCAAGGGCAGAGCTGGCTTGCAAGGGCTCTTCACACACCCTGGCCAGGGAGGAACGATGGTGTGTACCCTATGTATCTGGGCAGTACAGCATAATGCTGAAGTCCCAATCAGGGTTGTGGAAACTAAGATGGTTAAAGGAAACTGCTTAGCAAAAGTATTTCCTCTGAACAGTGTTAAGGCCAGCATACTCTGGTAAGCAAGCCAAGTCTGCATACACTGCTCACATAACTTTCTTCTTCCAGTTTCCCTCAGTTTGTTCAAAACACGGTAAAGCATTTTTTTGTAGTTCAGATGTGTTCTCCTCCTTCTGATGACAAGTGCTGTCTGAACCTCGTCAAGTTATTGCCCAGAATTGCACTTTCCATACTGATGCCTCCAAGGAGTTGTTTAGGACTGTGATTATTTAGATATAAATAGCAGTGTTCATTAATCTAGCAATCACTCCCAGCTATGAAAATGTAAATTGGGTTGGCTTGTTTGTGTTTTTGAGAGAGAGAAGGTGGTGATGGTAGGTGGGAAGGGGAATGTTCCCCAGGTGCTGCTGTTTATCACCTTTTTGTCTCGCCATGAGCCAGGGAATGTTTCATCTGCACCCTTCAGAGCTTTGCTGGGCTCTGTTCCACCACCACTAAGGTGGGTGCGCATCACACATATCTTGTAAAAGTGGTTCTTGGACTGACAGATTGGGTCAACCCCATAAAAAACAAATCCTGGATTTTTTTATTTTTTTTTACAGGTATGCAGCAGAATAAGCTCTGGTAGCTGGCAAAGCCAGCAAACATTGACACAGAGAGAGAGATGAGGGCTGCTTTTGTAGCTTCACAGGTAAAACTACCATTCCCTTTGGCTCACTGAAACTGCCTGGCCATCAGAAAGCAGCCACGATGGAGCAGACTTCATGAGCTGTCAGAAAATTTGGCATAACCAAAGCAGCAAATCTCCAGAAGCTGTGTTTCAGCTTGAGTGCCCACCTGAAGTGAACACCCTTTTGCTGGATGGCTTATAACCCAATACACTGTGCTTCAGATGGAGTGTGGGAGGCATTACAGAGTCTCAGCGTCTAGCAAGGAGAAGAGGGCCTCCCCTGGAGCTAGAAGGAAGGAAGGTAAAAAGAGAAAGATAGTAGAGTATGGAGAGAGACCTGAAAAATCTACAGTAAGAAGAGAAGCTCTGGACTAAGCCCTTGAAGACCTTCCTTACCTCATATCCCACCCCTGACAGCTGTCAGCGGCAAGCAGTTACAGAAACCTCTCAAAAAAGGCAGTATAGGACAGTTTGTCTGCTTTTTTAAAAAATTATTATCCCCAGCATATTAAGTACTTTCAAATCTAAATGCCTTTAGCATGAATTGAAGTGAGGTCCTGAATTTTAGCAGTGTGTTGTTGGACAGAGAATATAATAATGGAATCAGTTTAACAATTAATTTTTTTAATTTTAAGGGAACTTTTTCATACCAGCCCTCATTCAGTAACGCAATTTTTAAATTCACAGAGCTTAAAACACCTGCTTTACACTAAAAGAGAGGGATGGATGGAACCACACACTTTTGAATGGGTCTTCTCAATAAGGTTTCACGACAGAATGGCTCAAGCCTGAGGTAGCCTCTGGTGAGGGTTAAATTTATGAATGATGCAGCAGGCAGCTCTCTGGGTGACAATGCTATCTGACATTACTTAAGCGTCTATTAGAAATACAGCATTGGCTATAGACTCTCCCAATTAAGCTGTGGCAATACTTCCCAAAGAGTTACTCGATAAACGATTCAATATTAATGAACAGCATAAGGAAGTTTATCTACCATTACTTCCATCCTGCAGTTTCTTACAGGAGCCTTACCTTGCTATCCTCATTTGAATACAATCATTTCTGATGCATTCCTGAAGCTAGCAACAAAGTCAGGAGGTGTCCTCCCATCTGAGGATCAAGCAGAGACTCAGGAGTGAGTGGATTAGGATTATGGCTGGCAGGAAGGAGAAGCCTCCCTCATGACAGTGAGTCACGAGATCTCCAACTTGACAAGAAGAACTACTACAGAAGAGCCAATTGTGTAATATCCCGAAGAAGAGCAATTAAGTGGTTTCATTGATAGAGGCTTTGCATGAGCTACACACTACAAATAGCAACTTCATTCAGGCCATTTCAATGACACATGCTAGAGATAGGAAGAGCTAAGATAATAATGTTTTGCCGTGGCATTTTGGGAAACTGGAGATCAGGAATTTTTCCAGAGCAGGAAGCTTATTTTGCTCCCTGAAGACTTTGTTTTCATTTCAAGCACTGCCGACTATGCACTGTTGCCACATTTTTTAGATACCTTTTTTATTGCTCCCTTGATCATAGGGCAGAGGAAGATTTCTGCAGTAGACAAAGGCTTTTCTGAGGCATATTCTATAAGAGTGGAAAGAATCTGCTCCAGAACTTCCATAAATACAGTGTTAGCTCGCTGTATCTAAGTGCCTTTAAATCAGGACCATTGTTCTTGCATATTCTATGGAGACTGGAGATAGAGGGACACAAAGAGATGCAGTGGGTGGTTTAAGCACCCAGTGTCCAAGTTCCTGGGTGCCAGTGTCAGCCCTAGGTGCTGCCAGTTGCCTCCACAGCCCCGAGGTGCGGCAGTGTTTTATTTCTGATGTTTCTGTCTTTCTTTTTGGTTTGTTGGGTTTTTTTTGGTTTTGTTTTTGTTTTTGTTTTTTTTTTTTTTTTTTTTTGTTTTTTTTTTTGGTTTTTTTTTTGTCCTTGTGAAATAAGGCATTATTTAAAATCTTTTCAGTGTATTCATATT
>JAWWTY010000077.1:103469283-103665605 GCA_035222235.1 Margarornis squamiger | reverse complement strand
TGTGTAGAGATGTTAGTTTACTCGATTTGTTGCTGTGACTGACAGTTAATCTATTGTAAATATGATTTTTTTTTTTAGTTTTTTGGTGGGTTTTTTTTTGGTTGGTTGGTTGGTTTTTTTTGCTTTGTGGTTGTATTTTTTTTTTCATTTTGCACATGCAAAACAATATAGATCATCATAAAATTATTTAGGGATTTTGATGATTGCCAGCAAGCACTCCTAAATCTTCTGTTTTCTTCAGGTTTGTGAGTGAAACAAATGATAAACTGAAGCAGAATGCAGTCCTGAGTTTCCGTGAGCCAGCAGAAACTTTGCTAGCACTTGATTTTTAAAAATCTGGTTTCCTCAGCTAATGCGGTCATGCCAAATTAACAACCTCAAGAAGGAAAGAGTGAGCGTGCCACTCCTGTTGTACTTAACAATGAGTTTCCCATCAGCTCCTTCAAACTAAACCTGCACACCTGTGAAGCACTGTAATTTTTCTTTGTGTCTCTTTCTGATGAGACTTGGGGCATATGAGCAGCAATGTTTGTTGAAAACCTTCTTTTGGGCTTTGTGTGCTCTCATGGATCTTGCCTGGGAGCTCTCAGCCCAACCACCAAATTTTCTTTTAGCAGAGGAGAAGGCAAACTTCACTTTTTCCTTTCCCCTCTATGTGTTAAAAACACAGAGCTCCATCAGCCTGAATTGCTGTGACCAGATTTGCCAGAGCTTTTCCTCCTGGACTGCTTGTCTGCCTGTGTGTGTACCCTGGGCTGTGTGTAGGAAATGGGGTGGGCAAAGCAGCTCCTGCCCAGCACAACACTGTGAGTGGTTCTCCTTGTACCACCCTGGCTGCAGAGGAGCATGGAGTACAAACAGGGCTGAGAGCATCTGGAAGTGGCAACCCCCTAAAACTGCTGTGCTGGCTCAGGTCCCACCTGCTCATCGTCTGGAGTGAAATTGAGTATTTTATGGCTGACTCATCCAATGAAGGAAAAAGTAAGGGTCTTCATGTAATGGGCTTCAAATATACAAATTAGGCTGCTGTAAAGAGAAAAGGAATTTTTTGTCTCCCTTGGCAGATGGAAGGTACAGCCGATGTTAAAGGGTCCACCATAGAAAACTGGAGTATTGCCATCACCTGTGTTCTTAAGAGGAGGTTGAACACCAAAGGAGAAAGCAAGATACAGGAAAAAAGGGATTTCATATCCCTCTGAGGTCCTTCCCAAGGGAATACCTCTATGGTTTGGCAAAAGTGTGATTACCCACATCTGTATATGGACAGTGCAGTCACAGGGGAGAAAAGCTGCATCCTCAAACAAATGATTCGTGAAAAATCAGCAACCCACTTCAGGAACAATCCACTATCAATGTAGTTATGAAACGAAGAGGAGTTAACAAAGAAACAGCTGTGGCACAGCAATGAAACCCCCTCAGCAATTAAAGCCCACCAATAAATACTGGGGAGTGCTGAAACAAACCCTTATATTTCTAGAAATTATTTTAACAGTGAAAAATATAAACTGTGTCTTCCCTGCAGACACAGCCAAAAGTAATCAAAATACTCCTCATAACACAGAGGAAATACCTCTGGGCTGTGATAAGGACTATGACTGTAGTTCTTTTATGTCTCCACTACCTAATAACAATAAGATGTACTGGTGGCACTGTTTTCAGCACAGAGATTAATAGTCAGGGAGAAACTGAGAAGGAGAAAGTACACTTTCAGTTTTCTTTCCGATGGCTAATTAAAAAACCCATATCTGAGAGGAAACGCTGTGGAAATGAGAGCTATTTGGATGTGCCTTCCCCCATATACTACCACTCTGTTTTGTGAGGAATGCTTTATTAACGCTAATCTCATCCCTGTGCTTTGACAGAAGTCACAGTTTCCTTCCTTTGCAGCCGCTAAGGCTCAGTTCTATTACAGGGTTTGTTTAATGGGAGCTTTATTATTTTACTAAATTACCTCATCTTCTGGGAACAAACTTAACCTTGAACTATGAAGCTAAATGTCTTTTTAATGATGCAAGTCTGTTTGGAAATTGCACTTTGACGACTCTAAATTTTCTCCATTCTGCATGTTTAATATGTGCAACGTACACAAAAAAAGTAATTAATTTCTGCAGGCTTTCCTGATTCACTATTTAAAATCAATTTGCTGCAATTATTAAGGTTAAGGCAAGTGGGAACAAACATTCTTAATTATATTCAGGCACCAGAGAGGAGCCCCTTGCATCACTACGGAACCCATCTTCAGTAAATTGGGAAATTATACAGTGTTGATGCTTAAATATTCCATATTGAAATCTTTAAATTCTAAGATAATATAAATATCACTCCTAGATGCATTTTGGAACGGAGCCCTCTTGAGCTGCCACGAGACCCAATGAGAAACTGTGAGAAACAGTGAGAAGCCACCATTAATCCAAGTGAGATGGTGATTTGATCCAGAGTTTGTAGTCAGGCCAAATGAATGTGATTTTCTAGTACAGTCTATGGGATGGTGGATCTCCCTGATCCCAGGGAAACAGGGCTTTTGCACACAGGGTGATTGAGCACAGAGGGTGAAGCAGAATATGGGGCTATTTTGTTAAGATCTGATGTACACTAGAGGAATTACTGTCTTTGTTGCTTCAAACCCACACAAAAGACTTCTTGACTCTAGAAAAATGTGTGTCTGTGTTTAGTATGTGTGCAGTTTGGGTACTTCTGAGGCTGTATTGCCCAGAGGTCACCTTTGGGCTAAGCTGAGGGAAGCGCTTTTTGTTTGTGTCAGACTTGAGTGGGAACAAATACATGAAAATCAAACAGAAATATGCTGGTTGCAAGTGGGGTAGATACACTGTGATGACCTATCTATTTAAGAATATTGTTAAAACTTGTGAACTTCTTTCCACATCTCCATTCAGAAAAATCCTGTATCTTCCTGCAGGAGGAGCAGAGGCCTGGGCACTGCCTCCCCTTCCTCATCAAGCTGTAAGATCCATGCAGCCAGGCACAGTCCCTCCAGTGCTTCCTGGAGACACTGAGTTGCACCAGCCCTGCTACATGTGTGCACACACGTGTCCCTTGCCTGTCACCTGTGAAAAATGGTGCAGGCATCTGGGGTGGTTAGGAAACCAGCACTGGAAAAACTGATGCTTTAGAGAAACAGCAACTTCTTCCCAGCCTCTGTATCTCCAAGGGAGAGAAGCCCTGACAGAAATGGCAAATGTGTCAGGCTGCAATACCAGATTAGCTCATCCAGGGTGCCAAGAGGTTCCCAGGAGAAAAAACTACCAGGATGAGTGGACAGGCTGGAAAAGTTATTCTGGGGGCTCCAGACAGCCGTTACCTGCATCAGTCTTCCAGTTTTGCCCCACACTGGTAAGGAATTAGAAGTAGGATTGCTGTGAGCAGGTCACTTTTAGCACATTTTCCATTCAGCCTTTCTCATTCTGTGAAATAGTCCTGGCATATCATGTGAAAACAAATTCTCTAATGGCAGCCTCAGAATCGGCACTGTTGTCAGACATCCAAAACCAGCTAAATATCATCCAGAAGAAAAATCAACAGTTCTGATACTTGTTTTCCTGCTCTCTAGATGTTGCAAAGCTTCTGTCTGAGCTCAGAGGAAGAGAACTGGATATTCTGATCAGATGATTCACTCTTCTACCATAATGCATCCCAATCACCCCAGATCAAACTCTTTATCTTCTTTTGGTGCAATGCCAGTAAAATCACCTCTCCTTCTTTTACTGTAGCTTTTGATACAGAGACTTCTGCACTTTCCCCAAGGAATGGTAGTTAGTTGACCTGAAAAGATCACAAACAATCAAGAGTTTCTCCACCCACAAACTCTTTATTCCCTCCAGCACCCCCATTCCTGTAATAGTCTTGGGCTCCCACAGTGTTATGAGTCTCTGAAAACTCTTGCCCTACAAAGCAGGAGGGCTAACTTTCCCCTGGGCAAACTTTCATAGCTATGTGTCAAAATCTTTTCCAGGGGAGAGACATGGGACAACACAATGCCACAGGCATCAGAAAGCTGTGGGAGGAATTCTGGCTCAATTCATTATTTGGGGATAGCAGCTATTCCCCACTACTTTCCTATGAGATGGGGATGATTTGGATGTAGACTGGGTTACAATATCATTTAGTCATGTTAGTCCCAATCTACTTTGCCAGTTTGCTTCCCCCAGCACCTGGGGTTGCCCAGGAGCCCTGTGCCAGAGCAGGTCTAATGTACCTGTGAGCTGAGCGTGGAAAGACCACTTGCCTTGCACAAGGGGTCCCCTTGTGCCTTAAAAACTGCAGCTTGAGCACCTCTGCTTTATTCCATCTTTGACTGCATGCGAAGACAAAATGTCCTGCAAGAAGCCACTGAATGTGAAAGTCTGTATTTCCTGCAGATCTTTTACATGATAAAGAATATATTTTCATATTTTCTTCCCCCTGGCCCTATGGTTTGGTGCGAGTTCTACCACTATAGTTTTGTGGCATTGCTTGGAAATTCAGTTGACAGACAAGGTCCTGCTGTGCTACTAAACATAAACATTTCACCATTGTGTTGTGTTAAGCCTTGGCTGGATTTTTTTTTCATCAATATTTTTTCCCAAGTGGGAATGCAAGCAGCTGAAGCCCAGTGAGAAAACATGAAAATAGACTTCTAGGAAAGTAACCAAAAGGGCTTTACCAGCATGACAAGTTGCTTATCAAGAACTATTTTAGGAACGTGAGGAAATGAAACTTTGATGAGAGAGTTCCAAGAGGGAAGATTTACTGAGAAGCTGAGCGTTCAAAGCAGGATGACAGCACAGCTATCAGGAAACCTTCTCTGCACCTGTTTCTCAACCAGCTGCCTAACCGTACTCCCCCTCCTTTCTGCTGGCAGCTGAACAGCCAAGATCTGCATCCTCTTTTGTACTAATCCGCTCCACCGTCTGTCTGGAAATGTTTGACAGTCAATTCATCCCCTCCTCCTCCTAGCACAGATATAAGACACAGTTTTCTGGTTTTAATGCCCAGCTGTGCTCCAGAGACCTTGTATAAATCCAAGTCACACTCTCAAAGAACAGAGTCTCAACATGCCTCAGTTTCCCATCTGTACAAGGGAAATACATTACAGCTTTCCTTCCTTCTTTATACAGTCTGTATATTATCTAGTGAGGCATCAGGATCGTCAGGCTGGGAGCTCCTTCCTTCAGCTACTTCTTATATCCAGTATCTAACACCAAACAAGCCACCTGCGCTTCAGCTTAAAGGTGCTGTCCTGATTTAATGGTGCCCAAAGCATTTCTATTATGGCCCATTGGTGTAAATTTACTGTAAATCAAACCCCTTTTAAGGATAGAGATGAAGTGTAGTCTTCCCCTGTGCCACTGCTTTGCACATGGGCACCTTGTGAGGTCTCCTCCAAGTTGCATGGCCGAACCAGTTGTTTCACAAGCAGGAGTTGTGCCTTCCTCCTGCAGGCTTTTCCCCTGGAGCAGTGCCCAAAACTGTTGCTTGTTGTGCCAGATCCCAAGATCCCAGAACATTGCACTTTTGCCTCTGTGCTATGATGAGACAGCAGGAACGGATGGCCTTGCTGAAATCGGTAGAGCATGATACAGTGTCTTGGTTTCACATGGGATCTTGGAGTCAGTTTAGGATGATGAAGTTCAACATCTCATCATAGAGGAACGAAAGGAGGTTCGCATCCCCTTTTTTTTTCTACATCTAGATGAGAGCAACTGGGAACAATATTCATCTCAGCCAAACTCCAGCTCTATACCAGATGGAATTGTTGGCTTGCACTGGTCACAGCACCAGCCAGCTTTCTCCATTTCTCAGCTTTCTAGGAAGAAATGGGATTGCAGTGCAAATAGCCCAACAGACTTATTGTCAGCAAACCTGGGGGAGGCTGCTCTTGGGATATGATGTGTGGGAACTGACTCAAGCCATGGTGGTGAAGACTCATGGGCAGCTTGCAGAGAAAAGACCAATCCAGAGGCTCTGATGGTTTGTCCATGCCTCAGCCATAAGGCAGGGATGCCAGTGCATCTCCACTTTGAGTGGTGAGGACCTTGTGGAGACCTTCCTTTGACGCATGGGCCCATTGTCTTGACACCACGCATCACAGCAGACAGAGGGCAGATTTGGCTCCATCTGAGCATGACTCGGGGAGTCTAGGAAAAGACCTAAAAGAAAAGTTCTGTCTTCTCTGAACTTAAGCTATATCGCATAATGATGGATTTCAAATAAAGGATGGCCTGCTTAGCACAAATCTGAGGAGCCTGTATCAAATTCTCAAGGTTTCCCTCCTCCTTAACAATGAGAAAATTGCTTTAAAGTCTCTTATATGACAAGTTCATGACCTCCTTGAAGAAAATTATTCTCATTTTAACATCCATGGCTGAAACACTTTTATTCAGTGTGTGAGCAGTATTGAGGACAGAGCTGTCTCCGTCACATTAGGCTCCACTTTACATCCTTTCTTCTGCTCTTTTCCACCCATGTCCTTCCTTTGTTCGCAGACCCTACCCTGGCTGTTGGCTACTGTAGGGATGGCAGAGGTGGAAGGAGTAGCTGATTATAGATGAGAGGCCACCTGTGGGCTATACACTTGGAAACTTTGGTCAGATGTGTTTTTTGGTGTATGAATGCCTCTACAGTTTTCCGTAAGCCAATGGTCTTCTTGTTCCCATCATTGCTATTATTATCTCAGGAGGACCAAAGGATTCATCCCCAGTCCCAGGCCTTTTGAATTAGGGAAAGAAGTGCAGACAGTATGTCACAGGAGCTCATGGTATGAGGTATATGCATAGCGCACAGAAATTTGTACCAGTTAGATGTATGCAAATATATAAGCACACACATTTTTTGTATGCATATTTATCTTATATGTAGGAGTGTGTAGATACATATATCTATACACACACACATGTATAGATGTCTTCTATCATTGTACAGCTCTCTAGGAAGCAGTACAGTGTTCTCAGTGCCTGGCCGTGGTGAAAATGGTTTCCGTGTGCCCCATTGCATTTACAGCCAGGAGGACTCCCTAAACTTCTGGGCTCTCACAATCATTTTCCCCATATCAGATTGCACAGTCAAAAGCTGGCTTTGGCTTATCTCTGCTTTGGGCATCTTTTCTGCCTGCACAGGGAGCTTGACCTGAACCACAGCCTGTTCCAGGCACCAGAGTGTTGTGTTTGATTACAGTAATGTCTTTGAGACATCTTGTAGCAGCAAGGCTGTGCTTCCAGTTGAAGAGGCAGACAGCACAGAGTGGATGTTGTTGCATCATCTGTAGGAAACTCCTGGGAGAGTAAGACCAAGTCTTGAAGCTTTCACCCAACAAGCTTTGACCCCCTTGGAAAAGGCTGCCTTTTTCCTCTTTCTTTCCGCTTCTCTCAGCAAAACAGTTGAGCCTACACCAGTTCTGTGGCATCAGGACACTGTGCCACTTCGCTGCAGACGCCCTGTGACAGCCTGATGGGGTCGGTAGGCGTTTGGGGCTGAGAGGAAACCCAGCACCTTTGCCCATTGGAGCCGTTTACAATAACTTTTGTTGCTGATGGCGCATGTTTGGTTGTACTTGTTAAAATCTTGTTAAACAGGAAACAGGTTTTGAGGCGAGAGGGTCCCTTAGAGTTCAAGCTCCCGCTTTCAAATGTTCTTACAAGATGCACAATTGGCACCGACTTACAGGAAATATTTAATTGGAGTCGGAAGACGCTGGCTCCACCGACCTTGTATTACATTCCTCTATGTGCTCCTTACACAATGATTTTCACCTATAGCTTAAATCAGTGACTTATTTATACCAGCCAATGGTGAGTCCAGCAGCATTGAGGGGACGACCAGACCATGGATATGCAGCGAGCTAAAGGGAGGAGCAAGCAGCAAGGAATAGTCTTACGAAGGAGAAGGGGCTGCCGCAAACCCAAGAGTGACATATTTATGAGTCCAGTATCGGTTGCCTGCACTGATAAGCCACGGTCATTAAAGGAAGGAAAAGTCACCTTTGTGTATATAAAATATACAAGATTCATAGTCTGAAAAGACTTGACAGGAAAACATTAGGTAAATAAAGGATATCCCATAAAGCATAATGTGAAAATTAAATTACCTCATAAGGGAGGGAGGCTGTCTGTCCCAGCAGTGAAAGTGAGGAAGAATGAAATTCCTCTTTTCCGTCTCGAAGCAGATTTGGCTTTAGGGTTTTGGGTGGATCTAGACACATTGTTACTTACGTCTATAAAAAAAAGCATTAAAGTCCATTAGGTTAGACTGAAAATGCTGCAGCTACCCATAAATTTTCACTACGTGTTCACAAGGTAGTGAGAAGCATCTTATGCATTGCTGCTCACAGTGGCCAGATAACAGAAATACTATTTCAGAGATGAGCTGGACTGCTAATGTTATTCCTAGTTTTCAGGTCTCACCAGATTTTCTTTTCATCTGATTTTGAGAGCTGTAGTTGTAAAACACTTGGAAAAGTTTCCTGCCCTCTTCCTCAGACTTTTCTTGTGAGTGAAACATCTAGGATCCACCTATTTTTGCTTTAACGGTTTGGTGCACCTCCAAAGCCAAGGATATGTTGAAACATCAGGGAAAGGAAAAAGGAGGGAAACCGAAAGAGTTCACTTATTAAACTACTAAGCAAAAATGCTAATGGGAAAAAGAAAAAAAAAAAAGAGAGAGAGGAAAAGAAAGATAATTCCGTATTTTAAAACCTCATAATTAAAAAAGAAAATTTTTTTCTTCTATTTTTATAGACTGAACAATTTCACAAGTAAGAGGCCTGCTAGAGGCTGCCCCCATGGAAGGCATGCACAGCCCCTGCCCTGCATACAGGTGGTCAACAGGTGAGCAATGCATGGCTTTGCAGCCTCAGTAGTGAGTCCCTGAGGGTGCAGCCCTCAGCCCCTACCAAGATGATAATCAAAAGTCTCACTGATGCACAGGGTCTTGGCAGTGTTTTTGCTGGAGAGGAGCTGATTCCACCTGAACCAATCCCCTTTTTTTTTATTTCAAATGTTTATCAAGAAGACACAATCCCCACAGTGGTTAGGTAGATCAGAATGCAGCTTGTAGCCACTATTAAAGTCAGATTTATTTTTTTTTCCCAGCAGAATTCACAGATTAACATCTATTTATAAATCTGACAGTCTACTTTTTTTGTCCATCTTCATGGAAAAAGCCTAAGGGAAGTCACTTTCCTAGTGTGCTGTGGAATTTTGAAGGGATAACTTAAGCAAAGAGCTCAGCACCAGTTCCTGGACTTTCTGTTCCCAGGGACATGTGCCACAGCTGCTGATCCAACTGAAAGCCATTTGATTGTGGTGCATCACACAAGCACAAGTCTCTCTGCTGCCTGGTCAGGGGCCCAGGAAAGAAAGGCACTTATTCAAGATAGCCTGCTTTTTGCCCTGGAGTTTGCATCAACACCTCTTCCTACTCACTCTTCCAATCCAGATCTTTACAGGTCTGGGTAATGTTACATCCCAACCTGCCTGTGAAGATTTTTGCTCTCCTTGAGCTGACAGTGTCTTTTCCAGAGCATCTCCAGCCCTTCAGGATTCCACATCAGACAAATGTACTGAGCATTAATATGGATGACCACTGAAGATAAGAAAGATACCAAGAAAACTATTCTGGGCAAACTGAATCGAATCAGTGAGAGTGAAACTTAACTATGTTTGCAGACCAATTGTCTAATGAGGTTGCTTTTGCACATCAATACAACCATTAAAGGGTCACCCTAAAGAACTCCTCCCATTTCTGATATGCCTAGAATATAGATCCACAGTGTTAAACTTAGACGTTTCTTTTCAAAGTCAAAACAAGCACAGGGCTTTCTGATCGTTGTAATCAGTGTTGCTTCAGTGATCTCCATTGGCCTGGCTTTTACCAGACAAAGCCCTCACTCTTCTGAAACTGCCTTCTCCTTCCAAGTACTGGGGAGGAGGTCCCTAATTTTTATCATGTATCTTGAAATTGAAAGGTACCTCTGAGCAAGGCAATCAGCATCACAGTCAGATTTCAACTCAGGAAACTGTGACTAACAAAACAATTAATCACTTATTTGCCACCTCTGGAAATACAGTTTAGTCCAACTCTGTCACCTTTATCCACAGCCCTTGGGACCTTTCTTTATTTGTAAGGGGTTTACTTTGAAAACTCTGCATGTGATCCCCCATTATATAAACAAGGTGAGATCTAGAAGAAAGATCAGTTTTGCAAGAAACCTGCTAGATGAGGCAGCTTCATTTCTTTTGATTGAGGATTTTTCTTTTATTCACTCTTTGGCCCTTTGCTGATGCCTCAGGTCCCTCTCTAATAAATAACTGGTCCACATCACTAAACTGCTGCACATAACTCAGAGCAATTTGTTACTGTTGGCAATGTCTGTGCAGCAGGGGCCCAGGAACAGACCAGCATGGAAGCAGTAATACCTCCCACTCTTCAGGAGCATGATTTCTGCCTGATTACAGAAGGGGTCATTGGTAGGACAATGCAAAGAAGGTCATACACAATTGCTTCCACACAAATTGCATGTGCTGCAAGATATTCACATGAGCTGCTTTGCCCAAAAGTGTCTGACAGGAGAAACCAGTCCTGTAATATCAACACCATAGATGTGGCAGGACATTTAAAAAAATTAATACATATTCATAATAACCAGAACACAATTATTAAGTGTCTGAACACTTTATAAAGCCCTGGGTCCAGAGGATAGTTTAAAGCACAGAAATTCTTCTAGAAACAATGATATAATAAATCCAGTAGGCCTAAGGTCCTTCCAAACATAAGACTATAAACACAGTTTCCAAATATTTGGTGAGGCTGTAGCATTAAGAGTCATGTACAGTTTTAAAAAGAAATGAGAAAGGACCACCTTTTTTTTTCCCTTGACCCCCATCTGTCCTTCATGAACACTGAGCATTGCAAAGAGGGTGCCTTCTCATGGCATGGTTATTTTGATGGCATCCACCACAAAATCATTATCTGGGAGCCAAGATGCAGGGAAAGAAGGAGTTTCAGGGTCCTGCCTGGAATGGGAGAGCTCAGCTGTATTCTGCTTGCAAATGGGTTTGAGGGTTAGCTAAGGGCATATGACACTATGCACATGGGACACCTACTCGTTCTCTTCCCAGAAAGGTCATGAGGGCTGAGGAAAACAGCTCCTGGTTTTTGGAAAAAACCACTCATCCTACTACATGCCAGTTGTTCCCATGCAGCAGGGCCTTTCCGAGCTTTCCTTTGTCTACACACTGATGAGCATATAGTGTCTAATGATTTTTCTTATTATAGCCATCTTCCTTGGGAGCCCTTTTAGATACCAAGACATGGAGAGAAGAAGCAGGGGGAACATTATTTCTATACACACTCTGGTCTTTTGTTGCCAATTAGCAGGTCTCTGTGGATGCTGGTACTTGAGCATGGAAACCTTGGGGCTCAATGGAAGAGCATCAAATGGAAGGTGAAAAAGAGGTCAGCAGAACAACTGGAGGGCAACTGTGGTTTCCCAAGGCTGCAACATCTGGTCTCAGTGGCACTGTGTGCCAGTGTTTTCCAATTTCAAAGCTGCCTTATTTGTTTCTGTGGGAATTTCGGGGAAGTTTGTTATTTGCTGTTGGGTTTGTGTTTTTGTTTTGCTTTTTAACAAAGCACCTTTAGAAAGAGCATGCTTTCCAAAAAGGCATTGTTTAAAGTAATAATACAAGAGGGAAAATGGAGAATGTGCGGGAAGGCAAGAGAGAAGCAAAGCAGACAGAATCTCCTTGGTTGCTCACAGCAGAAAAACACTGGGTGTATAGGGTTTGTGATGGGTTAAAATTGAGAGGGTCTCCTGGAAATTTTCAGACACATTCCATTCTGGGGAAAAAAAACCATCAAAAACTTATTTAATTTTTTGAAATGTTACGTTGTTGTTCAAGTGCATGGAAGAGCCAAGCAAGGCAGAATACCAAACTCTCAGAGCTCTCATGCAAAAAACAGAAAGATCTATGGCAAATGGGGTGTTGGCTACAGCTGCACTGATGACCAAAATAAAGGCCATGATGACCATTTTCCTGAGGGAATTACAGGAGCCCGGAATAAAAGCCCCAGATTGCTCAGGACCCTCACTTACAGCCTCTGCTACTTGCTCTTTGACAGAATTAGCTTGCTCATTTCTTAGGAGGCAGTCAACAGGAAAAGGAAAGTGATACAACTCACGGATTGGGGAAACAAAGGTAATTTGAGCTGCTTGGCTCAAATGCAAGAGGAGGCAGCCAAGGGAAGATGAGGGAGCAAGGAGGAAGGCCAGGGTGCAGAGGAGTACAGCATCCCTTGGCTCCACTTTGTGAACACAAGAGCAGGCTTCCTGTTCTGTATGCCACCGCTTCGGCAAATTTTGGGAAGGGCAAGAGCATAAAAGGTAACTGTATTGGTGATGGATACTTCCTATGTCAGTCATCTACAGAGGAGAACAACAGAAAACAAGCCTGCCGTCTTTGACATCAAGCAGAAAGATAAACTCTAATATATCAGAAATGGCAGGCAGAAGATTATCTCTTTCCCCATCCCTTTAAAGACTTTCCTTGATCAGTCGAAGATTAACGGTATTATGCACGTACCTCAAATAATGCACAAGGTTCAGATAGCTCTGATGGTTACCAATTAATTGTATGAACGCAATAGCAAGCTATTCATGAGAGGCTGATATTAAGCTAAAATTACTAGTTTTACTTGCATAACTTTCATTAGTGATGCCTTATTGGGCAAAAGGGTGAATCCGGGCACCTTGAGGTGAGAACAAACTTCACAAGATGGTGGCATTCACCTCATTCGGGATGTTTCAAAAACACCTGGACACTCAATAAGATCTCACAAAAGAAGGGTTTTGTGGGGTATCTCTCTGCCTTGTAACACCTGCTGTAACACTGAGCCTCTGCATTAGCTGCACAAAAATAAAGGAGCTACTCACACACTTAAAAGTTAGACACAGCTACTTGTCTTCCTGGATCAAGATCAAATCTCTCATGTCTCTGAAAGGGAACTAAATGGAACTAAAAATCACAGGTTCTCATGTGGTTTCCAGCATTTCCATCTTAAGGCAGGCTACAAGTCTTGTCTGAACATTTCATGGTGCTGCACCTTGCAGGCTAATTCTGGTCAGGCACAGCAATGGCCCCCTTCTTTAAAATGGAAAACAGTTCATGTAAGATATCTATGCACATTCAAACTTCAAGGTTTAATGTGAGCTTGGTTCAAGTCTGGGCTTTTAGATTAACTCTGCTTACTTACTTATTTTTAAGCTATATTCATTTGCCTCCTCTTAACATGATTTCTGACATGCTTACCCTTTCCTGTTCTTGTTGAGCATTTCCAGACCTGCTAAATCTACACCTTTTACCTGACTTATTTCTCTGGAAAGAACAAGCCCCTCCTCCTGCCTCCCCCTTATCCCTGTGTAAGTAACATCCATCACTGCATCAGCACCTGACTGAGCAGTGCTAGGGAAGGGTCAAGGTATTATTTCCTACCCTTGACAGGTGTTATAACAACGCTGAACCACCTCAGCTTATAAAAGTTTCCATTCTACAAACTGCTGTGCATACTTTTCTTCTTGCTATTCCATCCTCCCTGGAGGCTTCTTGGCTCTGCTCGTGCCAAGGCAGAAAGCCACTAACACTTCTGCAAGTACAAAAGTAAAAGACAGACTTTCGTCATATTGCATGGTGTCAAGAAGAGCCAGTGCACATGACTGCAGCCTCAGGGGTCTTCCGTGATGGCCACAGCTGGCATTGGCCCTCCTGGGTCAGGCTCAATCTGAGGCATGATGCTGAGAAACCCCCCACAAGCAGGGCCATGCTTGAGCTGAAACAGGAGACCCACAAATAACCACACAGAGGCACAGGAACGCTTCTCAGACACCAAACAGTCAGCCTTTGTCCTTTGAGGGGTTCAACCCACACATGCACTTACAGAACTTACTCATACAGGCAACATTATAACCAGAACTGGGAAACCAGCACTGCAATAGGTACTGGGCAGATAACACAGAATTTGAACTGTTGGGATGCCAATTTGGTTGCAGCAGGTTAAAAAGTTGTAGGAGATAACAAAATGCCAGAGCTAAGTAGAAGCAGTAGTCCAGGCTTGCACAGCACAAGCACTCTGGAGTGCATCTTCAGGGAGATGTCAGATACTCTTCTCACTGCATTCCCCATTGTCCTTTTCTGCTTAGCATAAGTGTCCAGACTAAACTAGGTTAAATCCCTCCTTGCTATGGAATCTCTATGGCCATCAATTAATCATGGAAATCAGGTGAAACAGAACATCTAACTTGCAAGTAAGTGGGATAATACCCTCCCTTGGGACTCAGATGCTTACATGTTACTCAACATTTCTCATTTTCTACAAGATGCATTTCCCATTAGCTTCAGAGTTCAGAGACACAATGCAGCAGGTCATTTGTTCAAGAAAAAGAGGAGCTCCTTGGAGAGGTTGCCTTTCGGGACTCTCCACCCCATGTACACCCTTCCGTTTAGGAATGATATACTCAATCTTCATGCAAATCAAGCAATTACTCCTGAGCACACCGGTGTCCGGGCACAGAGGTTATGCCTGGTCTTATCCTCAGGAAATGCGAGGAAATTTGTATATTCAGATAACAGTGTGTGGAGAAAGCATGGAGGGGAGGTCAGAGACTGTATTTTTTTTAAAAAAATAATATTATTATATATTATTCTACATTCTCCATTTTGCATGATTTGGATCATTTCCTGGGTGTTTTACTCCCCATAAAGAAGCACTGAACTTAAGGAGTAATTTAGTACATCTTCTTGCATGCAGTTGATGACAACCATTGTGGAAAAACTGCAGACTTCCAGCCTCAGAAGCAACCGAATAGTTAAAGATTGACTGGACCTGTTCAGAGGTACACTGACAATATTTCTGTCATCCTGAGGCTGGCAAGCCAGTGGAGAGGACCTCATCACAGCACCAAGCATTAGCTGTTCCTACTTTCCACTTGTACTCCTGCAAACTTAGAGGTGAAATAAATAACATTACAGCAACCTTTGGCCATCAGAGACAGCCCCTGAGCAGAAGAATCCTTGCAAAAACTGCCTTTAAGAAAAAATAAATTTAATTAATTCCTTAACTGTGATTACTTTAACTTATTTTGGCTATAATTCATAAAGCAAGCTTAGGCATCTATCCAGCAGAAACATGAACATCTCCTTTGACAGTGGCACTGAATCTCCTTATGCACTGGCAAAAGTGCTTTCAGTAAAAACCAGAAAGAAACAGCAAAAACAAGAGCAATAAAATAATACCCTACGCTGAAGAAAAAAAGAAAAAGCTAAAGTCAGCGTTTTATCTGATTGTCTTCAGGAAATGCCTGTGAAAACAGTTTTGGAAAGGAATAGCTGATCTGTCTGCAGATATTCTCTGAAGTAAGAAAGGTGCAAAGATACAAAGTTGACAGGAGAAGGATTCATATACTTGCAAGAGCAAAAGGAAATAACTCTGCATGAGAAAAATGAGTGAATTGAAAGGGATAGACAAACACAAAGGAGGCCGCTATGATGTTGAAGTGTTTACCTAGTTAGGCTCCTTCTGAATCTCTGAGTGCCATCATCACAGTTTTCCTCATTCTCAGAATTTTTTTTGTGCTTTGTTTTGGTTTTTTTTTTTATTGACAGACAATTGTACCCATGAAAAACTGAAGCCTGATCTGCTCTACTGCATGCCTCCTCTTCATTCACTTGGTGACATATATTCTGCTAGAGAGAGAAACAGATGGAGAGCTGGCAGGTCTCATACTCCCATTAAAGACAAGAAATGTATCTGCAAAGGTCTTATAGCTGCTATAACATCCTCCCTAACCACTCCAGTTAAACAAGGCATTGTAAGTGTTGCTCCTAAAAATGAACTCCCCTTCTTTCTTCACATTCACACTTACTCAAAACATAGATGTCTCTTGCAACCACAGTGGAGTTGATCTCACAGTGTCAATGCCTTTTCCTGAGCACAGAAGTTGAGTGCAATGCAGAGCAGACACATCTGCAATGCAAATGATATCCTAAATTTGTCTCCAGAAAACAAATGCACAGCACATGGGAGCCCTGACAGACGTACTCTGTCCTGAAACCTGGGAGCGGCATAAATAACACTAACCTCACTGTCAGCACCCAAAGTCCTGCGGCAACACTATCGTGGGGACACATTCAATGGCAGGGTGATGCTTCCCAGGCTGACACATAAGTGGGCATCATCTACTCCAGTTTATGCTTTATTCTCCATTTCTTTAAAGACAGAGGGAGGCTCTGGAGGATGAGACATGGTGAGGTGCCCTCTTGCCTGGAGCTAAAGGAAGGGTCCATAGGGGGAATGGTTGGAGCATACTGCACCTTCTGAGCTACTTAGTTGAAATGGCAGCTCAAAACTCCATACTTCCTGCAATTGTGGTTTATGGATTCTTGGGAGGAGGACTCTCAAGGGGGAACACAGCAGCTGACACTATAAAACAGGCTGTAAGTCAAATGTCAACTTTTATGACCAACATGAGTATTTGTAGAAGCATCTTCCACATTGCCTAGACTGTTGGGTAGTGGGATGTCTTTTACTGAGCTGGGAAATACTGGGGTCATGCAAGCAGCAAGTGAAGCAGAAGACTGGACACATTACAGACAATACTGGGGTTGGAATCACAGTGGGTAGACTATGGTGGGTGTTTGGGGGCTGTAGAAGCATTTGCATTTTAGTTAGCTGTGGCCAGTTGCCAATCTACAGCTGTAACTACTGGGCTGCAGGTGAGGGAACCTGAAACAATGCTCTATAGCTTTGGGGAAAACAAAGACCTCAATACGATCCTTATATCTGGGGGAGTCCTTTCCAGAGCCCCTGAAAGTGTCTGGTATATTAAATACTTGCATGCTCAGGTACTGGATGAAGCATGCCTGGAAATTGTACTATAGAAATGAAGTGGCAGCCTGCCATCCAAGTCAGCCACTTCAGCATCCATTTCTTCCTCTCATCTAGTGCCAGAATCAATCAGCCGAACCAGATTCTGATCTGATATAGCTGTTACTGGCATGGAAATGGGAAGGGAACCATCCCAAACAATAACAACCAAATGAATATCTCTTTCAAAACTGCCTAGGCAAACAGGCACAATGGCTTAATCCAACCAAAAATAAAAAATGATGCCTCTAAACAGCAGCAAGTGGAAGATAAGAACTAGCCTTTATCAAGTCCAGAGGCCTCCTGGACAGAAGGAAAAACAAGTGGAAGATCAAATGGATTGTGGGTCAAGTAAAGCACTAGGCAAAGAGGTTTGAGCCAAACCACAGGACACATTTGTCAAGCTCTTAAAAAAATAGAAATGCAGGATCAAAGCAGAAGCACTTTGCAAATATTAACATTTGTCACCTACTTTTACTTTTGATGTACTTCATTTTGAAGACATTTCTCCCTTTTCCCTCTTTTTTTCTTTTTTCTTTTTTTTTTTTTAACAGGATAACCTAATCTTTCAGTACACACACTTGCCTCCTTCAAAAGAAACACAATGACAATATTACTGAAACATGGAAGACTTTAATAGAATAAAAGAACCAACATATGAAAAACAAATAATAAAAGTATATTAAGCAGCAGCCAGGGAAATGTTGACACTCTTGTCACATATTCTAATATAAAGATTTTGGTAGTTCTCCCAACAAAATATAAATGAAACAATAACTCCTTGTAATGCCTCACATTTGAGTGGAGGAAGAGCATTCCTATAGCACTTGAGTCAGCAACAACATAATTAAAGAAAATCACATTAGCGCCAAACGGATCACATTCATTACTGATCTGTATGTCTTGTTTTGGAGATGCTACCCCATTGATTAACAGGAACAATATGTGTTTAAAAAGAAGGAAAAAAAAAAAAAGCTTGAAAACTCTTTCTGGAACATTTTCAGCTGTGCATTTGTCCCTGCTACGTCAGCCCTGCAGCTCATCTCCTTCAGGAAAAGACAGCGAGAAAAGCCCTAAGTCAATGATACGCGAACATTCCTGCAAGACTGGGTTGCAGCTTTGTTTTCTTTCACCCTTCAGCCAGGAGGTTTTCGTGTCTCCACTGACATCCCAAGCCACGGGACTGTAGGGGGCTGGAGCAGCAATGGAGGACCTTCAGCATCAGAGGACCTTTAGCATGTGTTGAGAGCAACCTCCTGCACACTGAGATTGCGACCCTCTGCGTGCTGCAGCCAAGGTACTGCTTGGCACAGCACAAGATACATAACAACAACAATACCTCAGGCTGAATTTAGGAAATTTGGTAATTGTTAAGTGTGGTAAATCATCTTTAAAGCAAACACTCTTAAAAGCAGAGCGATAAAGTTCATTCCTCCATGCCGAGGTGGTAGCAGGGAATACAGCGAGGCTGTGGGCAGGGTTTCAAAGCAGCCCCGTCACACCGGGAGAGATAGAGCCGCCTGCTCCCCACGGATCTCGGAGACTGCTGGCACCAGGGCGACAGGCCAGCAGTCGTTAACAGGGGAAGTCTGTCTGGTGCCTGCTCTTTGTTCCAGTCCCACTTTCATATTTGAGAACCCTTATGGTATACTTTCTATTCAGAGCAACATTTTAGCCTGTCGCAAGTGTGGCCCCAGTGATTATAGATAGGCAAATAGAGCAAGAACCCACACATGCTTGAGCCCTTCAAAGTGTCTTTTTTCCCCCCCCGCTCAGTTTCCACTTGTTAATATTTGACCGAGTCTGTAGTTTGAACAAGTACTTCCCAGATATATTTCGACTTTCAAAAGGAAAAAAAGAAAAGCCACCGAACGTTTACGGTGCTCAGAGCATTTATGGCTGAAACTCGTTCTGCAAGTTCAGCCATCTGTCCTGCCCATCCTTGCACAACCGTTTCCTTGTAAAATGCAGTCCATTGTCTTATTGGGGAACTCACAACACCCCTGGCTCATTCAGCTCCTGGATATCTCACCAGGATGACTTCTTGGAAACAGTAAAAGCAAAGAAGATGCTAGGAAGATGTGGCTACCGATGCTTACACCTGCAAGGGGAAAGGAGGCATTGCAATGCAGATAACAATCTCTCAAGGGATCCACCTGGAGGAAGGACATACCCAAACTGAGGGATTGTGACCACCTCCATAGAAAGATGATGATGGGACATGTGTTTCTGACTACATGAAAGGGAATTGCAGTACTAGTAGGAACATCAGAGATGGGCCAATGTGATTACTACTCAGATTAACAAGTAAGGAAATTGCCATTACTAACTGAGTAAGGAGCTTGCAAAGGGGATCCATTCTTGCTATTCACCTTTTGACAAATGCACCTGGAATTTCAGAGAACCTGGATTATACAGGGTCGCATTAACTCCAGCAGCTGTCCTTCCAAGCACTTTACACAGTCTTAGTATATGTGACTCAATGTGATTTTACACAAAGGCTTCTTCATTCTGCTTCCAGCAATATAAATCATTTTAAAGAGGATATCTATGATACCATTCTGATATAAACTATAATAATTATTCTTATGTGAATCTTTTCATCTATTTTAAATCTCCTTAATCCTATGACTGGACAAATGTGAAATCAGAGAATTTTACAAACTCAGCTTCTGGTTTTTGGTGTTTTTTTTTGTTTGGATGGTTGTTTTTTTTTAAACTCATGCACATATATCAGTCCTGGATTTCACACTTCTGTACATAAGACTATTTTCTGTGTGGTGGTGTTGTTCATTCACCAAAATGGACAAATAACGATGATGCAATATTAATAACAAGGCAGCCCATTTTCCCTTGGAAGAAAAGCTCATCTTTAAAAATAAGTTTTATGACAGATGTAAATAATTGTGTCTTCTTAGAAATTACAGGTATTTTTTAACATGCAAATATAACATTATTATATTAACATTCAGCAAGCCTGAAAGGCTTTCACATGACCAATGAAGGAGGCTGTGGGGTTCATCTCAAAGTGTGTCTAATTACACAGACTTACAGGAACTGCAAAAATAGGATGGAAACTGCACTGCCTGACAGCAAAGTTTTCATATTGCCTTGTTTGTAACTGAAACAGAGATACTTTAGACGAAGTGCAGTCCCACTACCACAATCAAACAAATTCTGACCTCACCACCTGGCCACTGGGAAAAAATTGTTGGGGAGGCTGAAAGAAAGGGGGAAAAAGTTTTTCTAATGGGTTTACTTCCAAAAAATAAATGGCTAAGGTTAATAGCACTTATTAATGGTGCTGGTTAAGTGTTTGAATCAAGTAGTTTTTTCATCAGATGTCCTGATTTACTGCAGAAAACCTCAGAACCATAGAAACTCCCAAACCCAAGAACAAAAACTAAAAACCATTTGCGTCCCCCCAATGGCTATTTCAGTGCTGGTGAAACCGCACAATCTCACACTGCCCCTGCAGATGTCCTGGTTGAAGGCACAGTTCTGTTTAGATGGGTTCTATGTGGGCAATTAAATAAATATCAACATTTCCATTGTTTTCTTCCCATTCATCTCACAGGCCATAGATGCTGCCTTTCTACCTCTGCCATTTCACAAATTAGATGTTAATGTCATATCTCCGTCACTTCTCCTCTGTTACCCCTTTTTCCAGGTGTCCCTTTACCTCCATAGACCCTTATTTCACTATATCTTCTAATCTTCTAAATTGCCACTGAGCAGTCACAGTTGGAGCTGTCTAGTCATTTTCTACCTGGAAGACACCACTTTTTCTGTAGTACAAGGGAAGATCACGGCTTTCCCTTCAGTTATAACATCTCACCAGCTCAAGCAAGCAGAGACAATCTGCAAGCTCTTGTCTATGGGTGCTGCTGAACAACCTCTCTTTGTAGCACTTCTTCCTCCTGGAAATGCAACCATGGAGCAGTTCACATTTTCAAAGTGTAAATCAGGCTTAGATCTTGGATGCAACTGGTACAGTTGGAGTATGGTCGGTTTAAATCAGGTCATAAAGTGAAAACTAAATAATGAATGAGCACAGAAAATTAGCTTGGCAAAACTCCACTGCAATGATTTGTTTTCCAAAGTGCAGCTGATTTACAGATTTGAGACCTTCATGGTGCTCTCTAGGTTTAAAGCAAGATATTTCAACAAAAATTATAGCTGAAAAGCCATTCTGCTAATCCAGGAAATGTTGTGAGGGTGACAGTAAGCGCTCGAAGTATGTGCAAGAGGGGTATATCCCAGCTGGTACTGTTACATCTCTACCCAAAGCAGCCAAGCAAGCAAGAGTTCCTGAATTTATTGGCTTTCCAGGCCCTTGCCCTGCCCATGGCCCCAGGGCTGCCCTGCCAAGCCAACAGACCAGGTGCGGCTTTACCCAGATTCCTGCAAATTCCCACTGAAAAGACACCCTCTCTGGCTGGAACAGGCACAGTGAGACATGGCTGGCTCTGTGTAGGTCCCAGCTATCCACCACCAAAGCCACCCCTTCCCATGGGGGCAAGGTGATTCCTCAGAGGGCAGAGGAAAGCCTTCAAGAGCTAAACCATGTGTAGTAGCCCTTGATGGAAGCAAATGTTAAACAAGGCACTTCCTTGGGCCTGCTGCAGTTTCTCCTAATAAAGGGAGAACACAATGGGCTAGCTCCTATCTTTTTTCCATCCCCAGCTTTAACTTTCATCAAATTTTTGAGTGAAGAAACAGAAGTCCTTGGAGAGACCTATGACATGCTATGATAATTGTAACAAGAGTCTTATTCCTTAATAAACTGGAAATCCAGAAACATTGGTAGCTGCCATCAAGTGGAATACCTGGCTGCTCACCTGCCAGCTGTGGGAAGGTGCCCACAGGCATTTAGGAGCTCTTGAGGATGGATTTTTTTGAAGATTTTTCTGCAGCATGTAACCAGATGATGGAAATTTAAACTACCTTAAGGTACAAGAAAGTGTCCATCAGACATTATCTAAGCAGTACAACCCTATTAATTTCAGTGTCCTGAGCGTAAGGATCTATATTCACCATCTCAATTTAAAAAGCAAAACAAAAGCACGAGGCAAACTCAATAGAATGGACTGTGCCCTCACTTCAACTCCTATACTGCAATTAAGTCCTCTGGCATAAGGATGTGACTAAGGGAGCCAATTTGCCATTTAGGTGATGTGACATTGGCTAGGAAAGTGATGGGGGTGTTTACTAACAGCTTCCTCATAAATAAAAATGGAGGAAAATGTTCATTAAACTTTCAAACTTCTAATGTTAGGAAGACAGACACAAACAATTGTTCCATGTATGATATGAGGAACGAAAAGAGAGAGTCCTTCCCTGTGGGAGAAAAGATGGCTTTGTTTCTAGCACATCTGAACTCTAGAAGTTATGAAGCAACTGATACTTCAAACTATTAATTTACCTGGGTCTATGAAAAGAGAAGCTTAGAAGTTCTGCCACAATATTCTCATAACCAGAAATACTGACGGTTGTCAAGCCATTTCCAGGAAGCTGGGAAAGGCTTTAAGAAAAAGAGCTTTTACAGCACAGAAGTTCTTTCAAATTACCCAAAATTACTTGGCTGCAAGACTAGCGAGTCAGAAATGTAAATCTGGGGTTAAAGGCACGAGATTTTCAAAGGGTCATCATGATGCCTTGCCCAGCACCACCTGGACCTTTGTGATGTGTAGATTTTGGTGGTGTAAAACCAGCAGCATATGGGGCATCCTCTCCAACGATGCTATACAGAGATGGATGTTGCAGAAAGCCCTGTCCTGATGCCAGGATGGCCCCACTGAATGAGCAGGGGGCAGTAATGCTCAGGGGCAACCAGGAAACATGGTTCTTGCTAGTCCAGCTGGGCAAACAGGGCTGGACCTGTACACTCCCAGCCACCCAGCACCTGCCCAGCACAGCATTCAGAGGCTCCTTTCTCAGTTTTTTCTTAGAAAAAAGAAAATGTTTTTATTTTTCAGGACTCTTTTCTTGCTTCACTTTCTAGCCATGGTTTCTTTCATGCTACAGGTTCTTCCTCTTCATACTGTCTCCATGACTTTCTTTTTCTCACAGATAGAAATGTAAAAATGTTAGAGGAATAATAGAAAATTCTCCAAGAATTCTTTCTTCTGAAGATTAATTCTGAAGTTTCTTCTCCTTTTTATTTTAATTTACAGATTTTCAAGCTCTTTTCTATGTCTGTAAAGTAGCCTTGGAAAGACTTCTTAGCTCCTAAGGGCATGTGAAACCAAACTCACTGCCCTGAGACTTAAAATCCTCAGAAGGACAGCACTCAGCAATGCAAAGCATGAGACTATTACTTCTTGTATTTGCACATCATTGTTATCTACTTGAAACTGTAGCTGAAGGAGAGACAGGGAAAACCACAGAGCTGATTTCATGTGGCTACCAGAGAAAATTTTCAATTGCCTTTATGTGGATATTATTTTTTCATCGATGCTTCCAGGATAATATAAGGCTACAGCTTGGCACTGTACATGCCATTCACAGAGTAGCAAGTTGCTAGCATGAGAAGTTTGGGTGATTGTGGGTTTTTTTGGGTTGTGGGTTTTGTTTTTTTTTTTACAAGTGCTTCACTTTTTTTTTCTTTTTCTTTTTCTTTCTTTTTTCTTTTTTTTTTTCTTTTTTCCAATAGACACGGGCAAAGTTTTGTGTACTTTTCCAGCGACCTTGATTTTGCAATTGGGTATGACTGCTGCCCTAGACGACATGAAAGATGCCACTTTCATCAGGTGGCAGGCAGCCCCAGGCAGGGGGATATCCCTAGGGCACCCAACAGTGCTGGGGCAGATGGCTCTCCAGCCTGCCTTGTTTAGTGAACTTCTCATGGGGAAACTCTTATTGCTCCAGCTCTATTTCTTTGAAGGGGGGAAATTACAGAGCTGGCAGTGATAAAACACACAGAGGCATCATCATGTAAATTATGATATACTGCAAATGAACTGAATCCATTTATTTCTTCTTCCATATAGAGAGAGGAAGGTCCCAAACCACAAACAACAGGTGCTTAACTTCAGCCAAGGGCTCAAACCCCACTGAAGTCAAAGGGTTAAGTTCAGCCCCCTCTGAAATCATCCATGGCAACCCTTCATCTCAACAGGGCTACTTGTTCCTCCCAGCGCTAAGCGCTTTGCTGAATCCACACTGTAACACCTAAACGAGGTGCAAAGCAACATCATCTCGTCCAGGCTCCCACCCTGAGGCAGGCACAACCCTTCTGAGCCAGGCTGGAGCCGGCGCTGGGACATGGCTCCTCCACCCTTTCTCCTATAAAGCATCAGGAATATCAGGTGAGAAACACCACCCTCAGTCAGTCCCCGCTCCTCTCCGCAGCCTGGCCATGGGCCGACTGTAAAGAGCGATGACCCAGCAGAGGCAATGGGGTGAAAGAAGAGGTGAAGTTCCCCCAAACTGTCTTTGCAATGCGAGTCCCTGGTCTTGCTTGATAAACATCCTCACCAACCTCATAGGTACAGGAGGAAACCAACGACAGTCTCAAACTGCAAAAACGTGGTTAACGTTACCCAGAGAACCTCCCATCACAGCCAGATTCTCTTTCAATGTTACCATAATTCAACCCTTCCCCCAAAGACAGATGAAAGCCACCTACACCAAGTGTTTCAGGTGGTTGAACGTTAGTTATTTTTGTGGTAGGACCTGCAAAATAACCTGTGAGAGGTTTCTACCTGCTCCTCTTTGAATACTCCTATCTTTTTGGTCCCTTTTCCACAATTTCTTTTCCCTGCAAGCCTGGGAGGGAGATTTTAGCAAGCAGGTCATCTGTCTCCCAAGCGCTCTTGACACAGTGAGACAGAGAAGAATGAAAATTGCCCGTTAATCCTTGGTTTCTATAATTTTTTTCCATAAAGAATTTTCTGTTCAAAGCAAGTTCTTTCCAAAGCACCTTGCACCCCCACCCCCTCCTTTTCTTCCAAAAAGGCAGAAAATTGAGTGAAAAATAAGAAGGAAGAAAACGAAAAGATAAGCTCTGGTCAATCAAGCCCCAGGTCTCTTGTCTCCAGTTTGTGATATGTTTTATGATCTCAGACACAACAGATTGTGAACCTGCAATGTTTGGAAATAGTAGATGATTAAACCTTCTGGCCAGGTGTAAATGCAACCTTTGTCTTCTGATGACTGTGTGAAAATTACCTTCCTTCTCAAAGTCCCTGGCCGGCCCTGCTCTCTCCACTGTTACAAACATCCCTGCTTGGAGCTACAACCACAACGTGCTTCCACTTTATTTCTCATCTATACACAGGCACCAACACAATCCATATCACTCCAACTGTCCCAAGATAGGGAAAAAAAAATGCTGAGCTAGCTACTAAAAATTTGAAAGATTCTGGCCTGTGACTTTTTCTGCTTCTCCTCCCAGGGGGATTTTGTACCAGGTAAATAATAAAAAATGTGTAATGATTGACTAGGCTTTTAAACCTGAGCTGAAGGTAAGTTTGCCTTGCTGTTCCAGTTAAATATTCCCACTAGCCCCCTTCTCTTCCTCCATTGGATCATGCCACGAAGTCCTATTCAGACTGATGTATTCTTTATTCTTTAGAAATTTGGGCAACAGTCAAATCTGACCTTTAGAGCCATAAACAAATTAAATTGTTTCACAACCAAATAATATGAAACAATATTGAATAGCTAGGCTTCCGCAGAGTTTCCTCTTAAAGAGAAAGAAGCCCCAAAACAGCACAGATGTGGGAGATAGAGGGACAGAGATGGAGGACAAGGCATGTTGATACTCCACAGGACAATGAGATGGTGAAGCACTGGGGTTTGGTTTTGGAGTGTGTCAGGACTTTGGAAGATGTTGTGAGAGGCATTTATTATTTCCTCTTCTGGGAGCAGAGCGCTCCCCAATAGCCATACCCCCTGCAGGCCTGCTGATGCACAGACACAAGTGCCAGTGGCATCTTGCACTCTGGCTACAGTTCAAGGTGGAACCCAAAGGTGGCCAAAGTGGCCTTGGTGCCACTGGGTCGGAAACCATTTCTCCTCTCTGCTGTTTGCCTGAACTTTGTCTGCATGCAGTCCAGCCTTCCTGCACACACAGCACCTGCTGCCAACACGCGGTCCCGCTGACATGGATGAGGGGCAGGGCTGTGTCACCTGCTGTCAGCTCTGCAGTGACATCCATGAGAGCAGGGCCGTTCCCTTCCACTTGGCCTGGGTGGATACGAAAAGCTGACAGCTCTTGAGGTGGCAAGAAGTGAGCTCTCTTTGGAGAGATGCTGTAGGGTTCAACACATTTGTGGAGCTTTGCTGGAATGTAAAGCATCTGGGGCAGATGTGGAGGCCTGATAAAGTTCCTTGCTGTCCTTAAAAACACTATGAAGTGGCCAGGTAGGGATTCCCCTGGCAAAGGGGGATTCCCCACCCAGCACCAAGCACATCGTAGTTGCCAGTGAGGCTGTGAGACCACCACAGGCAGCCCAGCCTCGGGCCCTTGGGGAGATCCCCTGCGAACCCCCCTCTCCTGTGGGTGGCACCCAGGCGCCTGCTGCTCACCCTGTCCCCTTTGCAAGGGCACACCCCAACTCAGGACAGGCCACCCCTCTCCTGCCTTGCCTGTACTGTCAGTTATGCGTTTTTTTTGCATTAAAACACCAGACAGAGAAAGAAACAGCACAATAAATGGTGGCCCTGGGCCAGGGCCAGCTGTACAGTACAGCAGCTGCAGGGAAGGTGGGACCCACAGGCTGCTTGCTCTAACACCTTGGTGTGCTCCTGGGCACCCATCAGCACAACAGTGGCCCATTCCTGGGGCACTGCTCAGCATCTGCACCACTGCTGTGACCCTCCCCAGGGCTGGTGCCCTTCTGTGTCATGCCACCAACTGAGCATGGGGAAATCCACTGTCCTTGTCCCCACTGCACGGAGCAGCTCTGGGCTGGAGGAGCAGTCACAGACTGGGTGCCAGGGACCTACACCTGAGCACGGTGTAGGTGTGACCTGTGCCTAAACAGCAACACTCTGAGATCAGTGCACTCACTTAAGTGATATAAAGAGACCCCAAATCACAATTCATTCTTTCTGTATGTGATGTCTGCACACACAACACAAGCAACAATCTATTTATAGGAGACATACGAACAACATGCACAGCTTTTCTCCTAAGCTGGACACTCAGTTACAGATGTGCTGTGGATGCCTAAACTGCCATTACTGTCACTGATATGAAAAGCTTTTAATTATCTACAGGTTTGTCCCACTTACAAAGTGGAGGCAACAGACATGAAGCACATTTGGATGCCTTAATTAACTTGAAGAATTATGAAGCTGTGCCTGTAACTGAAATATAGTTTTGCCTTTTGTAAACCATTTGACATAAGAATGATGAGTCTAAGAATTAGATGTAGGAATACATCTAAATATTTATACTACGTTCATTACACCAGTATCTGAGTGTATGTTTATGTTGTAACCTCCACTTTTACATCCGTTAATTCTGCTTAGTTTCTGTAACCCCGTGTTAGCCATTGTATGGTGCCAGGGGTGCTCTTCTACAGCGACTGATCTCTGGGCAATGTATTTCGCCTCTTGGTGCGAGACTTGCTGAGGCTTCAAAACCAGGACGCAGGACTGAACAGACTCCTGACCTGAACCAGGCTGGCAACAACAGCCCCAACAAACTGAACCTCCTCACATCGTATTTCAAAGTCATCTGACACAAACACAGCTCCAGCCATGCATTTCATTACAGCAAGGAAATGCTGTGGCCGGGATCCAGTAGCTGCTGTCATCAAAATGCTGACAGAAACTGAGGTGAAGGATACTAAATGTTTCACTCTTAACAAAGCCAATGCAGTGTGCTTTTTTGAAGACTGGGAAAAGAGGGACTCTGCCAGCAGTGAACCTGAGATACACACAAAGCTCTGAAAACTTTGCATAAGGTTTTAGAAGTCTTCAAACTAGATGAAATACATGTGCATTTTCTTCAAATGTTTTCCCCAATCTTTAACGATTTTTTAAAATTTAAAATGCTAACCAATAAAGTGAAGAAAACTAATTTTGGGGAACAAAGTCAACATGACGGATTTTGAAAAGTTCAAAACAGAACTTCTTGTGCCTTGGTGTTTTACTCCTAAAGTACATTTGCTAATAAATAAACTGTTATCCAGAATAATCCATCTAATTCTACATTTATTATTATAAAAAACAATATTAGTAATTATACACCCTCACACAGGAATTTACTTACTTTTTTTTTTTTTTTTTTTTCCCATGGAACAGATCTGCAAGTGCTGCAGGCAAAATTTTTGACCCAAGGGTGTTTTGGAGCTTTTATACTAAAAAGCTAAGCAATTTGACAGGGCATTCCTAATTTTTCCTAAACACCATGACACTTGCCCCTTGCCCCATTCCAGAAGATCTCTTGCAGTCAGCATCTTCAAGAAGGTGCTCCCAGCAGAGGCTTTCCCTCAGCATCCTCTGTTCTGCCTTCCCAGCCCAGCTCTTCTGCCACCCCAAGCACCAGACACAGTGTGATCATAATCTCATTGACTGACAGCTCACAAAATGGAGTGACATCAATCACTTAACACTGTCACATTTTTTCTACTAAGCTACTGAAAAAAAGATTTTGTCATTTCCATGAATGCATTTCTTTCCCCTCCCCACACACACTAATTTCACCAGCCAGTGCCCCAAGCATGGCACTGGACGGTAGCAGTTCCCTCGCCACCCTCCTTGAAGAATGAGTTTTGTTTTTCAAGGAACCATTTAGTTTTTCTAGCAGGGTGAAGAGGAGGAGCAACATCCTGCTCTTGGCAGCCACGTTCTCTGGAGAGTGGGTGAGAGATGTTGACCTCTGCTGGGAGCAGATCCTGGGAGAGCCAGTTTAGGTGGGACAGGGAATTGCCCCCTTGACACGTTTTGGCAGATGGCTGCTGGGAAGCCCAGCATGGGTAGCCCAGGCTCCTTGTGCAGGGCAGGCTTGTGTTTGCACTGCAGGGATATCTCTCACCTCCATCTCCATATCTTGTAGCAATTCTGATTACTGGGACTCAGCCCCAGACTGTTTCATGCTATTCCTGTTTCATCCACCTGCTATTATCTTCTGCTGTTCTTCAGAAAGTACTGCCAAATTATGCTGCTCTCTTTTTTTTCCCTCCGCATCATTAATTTCTTTTCTAGGGTGGAGAGCTTCCCAGATCACCCTCCACCCACTTACACACATGCATGCACACACACACACTTTATAGAAAGTGTTTACTTATGCGGGGGCAATAGTTTAAAAGGTAAATGAAATAGAGGACGCAGCCTGGATTGGCTTAGCAACACAAACAGTGCCAGCAGGTAAAGGGCCCAGGCCTGTTCTATCCCACCTCAGAATTGTTTTAAAATGACACCCCTTCATAATTAATTGTACAGCACCTGATTAGTCACTATGGACAGACCTAGAGCCAATTGACTCTTTTTTTTCCCTTTTTTTTTTCATCTGGCTGGGGAGAAAATATGAAGTGCCTGCAGCCACACACACAATATAGGTACTGGTGATTACATCAGGCAGCTGAGCAATTAGAGCTGGTAGTATCAGCTCAGGAGCTGGAGGCTACAGTAGCAGGATCACAGCCAACCTTAGCCTTTAATATGAAAATGAAGAAGGGAAGCAACAAATCCAATAAACCCCAGAAGTCAAACAAAGCCAACTGGGAGTTCCTTTGCTGGTAAACTGAAGGAAGAAATGGGGCTGATAAAGCTGGATGCTGCTTCTTCTGCTCTGGTCTCTCTTGTGGATGTGGAGGATCAAACTGCTCAGGAGGCAGCTCCTATCCACCCGAATGATAAGGCAACCCCAGTGGCAGAAAACACGTGTGTGTTTCATTAGCAATGTAGTTGGGTCAGAAAGGGTGGGTTTGTATCCCTTTCCACTTCCAGGCATCTGTGAATGCTTTGCAAAGCAAATGAGTTTGCTCCAGGACAGGGCAAGGACACATCACACCAGGGGAAGGTACAGTCAGCTCTTGCTCACCTTGATCTAAAATACCATTATCTTGCTGGAAGCTTTGAAAGAACAAAGTCAGTCTCTGCTACCAGGAATGCAGTTGAGGTCCTCCATCTCCAGATCTCCAGCAGCTCACTTTCAGACATGCTGCTTTCATGCACCTCAATCAGCCCACTATCAGTTCAACTCAGCCACTGTACAATCCAGTAAAGCCGAGTCCTGCCACTCTGCAAACACTTTATTCTCAAAGAAGAGGATCTGTACAAGACCTTAGCCAACTTCAGAGTACTTCTGAGTAAGGTATTAAGCCAATATCAGTGCCTACATAGGCACTTGCTCCAGTGTGAGTTAATCAGTTTAAACCCATACCTTTAGGTAAATACTTGTGTGTAGGCAGACAATGACCTGGGATTTGACCAAAGCCCAGTGAATACAATGTGAATGAATGTGTGCTCTGAATAAATAAATAATTAAAGACACACATAATTAAGGCTCCTCTGTGGCCATTCTTCTTGCAGATGAGGCACTGTACACAGAAAACTTTGGGGTCAGATCTAAAGCAGATGACATGAATTTATCAAAGGTTCTGCTGCTCTGGAAGCTTGGGAGTTCATAAGGAATATTTTGCTCTGAAAAAAACTCTCCTGCATGGAAAGGCCTCCACATAGCCTGCATTAAAACTTATTAGGCACAAGTGATTTTACATCCTAGGTGTTGTGACTTCCAAACATATATCCCAAAGCACAAGAGACTGCAGAGCAGTCTTCCCACAGCTGACTGATATGAACTGCTTGACTCCAGGAAGAGTCCAAGCCACCTTGGGTCCAATATGACAACTACTGCTAAACATGCCCACCTTGGAGTGGGTTAGTAGCATTGTCCAAAAGTGCCTGGAGTTACTTTCTCAATTTAAATCAGTATAAAATGCAACATATAGTTAATAGAGATTGCACTAGTTAAATTAGAACCAAATCACAGGTATTTATAGTTACAGTTTAGGGTCCATTTTCTTTGGAAGAATGTAAATACTGCACCAGTTGATGCCCACAGAGTCCATAGCTGAATGCTAGCATCAGGAACATATCACAGAATTACAGAATCAATTAGGTTGGAAAAGACCTCTGAGATCATAGTGTCCATCCTTTGACCGAACACCATCTTTGTCACCTAGACCATGGCACCAAGTGCCATGTCCAGTCTTTTCTTGAATACTTTCAGGGATGGTGACTCCACCACCTCACTGGACAGTCCATTCCAATGTTTAGCAACCCTTTCTGTGAAGAAATTCCTCCTGATGTCCAGCCTGAAGCTCCCCTGGCACAGCTTGAGGCTGTGTCCTCTTGTCCTGTCACTTGTTGCCTGGCAGAAGAGCCGACCCCACCTGGCTACACCCTCCTTTCAGGTAGTTGTAGAGAGCAATAAGGTCAACCCTGAGCCTCCTTTCCTCCAGGCTAAACAACCCCAGCTCCCTCAGCTGCTCCTCAAAGGACTTTGCTCTTCAGACCCTTCTCCACCTTCACTGCGCTTCTCTGGACTCGCTCCAGCACCTCAGTGTCTTTCTTGAAGTGCAGGGCCCCAGACTGGACACAGTGCGTGAGGTGTGGCCTCAGCAGTGCCGAGTACAGGGGTACAATCACTGTCCTAGTCCTGCCGGCCACACTATTCCTGATACAAGCCAGGATGCCACTGGCCTTCTTGGCCACCTGGACACACTGCTGGCTCATGTTCAGCCAGTTGTTGATCAGCACCCTCAGGTCCTTTTCCCCTGGGCAGCTTTCCAACCGCTGTCGGAAAGTTGTACCCACTTTTGGGGAAGAGAGGAGAAGGGGCAGACACTGGAGCAAAAGTGAGCATGAAATCTGCAGGCACAGCAGTGTTTAATGCCACCTGAGGGGACACTCAGTTACAAATCTCTCAGGCAATGCTAACAGGTGAAGGTTTGAACGCCACTGCCAGAGGAGGAAGCAACTAAGAGATAAGATCTTCCAGGAGTGATGTCTTTTGTGCTAGTCCATGCTGGGTGCAGGTGGAAGAAGGGTGTTGGAAAGGTACTCAGGGTGGGAATGCTGGGTCCAGTGACTGAAACACTGGCATGGGATAGTGGAAACTCTGGTCCTGTTGCTCACCTCTACATCTGACCTGCCATGTAGATTTCACATGACCTCACTTGCCTATGGTACCTACTTAGATAACAAGCATCCTAGAGGTTATGGTGTTGTCCTCTTGTGTGCATGTGACAGCAAGATCAACAGATCCCAAGATCTCAAGGTGCTGCAGCAACGTGAATGATCTTAACAAGAGGAGGAGCAAGACACTGTGGAGTCCTGCTTCCCCGGGACATGGGCATGTGCAATGCATTACAGGCAACGTTGCAATAAATGCTGATCTCTATTTGTTAGTGGGGAAGAACTGTTTGGGGGTGGGAGGGCAGTGGATTCAGGCTGAGTGCTTCAGGCCAGACACTGAGGAAATGCTGGCAAACATGGATGGTCTGAGCATGGGGGACACCTTTCAAACCTTTGTGTAGTCCCATCTTCATCATCAGGAAAGACCTACCAGTGAATTTGTACTCCTCAAGTTATTTATTCCTAACATTCTCATGCTTGCTCTGGCTGTATTTTTCCAGCTTTTGAGCTTGGAGGAATGTGAGGAGGAAAGAAGAGAGGGAGACTAAGAGACATCACATCGGGGTGACTGCCTCCACAGGTTTGAAGCTATACATATGTAAAAGAGATGTGTCTGTACCTATATCAGCAGATACACATTAACCACAGGGTTAGGGTTAGGGATATTCTGTGTGCAACAGCTCTTACAGATTTGATTTACTGTTCTTTTTCATTAGTATTGGTTAGAAATTATAATTTCTATTCTGCAGATTATTTTACCATTATGAAATTTGCTACCATTTTGACACCAAAGTACAAGCCTCAGTTGCTACCTTATTTTAAATTACAAAATGGATATTCTGGAGAGCTTTTTGGTATAATTCTAGGAATCTTCCCTTTGCCTAAAATGATGATTCAGTAGTTGAATAGAATCTAGAGCAACTGAGAGCAAAATGCTGAAATAACAGATTTTAATTTCATCCTCTGCATGAAATGCAAAAGACTTAGTGATTTGTTTCAATGTATTTGGTCCCAACAGAATCAGAATTCTTTTTGTGTGAAATGTTTAGAAATTTCAGAAAGGAATAACTGTTCTCAGTCACTCAGGCTTTAATATATCCTGCAGTTATACAAGAATCACTGTTGCTAGTTTGCATACTTTTTATTTTCTTTTTACTTTGCCTGTGGGCATTAGTCAAGAGGCATGGCCCAGAGGAATATAATTTAAAAGACAGAGTAATACATGAGTAAACTGTCTCTGTCTAGGATAAACTATAAATTTTGCCACAGTAGTCCAGCTCTCACTGTCAGGATGCTTCACAGCACTCCTACATCATTATTCCGAAGGACCATTAATTTCTGCCAACTTCTGCTTTTTTTTCAGTACATATTTGACTGGGTGTTTGTTCAAACTGTGGAATGATACTCCGAAGACAGCTACACAGAGGCAGCATTTGCTCTCTACTGTTTGCATCTTCTATCATCTTCAAGCAATTGAGTAAAGATAGAGAGACTGCACCATGGTACCAGGGAAACATGCCACAAGTTTTCTCTGATAAGGGTTTTATCAGATAAGAAGTATGTTGATCTAAGAACCTGTCACAAAGAGAAAATTTCCTAGATAGCTTATTTCCAAGGAAAACTTGATCAGCTTGAAAGTTTGGCAATCTTCTTCCAGCAGCAGCTAAGACCCAGTGTTCAAAGAAAAACAAAACAAAACAAAACAACCAAAAAACAAAGAAACAAAAAAACCCTCAACCCATAATGCACCTGAAGAATTGTGCATTCTTGTTACAGGAAAGATCTCTGCCTCGGCCCCCACTACTGCTTCTGGTAGAATGATAAGACTGTAATGGGGTCACACCAAGAAGGGGGAGGGAAGTGGAGACAGCACTAGTGGATTATGGCTCTTAGTCTGGTGTCCACACTTCCAAAATCACCAAAAAAATGAAGAATGTGTGGAAAAACACAGATCAAAGGCAGTACCTCTCAGTGTTCAGCTTTTTAAAGGACAGCTGAGTTGGCTTGCTGATGGTACAAATTCATTCAGAAGGAAATGGTGTACGTAGCAAACCCCACTTAGTTTTGATAGGGAAAGACTCAACATAAAGAGCTGGAAGTTTAAGCCACATTTAAAAAAAAAAAAAAAAAAAAAAAAAGAAGTTATATGAGAACTGAGAACTAAGAACTACATTCTTCCCAGTGAAGCTTGAGCAGAACACCAGCCTCAGCAGAGGGATAAAATTCAGGGAAGGACTGTGTGGCCAGCACAAGACAGGAGACCCACAGAGCAGAGCTCCAGTGCCTTTCAACCTTCACACATAACATAGAAAGGACTAGACCCACTATCACTTGTGTTTAGCTGTTGCTGTCAGTAGCCACCTGTTACACAATTTTTCCTGATTTTCATTTTTCACAATCACTTCTATTCCCATAGGAAAATATTTGGAACCTCAAAAGCATCTTTATACACTTACTTCAGAACACATGTAAATTTTTACAGTGCAGACCACCCCCATCCATTTGCTAATCCCTTGGCTTTCCTAGATTGTTGCGTTCCCAGATGCTAAACCCTAATTACCAAGCAGGGAGGTATGTACAACCACCAAAAACAGATCTTTTACATCCTACATTATGTCATGACAAATGACTTGCCATTAATGAATTTCATCAGGACTAGAAGGGTGGGGGTCACAGGTGTGGTTTGCAGAACTCCCAGGGGCATTTGTTTGAGGTCCAGCAGCCACAGAGACATCAGCAAGAGTGCCTGCAAAGGTCAGACCTGAGAAGACGTTGCCCAAAAGATGGAGACATGAAGAAATGCAAGAGACAGAGTGGCCTGAGGTTGGCTTAGTCTGGCATTGCTTGAACAAATCCAAGATGTACAAAAGACTTGTTGATATAGAGTACTTTTCCCTCCTTTTCTCCTGTCATTTTTTAAGGCCTCCTCACCCATAACGTGGCTTATCCTTTGATTTTTGACAGTTCTCTCAGTTCATAATTCCCTTTTCCAACCCTGGCCTATTATTTCTCCACTGCTAATGAGGTAAACCGCAGGCAGAGGCAGCACTGATGGGATCATTGCAAGTTAGCCCGCCACAAAGTCAGTTTGGTGCTGGTCCTGCATTTCCTGAGGGTGGGATGGGGTCACATCCTGGTGCTTTCAGTAACACCATTGATGACACCACACTCCCCTGGCTGGATGTCCTAGAGCTTGTCAGCCCAAGGGACAGTGGCAGAAGCTTCCCGCTGCGTTTGCACAGAGCTGCATATTTCTTCAGCGCCTTCACCCTGCCTTGCCAAGAAACATCCTCCCTAGCCAGACATCCCATATTATGACTAAAGCAGAAGGCCACAGGTTTAGTCAGTTTGTGTACAGTTTGCAATTATTCAGCTGTTTTAATGAGAAGAAAGACCTTGAGGCCCGTGATGTCAGAGATAAGAAAGTGTGGAAAGCAGCAGATGTGTGACCTTGCTGCTCTCCTATTGCTTTCTCCTTTGTTGTGTGTGCTGCAGCTCTTCAAGGTTTTAATACCAGGGAGGGGTGAGGGGAAGGCGAGATGCTGGTTTCACAGTACCTCAAACTCCTGGCTCATGGAGCAACCCCCTAGCTTTTAATACAAGCCACTACTGGTAACTGAAATCCAGAGGCTGCTCAAGAGCTGGGGTCTTGTATACTGCAACCCTTTTCAGCACCTGGATATTCGCTCTCACTGGTGAGTTGGAATCAAAGTTTCCCGTATCCAGCATCTTCCTGGACAGAGTTTTCCAAAAGAAAAGTGCCAGTTAATGGACACTGGGAGCCTTTTTCATACAGACCGCCATCCCCAAACACATGAACATGATTGACTAAAACATTTCAGTTTGATGTGCGTTTGTCCCTTTGGCCTAACTGGAAGACATGGACAGTGAGAGCTGGTGCCAGCAAACAGGCATGGGTGCCTAAACCAAACCTCCACGGTCCCAGAGGCACCTAAGTACAAAGGTTGGGTGCTTCACTTCTCTACCCAGGTGCCATTATGTCCTTCAGACATCTGGGATGTACCTGGCTTCTTAAGCCATAGCCTAGCTGAGTTGCAAAACACCTAAACCCTATGGCTGTCTGTACCAGGGTGTTCTCCCCCTTGTCTTGCCAATAGCACCTTCTCTGCTGAGCACAGTCTAGGGGTGGGGTGGATGCGGTCTCGTGTGTGTTCAAATAAAACAGAAAAATACAGCTTTGATGCAAAACTAGTCGCATAATGGGGTCCAAGGAGCAGCTGTTGGTGGTTCATTGTCAAAAAGGGGAAAGACACAGAGAGGTGGGTACACAACAAGGCTTGTACCCATTTCTACCTGGCATCATCTGTCAGAGCATGAGAGAACATGGAATGTCATGGCAAACCTGGCAGATACAGGCCTTTGAGAGAGAGAATCAGAGTTTAAAATTTTAAAAAAGGGGGGGAAAGGGGGCAAAGAGACATTGTTTTGATGATATAGAGAAAGGGTGTGACAAAACTCAGTGGAGAAGAGTGCAAGGATCTTCAACTAGGCAAAAATGACTAGTTAAGAAGCAGATCTGTGTAAAAGACTCTAAATCACACTATTACCAAAACTAAAAACAATGAAGCAAACATCATGTTAGAAGGAATAACAAGCAGCATTGCCCATACAAATAAATGGCCCTTTTGTTCAGTGCAGTCGTGGTATGCTACTGCTGTTACAGTGCCGCCAGTTTTGGGCAACACATTTCAGGAAACATGTGGACCCTTTGGAGAGAGTCCAAGGACAGCAGAGGTCTGGAAAATGCAACCTGCATGGGAAGGCCGAAAGAAGTGGACAGCCTAGGTCAAATCAAACAACTGAGGGAAATGCAGTAACAATCCTCAGCTACACAAAACAGCTCATAGATGTCCACTCCCCTGTTCTTAATTGGCAGGGACAAAAGTCTTAGTGTATAGCTGGTCACTTCTTGGGCAGAGAGATGCTTCTGGAGATCCCTTCCAACCACTCCATCCATTTCTGTGCTCCAGGCATAGGATCCCCTACCTGCAGGCATGCAGTCACCCATACCTACCCGGCACCAAATAAACATCCTCACCACCAGCCTTCTGACCCAGCTCCCTTTGAAATTATTCCACTTTCCACAGAAGGACAGCAGAGCCATTTGTCTGGAGATGAAGATCGCGCTTGCCTGGACCTGTCTGTGCAGGTCTGGTCAGAGTGGTGTGGATTGGAAGAGGTTGTCACAGCTAAGGGTCCCTGACTGACCAGCCAGCTACTCCCCTGGGGCATTGATAGGAAAGATAGGCCTATTTGAAGAGTATTTAGAGCATCTGTGTTACCCTTGAAAATACTTCCTGGGGGAGTTTCTCTCCCTTCCTCCACTACAGAGTTAGCTAGGATGATCAGGAGGCTAGATAGGCAAACTAGTCACATTGGCTTGTAAGATCTCCCTCTTCCCCAAAATGCCCTGCTTGTAAAAAATGGTGGGTTTGCATACATTTCACAGGACATTTAATCACGTTGTTGCCATTTCTCCACTGAAAATACAGACCATTGAATTGTGAGGGGGAAACTAAATATCAAAAAACATTAGCCAGACATGATATTTATTTTTCAAATGAAAAATCCGCAGCACGGCGCCTTATTGATTGCAGCTGGAAGTCACCATGGCAGGCCATTCCCACTTGCAAATATTTCGCCTGACACGTCAGGGAACAACAGCTCCAAGCAAGCAGTGCCAGCCACAACACCGGGACAAACAGTGCCTGCTCCCAGAGTTCGCCCTGTGCCTGTGAGGGTGGCACCACCTCAGCCCCAGCCCCGGTACTGCTGAAGGGACAAAGCAGAGGGAATGGAATTACCCTAAGGATACAGTACTGGGATCTGTGCCTGTCCCTGTCGTTATTTGGCTACTACATTCAGCAAGGCAACTTTTTGGTGCCAGGTGCTGTGTTCACACCACCTACAGCAATGCTGTGGCCAGAAAATACCCCCACTCCAGCCACACAGCAGCTTTCTTCCACTTAACTCCCATGGCTTCCCCAGGAACCCCCTCTTTTATACCTTTAAACATACATTAAAGGCCAGTGAGGTACACATGGTAGGGTGCAGGACAGAGGGCGAGTGCAGGCTGGAGCCAGCCCCATGGCCACTGTCCCTTGCCCCATGGAGCAGGTAGTCAGCCATCAGGGTGCTCCCCACTCGCGGCCCCTGAGCACCCCATTGTAATTCTTATCGGGCTGATGCACATTTTTCACTTGAGGTGGCAAAGCGCCCAGGACTGCCAGGCTGCCAAGCTTTCCACTAAAAATACCTCTCAGACCCTTTTCAGCCTGGGCTCACTAAAGAAAAGAAAGAGCAAGCGTATTCTGGTTGCAATGGAAATGACGTGGAACAAGACAACGGAAGAGAGAAAGGGAGAGGGATACAGAGGGAATGAGGTGGCATGAAGGCTGGAGGGCTGCCCATGGCAAGTCAAAGCCAGACTGAGCCTGAGGGAGGTGTTTTCCATCCCCAGAAGTGCTGAGTGATGTCACTGGTGCTCCATTCCACTCCCCCTTCTCATGCTGTAAAGAATGTTTGTTCTTGCCATGCTTCCTCCATGTGCTGCCACCAGCATGGCAGTAAAAGAGGGAGCACCCACTGGGATGTCTCTCAGCAGTGTTGCAGACCTGGCATAAGGGACAGGGGGACAAGGGTCAGGGCAGAAGGGAGCCTGAGAGAGCAAAGGGAGCCTAGACAGTCAGGGTGAAGGTGGTCTGGTATGGAAAAGGAGATAACTTGAAGAAAAAAGTTGGGAAAGGACACACAGCAGTGGTACAGAGTTTGGGAAAAGACTGAAAGCAAAGGGAGAGTGATGCTGGGTGGGTGGCAGGAGAAAGGAAGAGGAAAAGATAAAGAGGAAAAAAAACCCAAAAGATAGTAAAACACTCTTAGCATGAAAATACCCTGGCCTCATTCTCTATCAGAAGGGATGACATTAGCTTGAATATCCCCAGAGAGATCCATATTTTGAGAGTCCTGTGCCATGACAGGTTGTTCACTGATTTTCCTGGCCTTCAATGAAACTGACTTCCATAATGTGTAGCTGCTTATGTTTTATCAATATTGCAAACTGAAGGAGCAATTTGGGAGGGAGTGGACTGTTAGGAAGGGGCCTAGGTTTTTGAGAGTCAGAACCGATTTACACATTTTTGTTAACACAATAGGTTTTCATCCTATTTGTAACATATGCCTCTGTGTTTAAGTGGTATGAGAACTGGAGAACCTTCACTAACAGCCTGTACTTCTCTCTGACCTTGCAGATAACCATAAACCAAAGCGCACAGCTACCTAATTGCTGTTCCTGGAGACGCTTTACAAGCTTGTGCTAAATTTAACAAAGAGGAGGAGGAGGTTCTGGCTGAAAACTTTTCCTAATGTTTCCTTCCTGTGGCAGGGGAAAGGATTGGAGATGCAGGAGAACTGGAAGTCACTGTGTGCCTCTTACGGAGGGTAACAAAAGTGCAAGAGATACAGAACTATCCAGAGGACCCAAGTTTACCGTATGGAGTTAATCCAGCAGGAGACTGGAGTCTGCATGCACTTATATTGGCATTTATACACCCACAGGGCCATAACAAACATAATCCCAGTTTTCGGTGTTGCTGGTCACAGTTCCTGTGCTTCAGGTCCTGCCAAACACACCGTTGAGGGTGGTATGACAGGGGAGGACCTGAGGCACAAGGAGCCTTTCCTTGGCTGGGGTTCCTTCTGCATCACCAGCATGGGGAGACTCCCCACAATGGCAAGGATGTTGAGGCACCAACTGGGTCCGCAGGGATGACATGCAGCTCCTGGGAGGCTCAGCACCAGCCAGGGAAGCATTCCTGGCACACAGGGATGCACGCATCCACACCAGGCCAGCCTTGGTGCCAGGACATACCACTGATGCACTGTAGCTGCTGAAGGATATTTTCCTTTTAATTTTGTAGGGTTTTTTCTTTCCAGTTCTGTCCCTTCTGGCCTCGTATGTTCCACACTTGTGATATGTCAGAGGAAGCAGATGTTGCCCTGACCACAGAAATTGCCACAGTGTTTAATTTTATTAGTCTCTTAAGCAAAAGACTCTTGGCATCTTTCACAAGCTCCCTATGCCAGCCTGAGAGCTTCAGATGACACCAGACAAAAGCCATCCCTGGGGAGGATCAGAGTGTGTCCAAAAAAAGACGTTACAATAGGAGACATCAGATTAGCTTGAAAATACCTGCTTATTGAACTAGTGCTGCAGGGGAAAAAAATAAAAAAATAAAATAAAATAAAAAATAAAATAATTAAAAAAAATATAAAACCCCAAACACCAAAACCCAAGCCAGAAAAAAGCAACTTACCAGAAACATAGAATAAAATACAATAAAAGTTGTAATGATCAGAATATTCACTGATCAAGTAAAAGGGGCTATGAAAATGTATTTAGTGTTGGTGTCTGGTTCAGTGGGCAATGTAGAGCCCTGGAAAGCCCTTCATGAGCAGGAACCTGGATGTAATTAGTCCTCTCCCTCTCACCCATCTGGCCCGTGCCTCCTCTCCCTGCCACCATCTGCAAGTCTCTCAGGCCAGGGACTGTTCCTCACTTGGGTTTTGCATCTTCCTGGGGCAGTGAAGCTTGAGTGTTTCCCTCCTCCTAACAGTGGCAGCAGGAGCAGCAACAGCAAACCAAACCTTTGAGCACGCTGGATGTCAACAAGCACTGCTGCTGGCTCTGTTGACAGAGCTGAGACTTTGTACCACATCACAGCCCAGCCTGTTGTGTCTTTTCCAATTGCCCTGTATTGTTTGGCTTGGGAAAAGAGGAGAGACACATGACTTACAAGGACATGGGAGGTTCTCCCATGTGCCCATTGCATATTTCAGTCAAGCAGAATTAATCTCTTCACTGGAGATGGAGATTTAGTGTGGGTAAAATTACAGTGAGCATGGTGAGTGTGACAAGGAGGAATAGAGCAGAAACAAATCAATTCACAAACAGAGGAATCATAAAAAGACGATGCAGATAATCCAGTACAAAACCAAAAAATATGGACCTGAGCTGAAAAAAAAAAGACATAACAGCCTGTGCAGCACACAACAGATGAAAACAAGAACTGGTCTGAAGGGTAAGAGAGCGACATCCTTCTACATACATATGGGCCAGATGTTACTGTGGTAGTGACAGAAGTCACTTCGGCTTCTCAGGAAATATTTAAAGAAAGACACTGTTTTCCAGTGTGTGAGGGACAAGAGCATGGAGGACATACTGAGGGTAAAAGCTATGGATGAGCTGCATATGGGAGAGGAGCATTTAATAATACCTGCAAAGAGCCTGTTATCCATTTATTTTTCCTGAAAGAGCATTCAGCCTTAAAATAGTGTAGGAAACACCAATTAAAGCAAATGCCCACACTCCTGCAAAGCAAGGAAACCGGCTGTCAGCAGTTAGTGTATCTGCACTGTTTTCTCCCAAAGGTTGATGTGTTAAATCATGCAGCTAAAAAACCAAACTCCTGCCCAAGCACACCAGGCATTTTCCCACCTTCCCCTCCTGCCTGAGCGTGCCTGGGTGTGTGGCTGCCAGGCGGGTGCTGCAGCATGGGGAGAGAATATGAGCAGGTGGCCCAGGACAGCGATTCCAGGATGCTGCCCTAATGTGCCAAGTATTTGGCAAAATATCTGAACTCCTCATCAGGACTTTAGAGAATAAGAAATGTGAGGATTCCGGTCTAAAAGGTCTTTCCTGTCTCTAGCCATATGTGGATGCACTGGAATGTAGTACCTGGCAGAGCTTATGTGAATGTCAGTTTTCATTTGTGCTGAAATCCAGGCTGGAGAAATTACTCCAGCCACCTCAGGTGGCAGAAAGGAAAGCAGCAATATTGGCAGAGTTTGAGACCAAAACTGTGGCCTTCAAACAAAAAACTAAAGCTCTTGACATCTTCTAATATTCCCTCTGTTCCTTGCCAGTCCTGGCTCCGAAACTGAGTGCTGTGGAAAGCTGAAGAAGCTCTAACTCTAGTGCAAGGCGGTGGGAATTTTTGCCCAGAATTAACTGGTTAATAATAATCTTTACATTTTTCCTAACTGCTGTGTTCCAGGACACTTGAATTAACAATTCACCAAGCATGCTCCCTTTGAATGACTTCATTGAAATCAGCACAAACTCAAACAGAAGCCCTATAAAAAGCCAAAGCTTTATCGTGTGCTCGGTGGTGGCAGCAAGGAGGCCTGTGGGAAGGAAACAATACCCGTCTGAGTGGAGCGACGGTTTATCTGCTTGCCATCAGAACAGGCCAGTCATGTTGTTTTTCCGCTCGTTCACCGTGTAAGCCAGCTCCGGTGTACAGTACCAGCCTGAGCAAAAGCCCGCGGCTGGGTCCCTCTGTTTGTAGGGCTTGCTGACATAAGGTGGAGTTGGGGTTATTGTGGTGTGGGACGTTTCCTGCCGTGGCCGCTGATAACCGCAAATCCCAGCAGCCTTACAGGCTCCCTTTGTCTGCCGGTCCAGGATCTGAGCTATGTATAGCCTATACCCGCCCAGCCCGGGGCAGGCACACTCGCATCCCTGTGCCTGAGGATGCTTTGCTGCACACCGTTTCCCTGGCTAGCTGGGTATGCTGAAAACCTTTCTACACACCGAGTCCAGCTGAACTTTTTACCTCCTGAAGAAAAGGAGGAGACTGAGGATGAGTCCGCGTGGGGCAGTCCCAGCCATCGAGCATACATTCCTTCACACCAAAAGTAAAAGGATTAAATTGACTGCTAAAACATGGCATCATTTATACCAGCTGAGGTGTAAATGAAGACCTCGTCATGAAAACAGCATTAAGCTCGCTTTGTGTTGTCCCTCAGTGTCAGTGTGGATGGCCACGGGTGACACCCCCATGTCATCGTGTGTCCCCTGCCCGTTCCCCTGCCCAAGTGGTGTCAGTGCTGTCATGCCAGCAGATGCGTGTGATGACACAACTCGGTGTGTGGCTCTCGTGAGCAAAAAAGCAGTGCAGGGGATGCGTTTTCATAAAGAGGTGATAGAAGAGTAGGTGTGGATAGTCAGTCAGGAGAAGGATGAAGTGTGGGGATGCAGGAGAGGGGAGCACAGGCACTGGAAGGTTTTAGCACGAGTTTCCAGGATGCAGGCAGCACAGAGGAGCTGCAGGAGGCAGTGCAGAGAGAGAGGGACTGCTCTGGGAAAATGATGGGGCAGCAAAGGGGTGATACACAACACGGTGCAACACCAAAGGATGTGGAGGACCAAGAGTTTCTCTGAAGCCAGGGTTCTCTTCCAATCCATGCTGCCTACCTGCTGCAGGATCACCCCAAGGACCAAGCTCTCCCTAGTGCTAAGTGCACACTGCAGCACAGAAATAAAGGATAGTTACATTTCTCCAAGTAAATAAAATGCTCTAGGGCTGTCCTATGGTTCCGAAGCTTGCCAGCCCAGTGCAGTTCACAGCCATGTAGCCAGTTCTCGTACCTCTGAAAACAGACTTGCCACAAATAATGTGTTTGGTTTTCACAGCTACTGCAAACACCTGAAACACTCTAATCACAGAATAGTTGGGGTTGGAAGGGACCTTTGGAGATCATCCTGTCCAATCCCCCTGCCCAGGCAGGGTCACCTAGAGCAGGTGACACAGGAATGCATTCAGGTGGGTTTGGCGTGTCTCCAGAGAGGGAGACTCCAGGACCTCCCTGGGCAGTTGTTCCAGTGCTCTGCTGCCTTCAATGTAAAGAAGTTCTTCCTCATGTTGAGGTGGAACTTCTTGTGTTTTATTTTATCGCTATTGCTCCTTGTTGTGTTGCTGGGCATCACTGAAAAGAGTTCAGCACCATCCTCTTGGCACCTGTCTTTGAGATATTTATATGTATAAATGAGATCCCTTGTCAGTCTTCTCTTCTCCAAACAGGCCCAGCTCCTGCAGTCTCTTCTCATAAGAGAGGTTCTCCATACCCCTCATCATCTTTGTGGCCTTTTCTGGATGTTCTTCAGTAGCTCCTTGTCTTTCTTGTACTGAGGAGCCCAGAACAGACACAGCACTCCAGATATGGACTCACTAGGGCCAAGTAGAGGGGAAGGATCACCTCCCTCTACCTGCTGGCCACACTCTTCCTGATACACCCCAGGATCCCACTGGTCCTCCTGGCATCAATGGCACACTGTCGACTCATGAGCAGTTTGTCATCTACCAAGATTCCCTGGTCCTTCTCAGCAGAGCTGCTCTCCAGTAGGTCAGCCCCCAACCTGTGCTGGTACTTGCAGTTATTTCTCCCCAGGTGCTGGACCCTCCACTTTCCTTTGTTGAACTTCATTAGGTTTCTCCCCACCCAACTCTCCAGCCTACCAAGGTCCCACCAAACGGCAGTGCAGCATCCAGGTGTATCAGCCACTGCCCGCAGTTTCGTGTCATCAGCAAACTTGCTGAGGTTACATTCTGTGCCTTCATCCAGGTCTTTGATAAACAAGTTGAATAAGACTGGGCCCAATATTGATCCCTGGGGAATGCCACTGACTCCAGGCCTTCAGCTGTGTTCTCTTCCACTGATCACGACTCCCTGAGCTCTGCCATTCGGCCAGTTCTTGATCCACCTCACTGTCAATTAGTCTAACCCACATTTCCTGAGCTTACCTACAAGGATGTTGTGGGAGACAGTGTAAGAAGCCTTGCTGAAACTGAGGTAAACAACATCCATGCTCTCTCCTCATCCACCCATCCTGCCCTGCCATCATAAAAGGCAATCAAATTGGTCAAGCATGGCTTCCCGTGGGTGAATCTATGCTCACTACTTGTGATGATCTTTTTTTTTTCTACATGCTTGGTGATGACCTCCAGAATAATCTGTTCCATCACCTTTCCAGGGATGGAGGTGAGGCTCACTGACTTAGTTTCCTGGATCCTCTTTCTTGCCCTTTTTGAAGATGGAAGTAATGTTGGCTTTTCTTCAACCATCAGGCACCTCTCCTGTTTCCATGATTTTTCAAAGATGATGCACAGTGGCTTAGCAACAAAAGCTCAAGGAGCTGGTAACTGGCACGGACTAAAACCATGCAGATGGAGTGCTACATCCTGGCCTCATTGAATTTCTTAGCATAGATATTGCTGATAACATGGAATACTCTTTCCTTTTTTGATCCTTTGTGTGTGGGTGACAGTCCAGAATGGATGCTCCCTAAGCTGCCCTTTACTGATGTTTTCCATGTCCAGACCCACCAGCCAAAGCACACAGACCATCATTCCCACTCAGGAAGGCTCTGCTGCCCTGACACCTCACTGTACCAGCCTAGTGCTAGAAAGATCACCGTGGTCTGTAAACTTCTTTGCTGCAAGGCGGAGGGTCAGAGTCCCTTCCATCAGCTGGGCATTGGGACCGTGTTGCAGGGAGCACTGGGCTCAAAGCAAGCAGAGGGACAGCACAACCTCTTGAATACTGGCAAGGCCCTGGTTTCAGGGTCAGTGTTGATACTTGGCAGGGAGGTGTTAACTAGCAGCAGTATTTCACCTGGACTCATGTGAAGCCTCAGCAGGCTGTGCCCTGTGGCTGTGTTGTGTTGCTGAAACAAATGGCAGTCCCTCTGAGCACCCCAGGGGGTTTACTAGGTATCCCTGGTGGTATCCCTTATCCCAGCATGGAGAATTTCTCCTCCCCATCCCACCTGGTGAGCAGACCTGCTCTGCACAGAGGATGAGGGTGCCCAACAGCACCCGTGGAGAGGAAGACAAAGATACTGATGAGTCCCTGTCCCTTACCCCAGTACTCTGACTGCTCACTGAAAACCTGGCCATGAGATGGTTTTGGTGTGGGTCTGTGCATGGCAGAGCAAAGACTGTGGTGGGAGTTATTAATTCAAACCAGGGCTTGAGAGTCTTGGTGGCTAGACCTCACTGTGCCTAAGATAGGATTCACTTCTTGCCTCTCCAAGTAGCTCAGCAGCTCCTGTTGCTACTGGTACAGAACTGGTACAAACTGGGGGATGCTACATTCCTCCCACAGCAAGCCAAACTGATGTGCCCTCCACCTAGGAAGCACTGAAGACTTTCACTTTTATACAGTGCATTCACACCAGCTTGGGAAAAGAGCACTAATACAATCAGCTATCAATGTCTGTCTCCCATGATCAAATATCCTGCTACCTGTGAAACTCAGACACCAGGCAACCAACACTGCTACTCCCATGAGGCTGCTAGGCAGGAAGATCCCCCATCTCCTGAGCAAATTCAAGTGAGAAAATGATCTGAATGATGTGTCTTGCTCACCTCTATCTGCAGCTGCGCCGTCTCACACTCACAAATTACCCAGCTGTGGGAATCAGACCAGATCCCATTTAACACAAATGTTAATTTATCAGGTGTTTCAGCTCTCCTAAATGTTCATTTCACTGCTGTTGGATCAGACAACATCCACATCTTTCATTTGATTCAGTGTTTCCTCACCTCTTTGAATGCTCAGGGCTTTCATTACTCTCTTCCACTTTGTCAGTCCAAGAGTTTGCCCAGTCAGGGCACTGCCATCTCTCTGAGTCATGTCCGTGCCCCTTGTGGGGACAAACGTCTATGCCCAAGGATGCTGCTTCACACATGGCAGTGCGTGTGGTGGCAGAGGCTGGAAAAGACCTTGGGAAAAGGATGTGGCAAACACAGTTAAGGCAAAGCTGCTCTCATATGAAGCCTGTAACACTAATGCCATAGGGAGTCAGACCTTGGAGACTCCTCTTTCCTGTGAGATGGTTCCCTGTGCCATGTCAGAGGCCAAGCTCTGGCATGGGCAGTGGATACTCCAATCCCCAAGGCCCTTCCATCAGCCAAAGGATTCATTGAGTAGTTTGTATGGAGCAGAGACCCCCACCTTGAAGGCAGTTTTTTTGGTGTCACCACAGCAGCGAGAGGATGCCCTCTCTCCAGCCACATTTGAACTGGAACTTCTACCCCAGCTTTGCTAGAGCTCAGCAAGCTCCTCTGCTCTGCCAGCTATGCTGGCCTGCACACCAACTACAGAGAGTATAAACCAACACACAGAGTGGAGGGGGGAGTAAACAGGCAGAACATAGATGGCTGGGACTGGAGAAGAACCACTGGCTGTGTGTGGTTTGGCAGGGCTGTGCTGTTTAAGAGGAAGCACAGGTTCAGTGCTGCAGAGCAATGAAGACTGGAAGGGAGGGAGAAGCCTCGGATCAAATCCCAGTGGAAGGAGAGGAGCATGGGTACAATAAGCTAGACCCAGGGTGACATCTCAATCAAGGCCACACACTCCATCCATCTCGCTGTGCTAGTCACTGCCGGCAAATTTTTCTCTCTGTGAATATTCCACCCGGCTCCCTCAACTCAACCGGATAATGGCATTTCTATTCCAGTTGTTTAAACTAACAGCAGCACAATTCGCAGCCAGCGGCTGAGCCGCTTTGTGTTCATTTGCTCAATCAACATTCACCCCCTGGTAAGTGACTTTCAGAGAAAACTGTCACCGGCAGACAATGGGCTGGCAGTTAACAGCAGCAGCTCTGTGTCTAAATGTTTGCAGACGCTCGGGTAAAATGTCTCAACCCAAATTTATAAGGACAGTCACCTCCCCGCGGTGCGTGGGGTGGGAGAGGCAGCAGGGAGATTAGGATGGCTCCCCTTCATCCCTGTCCCTGAGCCGGGAAGGTCGGAGAAAGGCGTCTCCAGGCGGCGAAGCCCAGCGCTCCTGCTGATGCTCGGACCCCGCCCTCCCCGCGCCTTCCACCGGCAGGGAGTTCTTTCTCCAAAGGACATGACTCTGCTTTGGAATACTGCTGTAAACATCCACGCTGCCTGGGCTTGACAGCCCCCTGCCACCAGCAGCTCCCTGGCATCGCCCCCAAACCTCAGAACTTCATGAGAATAATTTGCCTCCCTTTCTGTGGCTCACTTAAAACATTTATTTTGACAATGAAAGCAATTATTAATTCCACCCATTGATTTATTTTTCCTAAAAGCCCATTGTTACCCCCTAAATGTGCATGATAACTTGCCATTTGAGATACCAGCAAGTGGTTTATAGACTTGTCTACCAGGAAAAGCCATGTCAGTTTATAAACAGGCTGGTTAATGTGGCTCCCTTGTGGCAGTGTCCTTATTTTGCTTTGACAGTAAAGCTTGATACTGTTTAAACTTTAGACAAATCATTACTTATGTAAATTGATATGACTTTTCTCGTGCAGCTGAGACCTCTCGCCTCCTGGTTTTGATCATGCTATACAAGTACTATATACCAGCAGGTCATACAGAAGCTTCTTTGGATGGCAGGCTCCTTCTCACCCTTCTAACAAGGATGAGATCTCGAAATATGAACAGCAATGTCTTCCCAGAAACTTTTATCAGAGTCTTCTAAATGAACATCTCTACTTTCATGCCTTACCAAAAAAGAAAAATGCGTTTCTAACCTCCCTGACTGCACAGCAAACCTTGACAGACAGATTCTCCAAAGGTTCAAAAGCCAGAAAGAGAAATCTGTGGAGTGTCCTGGCTTTTTCCCTGTTTCTTCAGTTTTACAAAAATCCCCACCTCCTTAAGCCAGACCTGACTGCTGCACGTGTGAGGCTCTGGCAGTGCAATCTGGCAGCCTGGGCTCTTGCCAGGTGATGAAGCTCCAGGTTTTACATAACTTCAGGAAACTGTGTTTTTCACCACTAGTGTTTCGCACACAGTATATATTAAAAGGAAAGCCAAGAGGTTATGCTGACATACATCACTCTGTGAACCTTCTGCCTGCTCAGAGACCTTGCCTACCCCAAAACCCTTCAGAGACCCTCTCCCTCCCTCTCCCCAGTAACACCACCGAGATCCCGCTGCCCCGGGGGTCTTTCCCTGGGGACATCCCAGAGATGTCCCCTCCCGGGACCGACTGGCAGATTGATCCCAGCTCCACGACCCGGTGCAGTGAGCCTTCCAGCGCACCATGCATTTTGGGAAGGTAAATACACAACCCAAATATCCAAGCTGCGGGGCAGCCTGACCTTCGAGCGACCCTTAGCCTGACCTAATACTGGTCACTCTCACCAGCAGATTTGTTTATCCTGGGACCTCGAGCCTCCCAACCCGAAAGCACCGGGTTGACTCCCAGCTCCAAGGCCTGCCAGTGCTGGCTGCCAGCCTCCATTAGGAACGCCCAGCGAGATGCACATTTTACTTTTAGTCCCATCCCCACGACCTCATGCGAGGCAAGCAGCCGCAATCCTGCTAGGAAAGCCCTGTTAAGTTAAATCGAAGTGTGAGCCCCTTCCCCAGTCTGCAGAGCAGCTGTGGACATTCACTTGGGAAACGGCTCCGAGAGGGGCTTTCCTTTCTTCAAAGCTTGGAGGAAATTTTGCCCGGGGGTTTCCTCTCTTTTGACTGGAGAACGGCCGTATGGACCAGGAAGCAGTCAGGGCGGCAGATGCAAAAACAGGGCAAGATTTTTTCTTACCGTAAGAGAGCAGGACGCGGGGGGCGGGGGGCAGCATCATTTTGGGAATGTCTGCTATCCCTGAACTGAGTGGAAACAACCCATCTGAAATATGCAGAGCCATTATCAGGCCAAGGCTTAAATAAACTTTACTGTCCATTCAGTGATCAACCTCCCTGGGAGCCACCGGCTCCATTCATCACTGTCACCTTTTCAAAGTGTCTGTGATGACAGTTCATGATCATTAACTAGTAATGGTGTGCTTTGCATTAACAGGAGGGCACATCAAACGGGAAGGCTCACAGCTCCGAAGTTAACTAAATTATATAATAAACATTCTCCAGCTAACCATGTACAGATGGTGACAAAAGGTGGGACAAAGTGGCATGCAGGAGAAAGCCAGGAGTGGGGGGATGTGTCAAAGAAGAAGCACTTTGGTACCTACTGGGATTTGGGAATTAGGAATAGTGAAACATGGCTCTCCAGCCAGAGGGACCAGAGCTGCTTGCTGAAGTTGCAGAAGTTTTACTGTCAGAAAAGTTGCTTTAAGATTTCACAGATCTGCCATGGCCATGGGGTTTTTTTCTGCATTTTGTCTTTTTTTTTTTTTCTCAAATGGTATTCATTGCGGGCAAAGCTGAGGCGCTCCGGGCACAGTTTGGACGGGAAAGATTGAAAACCGAAAAAAAGAGGACGTGAGGAGGGACATTTCAAAAATGTCCTTCATCTCAGAGGGCTGGAATGGCTCGTCACCACTTCCTGCTGGCACAGAGCATGGGGCTCCTGTGCGTCCTCAGTGCGTGCTCTGAGCCAGAAGTGCCCATGCTTGAGCAGGCCCACCAGCTCAGCTGGTTCAGGGAAAACAGCCTTGTTCAGAGAATAGCTTGGGAGGCAAGAGCTCCTAGCACAATTCCCAGTACAATCCCTACTGACTGAGAAATTTAAAAACAAAAAAAAAATTAGATTTTTTCCATCTATTCACAAGAAAAAAAAAGAAAAAAAGCCATAAATCTATTTTAGTACAATTTATTATATTATACTTGTAACCAGATCTTTCACACAGACAAAAATGGTGCCTAGAGTCGGGTTCTTAAATCTATAGTTCAGCACTTTAAGGGAATGGAAGTATATTTTAACTGGGAGTTCAGTGGAAGCTGCCGGATGGTCAGGGCTTTTGCAAAAGTCCAGCAAATGCACTGCAGCAAAGGGTTCTCCTGCCCTAGACTTCAACAGCCTCTCTACTTAAATGCTTAATTATAGATTTTAAAGGGTTTACTTTTAGGGAACCATTTTTTAATCATTCATCTTAATGTTTTAAATTAGTGCACGGTCTCAATCAGGCAGACCTTTGTGTTCCCCATGGCTTAGAAATTACAAAAAAATTCATCACTTGCTGACAGTTTGTCTTCCTTCACTTTCCCACACCTCAGTCCTTTTAGCAATCTCTCAGATTATGTACTTTGCCACCATTTGCCCCTCTTTCATATCTATGTCTTCACAGAAAAATGTCCCAGAAAAGGTAATCTGGATTTAGTTTTTATCCTAACCTAAACAGTCACTGAGGGGAGGAGAGGGAAAGAAGTTGGCCTGATTTTCACAGTCCCTCTGTCAATAGTTCTTCAACCTGTACTTGAAAAGCTGACATCCCTGAACAATGCAGAAAACATTTTTGGACATATATTTTCTCAACCCCTTGATTTTTCAATGCCAAAATTATCGTGGAGTGGGAGGGGAAGAACTGACTTTTCCTCTAACTGCATGTAACCACCTGTTTTTGGGCACCACTGAGCAGAATGACTTTCCCACTGGTTTGCTGTAATTGTGGGGAATGTTGTTAGCATTCAGATTTCCAGAGGTTTTTAGCTTTGGGTCATTCACTGTTTGGGTACATAATTTTGCAAGCATATGGCTTGACTTTCTGAGGTACGTAGATCTCCCACTCGTGTCAAGCAGGGACAAAATCTACCAGGTGATTGGGAACTCCACAGGGATTAGGTCACTAGTGCTCCCAGGAAGCCCAAAGACCTGCAGACAGAAGGTGCTGTCCAAGTATTTGAACTGACAGATTGCATTTCAGAGCACGATTATCTATTGCTGCCACCTCTCCTGTCCCCGAGGTTGCTGGGCCCCCACACTGGGGCAGCAGAAGGAGAACAGGAGTTCTCCCATCCCAGCAATATCCCTGTTGGCTCCAGCTGCTGACAAAAGGAGGGCTGCTCCAATACAGCAAGATGCAAACTCCTTTGGCTAAGATACAGCTCTGTTTCTGCCTCTGCATGAAGCAGCACCTCAGGGAAATAAATGGGTAAACCAGACACCATCGACTGCATTGGCCACCCATGCATTTTCCCTCATAAGGCACAAGCTGGAGCCCTTTGCATTCCCCTGCCACTGTGGTCACTTTGCCTGCAGCCTTCCTGTGTCTGTCCTATGCTGAATGGATGTCCTATCCTGGATGAAAGACTACACCTGGTCAGGGTCTTTTATAGCACTGGCGATCTGAGCAACCCCATGCTCTATTCAAGCTGCATAGAAGAGCAAAAACAGTTGTCAGACACTAAGATGAAACATCATATGAAGTCAACAATTTAAGTAAGGAGGGACAGGTATGGCAATGCTCCCCTTCAAGGCTGAGGAAATTAGAGAGAACCTTGACCTCCCTTTTCTCCCTTAAGCTGCAGGAAAAGAAGTGACAGTGTCCAAACACTAGCAAGCCAGCTAGGACACCCACAGTCTTTCCTTCTTCCTCTCATGCTCTGCCAGGATCCCAGCTGGGCTCCGCCATCTGCCCAGCACAGCATTTCTCCTTGGGAATATGTTGGGACACCAAACATATACTGTCCGCTGAGGGACGAAAGCGTTTCAGAAATCAGATAGAATGAAGAGGCTGCATTATTTTCTCAGGAGATTTATATTGCTTGTGGGATGTTGCTTAACAGATCTTTCTGTCCTTCTTCCTTGGTCCTAAAACAATGTCTCTGACAGAATAGAGAAGCAGAAAACTACAACTGGTTTATGATTTTTTCTTTTATACATGCAGATGTTCCACAAACATATTTAAAATAACAATCCATCCTGGGAACATAGAGGATGAGAGAGGCAATACAGCCAAGGACTTCTGGGTCCTATTCCTGGCCCTGTCAGTTGTCAGCTGTGTCATCTCCCTCAAGTCACAACAGGACTACTTTGTGCCTCTGCATCCTGCCTCTTTTGCTGTTGCCTTTCTTTAGATGGTGGGCACATTGTGGGGCAGGACCTGTTTCTTTTAAAATGTTTGTGCTGCACCCAAAATAATGAGAATCCTATGAGTGATTGTCTTGCAAATTAGATGCTTTTTATTTTAGCATTGACATAGTCTTTCAGGCAGCCCTAAAGCTGAGAGTGAATGGGAGCTGATGAACTCAGATGTACTCATAGCAAAAACAAACAAACAAACAAGACCTGAGCCATAGTGCAATATTAACCATATGCCCCATGGGACTGACAGCGTTTTGCACTTATTCCTGAAGGTCTTTGCTGGACTAAAGGTTACCATATGCCATAGGAATGTTCTGTAAACACCGACACAGTGGCCATGAAAGTTAAAAATTTGAAGTTACTATACAGTCAAAGGTGGTTAATTGCAGCTTCTACAACCTGTTTGCCCAGGTATATAGAGCATTCAACTGCTTGGTTACAAGGGATGTTAGCTTTTCTCCTCACACATGACTGACTAATTTTCTACATACCATTCAAAAGAAAATGCAAATAAAAGTGGTTTTCAAACAGACCAGGATTTATTCTCCAGTGTGGCCTCTACAAACCTGTATGAGTTCTACAATGACTGGTCAGGAAGAGAAGATCAAGAGCCATAGTTGAGCGGCTTAGAAAGGAAGGGGAATGGAGTTTTAAGGAGGAAAAGCAAACTGATATAGTCAGGAACTGTTTTCTGGTTATGCTGTAAAGTCTCCATCTATTTCACAATCAGTTAACTCCTTCCACACACCTCATGCATCATGTGGGTAAGGGCATGTGATAAAGTCTGTATTTGCCAGGAATGCTCAACTCCTCTATGCGCTATGGACATTTTACCATAAATAAAGAGCAAGAATCCAGATGGACATCAAGGAGCAGGGATCCATGGAAGCTCCATTTACAGTGACAAATGGTGTTTGTCATTCTTCAAGGACTGTGAAAGCAGGGACAAGAAAAGTGAGGCAGGCAAAGACATGAGAAACATTAGTGAGATTGCGTTTATATCATCATATAATAAGGGGTTTATATAATCATATAATCAACAGAAATGGAAAGAAAATAGCTGTATTGGTCTGCCAATATCACCTGGATGGAGTTGTGCTCTAAGCAGAAGATGCTCCTCTGAGAAAAAGAGTCCTCTTATTCACAGAAATTAGATGAAGGAACATGCTGAGAGGAGAAATGACAAGGAAAAACTCAATAGAAAAGTGTCCCTAAAGCACATTTGAGACTTTCTCTCGGCTGCAGGGTGTAAACTCAAGAACACAAGTTATAGAATATTATGCATATGCAAAACCCAGCAGAAATCAGTTTGACATGGAGGTGGAAGGCAGAGTGGGAATTAGGATTTCCAACAGTATAATCCAGCTATTCTCCTAGGGTCTTCATTCAAAAGCAGGTGGTGACTTAGGTTTTTATTTTCACTAGAGTTCATTGAAGCACCTCTGCCCCCACCATGTAAAGAGCTGAATAATCTTTTGCAAAATGCCCTGCCTTGATATATTAGCAAAGAGCTACTCCAAACCACTGGTTTCTTTGGAAACATCTGCCCCCATGAACATTTGATTCCTTCTTCCTAAACCCCAAGAAAACAAAAAAATGACAAAGCCATTCCCACCTGGTAGGAGATATAAGAGACATCACTAGTAAAGTGACTTGAGAAGGAAAGGATGTCAAAAGCAATTTTATTAATCTAGACAGTATTGGAAAAGACAGGTTGCAGGATTCTGATGCTAAGCTTTGCTCTGAAAGTATGGGAAATATGGGCAGCAACGGAGCAAAAGGGAAAACAGAACAAACCCTAAATGCTGAAGCAAAGTGTTTCCTGCTGTGCTCCACTGCAGATTAGATCCCTGCAGCTGGAATTCCCACTTCCCACTTTCAGGAAAAACACTCCAAACAGGGAAAACAGCAAGCTCAGTGCTGACTAGGAAGCAGGTCTGGTTAACGTTATTGGAGAGACTAAATTTCCTTTCCCCGGCCTCTTCAAGGACCAGAGATTTGAGTGCAAAATAACTCAAGTTTCTCCCTGTGGTCAAAGACTGGTGTTTTATTTATTTGCGGTCAGTAATGCTGGACTTCTGTCATATTTTGCCGGGGTACTCAATTATTTAATAAAGTCCCATGGAAACTGGCCAATGCCTTTGCTTGACAGGGACTACTTTCTGACATTGCACCTGGCCAACAGGATCACTTTTTTATTGAGAGAGGAGAATTAAAAGTACAACAAGAAATTGGAAGGGGAAGGAAGCCCGAAGGAAGGGGAACTGTCAACCCTTGTGGTGTTTCTTTTTTCAGGTTTTTTTAATGTATTAGATGAATATTTCTGTTTATGCCACAGAGCACTTGTGTGTATAGACGAAGCTGCTTTTAAATCCTCCTAAGCCCCACATGCCTCAGTGATTACTCCCTGTGACCAAAACCACAATCTGTCCAGCCACAGCTTAAGAAAGCCTTGAGTTTTTTCCATTCTAAAAGTCCAGAGTGAGACCCCTCAAACAGCTCTTTATTCCCCTGTCCCAGGAAGGCAACCCAGCTCTTGCAGTCACTGATAGCCACCCACTGTAGTCAGATTTTAAAGCCTTTCCTCAAGACAAAGATCCTTACCACTGCTCATCACCAGCCTGGAGCCTTTGTTACTATTCTGAAGGTCTGAATCAAACATTACTGGACTTTTAGGATGGAGGAATGATGCAGGAACACCATAATACCAAGTCCTGCAATTGGAGGCATGAAGACAGTGTGAAAACAGAGACCTCTCTGCCTTCTTAGTGAGAACATTTCAAGACAGCAGCTACTAGGCCTGGGAAAATAAACCAGGGGAATTAGACAAGAGAAAATTATAAACTGTTGAAGTGCTGGAGTACTTCCAGGTATTCAAACAGGTAATAGATTTGTTTAAATAAGTGGAAATAGTTTCAAAACGTCAACTTTGCCACATTGTCTAGCTTCTCCTTTCTGGTTCAGCTCCAGTCTGGGAGGTTTCTTCATACATGAGCTCAGAGAACAGCACCTACTGCAGAAATATAGCAAAATCCACAGCATTTCAGCAAGGGGATTTTCAGCTGGCATATGTCTAATGCCTTCATGATTTCCTGTTGGACAGATAGCTCTGGGGAAATGCTGATATGACCTACTGCCCAAATACCACCAAGGAACTCTGCACAGGACTAAATAAGCAAGTTACATGAATGTGACACTTGTTACTCTCTTCACTACCATAGCTCTAAAGGCTGCTGGATTTCTTGATAACTGAAACACATAATTTAGCCAAAACTTTATAACCAATTGCAATTAAATAGGTGACACAACAGAGCAGTGAACCTAATGACTCCCAAAGCCCATCAATATACATCCATATATATATATATACACTATATATATACAATATACACATTCCACTATATATATGTTCAACATCACACTGTATATATACAACATAAGATATCAATCAACAAGTATATCAGAAATAAAAAAATACAATGATATTTCATCTAGAATGCAGCACATTAGTACATTTGCTTCTCATGGGAATAATGGCATTTCAGACCTATATGGATAACCCACTAAACTCTACACTCTTTCTTGTAAGACTTTTTACCGTCTCAATGTCCAACATCAATTTGTGACAAGGACTGCTATCTAAATCTTTCCAAAACTGTTCTTCTTCTCTGTAGCCCTGGCTAGGACAAAAATAATATACTCAAGAAGTACTACTGTCTACCTGAAGATATTTTATAATACAGGTTGCTGTTTCTGTAGATGTTGTCCTTGATTCAGAGTTACGGGAAAACAAGGCAGACAGTGATTATTGTATACTCACGAGAAATGTTCCTGGTGAGGATATGACACAGATGTCCCAATTCTCATCAACGTTCCCACACTTCAAGACAAACTTCTTTATTTATGGCTGCAAGATTTAGACCATTTTGTATTTAGCTCAACATCCTGTGGAACTGAACCTTGGGCAAAACAAATTTGACAAATTGAACTCAAAGTTAACAAGTTCAGCTAAGCTTGAGAAAAATACACAACCACATAAGGGGAAGAATAAGGGAGAGAAAAGGGGAGAGAGAGACCTGGAGAGATCAGCATGATTCACTCATGGAACAGCCGAAGCTCAGAGAATCCTCTCCAGCGAAAGCTGATGAAAATCTGATTCAGTTCACTCTGTTGCTCAGAGTGACTTGTTCCTCCATATGCTCCATAACAAAAGCACTCCTGATGTCAGTAACATGTGGAGAGAGCAAATATTTCTCAACTGCGAATGATTCATTGACTCAATAAGCTCTGGCCTAAACATCTGATATATATTTAAAATTCCATCTATTTCCTAAGAAATAGTCCTTACTTTTTCAGTGATCAAAACCAAACGACAACAGTAAAAACACGCAATAGGGTAGTCTTTTTTGATGCCATTTGTGATCAGAGGCAAAAGCTGTTTACCATTGGCGTGGACCAGATTGGGAGCAATTCTTTGCTAAAGCCCTTCATCTCGTCCTTTCTCAAGCAGAAGAAACTGAGCGCAATGCCCCTAACTCGGGGCAGTTAGCGACCACTGACGCTACTGGGGTCTGCTTCGGCAGGGGAGGTGAGGATAACATTCCTGTGCAGAGGGCTATTCCCAAAGGCAATTAGTGACTCAGGCTGCCAGGTGCACACCCACTCCAGGAGGACAGGGCTCCTGGCTCTGGCTCCAAGTCACACCCTTCACTGCTGGTCCCTATCAGATGACTTTTGCCATTCATGGGAAGTGGCATAAGCTACAGATCAATTTATCACTTCAGAGCTGGATCAAACAGCAGCCCTTCAGGTCACTGTGGCTCCAGCCATACGTGAATCAACATTTAATATGGCATTAAAATTCTCTTGTGATTGCTTTTAACTTTTGCGCAGTGTGTGATTAGGATTGCAGAGTGGGGGTTCTCCTGTACGCCATTTTGTAGACCAGTTTCAGATGCATGTCCGGAATGACATTCCTTCTCTGGATGATCCAGAACAAAACACTTCAGCTTCCTGCACCCATTTCCCCTCTCTATTCCTATCTAGAAACGAAGCAGCCTGGGCACAGGGATGCACAAAGCATCCCTCTGTGGTGTGCAGTATGGCCGGGATGTGAAGGACCATGACACAAGGGCAACTTGTTATCATTTACTACTCCAGAATTTTAACTTCTTTTCTTTTCCTTCCCTTCCCTGTTTTTGGTGGATTAAGCTTTTCTAATATAGCAGGACTGACTCTGGGTGTCTGGGCTAGATTTAAAGTTCAATGAGGTTCTTTATTTCCCAGGAAACATTCTTCCTTCCTTTCCTTTCATGATTGTTCCCACAGGTTTTAGTTTCTTGTTGCTTGGGGTTTTTTTCTCCCTTTCTGGGTTTGACCTTTGTCCAGTAGCTTTTTTAGCAAGAGTCTTGAGGGTCTCATAGCAGGTTTCAACACAGCTGTGCTCCCAGTCCAAAAGGGGACTTAGCTGGGCAGATTGCAAATCTCAGAGCTGGAAGCATGGGCTTAACCTCTCTTGGGCATCTTACTCCACATGGAGATTTACTCCTCCCAGCACAACTGCACAGGGGCTGTCGCTCTCAGCTCAAAGAGCTCATTCTTGCCCCTGCCTACCGCAAGCAAGGATAGCTACAAGAAACTTAAGGCAGCATATTGAAGCAGGAATACTTTCCTAGTCCAGACATATCAAGGCTTTTCACGAAAACTACATATGTATATATACGTGTGTATATAAAAGAATATAGAAACAAAATTTTCCTTCATCACTTCCCACAAAGTCTCTTCTCTACCACCAGGTTAAGCTCTTAACATCTAACAGACTTGAATACATTTATTTGGAGCTGCCTAATACCACTCCACTGGCAGAGAAGACAAGACCTCAGACAAGTGCTATCTGACCTAAATGCTCCACATCTTTTCTGTCTTTCCAGCACAGTCTGTTTGGCTCAGGACTGCTCCTGCCCTTCTTTGCTAAGGTCCCTCAAACTAGGCCAGTGTTATAATGAATGTCGCCCTGCCTGCTGCCGGCTTGATCACCTGTCTTTGCCAATCTGATAATGAATGTACTAAACACTTCAAACATTCATCAGACTGTCTGAGCTACTAATCTTGGAATGCTCATCCAGAACCTCACTGCTCAAATGGTGGGAATTTCCTCTTACATCTGCAGCCTATACTTGTAAATCTACAGTTCATGGCTTTCTCTACTATTTTATGCTCACGTACACTTGTTATTCTTACTTACACTAATGTTTTCTTACACTCAATGCCCTTCAATTCCAGTTCCCCTTCTTTGCATCTGTCCCCTTCTGTATTTTGTGAGTGAAGCTGGTTTATCTTCTCACAAGACAGGTTTTCCAGCCTCCTGGTTGTTCTACTAGCCACGTGCTGCATTTACTTTTGGCATGGACTGTTTCTTTTTTCCAGTTCTTCCTATGAAGGCAGCTGCCCAGAGCCATATGCAGCATTTCACATGAGGTCTCTCTTTCCAGCACCTGGCTCAGCATGATGGCTACACAACTTGCCTCTTCCCTGGAAAGGGTTGCACTGACACCGCATCCAACTTAAACTAACAATAGCACCTCAGCTTTCACCTCCTCTGAACCCTCCAGTTCCAGTTCATTGCCAAAATGTTTATTATTTCTCCCTAAATACTGCAAGATCTTATCTTCTGCAGTATTACATTTCACACCACTTCTGCTACTGTGATTATTTCGTTCTCCTTGTGCAGATCCAAATTCCAATCTATGGAAAATGCTTCCCAGCTCCAGATCATCAGCATACTCCTACATTGACACTTGGTGAAAATATTGATGTAACTTAGTTGCCAGCTTTGATTTTATGAAACTCTGCCAAGAAAACTCACCAAAATCTATTATTTCTTTTTCCCAGGTAAGTCACTGTTGTTACCTTAGTAGCCAGTTCCTTACCTATGTTAAATAATAATTTAATCCAAACTTTATTACAGAAATGAAAATTTTACAAAATTTTAATGAAGTTGTGAAAGATAAAAACAAAAAAAGTATATGTTCTATCTATAAAAAAGTTCCATTACAAAGAGAAACAACCCTGCTAGTCTGTCATGAGTAGTTTTCGCTCTTTTTTTTGTTCTCTTGGTCACTTGCCTGCATATATTTAATAGTTATTTCTCTCAAAGTCCATTCTGAATATTTTTTAGTATTTGAGGCTGGATTGTCAAGGGGGTAGGCATTAAAATCCCATAACACTGCCTTCTTAATTAAAGGTATCTAGATTTGTTGTTCATTAACCACACGTTGAAATCCCAAATTCCATAGTCTGAATCAAAGTTCAAATAAAAATTATGACCAATTATTTCATGTGTGAGTTTTTCTTGGCTTTGTGAGACAGAAATGGAGATGGAAAAGCTTCTTTCTATAACTCTTCTATTGGTGCTACATGTGCTAGCTCTGCCGTCATTAACAAAAGTGGAAGGAATAGACACTCTTAATTTGAGTCAGCTGAAATAAAAAATCTGTGTCAAAAAATAGTCAAACTTGCAGGTCTTTATGAGTTAGTAGGTTTTATAGTTCTCATAACCCATTTACTACAGTCTTTAATCTGCTAACAGATACAAAAACTTTACTTGGCTAGAGTCTACTTTGAGCTGATGCTGCATTAATACTTCTCTCCTGGTAGTGAGGAGAAGACCTCAGACCAGCAATGTCTAGCCAAGATCCTCCAAATCTCTGACACAGCCTTTTTGGCACATTTGGTCCAAGACTGCTTTTGCCTCCCTCCCCAAAGAATCCCTTAAAGACAAGTGATATGAATTGCTTTGCCAGATGCCTAATGCAATTTCTCTTGGAAAACACACAAGTTGATGTTAATCTTACATGACATTGGAAGATTACAAATATATTTCCTTCAGGTATGAAAAAAAAAATAGAAAACACCCTGATTTTCCTCTTCTATCCTCCTATAAAGCTGGATACAGGAAGAGAGCATTCCATAGGTCTTATCTACTGAAATATTTCGTTCAATCTTCCTTCTGCATCAAATTGCCCTAAATTTGTTTTTCTACAGCTATGAATTTTCCATGTTTCCTTCATTCCCAAACAGGCCTATGGGTTTGAAGACACCTTACTGAAAAAATACAGCAAGAAAAATCTTATTTCCATCTCTTTGGATCAGATCTAATTCTGGAGACTAATTTAGAAGAAAGTGAGGGGAAAAGCAAGTAGGAAAGAACTAGAACTGCAGCATCTGAGGACAAAACTCCAAGTCAGGACTTACCCAATATTCCCACAAGCAATTCTGTTAAACTAATAACATCTGCATGAATGCCAAGAAAGGCAAAGACTCACACAACCTATCAATCCACTCACTGGCACCAACCCACCTCTCTGGTAACGCACTACACAGCCTGTGTGTCAAGCACCCAGTCTGCTATCATGACAACGTGGTAGACCAGGTAGCTCAGGCCCTTCTCTATTCCTTCTGGTTTTCCATGGTGGCCTCATCACCCAGGAGCAGGCCACTGGCGATGGGCACATGCATGGTCTCCTGCCAATACTCATTAACAAGGACTCAACATGCCTGCAGAGCGAGGAAAACCAGGGTCGCTGAACGTCAGTGAGCTCCGCATCCTTTCCTGGGGGTGCCCAGTGCCTCTGAAGATCAGGCCCTCGGGTACTCGCTACACGAAGACATGAATAGACCTTTCTCCCTCCCCTTATGGGAGACACTGGCAGCATTGTTAAAGCACAAGCCCAACCGAGTCTAAACTGGCTGAAAATTTGGCTGGCCTTTTTGCTTCAGCGTGATCAAATGGCAGCATTGCTCACCGAGTGTGAAGGGCATGAAAGGATTAGCCGCCCTCCCCCACCAGGCAGGTGAGCCGAAACCCTTTCCAATTCACTACATGCCAGTTTACAAGTAAAACATAAGGTATAAATGCAGCTATTGTTAAGGTGAGGCAGCCATCCTGGCTGGGGAGTTAGATTAGCAATTTACCCTTTGTAAAAGGATTAGCAGAGCCCTATTGTTTAAGTGTTTATTTATCAATTTGCATTTTTAAAAGGGGACATATATCTGACAAGGGCCCACGTTCTCCATGTACTCTGGGCCACACCGTATCCTTTCAACTCCCCATTGCCAGAATCCACCAGAGCATTTTCTAGACCAGAAATCGAGGAGAAGCCAAAACTGTGTGAGCCAAAACTGCTCACACAACATTTTGTTGGGCTGGCCAGCATTCCTGCATCTTTTGTCTGAGAGCAACTTCTGGGTGCTGCTAGCCGTGCAGATCGAACACCAGAACTGGTTTCCCACTTTTCCTCGAAGAGCCGAGCTGAATGGATAGATATTTACAGCCCATTCACTGTAGTTTGTAAGGACATGGGCTGCAGCACTCACCTTATGGCAGGTTGCTTGCAATGAAGCCTTGGGATGAAGCAGCTCTGTAATTAGCACTGATTCCACACTTGCAGTCTTCAAAGGCACTCAATTCATACAGCTTCCACTGGGCTCACAAAAGCCTGTTTTTTCACTGACAAGGGTAGTGGTGAAGAAATGACGTGGGTTCATTAAGCACAGAGATCGGCACAAGCGCAGCACTTCTTGGCATCCCAGCATCTCCAAGATCCTCAGCTTTGGTTGTGTTGGGCACTTAGTCTTTGGGAGCCTTGTAAATGAGCATTCATTGTTGCAATGACTAGCTCAGTCTCCACAGGTAGCAGGGATTCCTCGCTGGAGTTCAGGTTGAGGGAAGAGGTTTTACAGAGAGCGTTGGCAGCATGGAAGAGGGCAAACACCACTCACCCCAGCGAACTCCACCAGGAGCACAGACCATCCATTTGGCAGACAACAGCTGCTCACTCAGATTAGGTAAAAATTCCTTCACAGAGATGTTTTGAAAGGTGAGAGAGCAGATATTTTAATTAAAGCGACTCCAGTACATTTGCACTCTGGTGCAGCTCCACACCCCACTTCTCCATAAGACAGCAATTTAGGAAGCTATTCTTTCAAACTGTAAAAACAGTTTGGATGACTAACAAGCATCCAGCTGTGCTAAATTATGTTCCTGCTCCCCTAGGACCCAGCAGCAAACTACAGCATGTATGATTTATTTACATGGACTAACATACAGGTATTGATTTTGACCCATAAACCCCTCTATGGCCGGGGGCCTACACATCCCAAAGCCTTCTCCCAGCCCAGACTCCACCACCACAGCTGTGCAGGAGCAGGATCTCCATTTCTGAGAGGGGGAGAAGAAACTGCAGGGTGTTCTCTGACTTTTTGGTAACTCCTTCCACCCCATCCATTTATTTTTCTTTTCCCAAACAATTCTAGTTTGTTGATCAGGCATCTCACACAGGCAATTCATTTTTCCTGGTCACGGGGGAAATGAGGAGGCTCCAGTGGGTCATGCTGTTAAGACCTTAAAATATGCTCTGTGCTGCTGGCTTATTACAGATACTCTGATTCATGATCGAAAAGAGAGGCCACGAGTGGTCTCGATTAAGTACATGAATTTAGGAATCATCAAGGAGCACATAAGGTAAGTGATAGGCATTCTGCTCTGAGGATTGTGCACAGACATAAAATAAAATTGAAGACACACAAAAGGAAGGGAGAGAGTGCAAGGGACAGACCCTGGTCCACAGGGCTTAGAATTTACATTTAGATTAGCAAAGTAGAAGCAACATTGCAAGGAAGATGGATAAGGGTTACAACAACAGAACTTTGTGGCTGGCCTGCATTATAATGTCACTAATTAGAAAAAATGGAAAGTTTCTGGTTAATTAATCAGTGCTATTGAAATACCTCCCCATGAATTTGGGGGAGGTAAACAAATACCTGCGGGATAAACTCTTTGACTGGATTTAGCCATTCTACTCTCTAGAGCAATGGTTTTCAATCATCAGTCTTTGAGGTCTGCTTTGAAGATAGGTGAAAGGTATCTTAAGAAGAGACAAGCCTATTCCCTAAGCTTACATTCACTCTATACCCCTGAGTAATTCTGGCAGGCAGGAAAGAACAAATCACATAATACTGTAAGCAATTGCTCTAGAATGACAGACAGAGGGAAGATTTCTTCCTCTTTTTACTCAACTGAGAAAATCAATTACCACATCCTCACGGACAGGGGCTGGCAACCTCCCAGCGTGTGGAGCCACTAACCTCTCCACAGGAGCTGGACTAACCAGGCTGACCACTGGTGAGCATTCAAGTGTCTGTAACCACTGACCTATAAACAGATGCCACAACTTGCAAGCAAGTCTTCTCGACAGATCCGCAGAGGCCTCAGCCATCTTTTAGACTGGACTGGCCTGGCTGCTAGCAATAAATGCCTATTTATACCTTAACATAGGAACAGCCTGCAGACATTCATCTATGACCAAGTGCCATGGCTACGACACAACATGCCACAGCAAAGCAAAGGCACTCCTGGCACCATCACTATGCTTTTATCAGTGCTGCATGCACCACCTCCCTTCACAAGGCAGCAGCATGCTCTGGGAAGGCAGTGGTGCTGGCACGCATGATTATTCATGGCTCTTCCCACAACAGGGCTCCTCTTCTTTCTGATTTGCCAAGTTTTCCCTCCCAGTATGGAAGCAGAGAAGTGTGACTGGAACCCTCCAATACCTCCCATACCAGCTCCTCCAAAGGCTGGTGACAGCAGCCCAAGGTCTGTGAAGAAAACTGCTGATGCCAAAAACTGTAGCGTAGTTTCTGTTCAGCTCAGCGTTGAAGGTTTGATAGCATAGGTGGAACAACTACCAGGCATGGCTGAAATGAGTGGTGTGTGAATACAACTGAATATACTGCCTGCTCCAAACAAGAGTAGAAGGAAAAAGTCAGCTCCTCTGCACTGAGAATGCTTTCCCGTTTGGCTAGCTAGAAACAGGGGAGCTCTTGGTATTGTTACCATTTAAACCACCTTATTTTTCTATACTGGATTATCACCAGGTTTTCAGCCTAAAATTCTGCTGCCATAAACTTTTTGGATTTAAATGAGGAAACAGAAATCAATATACATTCAAAGCCAGATGAGATTTTGGATGGCAACCATGTTCTGGCAATTTAGCATGTAAGCACATGTGTCTGGGGTGGGACTTGGGTACAGAAACTGCAAACCCTTCCGGAGGTATCTTTTTCGCCACACTTCAGATTCCCCTTCTGCACACTGATGAAATTGCTCACTGAGCGAATGTGGTTTCCTGAACTCAGTGACTGGCTGAAACCATGAAGTTTTCTATACCAAAAGGCAAATCAATTATGGTTTTAGAGTGCTCACAGTCAACTGTTTTAAGCAAAATGAAAGTCCGAGAATGAATTCTAGTTTTAAAGCAAGCTTCAAAAAATACTGTACTACTGGGTGACCTGAGAATATTCCATGGTCAAGGCTAAATGGACACCAGTGCACCAGGCAAACGTCCTAGAAAGTACTGTGACTACTGTTTAAAGGCAAATAGATAGAGTGGATTGATAAGGCAGAGGTCAACAACTGGTTCTGATATAAAACATTTCAGAAAAAGCAGACCAGATCATGCTACAGTAACTTTTATTGCAGAGATCAGTAGGCCAGCACAGCTATTCATAAGTACTATATACGCACACAAGTGCCTCATGCTTACACCAGCCAGCACAGGGCTGAAATGGAAGCATATAACAAATTAGTGTTAATAGGCAAACAATCATTAGAAGTGTTAACAAGTGATGGTGGAGAGGCTCTGTTTTTCATTTTATTACTGATCTCTAGTAAGTGTTATTATCCTCATAGAATAACATTCTGTTATGAAATGCACATGCACAGCATTAAAACCTTTGATAGTCCAGTGTTTGCCAGCAGCAGCAAAATTGTAAACAAAGTGAAAGAATCATTTCTGAAATGCCGACGGCCATTAGTATTCACAAACTTTATAGGATGCAGAGAGCCAATATGCTACAGTGTAAATAACAGGAATTTACTATGACCTGGGGATCTAAGGAATCAATTGAATATTCAGTTTCTTCCCATTTTTCAAAAGTCTAAACATACACGCTTAATCTCCATTGAATTGTGACTGAACTAGGGTCTTGAGTCTGTCACACATTTTCAAATCTTTTTAGGCAATAGTTGCCTCTAACATTTTTCTCTTTTATAATACTTTAAGCAGCTGCAACTAATCATATTTCATTATGGTTTTGTGTATCTGTTTTACTTTTAAACAAATTTTACTTAACCAACAAAAATGCAACTGAGCAACTTCTGCTCACTGTAGAAATTAGTTTTCTCTGAAGACTGGCAGAATTGGACATGGCATCTGATACAACTAATGAAACTTATTTATTTTAAACTATAGTTAGGGAAAGGACAGGGGTTGAGGAAAAAAACCCAAACAACTCACGTTGAAATTAAGAAGTTTACAGGACAAGACAGACAATCTTTGCCTACTTTCTGTTACTGTTCACAGACTGATAGCCTGAAAATTACAGATGCATTTTATATAACAACCTATTTAGTGCAATCATTTCTTCAGCTTTGACATACAACCAGAAGAGTAAGTCAACGAGTCTTACATTTCTGTGTTGCAAATGTGCAGTCCCCAACTACCAGAAAAAGCTGCAATGGCAGCTCAACCTACTGTATCACACCTGAGTAGCACCAAGCCCCTCCTGAGCCACCTTCAGCAGCAACACAACACAGCAGGCAAGTGCACACAAGTTGCTTTACTGCTGTGTGCAAGCTAAACTCAGGAAACTTTACTGAACTATTAAATAAGCGATTATGACAATGTAAGATATTAAATACAGATAGGGTTGCGTCAACCAAGCTACTAATTTTGGTGGGTTTTGGTTTTAATTCTTCCCTGCAGAAATATTGGAAATATTCAAGTAAGCATGATGCCTTCCCTTCTAACACATACCTCTTTCTTCAGAAGATACTTATAAATCAGAACGTAAAAAAAGAATGTAATACAGCAAAGTCCTACTGGGGAATAGGGTTTTAATGAACACACAAAGCAACTAGGTGACATCTTTATCAGCCCTCATAAACCTTGATTGAATACACAGTGATAAGGCCTGTTTAAACTGTCATCTTCGCGATAACATGGGCAGAGGCAACGCGGGCCTTAGCAACGACCTGTGCAAGAGGGGCCCTTCCCCAAGAGCAGCCCCCCTTAGGTAATGTATGTCATGTAAACAGTTCAAAGCTTGCATGGCTGGTTTGTTTGTGGGGCGGTGGGAGATGGAGGGCTGGCCAGAGGGGTTCGCACACGTCTCGCAGCACCAGCTTGGAAGGGCACTTGCTTCAGAGCCAGTCTGGTTTTGGGGATGGCCAGCTGTCTGGGGAAGCTGGGCGCTTTGAGTCAGAGTGACCTTTAGCACTTAGGTCTGCAAACACCAAGAATTCCATATAAGTGGTTTTAAAGGATTCAAGGAAAGGCTTTTGGAGGTTCTTTGGTGTTCAGTTTTGGATTTGCCTTTTTTTTTTTAACCCAACATCATCTATGACGTGCATAACATTCAGCACTAGGAAGCAAGCCAGCATTTTGGGTCAGCATGGCTATGAAAGTTGGCAGTGACATGACTTCTATCAGAAGACCTGGCCTTGGTCATCTGGGATACTGATTTAAAAAAGAAAAATAAAAAAAAATTTCAAACCCTTTTTAAGCATCTCCAAGAAACATTTCAGCAAATTGCAAAGTTAGCAAGTCAGGATTTAATTTAACTATTCCCCTGAATTTATTTCTAACTTAAAAAAATAAAATATATATCTGAACTTTTATTCTTTCTCCCTAAAATTGTTCTTCCTCACTGCAATGCTTGCAGTGACACCCACTGGCTGTGGGAGGTTCGGTTTCAGAGAATACTTACTAAAATGCTTTGGCATGCCAGCAGGATCATGGAGAGACAGAACCTCAGAAAAACATTGCCACCCAAAAGCTGGCATTTTGTCAGCTCACTTTATAACTCAGTATCTGTATGCAATACAACTCTTTTTCATTAACAGCTTTAATAAGGAAATAATGATCCAACTTAAGTATAATAATATATATATCTAATTACTGGTTAAAATAATTACTGGTTAACTAATAACTTCTATTGCTTGGGTGGTGGAAGATATTAGTTCATTTTATGCGTATTTACTCTCTAGCAAGACTGTGAAGTAGCACTAGTACCAGGGTTCAGCTTTTCATCAGGAAAACACTAAAGTGAGCTGGTACACCACTGTGTGACTGGCTGGCAGGGAAGGCATTTTAGTTACTCAGGAACTCATTAGTGCTTCTGTAGGCTTCCCTGCATACACCAGCAGATTTCTTTCAGTACCCCCAAGCAGTAATGTCTCATTTCACACTTAAGAACGAGGGGAAACACAGAACTAAGTGACTTAAGACTCACAGGAAAACCAAGGAACTCAAATCTAACAAATCACAATCTAATGCCCTCAATTAGAAGACAACTTGTTTCTTCAACTCTGTTAGAGTGATTTCTCTATAACACACCTAGGTTCTTAATATTTAAATAAAATAATCCAAGTTTAAGCTGAAACACAAACAAATCACTCCTGTCACACAAGATATTCACCAGAAGAAAAGCTAGGTTTTAATTTAACTACAATGTGATGGCTTGTTAAGGAACAAGGGAACTTCAGAAATACTTAGACTAAAAAAAACTAGGAAAAAAAAAAGAGAACTACTTTCTGCCTGCTCTTGGCACGAGCCAAGAGCAAATGGTTCCTGGCTGTGAGGATGCAAGGTGTGTTTGCTGACTTACTCAGATCAAAAATATTTTAGTCAACTTTATGTTTATTGCCTGCATTTACGGCCACTAATGTCCTCTCCTGAAAGTCAGAAACAGAATTATTACATTCACAGAAAACACATTTACACAGAACTTCCCGCAGAGCTGAAAAAAAAAATGTTATCCAATGTCTTCCCAGCCAAACTTCCTCCTGAAGTGGAAAATCCTTCCCTTTGATAAGAAAGCTGTGTCAGACCACATTTCTGTCCCTGACAAAAGAACCACTCTCCCTTGGCTTGCTCCAGTTTTGGCAGCCCTGCTCAGCAGAATCCTGCTGCTCTTCCCAGCTTAATAGAGCCACCAGCTTATCTTTCCTGAAGAAAAAAAAAATGAACTACACACAAGCAAGCAGTTACTGTGGGTAACACTACCCACAGCTCTGAGGCAGGCAGTTCTCCTCCGCGTTAGAAATTCCATTAATAACATAACACATCATTAAAGACTCCTTTCTCCTCCCGTCTCTCCCCTTTTTTTTTTGCCTATCCAGACCCAAAGCTATCTAGAGAGATCTCCAATGCTGCATATACACAGTTCACAGCAAAATAAGTTAGGCTTGTAAACTTCTCTTCATTCTTTCTGTATCAGGAGGAAGTAAATTAATAAAGCATGAGGAGGGACACTTTCACTTGAACATGGAAAGACAGTACCTTTTAAATACTCATTTCTAATCCATTGACAACCAAACCAAGGACACACATTGCTGATTAGCAATCTTGTCCTAGAACTTTGAGCTAAATGTACCAAGCACCATGCAGTGGGCTACGTCCAGGTTCTGTGTGGTACCTACTGACCTCATCTCAGGCTACGCTTCCAGAAAAGCCAAATGTACCAACTCTTGAAAAACATAATATTATTATGGATGCACCGCACTTGTTCTTTCAGTGATAGCTACTACTGACATGGTACAGTGCCATTAAGATGCCTTAAGCTATACCTACCCTTCAGACACAGCAGGTCACACAGCATTGCCCAAGTCAGCATTTAGCCATGACAGGGAAGAATTTAACTTGGGATGTGCTAAGCCCTTACCCATGCCCCCTGGAAAAATCTGCCAGCTTCAGGTTACCTCTATTAATACTCCTATAAGCAGAGCAGCTACTTTAATGGTTAAACACATGTACTTGATAAAACAATCAGTCTTAGTTTTATAGGAAAGCACACACCAAATCCAAGAATTCCAGGCAAAGCAACGATGTCCCCATTCACTTTCTCTTAAAATTCCACACCATCTGGAAAAAAGGAAGGCACCCCTACATTTGATATTTAAAGATGATCAGAAAGAAAAAGATCAGACCAAATCAACATCAAATTCCTTTCCTTGTCCTGGAAAGTTACAGAGAATACTACTAGCTCTCCTATAACTCCACAAGTGCACACTCACACCATGTGGAAGGATGTTCTACGGAGAGGTAGTGTGGTGGTCAGAAACAGATGGGACAGACATATGGGATGTATGTTTGATTTTGGCTAATCCTGAGAGCAAGTAGCATTTATGGCAGCATTTTTTGCTAAATAAAAATTGGCATGAGAAACTAAAAACTAGGTACAGTTACCATCCAGTAGAGTGAGACTGAAAAAAAAAACCACCACCAAAAAACTTCTCTTCTGAAATAATCCTGTCTAGATGCTTTTTTTCTTTCCTGAAGACTATTTGACTACATCCTCAAAGTTGAGAAACTCCTGCAAAAACAAAAGTATGAAATCAGCCAATGACTAACTTTTCCTGGAGTGCTCAACAACTGCTTGCCAAATCTTGGCGTCACCATTTGATTCAGCACAGCAGATAAAGCCTAAAATTAAATGTCTGGTATCCCAGTCTTGTTACTGAAGATATGCTTTTCATATCTAATTCATTTCCATGCCTCTTACCAATAAAGCAATGTCAGCTCAGGACAAGTAGATGCCCAGAGGGCTTGGCCCACTCAACCCTACTTGGCTGCAACACTTTAAAAGTGTAAGTGGCTCCCAACTTCTGCCTGCTGCAGGGCAAGCACCTCACACAGCTTATTAGTGAGCAGTTGATTTGCAGCAAATTTTTTATGCTGCTCTCTGTGTGCAAAGAGCCACAGTTCACAGTAAAACCAAGTCAAGATCACTTACCCCTTTACATCCTCTGTGTGTGTCATGGGAAGAGAGCTGTGTCAAACAGAACAGCAGATCCGTAACTTCTGCATCAGGGACTGGTTTGTGACTCCCACTCCCTTCCTCCTCCACCTGTGGAACAGTTCAACTATAGGATGTATTACTCCAGGGAGATTTGGTGTGGAGGGACATATCCAGGGTGGTGGAACGCACAAGATGTAGGAGATGGCACAGTTGATTACAGCAGGACTCAATGTACCCATGCTACAAGCTCTCAGGAGAGAGAACAGAAGAATTTAAAATTCCTCAACTTTAGTAGATCACTCTTCTCCCAGTCTGATTTGCCATCTGAATTTCTCACCTCAAAAAATTCAGAACTGGGCCTATGACTGTATTTCAGCTTTAGGTTTCCTCATGCCCTTACTCTAACACACATTTCTAGGCCAACAAAAAGGTGGGAAGTGCTTCCAGACTATGTCCTCCATACGAAGTGGTGGGAGAAGAGTTTCAGAGGACAATGACATGAAGACTTCCTCCGCCTTACACAGAATCAGAATCACCTGACCAAAATCCAAGAGAAATATGAATTAGGTGTTTTAAGTGCCATATGCTATATATTGGGAAAAACACAGTCAAAACCTGTGACCATGTTTTGAATCGTAAGGCTATACTACAAACAACCTAAGGCCTTTGTGTTAGGAAAAGCAGCCTTGTCTAGATAGACCTGAAGTAGTATTTATAGGTCTCATCACAAAGACGAAAGAAAAGGGGAAGAATAACACTATTATATTTCAAAGCCCACAAACTATACAAGACGCCCATTGGGAAATAAATGCTATGTAATTGCTATTTATTTCACATAGCTTTCATACAGAATATCATGATACCTTACATTTGTAAGGTGTATGCACAGTAGGGATTATGAAATCTCAGTAGAAAAGTATTACTTGGAATGTGGTTTCAGATTAACTTTATTCAAAGAGGCAGAATTTTTTTCCTTATTTATGGAGGCAGCAAGAAGCCCAAAACCAGATTTCTTCTCTTTGCAAGCAATCCTCCTGAACTTCCTCCAGGCAATGTAAGTGGGCAAATACACATGACTAGAAGACAACAACTTCCATCTAGAGCAAGTTTCTCTTAAACGTTCCTTAAATTGTCAATAAAAACTGAACCCAAGATACAGTAACAATGTAAAATTCGAGCAGCCTATGGGAAAAAAAGACAACACCAAAACCAAACAATCTTGAAACATTTACTTGTTTCTGAAATTCCTCATGTGGTTGAGGACAGTTGTAACTAGCCCAGAAGCACCCCCACCCTTTCCTCAGGTGGTGGCCAAAAATCTCGTTCTTATACTGCCAGTAGAGAGAAAAAAGGGATGTCAATAAATTAATGTGAAATTTTGCTATGGCCAGATTCAGGAATTCCTCCTGTCAGTACATGAAATTAAGAGTGGAGTCAGATAGAAGGGTAGGGCCCCACTGTGCTTATGCCAAAGCACTGTGCCAACCTCAGTGTAAAGGACAGAATGACACTCAGAAGGGACAAATCTGGAAGGAAGGGACACAGTTCTGCTATCAAAAAATACAGACATAGAAAGAATTGAAATGGAGGATTTGAGCAATGGGGACGGAAGCTCTCAGGACATGAAATGCAAAAACCACAACAGATGCAAAACAGAGAATAACAAGACTTGCAAACACAAAGGTAAGGAAGGCCCCTTGCTAATTCAAAAAGCATAAGAACCTGTGCCAACCTGAACAACACTGACCACCTCAGATTGTTATTTCTGAAACATGATTTCAGTACAAGGGTTGGAAATTTTTGTTGAAGGAACAGCTGTCTGTCTGTTCAGCCTCTTGGTAGAAAGATAATGAGTTACCTCAAACTTCTGCCTTCAAGGAACTTGCATACTCAGAGAAGCCTTGAGAAGCTGGACATTCCTTCCACTGAGCAGACCGATAGGCTTCAAAGCATATTTAACTATAAGCTGTGTTACTATAGGATGGAAAATATTAATCAGCTCTAGCCATCTAGGAAGAGTGTGGTTATCATTAAGAATATGTGGGACACTCTTAAAAGAATTCCTTTCCCCTGCCCGCTGGACAAGCTCTCTCATATAATTTATCTGCTCCCACTGCATGCTTTTGAAAAAAAAGCTAGACTAAATGAATACTTTGAGCTGGAGCTAAAGGCAAACACTCCACTGGAACTTTGCCCTAATCAATAGTAGCAATGTTCATGTCACATGAGAGTCAGAGGATAGAATATGGTGCTTACTGAAGTCAGCAAATAAGCTAATTATACTTAGCTTGCTTGAAGAAGGGGACAAGTGAGGTCTGGTCCACCCACTTATTAATGCAATCATCATTATCCTTATCCCCTGTTTACTCTGTGCTTATATTGTAATAAAAACATGTTTCCAACGGCGGGTGCTACTGACCCCTTGTGGGAGAAATATGCATTTTAGGATGCACAAGTGTCACTGGGGAAATCGCTCAGAATAAGTTTGTCTTCTCCCACACATTTAGTTTTAAGAAAAATGCAGTGAAACCGTGTTACATTGTTGCAAAGGGTCTCAAAAGTGTATTCTCCTGATTTTAGGCAATTTTGCAGAAATTAAGTTTTTCTTACTAGCTTCTTTAGGGCAGTCAAGTAAACTTTAACAAATCCTAACTGTAATAGATACTGCACTGACTTTCCTATAACTTCAAGTCTTATATTGTTGAAGATTAAAATTTATACATTACCAGTTGACACAGTTCTCAATTTTTAATGTAAACTATTTTAATCCATCCTAGCATCACCCTTTAACGACTGCTTTTTTAAAAAAACGCCAAAACTTATCATCTCCTGGAAAGCGAGGACATACTACTGTCATTATGGAAAAGGGAACAAAGTATTTAAATCTCCAGAGTATTTTTCAGCCAAAACCTTCTTGCAAGCATCAAGTTGATATGATTCATTCTTGAAAATAAAAGCTTTCCAAAGCATGCTACTGTGTTGCACAAAGGACAAGATCTTCAACAATTTCGTTTCTGACAACTGAAATTACCTTTCCATATGGTGGAAAACCAAGTCTGAAGAGGCAGGCTATTGATTTTTATTCAAATACTACTGGTAACCTTTCTTTCCTAAATAAAAGAGAATACAGCCATGAGGAACCACCCTCTGCATTTCATTAAATGTCAACTACAAAGGAAATCCCCACAGACTTTCAGCATCCCTGTCACAAACAGATGGCTGCAAACGGGATACAGCAGGAACGAGTTAAACACCAAAGTACATTATACCAAGATTAATTATATTACACAGTACTTATAAGGTTATTAGAATTTAATAATTATTAATTATATTGTACAGTATGAAGCAGTCTTCTCAAAAATCTAAAACCATCCATATTGAACATCAGCAAAACCAGCAGCTTCCACTGCAACCAACAGTAGGGGCTGAAACCCCAGAGATCAAGTCTTAAACCTACGCCAACACTGTTCCCAACTCAGTGAGTGAACTGCTACGAAAGAAGTATGTGACCAGTTTGTAAATCCCAAAGCAAAGAATAAGAGACTACTTAAAACATATTTTAAAAATTTGCCTCAATTATATAAAAAGTTTTTTCAAAAGTATTGGAAAATCCTATCTTTTCATGCAGACCTGTCATATAAATAAAGGTTGAAGAAATTTTGAAAAATGAAAAGAAACTGAGAAAGAGAGCAAGAAAGTTTTTATTCTGTCAGTTCATTTTTTCACCTGTACACTATGATAAATTAAAACACTAAGACATTTAAGTCAGGTTGGTTTTGTTGCCTTTGATAACATACACTTTTTTTTTTAAAAAATGCATCCATTAAATTGAATCCTAGAAGTAAAAACTATGATGCAGCATCTGTTGTCTCAGAATATGGAAGTTACTGTATCTGGCAGATGTTTAAATGATCACATTCACATAGCCAGATCTGAAAAGGCCATTCAATTATAAGAAAACACAGAGTCTAACATACACTTAACAGCAGCTCCAGTCAGTACTATGAACTGCATATTTACAGAACAATTTGCAACATCACACACAAAAATTTTAAATCAACCTTTTTGTTGTTACACCACAATCCACCTTCATACTTCTACTATGGTTCTTTAACAATGTTTGAGCATATGGGAGATTCAAAGGCACGTAGCACTTCTGATGCTTCTATAAACTCACTCTTCAGAAATATAAGAGAACCGGATTTTTTTTTAAACTTTGGATTGTAAACTTTCTCAATAATGCCTGATGCACTTACAATTGTATACCAAGACGCAACTGAGTTTGCAAACATTTTTTCAAGCATACAATTTTCTAATTCAATGGTGACATCTAACATCATTACAGCTAAGAAGGAGGAAGACAAATGAGTCACCACTCCTTTCCCAATGCCATGTACACACAAAAAAAAAATAAAAATCAAAAAATCAGTATTAAATCAGTCCAATTACACTTTTAAGTCAAAGCTTTTGGAAAATGTCAGTATACACCTTATATGACAAATTTTACTAACCATCAGCATTTCCTCTGAAAAACCTAGACCTTGCTAAGCAGTTTTAAAGTAAGTAATTATATGTTATCTGCGTACAGAAATCCTTACAGGCAACCTTAAATTTCTCCAATAAACAGTCATGTCAAAATCTACAATTTCCTGAAAATACAAAGTTGGGTTTAACAAAAGCAAAAATATTCCTGTGGTTCAGTAAAACCTGTTTTCTAACATTAACAGTTTGCATTCATAAAGACACTAAGCTTGGGACAAAAAGTATTTCCTAAAAGCTCAAAATGAGACCAGAATAGTTTTCTAACTATGAAATGGCATGCAAACATACTGATTAGTTGTCAGTTATTTCTCTTTCTCTTATAAAAGACTTACTGGATCAGAGTAAAGCAGGTACTTTTACATGTTTGTTTAGACAATGACAACTCCCTCCTACTAAAAATGTCATATACAGAACATTTAATCACATGTCTTTGACACAAAAGCTGCTTCTGTAAATTTCAATATTATGTCCTTCAGACCCCCATGACCACTGCAACAATCAAACAGGTTTCAGAAAGCTTAAAAATACCTAAATTTGCTGATTTTCCTTTACAGAAAGTATATACAAATTTATAAATCCACAGCAGGGGTATTACAATTATATTAACATCAACTCATTAACTGGATTCAAAAGACTTGCATTCTGTAAAGACTCTATGGCTGATGCCCATTCAATAGTTCTATCAAGGCACTGTACAGTCATTAAACCTCTAGTATTCTCCAAGATGTGCTGAAGAATATTGTGAAGGTGTTGAAGTTGTTAAAAAGCCCTGAGTCAGAACTTGCGTATTTACCACAGGCTTAGCTATAAAAATGGCACATACTAAAATTTCTGCAGATAACAGTTTTGCTTTGTCAACACAAACAAGTTACGAAATGCACAAAAAGACAACAGTATGAATTCCAGCAACTTATGCAAGAAAGCTATACAATGTACATTGTGGTAAATCACACACTGCTATTGTACCTAATTTATAGTCAGTAAAAAACTTCCGCAATGCATCCAGACACCAAAACTGATGAAGCAAAACAAAACTGATGTGTTCCCCATCCCTTCCTAAAGACAAAAAACAGCTAGAGAAGAATTCTGCACTCAGACAGAAAGGAGGTAGCACTGCTAAAGGTTAGGCTGTTGTGTTGTTGGGGATTTTAAGTGAAAACTTGACCCATGCAGCACAAAGAACAGGATAGGCTCTTCGGTTCACCAGCTGCTACTGGAAGAGTAAAACTAAATTTCTGACATTTAATTTTGTAGAGGAAGATCAGGTCACTAGCTTAAAGAAGATTCTTCAAACAATTTAGCATTTACACAAACTGCAATTAATACTGCTAATTAGATGTACATAAATTTTCATCTCTAGAAAATATCTACACAGTAAGTCCTTGGATTATTTTTAAAAGACCATTTCACATCTTTAAAAGAGGCTAAAATACCAATTGTAAGACTATGCTAACAAGGCACAACTACTTGTGCAAATCTGCTATATCCACACCCAGTCCAAATTAAGAACCACATCTTCTAATGGAACTGACACACTTACAAAGTAAATTGTTTACTATCTCGCCAGAGCAGTTTTCAGTATCCACTTCAGGAAAAAGGAATTTCTCCAAACCATAGCATACAAGTACACAGTAATCCAACAAATGGAAAGTTGTACTACCAGCCAAAATTTTGAAAAGCGTCATATAAGCTTGGGGTATAGTAAGTAGTAAAACAGGTTTTGGAGGAAAAAAAAGTCAAACATAGTTATAAAAAAGTTAACAAGCTACAAGTATTTAGCATATTCTCTTAGACTCTTAGGTTGCCTTTATACTTTAAATTACTGTGTACTGAATCTGACTATTTATGTATTTTACTAAAAGGATAGTATTTTATTTAAACATCTGAGCATACCTCACATCTGAACAATAAGTATTATTAGGTGCCTTCTTAATTGTTTCAAGAAACAGATCTTTCATTCCATTCTGTTTCAAAACTCCTATTAAATATTGGGGGATAATCACAGTAAACAAATCCTGCAACTCCTGCATTTTATGATTTTACAGTGTATTAAACAACTCACTGATTTTTCTCATTTTCACTTTGCTCACCTGAGACTTAAATTTTATCTTTTGCTGAAGATAGAGGCACAGTGGCATATCCTCAACTCTCCTACTTCTTATGATCCCCTTTGGCTTCCAACTGAACTTTTTTTTTTCATCTTTCTGTGTTACCCAGTTCAACATTTTTACTCTATGTACATTGCACAGATAATACCAGACTAAACAGAGCGAAGGAACTTACTAGGTTCCTCAGCAACACTAGTTCACCTTCTACATCAGAATGCAAAGACAGTGTGTGAATATAAATATCTATTTCAATAAATTATACTGGATTTGCAAACATTTTTCCTCATTGTTTTTTGAAAGCCAAACACCACATAGCCTTCCCAAGACAAGATACAGCTCTCCACCTGTCAGTAAGAGTCCTATACTAATAATTCAAGCATGTTGGCTGACTTATCTAGCCTTTCTAATTCTGCTGTTTCTCGCAGCACCGTAACAGCATCAAGTTTACACGCTGTAGTTTCAACTGGCACACAACATCACTAAATTAGTCCAATGACAAACTCCTCTGCAGTCACATACATCTGCTGTGATTCCAGTACAGAAAAGTAAGGCTGCTCCAAGAGCAATACCTTCATTGTCTCTGTTTCCATAGGACTGTGACGGCATTGAAGTTCTGAGTGTTATAAAGTAACCTAAAGCTTCTCTATTGAGAAGTACAAGCCTACCAGAGCACTTACCTATCTATGTTACAGTAATTTAATATTCAACTAATTTCCTACCCAGAATGCTTTCAGTTCTTACTTAGCTGAATTTTTTCATTCACGATAAGTGAGAACACTTTCCAGGAATTCTGATTTTTTCCAGTAATAAAGAGTAAGGAAAATGCCAACTGCTATAGTGAAGTTTCAGTTTTGAGTTGTATTATCAAAAAGAATTCCACCCTGCCTTTGTGCTGACAACAGTTTATAGAGGTGCCCTTGAAGAATAAAGAGGACACAATATTCAAAATATGTTCACCAGAGACAGAGGAAGCCAAGGGACAGATCTGATGCACTGCAGGCTAAAACTCAGAATGGACTGTCAAATGGCACATCCTATTACAGAAGGATTTCCAGGGAAAGCCTCACAGGAAACTGAAGCCTACTGTAGAAAGTTCAGGTGTAAAACATACTACAAAACCCCCTAAAATCCAACAAAAAAAACCCCAAAACCACCACAAACAAAACCCCACATAAAACCAAACAAAACAAAAACACAACAAAAAATTACAACCAAAACCACCCTCAAACATAGTAGTGTGCACATGGGCCAAATGAAAATTGCAGTGAACACTCAGGTACACTCAGAGTTCAAGTGGAGATAGCAAAATGCTGAACTGAAAAAAACCCTTATATCAGAAACTTTTCAAGGCTCCTTAAGAGTTTGATATTTTAGAATAGGAACCCAAGAAGCAAAAAGGGAAGGCTATTTCATTTTGCCAAGAATACAGATACACAGATTATCTGCGAACAGATGACTATTAGTGTACAAAGTAAATCAGACTACTATATTGACTCCAGACTGTGATTATGTCCAATGAAAAAACACTGAAAAGCATGAGGAACATTTGCAATACTGGAGCAGGATTAAAGATGGCTGTCAAAAGGCTGCATATTACTTCACTTTGCAATGTTAAAAGCTACTCTACATACATTTTCCCAATATATCACTGTAGTTGATTCCTGGAAAAAAATCTATTCAGTGTTTAAATCTTATTGCTTAAAGGTTTGTCTGTCTTTACAGTTTATTAGTAACATTCTTCTGAGACTTTTGCCAACGTTTGCACAATTCAGGCATATCAACATAAGCTTCAAAAGACAGACTGATTTATCTGAAGAGATCACAATTTTATGCCTTTATCCTTACTTGGATCTTTCCCTGAACTCTATCTTTGTCCATATTTTTGACATATGCAATGAGAATTAAATGATAAATTAATCTTAGCTGCAAGTAAGGCACCTAAATGACTCCAGTGTGGTTTTATTTATTGTTCTGCAAGACCATGTCCAAAAAAGTCTGCACAACAGCAAAGGGCTACACGAATATGCACTCAGAAAACTGTTGGATCACTTAGGAGTAAGCACAGATTCCTTTTAGCTACAAGAGATTCTTAAATCAGCATATTTTCTACCATCAAAAATGACGAAAGTATGTATTTGTTATCAAAATGTTAACCGTCTGCAGTTCCTGACAGTAGCATTTTTTGGATCAGGAACAGCTCCTTGTCACATTGGTGACAGCAAACTCCTTCGGCCAAATTCAGCTCACCTAGGCAAGGCTCACAAAATTCACTGTTCTGTCAGCAGTATCTTAATTTGCAGTACTACCCAGTAATAGTAACAGGTAAATTCCGGTGTTAACACCCTACTCAGATGAATAAGCAGTATTACGTCTTCACTTTTGCTCTTGACAGTTTGCCTAGAGACAATAAAACCCACTTAAAAAGACAGGAAATCTTGCTAAAACTCTTTAAGTTTTTCCTTACTCATAGAGCCACAATTTTTAAAAAGCTGCACCTGTACATGTTCCTCTAAAACTGAGCAAATTCATGTATCTGAAATGGATACCTGACCTGCTGCTCAAATGTTTTCCTTTCCAGTCAAGTTAAAAGCAATTCTGTACAAAGTCATGTGACTAGCAGAATTACGATGTTCACTGTTCAGGTTAGTCAGCTTGAACCTGTTAGACAAAAGTGCAGTTTTGGGCACATAATGTTTCTAAACCAGATTTTCCTTTCTAGTGTTTCCTTTCCAGCCCATCCTGAGCAACCAAGGGCACAATAAAGTTGGAATTATCTTAGCATTGTATTCCAAGGCCTGATCTTATGGGAATGGTATATTTATTACTACTGTGTATATAGTTTGTATTGATTTTTCATGATTGTGTATTTCAACATGGAAATTACTGTGAATCAGAACTGTCACAGGAAGTGTGTCAACATTCTACAGAAAAGCATAAAGCAAAAAAAACCCTAAATATTTGCGTTCGGTAGTAACTGACAACATTAAAAAAAAAATCCCTTACATCACTCGACATCTGATACATATCAGGTATGCATGAACAAAACCAAAACAAGATTGTCCCTTTAAACTTTAAGGGGAATAAGACAGAATGAAAATGAAAAATAGACTGCTTTAAATTAGCTTCAGGCTTAGATGTTTTAGAAGAGCAATGCTAAAAGCTGACTGTTCAAATATTGTTTTTTTATTTGGTGTGTTCACAGTCTTTAAACAATTACCATGTAATGAACCTGTGCTACAGTATTAGAAATGTTTTCATTAGAACCTTTACTGCCTTTCAGACGTACAGAGATTTAAACCATCAAAATGCCCTTAATATTTCACAACCTAGTAAAAGACACTGGTTCCACTATCTAATATAAAAGAATCCTCCGCTCAATTGCCTTGCGGCATATAGGGCATTCACTCATTCGGTCTCCACAAAGTTGACATGTTCCATGGCCACAGAGAAAGATCATGTTCTTCAGACGGTCCAAACAGACAGGACACATAGTCTGTAAAAGATTTTGACAGATTACATAGTCAATGACAGTAGCTATACAATATTGAAAATTTCAACAATTTATATGTTGCATATAACAACAAATGTGTCATCTTAAGCAGACGAGATAAGTGCCATAGCATAACCCAGACAATAACCTGTTTCTTTTTTTTTTTAATCCTGTTTTTACTTCACATTGACTTAAAATATATGGGTTTTCCCTACCCATCCTGACAAACAACTATGTAGCTCTTTTCCAAATATGATCCCTTTAAGTAAGACAATCTAGTTTTAGACTGACATCAAATCTTCAAGATCATTACCCAAGTTTGCAACATTAAGACATTCTTCACAGCCTCCTTTATGTCATGTAATCTTCCAGGGAACAAACAACACAAACAGCTTTAAGTATGCAGTGCTTGGGAAATGATTAACAAATTTCTTCTCAGGCTATCTAGCCATTCATATACTTACCTTTAAACACCAAGCACTAAACACACGCAGAAGCAATAAAAATGCTGCATAATCAATAAGATATGTAAACATTCAATACTTTGTGGAAGTTACCTAGGTTTTCAACCAAGAGAACACCTCAAGTTTCAAATGAAGAACAGTTTAATAAATCTGTGACCTTCAGTCATAACAGTAGCACAGCAAACTTTTAAAATCAGTTTTAATTGCTGAACATTAAAGTGACAGCCAATGCCCAAAGAAGATCTCTAAAAGTTCAACAGCAAAATTCATTTTGCACCAACCCACTAAGGAACAACGTCCTTCAACTTTTGTCATATGCAGAAATTGTAGTTTTGGTAAGGCATGTTCCTTCACCATAAACATATTGCAGCCATATTAGGATTTCATTTATAACAGTTGATCAAAGGTTAGTAAATGAATAGATGTTACAAATGATAAGTGTTAAGACCATTCTGTAGTCCATCAACTCAAATCTAAGATGTCCTCAGATCTGAGACACACTATACATATCTAACAATTATAAATGTTGATCTCATACATAATATGAAATACTGAGAAGGCTCATATTTTAAATACAAATTCATTTTATCACCATCTTGCACCTGTGACTTGTTTCCATACTCATCATTGGGTGTTTACTTCAATTTGTTTATCTCAAGACAGAGAATCCATAGCAGGAACCCTATTCAGTACAACCTTAGAGCGTATCTTTTGTGGAATTGAGGTATTCACTGAATCACAGAATTAATCAGGTTGCAAAAGACCTCTAAGATCGAGTCCAACCTATGACCTAACACCACTTTGTCAACTAGACCATGGCACTAAGTGTCACATCCGGTCTTTATTACTTCCTAGGGCAGACAGCTTAGTTGAAGACCAAAAAAATTCACCATCCTTCTGCATATACAGAGCTTAAAATGGCATGGAATCTGGCCAAATGCCCATTTTAATCTCTAGGATACCAGTATAGTGGACTAGCAGGAATATAAAACCTTATGCCAATTTAGGTTTAAAAAAATCCTGGGGGGTGTGCTCCAGCTTTGCCAGATTTCCATAGTACTATAACAAAATATGCTAAAACAAAAAATTTGCCCAAGACTGAGAATTTGTTCAGTCAGCCATGCTCATTTTTCCATTCACACTAAGTCACCAGCTTCACATCCCAACAGGAAAATTAAAAGAGTATTCTTCCTTCAGTAGCTCACAGTATCAGTGAAACACCTATTTCCAAGGCAATGAACATAGAGCTGTCCTGTGACAAGTGTCTATAACCTGACAGCATTGGCATAATGTCCTTTGACAAAGGACTGACAAAGCAAACACTAATCTTGCCTTTGGGGAAAAACCCCCAACTTGTAGCCTTTATTCTATATTTTAGCTAATAATTTGCCTTTTTGTCTAAATATAATGTCAGAATTACTGAAGTTACAAGGCTGTTTCTCTTCAAATGCCACACCAACATTTAAAAATGAAAACATTGATCAAGGGACTTGGAAATAATAAAAACACCATTACTTTTAATTGTTTCAATCAGTGAAGCACAGAAATCCTAGCGTTTTCATTTTATAGATATTTTCTGCAACTGCATGCAGTATTAGCAAACTGCCCAATTTCTCCTGTTTAGTGTGAAAGCGGAGTATATAAAATACATTAGCTGTTTAATTTCTTAACATGATATTAACTTAATATTTAAGTTACTTCACCCAGTAGGAGAACTCAGCAGGCAGGACAACCAATCTTCCTGTTTGCTACACAGCATTTTCTCGATTAGTTCAGCAGTTTTCCAGTGGGGTACGAACGCAGCAACTGAGTTTTATCCAACTTTCAAGGAGAATTTCTTACTTAACTAGCAGTTTATATGTACTTTTACTGAACAAGCTGTATCTGTTTCTATTGCACTATTAGTTTGTTAGAACATCCTCCACATGAAAGATCTTTTGAAGGAAAACAAATACTATAAAAAGGCACTATGCCCATTATCTCTGTGAAAACTACTTCTTTGGATAAGTATTCTGAAAAAGGGCTCACTGCACCTTAAATATAATTGGGTTTGCTATTCAAATAATTTTTTTAACCACTAAAAATGCATTTTAAACTGCTTGAAGCATAAATTCCTCATTACTAAAAACAGTTTTTCCAAAAATATACAGGTGCAGAGTGACAAAATAAATTTATTTTTAAGAAGGAAGGAAGCAATGTAAGTATGGTGAAGGAACATACACAAGATATTAGATGAAGGTGATCATGTGTGAAATGGAGTGAAGGTATTGCAATTACAGTAAAAAGGGTTCACATTCAGGGAATCCCTGAAGAATGGTGTGGTCATCAGATGTGGGAGATTCTGTTGACATCAGCATCACTTCTGCTTGGCACCAGAAATGGTTTTAAAAGCTTGCTGCACTAACATATTACATTATCATTGAAGGTATGAGTTGAAACAAAGGATTATACCTGCTGAAAGAGAACAAATTAATCTTAAGTAGAAAAATATCAATTTAACATGAAGACTGAACTGTTTGAGCATAAATCAAAAGAACACACAAATATAGTGGACTGCTGTGCATCACTTCAAGCACAAATTTAAAAAGTGACATGATGAATTTTTATCAAATCCAACTTACTACTGACAAGTATGATACACAACTTGCCAAATCACAAGACTAAGCAGAAAAGACACTAAGGAAAACACAGAACAGCCTCAAGTCAAAATGCACGCAAGAATGACCAGAGCTACCTCTTTTTCTAGTCAGAGGTATTGAACAAATACGGCTTCTGGCTTGCAAACCCCAAAGGTAAGAAAAAATTGTACAGAATAAAAGAGCACCTAAGGAAAACTGAAAAACCCCCTGAGATCACACCTGATCAAGAAGAAAAACTGTAACAGAGTTTCCTTTTCATGTGCCTATACATGAGAGTATCAGCATACCCAAAGAGAACTCTAATCTTTCACGAACTTCTAAAATAACCGGAAAAAAAAATGCATCTGAAGAAAATAGATTACTTGCATTTAAGCATTCATCTGCATCTTTTACATACATAATTTCAAATGCCAAACCAGTAACCTTATTCTTTCCATTCAGTGCTTAAATGTTAAGCAGAAACTAAACAGTAGATGTAAGATGTCAGAGATATCTAGAAACTCCAGATGTTAAGACAGACATGCATTTTTCAAATGACAATTTTCAATCTGCATGTTCTTTTACAGACAAAAACTACACATGAATCTGTTTTGAATTTCTATTACTGGTGTGCTGGCCCAGTCAGCATATGACAGGAACAGCTCTTCACAGACATTCCACTGAGCATACCAGCTCCCAGATTTAAGGTATTTAGAGGTATCTCCTAAAACTGGCAAACTGAACAGTTTAGCCTTAGCTTTCACATGTATGAACAGCTGAAAGGCACAACTAACAGGACTAGATGTGATGCTGCCATCACTGAAGTATTACTGACTGCTGTAAGCCTACAAGAGGAAAAGGCAAGTTAGAACACCTATTTCCTGTATCCATGACAAGTTTCTTCCAATTTTGTTATACATAGGGAAGCCAAGAATCACATTATTAGTGCTCTGAGAGAATAAGTTCATACAATAATCAGATACCCCAGGTCCTTTACTGCTGAAAAAATCTAAAAATCAAGTTTTCCTTCAGACAGAAAAGCAATGAAACAATTCAGTAATTTAATACAGCAAAGTCCTGCATGTAGACATCTACTTTAAGCATTTCTAATGGAACTAGACTTAGAGACGTAACAAATATAAATAGGTAACATTTTTAAGTAGGTTTCTGATTTGCATGTAACTTAACCAATGAATAATCAATACAATCTGTAGTTAATCTGCATAAATTTTCTCCTGCAAACCCTATACATAACAGACAACAAATCTTAACATTTAAATTCCAAATATTCAAATTATATGTACAGTACTTTCAAAGACTTAACTTTGCAACCAGACAATTTTTTGAAGAGTATATGAATTATACCCTTGATATGACAGGTAACTGCCAGACATTGTTCAAAGGGAGTTAATGAACAAACAAGGAAAGATTCAGGTAGATAAAGAATGGTGAAGAATATCTACTTTTATCATTGTTCTGTGAAAACAGCTTCTGCTGTACCTACACACTCAGGTCAGCTAAACAGGCACAGAATACACTGACTGGGAAGAGCACACTTTTTTAATCTCACCAACACAGATGCTCTGAAAGATGGATTATCAAGCCTGACCACTTGACTTTTTTTTTTAGTTTTTAACCCTGTACATAGAGGACACACAAGCCACATCACACAAAAAAAATATTGGTCATTTAACTAAAATTTAAGAGCTGATGCAGTTTAACATATCACTTTGCTTTAAGTAACAAAGGATGAATTGGCTTTTTCAATTAGTTTAGTGGACCATAACTAATGAATAATTTTTATTCATCATTTTTACCTGTTCCTTGATGTCTTGTAACTGTTGCTGCAGCTTCTGTACATCTGCATTGACATTAGTATTGTCTTTGTCTTTCTGCAAAACTGGAATGTTTCCACTTGCTGTAATGTAAAGAATATAAAGATACACGATTATGTAGCAATCTAATGAAACAGGAATAATTATTTCCAGGTCATAACTATAATTTTTAAATTCTCTGAAATAATGTTAGTCAAACATCTTTGATAATTTAATTAAATTCTCTACATTATCACTGCAGCTCATAATAAGCAATTTCTTTGAGTTTAGTGGCAACACTTCTTTGACAAGTATTTCCAAGATAATGATACTTGTAGTCCCCTAAAGTTCTTGAAGCTCTTATTTGCCAGTAAAGTTCCTGAAGAAAATTTTTTTTTGCACAGGTTAAAAAAAAGCCAAATCCTTTCACACTGAAAAGACTTTTATCTACACAGATGGTTCTATGTGGTGTTCAAAACTGCACAAGTGTCTTGAAAGTAGTTTGTTCAGACTTGGAACAAGCTCAGATTAACATTCCTATATTTGATCGATCTGGGAAGCAATGTTACTATAAGAAACAGAAAAACTGTATTTTAAATTTCCAGTGTACTGAAAGTCTGATTTTACCAATTATTCTTATATTTATCTATTTCAGAACATTCTGACAAGAATGAACTAATATTCCAATTCCCATAAATTCAACTGAAATACTGCATACCACATACACAAACACAGAGTAAATGCCAGTAATTCACAGAGATTACTCAAAGAAGTCACAAGAAGTTTCAAAACTAGTCAAAGCAGGAGATGTAAAAGTGAATGCTCTGTCAGCAAAGTTGCTTGTACCTAGATGCAAAATATTTAACATTCCTTCAGAGTTACAGAAGTAAAAAAAAAAAAATCAAAACCTTATTTGCTCATTTGCACAATTACAGACAATCTTCAGCTTTTGCTTCACAGGACATGAGTAAGTGGTCAAGTTATCACACGTGTTTCAGCTTCTACTCTCAATGCTGGTAGCAATTCTCCAGCGTAATAACCAGTGTTATTATCTAATCTGCTGCTATCACTGCAGAAAGTAGTGCAAACAGCAAATGGACACCTGGATTAACAATTTTTATATGACTTTTCTTTAGAAAGGGGAGAAAATATTTAGGTCATTTACAAGAATGAAAAGAAGTTGGTGGAGGAATGTGAAAGAGTATGGGCTTTGGAGTCACTCACAAATATCATCAGTGGTATCTTCTGTACCTTTCCCTCCGCAGCACATTATGAAAGGCACTCTTCGCTCAACCACTGCCCGACACTGTACACACTTCTTCATCAAGCTTGCACAATCTGAGAGGACAGAGAAATAAGTCAACTCTGAATCCTGCTACTTCATTTTCCTTCTTTTCTATACATGAGCTTGTCCAATCACAGTAACTATACTGCAATGACTGAGCAGATGCTTACAATACAAATAACTACTTGAGTTCATCTTCACATATCTTTCTGCAAATCACGCACATAAACAATGTCCTGTTTAGGATTCAAAGTAAATCTATTCTCTTTATCTCCTTTTAAAGTATTTCAAGCAAACAGGTTGCTCTTTCTCCAAATGGATGTCTATTCCACGAGAATTGCAGAAGTTAAAAAGTAAAATTACACATATTTGAGATCAGAATTTCCAAGAATGTCTCGACTACTTGCTTTTCCCTTTAGAACAAAGGATCTCAGTAATTGTCCTAATGCTCCAGAGGCAAAGAGGTGCAGCTCCTTACTATTAAGAGTAAACATACATCTTCTGATGTAAACTTGGAAAGGAGGCTGTAATTCTTCTACAGAAGGCAAATTATTATGTCTCAAATGCTGAAAGGTGACTATGAATTAATAGAGTGGGTCCTATAAACTACACAAATTTGAAGATTCTCTCTCATGCTCCTTGAACAAGATGTCCAGGGGAAAAAAAAAATCAGGAAAGAAATCATTTGCGTCCATTAAACCTTTTTCTGTCCTTGTTACAGCTTAGACTTGGTAATGTGGATTACACTGCTGAAATCAATCTTTTTGTTATTCTCTTTTCTGGGAAACGAATCAAGAAAACTTCTCTCATCACCTTTCAACTGTAGACAGCGAAAGAGGCCAGATTAGGATAACTATTGACAGTGATTTGATGTCAGCTACCTCAGCCAGAACAGAGGAAGAAACCAGACTTCTATAGCAAGACCAAGTAAGCAGTTACTCATGGGAATGATAACCCTTGTGCAGGTCCTCGTTGATACAGACTGCTCTTCTCCAGGCAAATCACCCTTCCACAAACCCCTGAAATGCCTGGAGACACGGTGATGATTGCATTCTTATCCACATATTCTCAAACCCAAAACATTTCTGGTGATGTCCTATGTATTTTATTTCCTACATAGGATAAATCAAAGTGAAACACAACTGGTGCTTTTTGCAAAGATCTATGATGTGCCTTTTAGGGCAAAATACAGCCTTTGTGCAAATACTAAATAACCTTGTGCAAGCATACCATATTTATTTATAATATTCTTTTAAAACACCATTTGCACATCTGAATGCCCCAAAAAAACTGCAATAAAGCAACAAAATTAATTCTAATCACTTCTGAAGTTTTAATAATATAGAGTAGGCTTCTATAACTAATAATTCAGATGGAAGAGCATTTGTTTCCTCAATTTTTGAAAATTTGTCCTCCAATTATTACCAGCATGCTAAATAATGTCAAAATTCTGACTATCACATGAGAGTATCAAGTAAATTGGACTGAAATCAGATTACTAATGAGCTTTTAGGAATCCAATTAAAAATGTTCTGTTTCACAATTACTTCAAAAAGAGATTCTGCCAAGTTACTTACTCTCACAGGCACACATATGACCACAAGGTTGGAAAAGCACTGCTGCCTTTTTGTCTGAACATACTACACATTCTTCAATCTGCAAAGAACAACAAACATGTATATGAGAAAAGTTTATCTCCGGCTCTCTACATTAATTTGTAAGGCACGTGGACTTCAATAAACTATCTAGTGGTGTTTAAAAACTAATTCACTACCTCAAGATGTAACTTAAATGAGTTGTCACACTAAATTCTAAGAGGAGATATTTTCTGACAATTTTTACACATTCAGTACACTCACAGGCAGGGAGAAGCAGTTAAGACAGTATACATTTCTTTTTCTTTATTGTTTTCTCTTTTTTTGTTCCATCATATATATTTAAATTGGCATTGTTCAGCCTGCAGAAGAGAGGTCTCTGTACTTAAAGGAGGCCTATAAGGACAAACTTTTTAGCAGGGCTTGTTGCAGTAGGACAAGAGGCAATGGTTTTATACTAAGAGAAAGTTGATTTGGACTAGATATAAAAAAGAAATATTTTATAATGAGAGTGGTGAAAGACTGGAACAGATTGTCCAGAGAGGTGGTAGATGTTCTGTCCCTAAAAACATTCCAGGTCAGGTTGGATGGGGCTCTGAGCAACCTGATCTAGTCTCTGCTCATTGCAGAGTGTTAGATGTTAGTTACGTGACTATAATTAAAGGTCCGTTTCCACCCAAACCATTCTATGATCCCATGAGATTCACTTACAAGATATTTTTATAGAAATGCTTTAATATTCTGGGTTAGGGTTTCTCTAGCTCTTTAATGTGATGACCTGAATATACCACAGAATCATAGAATGGCCTGGATTGAAAGGGACCTTAAAGATCACCTGGTTTCAAGCCCCCTGCAATGGGCAGGGAGACCTTCCACTACAGCAGGTTGCTCAGAGCCCCATCCAACCCGGCCCTGAGCACTCCAGGGATGGGGCATATATAGTATGACCACAGGCATCACATACTTCATTCCTACTGGCCTGGACCACCTCTTCCAGTTCACAGAACTGTTTGCCTGATTCAATAATTTCTTAGCCTTGCAGATAGTACAGTAAGTTTTTATACAGAACACTGTAAGAGAAGTATTGACCAGATATTCCACTCTCTTGATCTAATTCTGCAAAAGAAACCAAAGGAAGGTTATCCACAAAAGTTAGCTTTCACCTGGAAAAGCTGATTTCCATAGATTAGCTTCTTTAGATAGATGAGTAGAGGTAGAAGCCTTACTTTGCCACTCCAATTCATCCAGTGGCAGAACTGTTTCAATGACTATGAAGAAAGTCTAGAGAAAAAGAGCTCCCACTGTGCTGACATTTGGATTTTGAAAATATGCAGTGCAGAATAGTGAATGGAGACTGAGCAGTAAAAATAGTACCAATTTATATTTACAACTTTTATCTTTACTCTGAAGTAGATAAAAACCCCACAGAAGCAGACTAGTCAAATGTTTGGAAAAATTTTAAAACAGAGTTGGGTTTTCAAAAAAAAGAAAAAAAAAACCTAAAAAAACCCAACAAAACCCCAAACCAAATGAAACAAAAACCCCAAAAAAACCCAAAAGCAAAGAAACAAAAACTGTGTGTGAAGCATAAGGGTTTTGGGGTTTTTTTGACACCTAAAAAGCACCAGGACACGACTTGGTGGTTATAAGGCATAAAAGACTCAGAGAGAAAAGCAAGGGGGATGCACCCATATAGTCACAAGTACTTGGGAGTAGGTTTACAGGCAAATCTTTTAAGCAGCCCTAAGGAATAAAAGAACTCAGAAGAATTGACTATTACTGAGGGAACTTATACTTCACAAAAGGCAGGGATTTACCTTAATATGAAGAAAAAAATACCATGGCAGGGAAAATAATCTATTTCAATGAAGTATCCTCAGGTGACTCTATTAGGAACTCTGAGGACCTCAGCAATAAAGACATTGCAAGGCAGGGAGAGGTACAGGCAAACACAAGAGAGCAATGTACAGTGCTGGGACTAGGTTTCACTATGATGCAAAATTAATTCCATCAGTGAGACGTGTAAGGCAAACTACCATATAAAGTAAACTATGTATTTCCTTGACGTCTTTTATTTTTTTACTTTTTCATTAAAAAAGAGAACCAAAAAACTCTGGGGATTTTTACCTTTGTCCTAGACTGCACTTGTTCTTTACAGATGAGGCATTTTTTCACCCGTGGTGAGCACAGAGAACACGTGGCAATGTGTCCACATGGGCCAAACAGAGTATCCCTCTTCATGTCTGAACACACCATACATTCTTCTAAGGTTTCAGAATCATTGTTGATCATAGATGGACTTCGGGAACCAACCTGACCACTACACAAAAAAAGATAAAAAATCTTAATTTAAAATGCACATCAAATGGCTGTTTATATCCTCCTGTGCATTTGGGCACTCTCCACTGTATCATCATAAAGCGATCTGAACTTTTCCCAAAAGAACAGCTGACACTGGAGTGCAAGGTCACAATAGCGTGCCATAAGCATGTGTGTGAAAAGCTGTAAAAAGCCCTTCCCTCTCATCCTAAGAGTTCTGTTCACTAACAGAGACACGCCCCATGGATTCGGAACGGCAGGGCTGAGCCCCCTAACCCTGACCATGTCTCCAGTGTCCGGCAAGTGAGAGCCGAGGGTCGGCAGGCTGGGTGGGAGCGCCGTGCTGCTGCGCTCCCAGCAGAGGGCGCCGCTCCCACAGCGCTCACCAGCACGGCCGGCCGGCCAAAGGCATCACCCCAGGGAGGATGCTCAGGGACACTCACACAAAGGCTCCCAAAGGAAATAAGCACCTTATTCCTTACCAGGGCTACATCAATAAAAACAGCCTCTCTTTGGGACATTTTGGAAGTATGGGTTTGACTTCCATACAGGAATTAAGGCATCATGGGGGGTACACAACTAGAACAAGCTGAACGATCTCATACTGCATGCACCTGGTAACATGACATTTCACTGAAATCATAATTCCTAAAGAAAACAGGCCCACCCCTTCATCCTGGTTTTGCAGAATCATACAATCATTCAGGTTGACAGGTACAGTATGTTACCTGCTCAAGGCCCCATCAACACTAAATTCATACAAGGCTATACCAGGCTTTGCCCATTTCAGTCTTTAAAACTTGTATGAACAGAGATTTCACAACCTCCTAGGTCAACCTGTTGCAATGCCAAATTATTCTTCCAGTGACTTCCTCCCCACCCATTCTGAAGTTCTACCAACCTTCACCTGCTGATTGTCACCTTCCCATTCTCCCCCTTCCCATATTAACATGTATGAGAGTCCTGTAAGACTTGGATAAATTTCAACTAATGTATTTGTAAATAGCATTCAATGTACCCACAAAAAAAAAAAAAGTTGCATGTTTAACGCTGTTACTAATAAAGGCACAGTGTTTTAAACAATTCAGTTAGTCTACAGAAAGCAGAGATCTGAAAACTGTATTTTATGACTATACAAACCTGACTTTTTCTTTGTGACATTTAGCCAATGCTTTGCAGAGACTAGGATCAGGGCAGAGGTCGAGAGGAGACTGGCCCTTCTTGTTACGAATGCTGAGATCAGCTCCATTGGCTGCCAGGAAGCAGGCAATAGATGCTGCACTCTTCTTCTCTGCTCCTTGAGTGCCAAGTCCCATTATTAACTGAAAGAAAACAAATACATAAGCAACCTGAAAGACTCTAAACAGTTAAGAATCGTCTGGCTAAAGGAAAACTACTTGACACGCACACATGCACATACACACACGTATGTATAAATCTGTAAGCTCAAGGAAGCATCTCTAGAAATAAAATCAAAACAATTCTCAGTTTTTAATCAGTTATACTCAACTGTAAGGAACTGAAATTCAGCAAGGAATAAAAATTCAGCAAGAAATAGTTTGACAATTGAAGCATCCTGCACACCTATACTCACATGTGAAGTGGCTGTCCTACTGTGTAAGCACTGTAAAGCACAAAGCTCCAGGGGGTATATTCACAACACACTTCAGTACTATATTCAGAACACACTTCAGTACACTGAACTTGCTGAGTTCAGATAAAATGCTGCCAACAACAACATACTTGGACTGAAAATGCAGCTGAGCAGTGAAATGAATGCACACCTAATTTTAGTCTAGTGAATAAAGTACCTGCCCAAGAAAGACTCAAATTCAGTTGCTTTCTTGGCCTGGGTGGATTTAAACTCATACACTGCCCCTCCTGTCCTAATCATGTAATGCTACTTTGCCCTTTTAGAGCTACTTCTGTACTTTTGTATTACTATACCAATTACACACAATTCACAGGGCCAGCTAATCAGAGAGAAGGCTCATTACCATAGCCCAGCAAGGAGAGGATTCACCTGCTCCAGAGCATTCTGGGTCTGCTCCCAACATCTTTTTGTATTAAAGCTTAATCAGATAAAATGCATTAAGTATAAGACAGACTACACAAAACAGGGAACTGCTGGCACCACTAAGAATCCCTCAGGAAACTACACTACATTCAAAGGAACAGCTTTGGCACAGCTCAGAAAGCTCCAATTCGAGTTTTAAGTGCTGAATTCTGGAATTATAAAGGCATCAGTGCTAGGATAGAGGCAGGATTTTGTATGCACTTCTTTCCCATTATTTAGGTGCCCAACTGACTGATGTACACCTTTCAATGTCATGTTTCATTTTGTACAATCTATCCTGGCAGCTGGTCTTCTAAGCACCCCCTTAAAAATGCAGTAGTTTTGGCTGGATTAACAACCATTTAATATTTAGAGGACTAGATGTGCTATTTTAGACACAACAGCATACAGGAATAAATTTAAATACCAGATAGCTGTCACTGCAGCCCTAAAGGCTGCATATCTTGAAGTCTGAATTATGAAGAAAACAGTTTTCAAAATCTCTCTAGTTATTCCATCCCTCAGAGGTGACTTGTGAAGAAAAAGGCTTGTTTTGGGTCCATTTCTTGCAGCATGTGAAGTTCATACGGGAAGTCTTTACCCTGCCTTGATAATTGCAAGGTTATCCTTCTCATCATACAGCCAGCCAGTTTCCTAGGGAAGCAGTTTTTTTAAGGCTCAGTCTATACGTTTATTCTTCTTAATTAGGAGTTCTTATATCAATACATATCACTGAGGTGGTACAAGACTCTTGAAGGTCACTTTATGAATTTACAGATGCTCATCCTGCATTCTTCCTTATGATTAGGTAAGAACAGTACAGCTCAAAAGACTTCATACCAGGTAAACCAGTAAGTTATGGAGATGCATTGCTTTGTGAACTTCAGATCACAGACAATTTTTGTTTATAAATTCAGGTAATTTTTATGCAGTTCAGTTACAGCATCGGCTGAAGTAAAGAAGAGATTTTATTTAGCTTCACTCCAGGTACTTTGAACCACATCAATAATCCAGCTAAGGTAGCACAACACCCAGTTAAACTGATTTGCTCTGAAACTGGCAGAGCAATCGTTGCGGAACAGCCATCAATATTAGCCAAGACAACCTTGAGTCCTAAAATTCCTCTTCATGCTGTACTACTTGGAAACACCAGGACAATATTGCATCCCATGACACTTCTCAGGGAGCCTGAAACTTTTCAGGCACACAAAATGAGAACAAGACAGCAACAAATCCATGAACAAAAAACCCATTCCCATCCATTATGTCTTAGCATCCAGTGTGGTTGCAGGAAGCCTCTTTTGGAGGGAACCAGCCCTGAAATGCATCAACACAGGCCAGTCCCAGCCAATTTACCTGTGAGGAAGAAGTCTCAGTGTAATCCATGCAAGTAGTATAAATATCATCTAAGTAATTGTAACTACTGAGCTACCTTTGAAGCTGTAAACATCTTCCATTAGAGTTTCTTTTAAGCTAGAAGTTCGGCAGTGGCATCACTTAAAAGTATTTTAAGGGTCTGAAAGACACTTATATTAAAATAAATTGCACTAAATGAGCCTGGGAATAATACATTTATTTATTTAAAAAGTACCCTAGACCAAGAAACATTGCATCTGTAATAAAGAACTCAAATGACTTTTTTTGTGGTGGTGGGGACTGCACTGCATAAAATTTCTCCTCCTCCCAGCTCTACAATCACCACAATGTACTGGATAGAAAAATTCAAAATTGTGTAAAGAAATTGAGTTCACTGCTCATAGCACTTGAGCAGAGAAATGTTTCTCAGAACGATACCTAAAATGGGTAGGGCTCTGTGTATTATGAAGTTTGTTTACTACATGCATTTTCAATAGTTACCAAAAAATCAACTGAAGAAATTGACAAAAATCCGTTTAGATATAACATAGTACCATATTCCATATTCCACACTGGAAAGGACCCACAAAGATCACTGAAGCCCAGTTCCTGGCCCTGTACAAGACAACCCCAAGAATCACATCACAAGCCTGAGAGTGTTGTCCAAATGCTTCTTGAACTCTGGCAGGCTTGGTGCAGTGACCACTTCCCTGGGGAGCCTGTTCCAACAGGCTTAATGTTGGCATTCAGAAGTTAAAGACTGCCAATGTTAAAGATTTTGTTCTGTATATTTCCACTTACAAAGTAAGGTCATGGTATCAGTAAAAAACATTGGTTTTTATTTTACATAGTGGCCAAGGTAAAAAGCAACAAATGGTAGAATTTCAATGAAGTTGCTGCCCAATCAACTTTATCAAATACAAAAAAACCCAAAAAACAATTCTGCAAGTGAAATTTTTCTTTTTCAGTTTATTCAACTGAAACAAAAATAGAAATAATAATTTGCTGAAGTACTATACTACAAAGAGGCACCCTACAGGTCTTAGTAGGTTGGAATCTTCAAGACAGATGTCCAAAGTTAATTAAAATCTAGCCAAGCAAAAATGAGGTCTAAAATACCACCTATTTACATAGGTGATTTGCTACCATATAGATTAATGAAATCTGACATGTTTCCCAACCCTTAAAGCAATTAAGAAAGAGTAATAAAAAAAACTCCCAAAACAAACCCTCAATTTATCATATTTACAAAAAGAAAGCCTTACTGGTTCCCAGACTGAATTATTAATCCCATTTATCCTGTATTATCCATGACCTGTATTTGCAATTCCACACAAGACAAACTACTGATATGACCTTGGATAGCTTTAAAGGTCCAGATGCCTGCACATGTTTTCCCAGCTTAGATCCTGTCTTTGAGCCACAGTTTTGGACCAAAAATGGCTTCATATTTAAAACTGTTTACTGGTCAAATCTAGCTTACAGAATTTTTACAGTACCTTTATTATAAAGGTAAATAGGTACAGGTATTGTTCTCATTTACTGTTTCCCACAAAACATTTTCAAGATAGTTTGACCATCTTAAAGAGTTTTCAGATGTATTTTAGCTAGGCCTTACTCCATGTTTTACATTTCAGTGACATCCTATGTTCCCACAGAAAATTGAAACAAGCAAGTTTCCACCTCTCCTGTGAGTGCGCGTAACTTCTCCATACCACTTAAACCTCTCTAATGTTTTAGTTAAGGGAAAAATTTTCTCTGCAGCTGAACAAAGTGCAAAAAAATTACCAACAGTTTGATCAAGCTAATATAGGAGGTAGTAGCTGATCATGATTTTTTTTTTAAACATTAAAACATTTTTAGGTGATCAGAGACAAAATCAAGAGGGGATTTTTTTCCTTTGTTTCTCGTCATATCCTCCCCTACCTTTTTTCTTATTACTTTAATAGAAATAAAAGAAAAAAAAAGAATAGAAATAAAAGAAAAAAAAAAAGAAACCACTTTTGCTTTAAACCAGAGATACTTCTCAAATGAAACCAGAAATACAGCTCAATTCTCTGAAACATAAAATCCCCCCAAAGGTGATATTTAAAAATGTGATGGGAAAAAAAACCTTCTTGTTAAAAAAACAAAACACAACAACTCTAGTTCATTCATTGTGGATGCCACTAATAAGACTGGGCAACAGAGAAACCAATTTAAAAAATGCTAAATCTGAGAAAAAAGTATTCATCTCCCATTCCTTCCTTTCACAATTAAATACGCACACAAAGTATTCTGGACACCTCTCTCAGGGTCCATGGATCATGGAAACAACTGAGCTGTAATTGCTTTCCTCCTCTCACTTAAAAGGACATCACATGCCAGCCATTTTAAATTTCTTTCAAGAAAAGCTCATTTCAGTGTATTTCAGTGAGATTAAGTAATCACTTTGAAAAACATTTGTTGTACAGAGGAATTATTATTTTGAACAAAGGCTTTTCACTAAACTTGGCACCTTTGTATTTTCTTAATGAAATGCAAAAATGCCACCTTCAGTTAAAAATTAGAAAAAATATTATGACACTGGTAACTAATGATTTGACATATCTGATCTACATTGTGTTGTGCACCTTTAATATCTAAAGAAAAATTTTTTTGTTTTTCTCAATCCAAATCACTCCAGTTTTATTTCCCATTTGCCTCCCAGGTAAACTACAAACTTGACCTTTGCATACGGAGTTCATGCAGCTTTTTGGGTGTAAGCATTTCTTTACTCACTAAAACATTACAAACTTTATTACCTGGAGTTTCTTTTGACTATTTCTTACTGCAAAACAATTTCTGAAATGAACTCTGTCAGTAAGATACATAAAAATAAACATACAAAATTAAGGTCTTGTTCTAACAGAATAAACTTTCAGAAAGTTGTAGAAGCAACTAAACAAAGCTATAAAGACATGCAAGGTGCTGAATCACAGAAAACTATTTAAGTCTTATTCTGTACTGTAATACTGTTTATTTCTTTTTCCTCAAAAGCTATTTTTGATTTTGGCAGCTATAAATGTTCATTATGGAAGAGAGATCTGTAGAAATATTTTTCAAGTACATAACCCTATTTTTCTGTCCCAATGATAATGACTACATGTGAAAAGCCACATATAACAATGCAATTTCTGCCTACATTGCAGTTTAATGCAGAATGTCTATGTTGCCAAAAACAGTTCAACAGTACAGAACGAGACAAAATAGAGAAAGAAACAAATATACAGGAAAAAAAGGAATAAATAAATAAATAAATGTGTTTTATTTACTGTGTTCTTTGATGGCTCCCAAGCAGTATCTACCTTGCCCACATCTTGCATGTCTTGGAGTTGGCGGAGCTGTGACAAGGTATGGTGTCTCAGGGCTTCATGCAGGGGAGTATCCCCATCTTTATCCTGAATATCCAGCTTAGCACCTGCACGGACCAAGAGCTGAAAAGAGAGAGAACCCAAATTAAAACAAAGAAAAGCAATTTATTCCGTTTAAAACCAATTTCAGGAAACTACGGTTTAGGATTCTCTAGGAGGTCCAAAATGGTTACTTTTTTATCTTGCTACAATTCACAGTTGAGTTTATTTAAATTTATTTCCCATATCTGAAGCTCAGCCCTCAATGGAAGCATTTATCTGTTTCAAGTATCAAGCTTATTTCACCAGAAGCCTAGTGCTGGCCTGTGCTCTGAGTACTACAAAAGAAATATTTTTAAAGAATTATTTCTACTTTCTAAGGCTTTAATTCTTTCAAGACAGTCTACAAACAATGCAGTGTATTACAGCAATCTATCAGAAACAGAACTAGTGGGCAATACCTTAGACATGTATCTATACTATTAGGTTTCAATGACCTCAAAAATCACTACTTTCACACCATGCTAAACTTTACAATTTAATTTACTACATTAGCAATGTAGTTGGGCACATACTTAGGTTTACCCTGATTCAGCAGAAGACATAAAAACGAAAGGCACTCTTAAAAACAACCCTGAACACTTTGGAAAGTAATGAACTGTAAGACTTGTCTCTTAGGCTAATTTTAGAGACACGTTCCTGGTCACATGACACAAAAGCAAGCATAAAGCTGCACAGGCCCTCCTATTCCTATTGCCTTCCATAATTCAGTGCACCACAACTTGCTTAAATATGCTGTTAAACAAAACAAATCAACACATGCTGACAAATAAATAGCAATTGCCCCTAAAAATTAAACCCCTACACTGTCCCTATTCAGACATCTGCAGACAGCAACTGAGGTTTTAACTTTAGTTTTGAGCTTTTGATCCTCTGAAAAATTGGTATTTGCAGTAGAGACTGCTAAAAAGGCATAGTCTAGAAAAAGGAATACATGAAGGGGGATCTCCCTCTTTGGAACCCACATGCTTGTAGGGATCTCAGAACCAAAGAATCTCAAGACTTTAGAACAGGTTAAAAGGAAAATAGCTTAAAAGGAATTCAGAGTCTGATTTTCAAGAAAGTATATGCCTGCAATTATTTGTAGCTGACCATTTTCCCCACCCTTTTCCTCCACAAGCAAAACCAAGAAAACCAGCTAATATTTGAAAGTCTCCTTCCAACTTCTTGGACTCTCCAAATGGATTTACTCTGGCCCAATTTCTTTCTCATATTCATATCTTATGTCTGCCACTAGCTCTTTACTGCTTAGTTTCTCCTGGCAGAAATGCTGTAAGTGAGCTCTTTTGAGAGTGGCCTGGAATCCTTGACTATCATAGATATTCAAAGTCTTTGCAGAAGTTAAAAAAAAAAAAAATAGAAAGACAGAAAACATTATTTAGAAAAAAGACAAACCACTACCCTTTGTCATGGCAGCAGGGCTTTTAAAAGAAGCCTGCTACCTTTGACCACTATTCCACAGATGCCTGAGGGTACAAACCCAGGCCTGGAAGGTATCCAATAGGAATTAATTTTGAAATATGGAGCCAACATGTTCTTTGCAAGGCTGCATGAGCTATTTTAGGCCTTCTCAAAGTTAATCCAGCTCTGAAGTACGGATAGTCTACAGGGTCATTCACTTTAACATTCTCAGACATAAGCATGTAAGACCAATACACATACTGGGTCTACATGCCTACCTTCCTGCTCATCTGCTACATTAATATTGTATTCCCAGGTACCGTGTCAGTTCCAGAAGGGAACAAGGGTTCACCAAATACAGCTGCCAAATGGCTTGAAGGATGCAAGTGACACTGACTCTAGGAAACCATTCTTTAGGCAGCAAGCAGTTCCAGATATAGGGCCGTATCACATGTTTCACTGTAATGGGATCATACGCACCAGCCCTTGGAGAGGGAGAAACCTTATTGCAAAATAACGCCAAACAGAACTGCAGATACAGGTCTGCAGAGGGGGGACAATTCTCTGTAAGCCTGAATAAGAGACAGTTTTTCCTATAAGATGACTCTCTCTGCAAAGGCAAAAAAATTACACAGGGGCCAAGGCCAGACTGATGTATCCACTCGTAGGGAATATCTCCTACAGCAGTCTCTGTAGTCTGAGTCTCAAAAGCCCACTCTAGCAAGGCAAGCACTAAGTCACATTGCTCCTGCATGGACAGTACACACAGGCCAGAAAAGGGCAAGCTATACCAGACTCCCACTTCCTGTGCCAGTAACAAAGTTTTGTTAAGTTGAAGTATTAACTTTTGCAATTATGCAAGCAAAAAAACAGGATAGCGTTCCTTTTACCAATAAGGTACTACTGTTACTGCTTATAGCTCTCCCAAGCTAAGAACAGGGAATGTTAAACACTCAGACAGAAAAGTAGTTAAGATGATAAAAAGATGTTTCATTTAGCTACCATTTGCAAAAGCTGTGAGCAAGAATAATTACTCATGCACCAAGAGGCATCAAAAACACTATTTGAAGGTCCCATTACAGCACCACAAGAGTCAGACAACTAACAGTGGCACATATTCTTCCTTACTCAACAAAGAGGGATGCTGGAACTGGCAAACACATACAGAAAACCATAATGTACACGTACAAAAACTAAGCATTCTTGAAGTGCCATTCATATTGCTGATTTACCTTCTGTGCAAGTTGGCAGGTTTCTGAATTAAACAAAATGCACCATACAAACATGCAATAGCTACATGCTGTCGAAAAATTTTTTAAATGTTCATGAAGTATCCATGTCTTAACAGCTGCCATCAGCTTTAGTCAAGTACCATTAACCATATGGCTTACTGCAAATAAGATACTTACCCTAACAATTTGTGTATGCTGTCGTTCAACAGCAAGGTGCAGAGCAGTTTGCTGGTTAACATTCTGGATATCCAGGTTAGCATTGCCCTAAAAGATATTGAAAGCATTAGAGCATTATCATCCCAGCAATTCATCTACAGGCAAGACAGTCCATTAGGCCACTGAATATGACCCTGAATATGATTCCTGGCTAGGGGATATGAGAATAGAAGTGATTAAATACTTTAATTATTCACTGTACAGATGTTAATCTGCTGAATGAAATGATGTATCAAGTTTTTCAGTCCCTCTGCACCATTAGGCCCTTGTAATGATCTCAAAGGCAAGTCTGACCTTTTGAGCTCAACACGTCCTTCCCTGCTCCACTGCTTCTGCATTGCGACTGCAGGCGTAAAGGAGCAAACTATTTTCACATCAGATGGTTAACCAAAGCTTGACATTTAAATCCTTCTGAGAAAAGAGTCCTACCTGATGCACCAAAAGTTCAGCCACTTCCACATGATTATTGAGAGCTGCTAGATGCAAGGCAGTGTAACCATCATCTTTTTTCTCATCAACAATCCATGGTCGTGGTAACTTGGACAACAATACACGCATTGCACTGAAATAAACATGCGGAGATGGCATAAACACACCTATAATGTGTCCTGAATGACAACAGTAGAACAACATTAATTCTCAGAATACTGTAGAAGTAGCAAAATAACTTTAGCAGTTTTTCAGAGAAAGCAGGCAAAAAGCTGTATCGACAGTTCCAAAGCACAACAATTTCATGCTCACTTCCTTCTAGTTAAGGCACACAAACAAACCATACAATACCTGAAACAGGGTGAGAATAAGGTGTGCTTTTCATAAGAATGCGATCTAGCAGTAAAAATTACCTTAAAAAGTATTCAAACAAATTCTGACAAAAGAATTTTCTCCCCCAAAATCTTTATAGCATCCTTTACTTAAATATTTAATGACCAATTTCCACTGTGCTAGATTTCTTTAAAATCATCACTTTATAAACTGATGCCATGGACTGTAACAGCTAAAACTCAATTTCTGAGAAAAAAAATGTAGTAAGATCTCTTAAGCAGAGACAAAATAAATGCTGAACTGTAAAGTGAGCACTAGTAGAATATTTTCTTAACAGACAATGGCTGAATATAACATACCATGGCAGTGTCTGGTAGTGGGATAAAGCAAGTACTAAAGCAGACTAAAATCCATGAAGTCCAAAGACTGAAGTGTTAAGGGTATTAACAACACAATGCTAGATAAACAAATTGCTCAATCTTGCATTCTCTCAGACACATAGTTTTCTTAAGCTTACATGTCTTCGCTTAGCTTTGGGAATAGGTAAGTAACCAAACTTCAATTCCTTATTGTTTTCTCTTTATAAACAGCATATGCAGCTCCCTTATGACAGTTCCTCAAAGACAAACAGAAAACCAGAAACCGCTATAATCCTGTGCCAAGAAACCTCTTCTGTCATCTGATTTTACCCTCCTGTTGAAGCTATCTGCTGTCGACAGAAGAAACAGAACTCCTTCACAAAATTCAAACTTTTAAAATCCAATTAATACCAGCTAATCCAAGTGTAACCACACAGTCACACAATTCCTTGCAAGGAAGATAATATAACGGAATTAAACAGTTCTTCATTAGCACTCTGCTACTGGAAACACGGGACCTCAATAAGCCTCAGAAATAGCCTCATAAAATGAGCCTCTCAGCTTTCACTAAAAAACATTCTCAACAGGTAGGAGGAGTAAGACGACTGCCCTGTCAAGTAGTAAGTGAGCTCCTAAATAATTCCAACAATCTGTCACCTTGAACATTCACACTGAGTAAGTGCTATTCACTCCTAAGCTCTCTTCTACAGCAAGCCAATGAGTTTCCTATAAAACAAACTAATAGCTATGATTCTGGAGACAGCTCACCCTAATGAGCCCTCCTGGAAAGTAGAAGAGTCCAGGAGGTAGACTACTGTACCAGTAAGAAGGTGCATTTCTTCCTACACACTGCTCGGAACTATTCTAACAGACCCTGACTTATAAAGCGTAAGTATGTGCTCCTGCTACTGCACTGAACACATAACCTAAACCCTCAGTTTCACCCTTAATACACCATCCTGGCAGCTGCAGTGTGACACTCTTTTTTTCCCCAGAATCAGAAAGTCTGAAGGAACCACAACTAACCAACTGCATCTTCAGGCCACAGGAGACCATGACCAACTGCTACGTGGAGCATCCATAGCCAGGCTGTTAGGAGGTTTGCCCTCCTCAGAGTGGACAGAAACCATTCTCTACCGCTTAGGATTATTTTTGTTTTCCTGGCAGAGTTAAGCTTCTCACTTCCTCACAGTTCAAATCACTTATAACACAGTCAAATAAGACAACAACACTTAACAGATTGTACATTGCTCATTGTGAAACATTGCTCAGCCTCTATTCATAACGCCTTCTACAGCTCTCTCACGTGCAAGGAAAAAACCCACTAGAATATTTGATAAAAAAAACAAACACTAGCAATATTAATTCTTTGAGAAATTCACTTATGCAGGAATTTCCAAAAATTGAGGATATAATTTAGTAAAGCACAAGCTACCAAAGCTTTATGAAATGTGGCAATATAAACCAATATTAGTTGCACTAATAAACATAATTAATTTTGTAATGAAATGATGCAGTTTTTTCAAACCCGGGATATAAATCTGTGTCTGGTTCATAACATCAGAACTGTATTTAGATGCCTTAAGAAGGGAGCAAGTCTGGAGCACTATAGTTTGCTTCGGATCTGGACTGTACCTGGCCACATCACTACACCAGCTTCAGAATGCTGGGCTGATACAGAGCACATGGTACCAGCAGCACAACAAGCCTTTCTACACTGGCTTCCTACAGGACACCATGTCATGTAAGCTCTTTATCTTCACCTGTCAGGCTCAATGTTTCTAAAGACCCCATAAAGCTCTAGAATATCTACTGCAGATCATCTGAAAAACCAAAATAAAAAAAATACCTGAAAATTCCCTACGACTGACAAGCAATATGACCACTGTGAGCAGCAGGAAAAGATGGGGCAACAATAACCTAAGAAAAAGCCCAAGGTCAGGAAATTTTTCTTACAACTGCAACTATAACTTGAGGAATGCTATGGAAGGGCATTAACACAAGTCTAATTACAGCCAGCTTGTCTCTAAAGTAGCTCTCTAGTCACTAAACAAGGAACTCTCTTACCCAAATCAAATGATATTTTACATCCTTTTCTTCAGTAAGGAAATAAGAAAATTATCAAATCCACAGATAAATAAAATCAAATTTAAAGTACATTCACACACTTTAACAGATACCTTGAGCAGTGAATATATTAAGAAACATTACTAACATTTTTTAACACCTTTCATCTTTGAAAGAAAAATAAGAAACTAATTGACTTAGTATTTTGTATGCTATGAAAAAAACCCACACAAGTTGGGTTGTACTGCTCCGCTTTTAGGACAACACAGATGTGGTCCTGAAAACTTGACTTCATATCACATACACTAAAACAGATGACAGGCTACTTTCACTGTAGCTGCACTGAAAAGATCAAGAAATAAGCAAATCTAATGGTAGCTCTCATCATGAAAGTAGCTGAAGAAAATTTTTCGGACTATCATCCTCAATGTATTAAACTGCTACACATTACATGACTGATTGACTAGCTGCAAAGATTATTGATAAGACACCTAAAACTCTCATTGAAACACTGAAATTATGCTATCACTGTGCTATTTTTGTATTGAAAAAAATCTTTGTAACAGGTAAGCTTTTTTTTTGGTCTGCAGTATTTTCAGCTTAGCAGGAAGCCGATCAAGATTTTGGGGTTTTTGTAGCTGGATGATTGTTTCCAAGTTCTGAAAATTTCTAATGGGATAACAAAAGAAAAACTTCAGTGAGAATTTCTGAGGAAGCTGCCTGTAAGGCTTTAACGGGGATGAGGAAGCTAGTGTCCATTTTATAGGAGCTGAACATGTGCTCAGTGAAAAAGGTAATGAGAAAAGGCACGTGTGCATAGGGGGCTGAGATGAAGGCATCTCTTGCTTTCACAGGCCCAGCTGTTGGGGGTACAGCGACTTACACAGCCCAACATAATTCACCCCCATAAAATGACAGCCCAGGCTCTAAATAGTTTTCAAGTGATTTGGTAGAAGGCACACCTGTTAATATAGCGCTACATTTAATTTGAGATGTAGAAAAATAACAGCAAATACTGCGGTTGTATGTATCTTTAATTTGACCTTGCTACACAAGTAACACTTTTTCTTTTCTTTATGAATTCATGCTTTTAGAGACCCTGGAACCACAGCTTAACATATACAGGATCACAGAATGGTTTGAGTTGGAAGAGACATTAAAGATCATCTCATTCCAACTCCCTTGCCATGGAAATTAAACAGCATGAACTGTGTATTTGTAAAAAAATGTGTCACAGATTTGAACAATACCCTAATTCCATTCTAGCTACACAGAGCACTTTTTTCAACACCAGTTACCAGTATTAGATTAAAAAAAAAAGAAAAAATTAAAAATCATTGTTATGATGAAGTCAGCATATGGAACATTATTCATTATCAACCTACATATAAAATTTTTTAATGCAGTATTTTACTCAGAATTTTTACAGATGCTCATCAGCATTACCTGAGGTGACATACAATAACAGATTTATTTCGAAAACCTACAAGATAAAAGTACTTGTAAGCAAGATGAAGCTAGAATCTTATTGTATAAAAATGATTCCAGATTTAGCAGTCTTAACTGCAAAGGCATCCTTCCACCCTGTTTAAAAAAATACATTAAGAAAACCTAGAGAAAATTCTCTGCTACCAACTGCAATTTGATTGCAGAATGATGTAAATAGGGAAGATTGAGGGTTGTGGTGGGGTGGCTTTGTTTGTCTGGCCTTTTGGGGTCTGTTTGTTGGGTTTTTTTACAAGAACAGATCTCCAGTGTAAAATATTAGAAAGGCGACTTCACAATCTGCATAAGCACATTTAACTTCAATTGCTACTGACACAATCCCATTTTAATCTGAACTTTAATGCCTGCATTATGTTGGCTCTACAGACACATCACTTTCTAGAGAGTGAAACAACCTGCCAGATTCTTGATTTGGCAAGTTTGCTTTCAGACAGATCAATGAGATAATCCAATTTACCTTGCAACTTCACAATCACTAGAAGAGATAAGAGTAAGGAAATGATGAAGCCAGAATTGCAGGGAGGGCAGACAGCCCTTTCCAGAAGCAAAGTCTTAGATCAGCATAAACTTAGCAGCAATCATATCACCAGGAGTTGTAAAGCACTTTCTTTTACATCTTTCTCTATTCCCCTACCATTCTCTTCCCTCAAGTCAGGCTTCCACTGTCTCAGTGTGACATGGTTTCATAATATATTTTACAGTAATCCTGGCTTGTATTAAAACACACACACCACCCCTCACCCCCACATACTCCTCTCTCCACTGACTCCCTAAAGCTGTTCACCTGCCTCCTGTTAGATCCTCAGTTGAAGGAACAGATCTGATTTAAAGACAGCTTCCATGGCAAAGTTTTCTTTTAAGGTTATGCAGTCTGATGTGTATTTTACAACATAACAGAAGCAAAACTACTTTTTGCTAATCCCATTCTTGTCCTCTTACTACCACCTCTACTCAAAAAAACCTCCCCCTAAAAGCGGTCCCAACACAGTATCTAAAAGGTCACCCCTTCCTGCTGGATTCTCACACTATTCTCATACAGAATAGTACTCCAAGGCTGCTCACTGCAAAGCAAAAAAATATTTGTACCAACATAGTGCAAGAAGTAACACAGGAGCAGGACAGTGCTATTTTTGGCAACGATACGACCGTAAGTGCACGTCAGCACACAACTTCAAGCCAAATCACTTCCCTGATCTGGTTCACACCACTCACTTTGCAGTACAGAGTGTTGCACTGGAAGAACGAAGAAGGAAGTATTTATCCCTCAGGAAGAAATCACAAAGAATAGATTAATACCTTAGACTGGTATTACTGAGCACGCCGCATCTTGAAATTAGAGTTTAATATTTCATATCTGACTGATGGCCTAGTTGGTAAAAGTTTAAGTAGACTGTTTCCTTATTCTTGTCTCTCAGATTTTCAAGCATCTCTTGGTTTTGAAAAATTGATTTCAATATATGTGAAACTAAAGAAACAATGAGGCATAGAAATTTACAGGGAATTCACAAAAATGTGTTCTGCATTAGCCTAGATCTTTTGCACAACGATTTCTGTCTTCAGTGCATAATTATGAAAACAAAGAGAAAAGAAAAAATGTGACTTTTATCAGAAAGCTACACTTCAAGAGAAGTTACAGGGTAAGCATCTACCAAACACAGGACAAAATCAACACAAAAAGAGGAAGCAAGGGAAGTCTAAATCCAAGACAGCAGTCTGCTCAGGGCTTTGCAATACACTCTCTACCCTACAGTACTAAACTTTGTAACTACTAATTACATCAATATTCATTGAGATGGTATTTCCATTTCATCAGTTTAAATGCAGATTAAAATATTTTCAGCTTTTTTATTCTTTCTCCCAAGCAAGTATTTTGTCTGAAAAATACAAAGTCATGGAGTATTTGGATTGTTGACTGTTGTATTTAAATGGCTACATTTCAGTTATTCTTTCTTAAAGGAAAAATTGCATATACTCCCTATGAATATGAAAATCCCTCTTCATAGTTTGAATGTGCAGTTATCAGGCTTGCCACAAGCCAATTTTGTAAACATGAAAGTCAGATTGATGCAATGAGCTGTTCCCTTGGTTTCTTTTTTAATTCTTTTCTTCTAGAACCTTTCACTTTTTTCAAAGAACAGTAGCACCTAATTTGCACGTGCATCTGCTTTCTTTAGAAGTAATTCTATGAATAAGCTTTATAAACAAAATACTATGGAATTATTAAACATAATGGCATGGAATTACATGAATTTACTAATTAAAGTTTTTTCAAATAATTTCTAACTTGAATATGGAAATTTAGGTCTACAAATGGACACCAACTTCTTTTTTATAAAATAATTGTATGATTTCCAGTTGGAAACTTAAGATTGAGGCCGCTTGGATCTCAAGTTAATCGACATGTTGTTAGTCACAGCGTTTTTCACTGATCAAGAAACCAGGTTACACAACCTGCTGTGGCAGCACAGGATATTTATTGTTCTATATCTGCGTGAAGTCTTTGCCTTGTTACTAGCAGGGCTGCCTTCCCCCCCCAACCCCCCTTCCTCTCCTCCCCCCTACCCCTGTTTCTAAGTATAGTGACAGCCTCATCAGGGTTTACTAGTAGCAGCGCAAGCTCAGTGAAAACCTGGGAAATCTAACTGGAAACACGAGAGAGAGCTTTATTTGGCAGTGCTAAAAAAACCTGGGGACAAATGGCTAAGCGGCGGTGGAAGTGCAGGCTGCACAATCAATAGGCAGAGAGCTGGATAGAGGCTCCCTGCGCTGCCGGATCGACAATCGACAGCTGAGAGACTATTTTTTGCAATGGTTGACTAAATATGGTCAGGGAAGAGAGAGGCACAAGAGAGCCTGTTTGCCTGGGAGTGCATGTTTCAAATGCTTAGCTGCCTATAAAGCCGTAACAGTTTTGCTCGTGCCCTCTAAGTGGGAAATACGGTTAGTGTCTTCTGTAGTGTGTCTGCGGGAGCCCTGACCTCGCTAGCAGACTTGACCTCTGAAGATGGAAAGTAGCTTCAACACAGACCTGCCTACAGTTAAGCCTGGAAACATAACCTCAAGCAAGAAAAGATGCAGTGCAATATCTAAGGAACTAGAAGAAACCAATATTTGCCGGGGGAGGGGGGAGACGATCGCTATTTTTTTTTTGGTGCCTTTTTTTATTTTTTTTTGGAAGCAAGTCCAACTTTTGGGGGCTTGGTTTTGGTCTTTTGTTGGGTTTTTCTTTTTCTTTTTGGCTGTGAATATTTTCATCTGACAGTGGGCTAAGTCCATCTTCCCTTGGCTTCCTAACATCTATCCTTGGAGTCTTAACTCTCAGTCCAGCAGACATAAGGTATAATTTCTATACAACATCATCCATATTTTAGCATTCAAAGAAAGGAAGAAGGTGCCAATTAGGCACCCATCTTCATGCCTTTTTTTTTTTACTTTTAAGTTTTATCTATTTAAGGTGGTGAGGTACTGTATGCACCGACATTCGCCCCCCCTTGCCTCCCCCTCCCATGTAACGAAGAGCTGATTCAGCGAATAGAGTGAGAGAGCACTCAGGATGAGATGGCTGCTGCTGATGTGTCTCTAGGTCATTACCTCTCTTCCAACTGCAAATGCTGCATGATACTAAGCTTACAGGTAACAGAACATCAGGAGACCTGCATTATTCTGCACGTTTAAAGGATGCCTATGACTTTCTGCATGTGTATCTTATTTACTAGAATGTTTTTTTATTGTTATATTAATCCCTCTACTCTGGGAACAGCTTAATTTTAAGTGTGTTAAAGTATCAAGCATTTGTAGTGTAAAGAGCAGGTTGAAAGAAAACAATGTTAGTCCAAATTTCATAGCAAAAAAGAAAAAAAAAAACCAAACCCCAACTTGCTCGGTAGGCAGAATTCTTTTTAAAGAAGATAAACTAATAAATTGCAATGCCATTAGATGGTTGTTCATTTCATTGAAATATATTCTTATCTTCCTATGCACAACTGAAAAAATAACCAACTTTAAAAAGAAAACCTAATAAACAATGTGGTAGTGCAATGCTGAGTTCTCAAATAGGTCTAAGCAAAATTTTCAAGGTGCTTTATCTCAGATGCACATGAAAACAACCTACTTAAAAACTAGAATGTCACTGCTGTGGTTCTAATGCTGCATTGCTGATTCTCCTTGTAGTCCTGTGCTAGCTACTGCTACACTCTGATTTGCTCTCTATCAGCTGCACTAGGTTTTTGTCATGAGCTGCAGAAATTCTTACTTCCTCTGCTCTCAGCTTTCCTTATGACTGTTACAGTAACTAATTCTTAAGCTTATTACAAGTTTACCTTCTAGTACAGTAAAGACAAAGTTTACTCCTTACTGTAAGCCAAATCAACTCCTGAAACACAAATTAAGCAACCATAAGCTATCCGTCAGTCCCTTAGAAGTCAAACCCGTACTGTACATCAAAGATTTAACCACAGTTCCAAACCAAGTCGCACAGAATCTTATGAAACAGGGTTAAACTTGGAGTTTGTTTCTTTGAGTTCTTTGTTTGCTCTGGGTTAATTTTTTAACTTGTCATAAATATTTCAAGTGTGGACAAGACTTTGACTGAAGCAGGTGAGTGCCAGTTTTAAAGAACGAGAAAAGCTGCTTGCAGAAGGGTTGAATAGGTATTAGCTTTCACATGTGACCTTCGGCCTAACAATCCAAATCCTGTCACAGCAGTTAGAGGTTGTTTTCTTAATTCAATGTCATCATCTTTACGATAAGCAGGATCACTGGTGACATGTGCTTTTGTGTTTGGTTTTTGTTTGGTTAGTTTTTGTTTGGTTGGTTTTGGTTTTTTAAACCACTCTGAAATACTGTGTAAATAAGTATAAACATGCAAAGAGTTTGCAGAATATAGGATGGTATGCAGAAAGCATGGAAGTGGGATTTGGGGTAAGGAAATAAGTCTATAACTGTCATTTTAGACAAGTCTGTGCTTCCCTTCAGGACACTGGATGCAAATTGTACTCCAGCATGAAAATCTGCTACAAGACCTGGGAGGAAGCTGAAGCTTTTACAGTGGACTACAACTACAAATTCCAAGACGAGATGTTGCAAAGCTACCTGCGGTTCAACTCCTCTCCACTTAAACATGGTCACTTATAACAAACAGCATGAAGCTGAAAAAATACGGAAAAGCACTTCTAACACCAATGCCATCCCAAAACAATGAACTATAACCAGCTTTAAGATACTGTGCAGGTAAATTGCATTGAGAAGTTCAGTTAGCCCAGTGAGTTTATTTTCTATCATCAGTTAATGTTGCTCTTCCAAAGAATTATCAATCTGAGTTTTACCTAGTGACAGCAACAAAATACTTCTCAGGTTCATCTGACAGGCAGTCAAGCAACTCTGTGTGTACCTGCTCAGAGCACATACTTCTTTATGTACCCATATGAACATACAATGCTATGGAATGTAAAGAAGTATGTATTTTTGGCAGGCAAGGAACGACCAGTAAGAGGAAACTAAACAGCTGCTGGAAGAAACAGGTTTCCCTCTTGTTTGAATGACATTCATGTGACAAATTGGCTTGCTAAGGGTCAGCTGGTATTGCCAAAATAACTCATACTTGTTAGCAACAAAACACAAAACATTAAATTAAGTGACTATAAAAGTGGCTAGGAAGAATTGTTAACAGCTGATAAGCAGAATATTAGTTGCAAATAGAATTCAAAACAAGGCTGGAAATGTAATCTTGAAATGTACCAATTAAGACTGCAGCATAGGTGCAAAATTTATCATTATCAGTACCCCTCACTTAATGGATCTTAAAGTAAACCTAGAAGTCTGATTATCAAAATGCATCTTATCAAAAACAAGCCACTCTTCTAGTAATCATAGCCTGTTCTGTGCACTTCAGATGGTAGCACTTAAATTTGCCTCTACCATAGAATATTTAATCCACAGGTTGCAACTGAGACAAGTATTAACAGCCAAGAAGTCACAGCCGTGATTTAGAGAAAATAACAGCCAAAATAATTAAGTATAATAACCTCTGCCATTTAGCAAGACTTAAGTTAGAATTTTCTCCAAATCAGCACTTATTATGCTCACTGAGCTCTTCGATAGAAAGTGCAGTGTCAGGTTTAGCACAGAAAGTGACAATACAGAGATTTCTAGGCCACAGTTGCTAGTCAGCAGATTAAAGCTATTGACAGATTCCTAAATGAAAACACAAATGACAACTACAACCGAAAAGGTAAGTTCTCTTAAACGCTATTTTCAAATAAGCTGTATTTATTTTAAATTCAAATTTAAGAAAATTGGCCATGAAAATATGATTTATTAACATCCAGAAAACTGTAAGAACTACATAAGAAATAGTTCTGCAACAGTTTCAAGTTCTAAAAGTTAAAATGTAAAATTAAATAATATTAAAATATACTGCAGCATATCATCCATAAGATACTCAACAACAAATTCAGAAACAAAACATGAGGGAAGAACTCCCTGCTCATCAATCCAGCCATTCCTATTCATGACAGCAACCTGCTAAAAGCAGTTATTAAATAGTATATGCCCATGATACGCAGGCACATTTGGCCCAGATTAAAGACTCTAACTGTACTCCCTTGTTTACTTAAATGTCTCTGAGAAAAAAAATAAAACCAAAGCAAGAAAAATAAACAGAGGCAATGTATGATTTTTAGATGGAGAGAGTATTTTTAAATACTCAAGTAATTCTCAAATAGCTAATAATATACATAGCCTGATATTTTTAACATCTGAAAATACATATTAACCTATATACAAGAAGAAACATTATCTTATCTGAATCACTGTCTTATCTGCTTAAGAAAGCAAAATATGAGTGTTTTAAAGCTATTTGTCTTATAAGCAGATATTTTGACACGAAAGCTACAGTATCTTAACATCTAAATTCACACCTAGTTTTTAACGGGAAACAAATCAAATTGCAGCACCTATTCTTAATAGAGCAATGCTACTGAACTTGATTACGTTCACAGAACCAATCTGGCATTACTAACAGCTTCATTGAGGGGTTAATTGCTAAGCATTTAAGTTCTTTTCCTAAAGAGTTCCTGTGCTCAGCACCGATTGATCTGGCTTTCAACTATATAATGAGACCAATTTTTTTAACAGGTTAAATTTATTTTGAAAGGTTTTGGTAACAATTTATCATACTGTGTTCTTTCTTGTATAACATTGCAATGCTATGCCGAAACAAAATGACAGTTCAGAGTGATACAGAAGTTAAAATTATATGTTGACATTGCTTCCTCCTAGTTCATGTTAGCATATCTCTAAGAATACATATCCAGTCACTCTAAAATGTCACATCCATCACTTAGATCAGCTGTTCAGTTTTAACTGAGCACACGTTGAACTTTGGGCATCTGCTGACACAGTTGTAACTCAAACATTTCAACTGTGTGACTGACAGGGATAACAGATGCTGACATTATCAAATGCTACACGGCTTTTTTTCCACGGCCGTTTTTTGTCCCGATATGGCCAGTACATGAAACTGTATTGCCATCCAAAAGTGCACTTGAGCAGCTGTATCTGTAAAACAGTTCCTCTATAACTGGTAAAAATAGAAACTCATTTTATAGCCATCTTGATGCTTAAGTCCAAGTGACACACCTGCTATGTTTCTATTAGGATACATAGTGTTGGGAATATATTTACATAAATCTTCTCACCAGCATCAGACTATACAACAAACAGATGTAGACTATCCTTGACACGCTCATAACTAGTGAATGGTTTGAACTAAGGTTGTCCCTGACCTTCCATTGTAGTCAAAGCTCAGAAAGAATTCAATATATGGAGAGGGGGAGAAAAAAAATGCTATGTGAGCACTCACAAATGTATTAAAGACCTTAATTTAGAAGAAATCAGAAGCCACGTCAGATAATTCATTAAAAGCTGTATTTTACTGGCACTGAACGTTTTTACATATGCTATCAGAGTTTAAAAAAGAAAAATCTATCCTGCTATATTATATAATCATTCCTAAAAAGTTAATACTAACCAGAGATATAGCAATGGAATTGAAAGCACTTGACATTTATACTTGTGCTAACCAACTACAGCATTAAAAGCAGCTGCAAACGGGAACCTGCCAGAAAATGAAGGGAGGGGGGGAGGGTGGGGGGAAAACTGAAACCTTCTTCCCCAGTGCAGTTTAACATAAAGAAGTAAGGGAACTCTACATGATTACAAATTTTAAGACTTCAGTTTCGAAACTACTCTAAAATTTCATTATTGCAGACAGGAAAAAGTTAAAACTGTAACTTTAATTTGATTTGAGACTCATCCAAAGATCCTCAAGGAAACACTCAAGGACAGAACATACCTACACAGGCCTTTCTGGTACACAGCTTTTCATTTTGCAACCACCAAATTAGTGAGAGAGTTAAAAATTTGCATTGACAACAAATTGTGTAACACAGAAGAAAGCCACATGTTCTTTGTGAACTGTTCATGTGCTTAAAAATGTGTTACTGAATTATAAGCTCCCTGCACTCCAATGCTTTGCTAAAGCTGGTAAAATGGAACCAAATCACCTCTTCAATGGATTTGGTCCCCTTCAACCAGCTGTAGCTATGCATTGATCACTACAGGATTTCTCCTATTTTTAAAACTGGACATGAAGCCTGCTCAGAGTAATTATGCAGTCCTCTCTGCAGTTCAGTTCAACTATTCTAGGCATCCTGAAGACGGAAGGTAACAAGGACTGCAGCAAATGCTGTATTCCAAAATTTCAAGTCTGTATTTGTAAATAAATAGCTACTGGTGTTTAATATTATGTCCACATTCAGTGAAACTTCACCTCTTACATTTATAAAGAAGATAGGTAAGCAGTGAAATAAACACATTTTTCAATAGTTTATTGTCTCTTGAATTTCTTTTCTGGTGCCCTTTATAGCAGAACAAACAAACAAACAAGACCAAAATGAAACAATCACAAACAGTACTGTTAGGGCAGATCTATTTTATGGACACCTCTCTTTTCGTTCCACTTCCTCTGCTTTTTTTAACTGCATGATGGAGCAAACTCCACAGAGCAGGAACTGTATTTGCCATCTTGTACATGTCGGGCATATTATTTACTATTTAAAGATAATAAATTTGTCACTGACCTCAACAGCTACAGGCTAATCTGCCATCTAAATATAAGTCTGCTCACAGAGGTTATATTCTCTTTCTCTACACCAACTTAAACAAAAGTACTCTTTCAAAGTGGTTTTTGACATAATATTTTCATTAGAGGTTTTAGAAACATGCTTTTTGCACTCAACTTCAACTAAGCTTAACCCACACTTACCGTAAGAACTGCTAATACAAAAGCAAAAAAACCCATTTTGACTGGTTTAGAGAATAATTGTACAACTCTCATTACCTCACAACTTGTCTCTTTGAGGACCTCCATGACAACACAGCACAGGAGTCCTGGAGTCCCTCATTAACACTAAGTAAAGGTGAGAAACTCCACTTCTCAAATCACTACAGTTAGAAATTGCACTGCCAACCCGTTCAAACCATCTGCAAATCTAAAAACAAGTACAGATCTCCTAAACAGTAATAAAACTATGGGGAAAACTTACAATTCTATTTTAAACCACAGTCTCCTACTCGCTGGTTTATGACCATAAAAATGACATACTCTTTGCTACTGGAGAGCAATACATGAGATCTGCATCTTACTCGACGATTTTAATTTTTTGATTTGAAGTCCAGCAGAATTTATTGCTCTGAAGAACTGATTATACATGTGTGTGAAGTCAGGTCAGCTAAGAGCAGCCTCTATTTAAGATGCTAGCTGCAGAGTGAATAAAGCTCTCTTCACAATATACAATGCAAATCTAAAACTAACTGGGGCAACGGATACAAAATACGCCTACACTTCACAGTCATGTCTTCAGTTCAAAAATCTGAAGTCACAGGTATGCGAAGAGATCAAACATAAGCAAGAGATGATAACATGGTAAAAATATCCAATCTGTAAAGTATTTTCAAATTTTACTCTCCTTTCTTCTGTCTGAAAAAAATCTCATTAACACTGAAGAGGCAAAGTCTGCCAAGCTTTGAGGTTCACAGTACTTTGAAAGGAGTCCAAAATAAATGCACTTTTAATATGACTGACTCAGTCAAAAATCACAAACAAGAAATCAGGTATTAAATAAAAGTTTAACTTCCCCACACTTCATTTAAAATTTCTTTTTAGCTCTACCTCTCATGCACAAGTTTAAAGCAACCTATCCCAAAAAGTTGCACTCATTCTACATTTCAACACTATACAGTAGCATGAAAAACAGAAGTTCTGCTTCTGTAGCAATTCACAAGGTATGAAGAGAAGCAAAATATGAAAAGGAGAAATATTCCACTAAGAAGAGGATACTGCCTGAAATACACTATACCTTGACTTCTGGAAAACACTGCCAAACTGTCATTGAAGATTAAGTGCTGAGTAAAATCTAAGCTATTTGACATAAGTCTTTCCTACAGTATTTATCCAATATACAAATGTTTCAAAGAGAATATATTTGTTCCCTGTGAAAAATTAAAAATGTTTGAATATTCTCAGTACAATTCGTGTTTTTTTACTATCTCCCTACTGTTCATAAAGGTGAGAATTCCAGCAAGAAGAGGTTTTGCACTAAAAATCAAATTCGTTCCAAATATCGCTTTGACATCAACTGTAAAAAATACTATAGAAATCCATTTCACTTTATTATAGTATCCATGCACTTAACACATGCGTTTATTTTTTATCTTTGATAAGGAAGATAATGTGGACTTTATCAATACTTGCATATATAGCAAGTATTTAATTTTTAGAATTACAGATATACACACAAATGTATACACGTTTATTTACATATATGAATATATGTTTAACTTTTATAAAATAACATAGACAATAACATAATATATTCATATATTTGAATATATGGGGAATTCAGTGCACTGTATTCAGGCACCACATCCTGAAGCCACAAAAACTCCAGTTTAGGTGGAACAGGAAGGCTCAGATAAGGGAAAATGGTTCTTAAGGTTTCAAGCAGAATTTATTACGTACTGTTTGTGACCCACAGCAGGCACAAGCTGAAGTTCAGGGGGTTATTTTCAACAGTGTTTTAAATAGCTTGTGCCTAGTGCATTTAACAGATAAGTTAAATTAAACAGCCATTGCTCTATATCAGATTAGAAAAACAGTGGCAAATATGAAACCTTTGGTTTCATTCAGAAACAGGTGAGTGGTAGAACTACAGAATCAACAATGAAACAAATGAGTACCACTGAAGTCTTGAGGAATATAAAACTCAATGTCTAAATGAATCAAGCTCTTAAAATGATTTTTAGCTGTGGGACAGAAATCAAAATAGATTGCTTTTGGTTTCATTTTTATTCATTTCTTCCCAGGATAATGTGTAAAATATCTAACACTGTGAGAATTAGGTATTTTACATAAAAGTACTACTTCTGTAGTGGAGGCAACATTCTCCTTCTGCATGCTTCAGAAGTGCTCAGAGGGAACTACAACCAAAAAAGAATATTTAATATCTATTTTAGAGTCAAGTGAAACCCCATGTATGGGGGGAACTCACACAGGGTACAAATCACTAATATTGAAAATATTTTCCTATTCTTCAAAAAAACCACTTTTGTAAAGGAGAGAGGATTCCGGGGGAAAGCGCACTATGTCTCACATTCTACCAACCACCAAACTGACCCAGTCTGAACTACAACTTGGATCCCTCCATCAAAGGAGCAGTTGGCTGTCCCTAAAACATTCACCCACAGAAAAACCTTCCTGCCTACGAAGAACACTTTTCCCCCCATACAATTTCCCTGTGCCTCATATTGAGATCAAGGTCACACAGAACAACTATCCCAAGAGCTGAGGAGAAGCATAGTAAGAAAAAAAGCTAAGAAATAATACTCCACCCAAGTAACTGAGAGAAAACGGTGCTCCTAGCTAATGCCGTTACGTAAGTATGAAGAATTCACATTAAGCAAAGAAGTTATCGAGTCACACTTGAAAGAATTGTCTTTTGAATGCCAAAAGTAAGCTTTTTTCACTTGGTCCTTGACAGGTTTGCTTGAAGACCCTTTTTGAATACTGTAGAAAACGGTAAACACATTTCTTATCCTATCAACACTTCCAACCACTACTTTTACTTCAGGAAGTATGATTCCATTCCATATACATATGAATAATTACATTTACTTTTTAACTACCAGTCTTGATGGCTATGTTCTAAGAAACTAACCCAGATTTTAATCCCATATACTAATATGGGTGCAGTCCAACTTCGCTCACTTGAAAAGTAGAATTTAGTAGCAAACAAATAAGCACAAACATTTCTTCTTTTTTTGTAAACTATTCTGAATTCTCCACCACCATCTGATAAAATATTATTGAAGTCTTTCATGACACCTTTGAAAAATACTATTTATCAACAATGTAATACGCAACCAGCAACACAATTTTTCCATTTTTATCTATGCAATAATTTTTGAAAGCCACCCTAACTGAAGGCTGAGTGTAGACATAGAGTATGCCGCCAGCATAAAACAAATTATCCCTTACAACCAACTTTTTCAGTTGAATTGCTACATAAAAGATGAAATAGGAGATTCCTTCTATACATACCACTAAGAAAATAAAATTAATTGTATAATTAACTGTTTCCTATACTGACAATTATAATTTGATGCAACAATCCTAAGATCACTTTATAGCTATGTGGTATGTTTAATAATCATTCACAAATAAGTATTCCTAAAATACTCAAATCCCTTTGCCAATTCCAATATTCAAGAAGGGAGGCATTTTTGCAAATCCCATCTCAAGATTCCAGCTTTAAGATCTTACTTCATAACTTACTTATCAAAACTTTTATTGGCTGAATTTTACAGCCACAACAGGAAATTTCCCAGGCATTTGGAGTTACCTGAATACAGCATTAAACTGAGCAGACTAGTAGCGGCTTCCAAGTATTAGAAAGATGCATAGCTAAGCAACATCAACATTTAAGAAATAAAACTACACATAGATTTAAGGATCTTTTGAAAGAATACCATCATTCTACCCTTCTGTGCACTTTGTTTCCTCTCACAACTAATAAAAAATAATCTTTAAAAAGAACTCTTTACCTAGGGTTTCCTCTTAGTGCAGCATGGTGAAGAGCATTAAAGCCATTGTTGTTGGTGATAGTAACATCTGCTCCAGCTTCTAACAGCACAGCAAGGATGTCATCACGCTTTTTACTTATTGCATCATGAAGTGGAGTGTCACCTTCAGAATCCTAAAACCAGAAAGAATTTACATCAAATTTTGCACGCATCCACATTAAAAAGACGCTAAAGTATCACTAGGAAACAGACTGCACAAGCACAAAACAGCTCTTCAAGACCTGGAAATGTTGCTATACTGCAGAGTTCAGAGCAAGCTGCTTCTTGTCTTGCTCCAGTTTTGCAAATGCTTCAGTGGGTAACCCTACCTTGGGCTCCAGATTTCTACAGTTACACTACTGCCAGAACTATGCTTTGCATCCAATAGTGCTACGTACACTGGTATAGATATCAACTTCTCTATGCCTCATATCCAGATGGAGCTGATGCCCAAATTTATGAGTAACAGGATAGCAACAAAAACTAACATGACAGAGAGAAGACTAGTCAGGCAAGAGGAGGCAGGGAATTTTTGAATAAAGAATGGTACAGTTGAGCCAGCAATTAACCATGTAAAAGACAATACCAAAATGACAGTGTGAAATAAAATCATAAGCAAATCAAAATACAATGCAGTCCAAATAATAAACACAGGCATATCTGTTGTTTTAACTGAAGCAGATAGTTTTCCATGAAGCAAAGTCCAATGTCAAAGCAATAGTAAGCTTTTAAACTTGTTACGGCTAATACCAGACTACACTACACAAGGTAAACGAAAATACTTCACTGCATAATTGAACTGGCAAAGAATTTATATTTTTAGCTTGGTGTGTAATTTTTCAAATACCCCAAATAAGGAAAAAATACTTTTTATTCCTAGAAGCATTTTGTACATTTCTTATTCAAATGACTGGACTGAAGAGGAATGCCCTAAACTAACAGTGAGAAAACACATCCATATTAAGTTTATTTGTAGCTATATAGGCAAAATCTCTAGATTTATGCTTCCAGTAAAATTCTTACACTGTGTAAGTCAGGAAGTCTTTTGTCACCAACACTGACTCAACTGCAAACTAACACAGAACCTGAACATTTTAGCAATACATTAGTACAAAACCAAATCTCTACAGTGAGAATCAAAAACTGCTGAACAAAAAGTGCCAGAACAGAGAAACAACCAGTTTGCCAAAACTAAATTATGTAGCTTTGTAGCTTTTATTTGGTTTAATTGATCATATTTCCTGAATTTACTGTTTACAGACTAACGTATGTTTCTGTTTACACAGTGAATTGGCCAGAGTAGTAGAATGCTGGCCATTTAAATTCCAGTCATGCCTCAGTCTGACTCCCCTGTGCTCTCACCGACCAAATCAATCACCTACACACATTTGTACATAGCACTTCCTCAGCACACACTCAGAATCTGAAAGCTCAGTCTTTTCAATGACAACTGTACTTTCCAGATGCAGCATCATAGCACCATTCTACTGAATTTTTCAATTAAAATAGTATTCTATAATTTCAAGTCAGGAAAATCCTCTCTGGACACCCATACATCATTAAGTCACCCTTTACTGGCTTCAGCACATCAGATTCTTTATTACATTGACTGTTCAACAAGTACTAAGCAGGGTGTGAATGGACATAAGAGCTCAACCTCAGCAAGATCAAGACATCACCTAAAGAGTCAGGTGGAAGCAAATAAATAAACAATCACTATATTCACTAATTGCAAGAAAGATTTTGCTCATCTTCTTTTATGAGGATATACAGGTTCAAAAAAAAATCTCTAGTTATGGACATGGCAAAACAAGGAGGTAATGTGTTATTACTGCATCTCTTGATTAGCCCAGGCCATTAGAGATCTTTTTCCTGATGCAAACCTCTTCAAACATACCTGCTCTCATTTGTTTTACTAATGCAGTTGCATTCAGCTCATGCAGAGTGTGGATACCTGCTTATTTGATAGCACAACTCCACTCTAGCTTCTCAATAGGATGTTCCACTTATGTTACAGCTTCCACCACATTCATTATAGATGAAACTCCCTGTGAAATATGGTACTTGAGGTCCTATGCATTAGGGCTTTCTAGATAAAAAGTTGAACATTTAAAAGAATCTGGCTAAACAGTTCTATCAAAGATAGGTCAATTTTGGGGGGGGGGAAAAAAAAAGGTTTATTTTAATGAAACATTCCACAGTATCATCAATCTGCTAAGCTAAACTGTAGCTTGCAGAAGGAGCAAGCAGCTGTGGGTTAGATATAGGAAGAATTAATCTGGAGGGAAAGTTAACAATTAAGTAACTACAGTCTGTGAAAATACCAATTAATATCAACTGGCTAGAATACATCAGGTGCCAATCTAGCTGCCAAGAAAAGAAACAGATCTAATAGCATTTTTGTTACAGTTGATCACACGTTGGGGTAGAGCTCGAGACAGACAACTTTGCAAGGTCTGTTCCTTTCAACCCCATTCCCCATAATTTTTCCATCAGCTACATGAAGCAAATCATAAAATTCAGTCACTAAAAAGTGAACTTACGATAAAATTTGTGTTACCTGCAGACTAGGATGGCAGCCGAAGTCCAGTAAAGTCTTCACAACTTGCAGATGACCTTTGTTGACAGCAATATGGAGCGGAGTCTGCCTGCGCTTGTTGCGAGCGTTCAGATCTGCACTGCCTCGGTGCAACACCTCAATCACAGCACCCTCATCACCAAAGGCTGCGTGGTGGACGGCCCTGTCTCCATCTTTGTCCTGAAAGAGAAACATTCATTTGGCCCAGTATATTTCACATTTCCATTGCATTTAAACAAGAAGGTTAATTTAAAATGAACAATTGTGCATATTTGATTGTTTTAAACATAAAAAATAGACAACCAGGATACCATCAAAATACCTAATTAAAATAATTCCTCGAATTGTAAGAATAGAGGATGAAGAACCTGTTCATATGTAAACATACGTATTCTATGACATATAGTATTCTACATCATATACAAATATAGCCCTCAATCACATGGATTCATTTGGGTTTCTACTACAAAACAACCACTGTCAAAAAAAAAAAACCTAACCCAAACCAACCAAAAAATCCACAAACAAAATCCAACCCCCAAACAGTATTACACCCAGTGCCCCAGGGTCCTTCCTGCAACCCAGGAAATGCTAGATTCCAAAGCATGGTGTAAGACATGAGAATTGCCTTGTTCATACAACTAAGTTAATATTTATTAGGGTTTATTGTATGTGTCTTAGTTTTCACTTTTGTATTTTCTAAAGAAAATCTGGGATTGATGTTGAAATTCATTAGAAGCTCTGATTCTATGATGATGATGATGATTCACAGCATTAAACTCTGATTCAGTTTCATCCAAACTTAGAATGAAGATATGAAAATCATTAATTTGGGTTATTTTCACATTCATAAAAATTGACTGTACAATATGAAACACTTTAAAATATGAATCAAGTGATTTTCCTATTAATGATGGTATACAAAAGCTGGAATGGAATGGAAGGTATATGACAGGTTTCAATGAAATAACTTCCACAGGCTAGTTTCTAACTGACTGTTTGTGTACAGTTTAATATTACTACAGATTTGTAGGATTTAATTTTGAAAACAGAGAAACACTGCAAATGGTAAGACAAAATCATAACTGATCAAGGGCTCACTAGCTCTCTTGAATAAGCTTAGTTTCCCTTATCAATTTGCTTCTTCCATAGTATTTTTCAAAAATACTTTTTATTATGTATAACACATTTCTAATATATTTTATATCAAGGCAAAAATTAATAGCTCTTAGCATAAACTGTATTTGCACAATTATAAGTTACCACTGAACTAGTTACAGCATTTAAAATGGTGGAAGATAACTTACTGCATAATCATCAAATATATCTTTCTGAAAAAAAATGGACATGGTTTACAAGGTGGTCAGGGCACTAAATAGCCCTTTCAATAGCTTTTGAAAAGATACTTTTATGCCTTTAAAATCAACTCATACTACCAAATTGTCTGCTCAGACAGCAGGATTCCTTCTCAGGCTCATCTAACATGAACAGCCAAAAGAAGCCAAAGCTTGCCCATTTGGAAGGGGAAAGGATCAGGAATGGGAATGTCTCCGTATTTTACAGCTGGTTATATGGATCAATATGAGGTGAACTTTATCAAGAGTATGACAGTAATACTAAACTGCTACACTTGTATTTACAGAGCACTTGGTTTCACAGGTGCATTCTAATTTGCCTTTTCAGATTTGCAGTCTGCAAAAAGCACAGGGATATTTACCAATGAAGCCCCATATAATTATTGAATATTTCAGTTTAAATATATTCCAATTTTGAGATACAAACCCCTGATTTTATGAAATCATAATGTACAGAATTCCTCCTTTAATGAGCAGAGGTCCAAAACTGTACATATTTTTTTAGCTCAGCATCAAAATAAATAATCTAAGCAGCTAAACCCCACTGTGTAGCTACTACTGTGTGTTTACCAGACAGTAGCATTAATACACCTAGGAAAACCTATACACTACGTAATCATCTGTCCCCAAGACTTATATTTAGATATAAATCTAAATATTAAACCCACTATATTTCTATATATGCCAACAATATAATACTGTCAGTACTGTCAATATAATAACTGATATCCACTAATTTCTGCAGACTAGAGAGCTACATATTTTTACTATGCAGTATCTGCATCAGGCTTTTTGAGCTCTGGCAGTAGCAAACTGTTTTATGACTAAACAGAGGCCACTTGCATTCTACATTAAGCCATCAGAGATAAACACAGAGATAACAACATGAGGGCACTCCCGGAAAATGTAATCATGAACGTATATACTCTGCAATAATGACTGTAAGTGCAAATATATCCAACTTAGTTACAATGCAAACAAAGGAAGGATTTTTATCCATCACTTTCATGCCACAGATAACAACAGTGAAGTAAACAGATTAAATTTTTGCTCTTCACTTAATGGGATGGCTATGCTTAATGGGATGTCTTTGCATGACAATTTATAAATAGCTGACATTTTTAGAGCATGAGAAATATAACAAATAATCTAATAATATTATGCAAATTATTAAGATTATAACAACCAGGGCAATTATATAATTAAGTGGGAATATCATCTTCACTTAAGCAACACAAAGTTATATGAAAAAGGCTTGGAAATTCAAATAAAGTCCCTGAAATTTTTTTAATGTTAGTGTTACAGTGCTTCTGAAGCCTGAGCAATCATGAACTCTTCACGATTCCAGTGCTAGCAGATGACCACGTGTACTGTCTAGAAACTGTTTAAATAGTGCTTCTACCTACCTCTCTAATGCTTCTAACCCTTCCTTATACCAAGAAGAAAGCACAAGTCCACCACTTGATTCACATGGCAGCTCTGCATATCATAGTACAGACGAAAAACAGTTTAGTCTAATTTTAACAGTATATGCTATGTACTGCAGAGATAGCACTACTTCTGAAATGAAGCCACTTTGCACAGAAAACAGACTATAGCAAGCATGTACTGCATCAAATCTAAGCAGTTTTTAGAATTTAGCAGAGAAATCTTTATAAAGTAATGGTGTATTTGTGAATATAAAAATAATTTTAGTTTCATGAATTTCATCACTGCTTCGTTAATGTTTTAACATTTTATAATTTCTGTATATCAAACACAATACAATGCCAAATGGCCAATCATGTAATTTTTCTGTTATGCAAACAACTCGGAACACAATTAGTTTCGTAGCATTCTGTTAGGCTTCCATTTTTATTCTTAGTAAATCAAATTTGGCAGATCTTTCTTGTGCTTTACAAAACAAGAAATAGTTGCAATATCAGTGCATTCTGTGTAAGTATCAATTCAATTCAAAATCAATTCAAAATCCAAATATCACAGTAGACTGATGGATAATTCTCACAAACGATAATTCTGAAACATTTAAATGAGAGAAACCCTTCAATTTTCCGTGAACTTAAAAAAGAAAAAGCACTGAAAAACTGGAAGCAGTTTCTACCCAAGGATACTGCTATTACCTTCTGCTTAAACCTGCTTTAGTTAAGAACTGAAAATGTTCTCCTAAATGAACACTATACATAGGAAGCATAGCAAGTATCTGAAGTTGGATATGCAGCATCTGACAATATCTTTTTCCCTTAATGCTACTACAGAACTAGATATTGACCCCTTATACTACTGTTGGTAGGAGTCTACTTTGGGAACACAATCACAGTAATAAAAGCAGTTTTTCACTCTCTCTGACATTTAAAAAGAAGGCAAGTCCAGTAAAATTGTCATGTATGTAATAAAGTTTAAAGTTTAAGGACACAAAGTGCATTTTGAAGCATTTAGGTTACCTCTGCTTCCACATCCACATTCTGTTTCAGAAGTAACTTCAGAATGTCGACGTGGCCGTTCTGACTAGCAGCTTGCATAGCTGTGTGTCCAGCACACTGCCCGTTCACCTGGAAGCATACCAATACTTGGAGGTAAGTTGCAAGATACACACAAACACCCATGAGACTGTTTAGCTGCAGAAAACTTAAAGCAACAGCACACATATAGAATCAAATGAACAACTCTTAGTTGCCTTTCTAGCACATGCAGATGATCTCCTAGGTCTTCTCTATTTCATTGCTAGATTGAAGAAAAGAGGAAGAAATGGATTTGTTTAAAACATTAAGACAATACTGATACTTGGATTTAAAACTTTCATCTTTGGGCTTCTGTAAAGGCAAGATTTTTGAGAACAGGTCTCAGACTTACACCAGTCCTCTGCTCTACAGTACATTTAACATTTAACTTCATGGTCTAATTTATGGCAACAACAGCAATCAGTCTGAACAAAATACCATGTTTTGCATAATCTTTAGTTGCAAATCAGTCCTCAGAATGGAAAAGTCTCTTATCTGCAGGAATTACTACTGCTGTAGTGAGAAAAACATCCAATTGTAACTTTAAAATATGTTCCCTAAATTAAGTCCTAGAATCATTAAGCATTTTTAAAGTCTTCAAAACTAGGTGATTAGACAAATCTGCAAAAGGAATCTGACAGAGAACAGATTAGATGATCTACCTCATGAGTTAATAAAACAAGACAAAACCTTGCAACAGCAGCATAAAAAAAAAAAAAAAAATCCCCAAAATCTACCCTCCTTCTTTCTATTCCTCTTGAAACAAAAGAATTCGAAGACCGTTCACTAATTTTGAGTGCTTGGTTCTCTGAGCCATCTCTGGCAGACAGAGTATTTTAATTTACAGCAGACAAAAGAACACAAAATTTGTCCAGCAAAAAAGTATGTACAGCTCTACATTCACACAGCCCACACACATTTCATAGAACAACAAATGGGATAAGAGATACTGGAACTAACTGCACTACTTCTAAGCCAACACGCTACTGATTGGCAAGGAACATTCAGGACAGCTTCGCTTCTTTTAGTATTACAGGTCCCCAAAAGAGGTACTCCCAAAAACGGAACACTCACATCTACATCTGGTCTCTTTAGCAAGTCTTCCACTTTAGCAACATCTCCGTTGGCAGCAGCTTTAACCAATTCTTCATTAAGATCTCCAGATTCTTGGGTTTCAAATAATTTTTTCAATAGTTGGGACAATCTCTCTGTAATTGTTAAAAAAAGGACAACTAAGATTACAATTCTAATCACACAAGAACAGAAAAAACCCCATCCACATTTGTCATGTTTCTAGGGACATGCACACAGTAATACACAAGCTACCATAAAATGGCAGCTGTAAAATATGACAGAGTTCTAAGTAAGAACTGCACCCTAGTACCTCTTAGACAGTTGAGACTCCAACATCAGACATTTCAAAACAAAGCGGACTGAACCACAAAGAGCTTGTCTCCCACAAAATACAGAATGGATGAAGTAAAAGATGAATTTACATATTGCTATAGCATATTTTCTAACTTCAGGTATATCCTCTGTGATTTGAAACATTAAGTTGTATTGCTATTCTAGCTAGTTTTATGGCCACTGTGAATTTGTCTTTATTGCAGAAAACTCACTATATCTATGCCTTCCTAGGAAAAAAAAATCTAGAAAACTATGTAGAAAGGTTTCTTGGCATTAAAGCAAATATGTGAAAAGGAAAAAACAACTAGCTATGACCAAAAAAAGGAAAAAATCTGGTTTAATTGATCTGTGAAACAGCCAACAGAGCATAAAACACATTGGACAGTGTCTCTGCCTTTTTATTAGAAGAATGAGAGCATGTTCAACAAAACTGAATGAGATTACATACACTCAAAAAAATGCCACTGTAATTAGTCAAATGATGTCTGACTAAATTTTAAGATAGAAATTCTAAAGAAGAAATATCCTGAGTAACCATCTTCAACAGATTCCTTGGCTATGCTTGCTATCTCACACCACCTATTAAACAAGGAGTCTGATGCTACTGCCAGCAACACTCTCTTCATGCCTTAGTCCCTATTTCCGTCTAATCTCCCTTCCAACCATTGAAATTTTAAAGTCCTTAGAGCAAACCTCTAAAGGCACACCTGCACTGTGACCAAACAGAAGCACTTACCAATATAACAATATATTGACTGCAAGCTTTTTTTGATATCTTTCCCATGTACAACTTCAATAGCTGAACTCCAAGCGTATTATTAACCTTGCATGCAAGCTATAGACTAGTACTTATTAATAAATTTTTAATTAACACAGTAACTTGCCATTTATATATTACTATCTATTCTTTAAACTTACCACCTGATGCATTACTTATAGCAGACCCTGCTGATGCCACCTTTGAGACAGCTGCTGGATTATAGGTCCAAGATGTCCCACAAACTTCTACCTTTAAGTCGCTGTCCGAATAGATCTGTTGGACCCGACCAACTTTACCTAAAGTCTGCATTAAAGAAAAAATCAAATGTGAACAATGCTAAAAATAAAATATTTAGAAATCCGAGTGTTTTATATAAATTTCATGAAGTTCATTGTTTAGTAGTGCAGTTGCTAATACCTTTAGCTAAGTTTCATCAGGCTAAGCAGATTGCTACATTTGAGCAAGTTTTCCACTGCATTTGACAAAATACACTTTCTGTAACTTGGAAGAAAATCACTTTTAGACTTCCACAGCCTTCAGGTATTATTACCAATCGTAACCAGAAATCCTATACAAGCTTTACCATTCTATGAATCCAAACACGCAGCTACTTACTGGAAGCATTGCTTCAGCCCACTCTCCGTGACCTCTCTGAAGAAGCTTGATTCGCTCTAAGTCGTAACACACTTGAACAAGGTCACCCACTTGAAACTGAGAGGTGCCTCCTTCTGCACCCTGAGCAGCATCTCCACTTCGGACAACGTTAGCCTTGGTGAGAACAGCTGGATTAAATGTCCACCTAAACAATGAATCATGTAAAGTAGATTTTAAACACAAAAAGTGAAATATATGTTTAAAAATTATCTGTTGGACCAGTTTCTCCTTGTAAGCCTACAAACTGCAATTGGATACTATGGCACACTTGTTGTTAATACCTTTTTTCTATAAACTTGTCTGTAGCTCATTAATTGAATATTTTGAGGGTAACCTTCAGAGAGGTACAATTGTAAAGGCAATTAAGAAATATCTTGCCTAAGGGAAAGCAAGATGACAGCAACATAATAGTCCTCAAAGTAGCTACACAGTTTGTTTGTTTTTTCAGAGAGTGGAGAAGACTCTGGTTGAAAAGGGGAAGATCCAAGCTGTATCACAAAAGACTTCACTGTCAGCAAACAGCATGGGAAGAGAGGAAACAAGACAGAGTGGCTCCTTTCACTGGCTCTACTGCCCTGACTGCCAGAAGAAAAGCCATTTGCATCCCTTTAGCTGGAAAAACAGCTTTGTTCTGCATTAGTTTGCAATATTAACAAACAATATCTTGAGGGAAATCCTGAATGAATAAGGCACTGTTAATTCTTTCTGGACAAACTGAACAGGTCAATCTCCAGATACAACTGAAATGATATTCCATTCACCAGCTGCTTTTTCAAGATAAGCCAAATACTCAAGAGCAAGAGAATACAAAACCACACAGACATATCAACTCAGATGCAGCCGTACAGCTGGGCTTGAATCCTGTTACTGGGGATGCACCCAATCAAAATTCAAACCTCAACTTCTTGCAGGGACTGGTTTTGGCTTCTCCAAGATCTCCTGTTCTTGGTCTTTATTTAAATAAACTAACATTCCTTTGAATAATAAAAGGCTAGATATCGAGCCAAGGTGACTCTATATTAGATGAGATCCCTCAGAAGTTTGTCACCTGTCCTCTTTTCCTGAAAACAATCAATAGCTATTACCACTCCTCTTGAAACCATGAGATAAAACACTTCATAATTAAAATAGTAGCTTTAAATACTACTTTTTGGAAATAACATAGTCCAGAACATAATTTCTTATTTTGGACTCCATTTTCACCAAGTAAGAGAGTCAACAAACTTCCTTTTCCCACTAAAGCATCTTTAAATGTAAATCCGTACTACACATTGTAGAAGGAAATCTTTACAGACACAATAGGAGAAGATTTCTGACACCAAGTGACCACAAGCACTAAAGGCAAAGGAAGCCTGTGAGACACAGTGATGAAAGCTATACAACAAACCTGTTGCCACTTGGATATTGTACCACAATGTCATGATCTTCATCAATGCCACAAACTGTTCCGGTTGTTGTTAAAGTCTCAAACATGCCATCAGTCCATCCTCCATGACCATGCTGCAAAGACTGCACAATTTCCAAGTCAAGGTCAATGTTTACAAGGTCACCTATTTGCAGCCCACCAGGGTTTCTGTTACCATTTTGCTCACCTGAAATGGAATATAAAAAAAAAAATAATATGTTTACATGACCACACTAATTTTCCACACAATTTCAAGAACAGAAGTCAATTTCTGAGTCTCAAAGCATCATTAAGGTTGGAAAAGACCTTTAGGATTATCAAGTCCAACTATCAACCTAACACCGTCATGTTCACCATTAAACCACGTTCCAAGTGCTACACTCACACATGTTTTTAACACTTCCAGGAATTGTGACTCCACACCAATGTCTCTGTAACTGCAGTGGTGGACAGGTTAAAAAAAACTCTGAAGCTCTGGCTATGGAATGGTGTGTTTCTTGTTGAGTTTTCAAGGCAAATAGCAACAACACTGGCAAATGCTTAATACCTGTGACAAGCTCTACTATGAGCTCTAGCTGGGATTGTAACAGCTATCATACTGTGTTAAGACATCTAGATACATAAAAACTCTAATAATTTTGAGAGTGTCATACACAAAGTGCCACTGAGAGGCTGAAAGATAAGCAGAAGGTTGACAGAAAGTGGTTTTGAATTGGGTCAGCACCTGAACATGGAGAAAGCACCATCAAAAGAGTATGTCCAAAATGACTAATGGTGGAAATTTCTAACTTTCTGAGGAAGTGACAACATAAAAAGAGCACTGCAAATTTAAAATGTAAACATACTCCCTGGGCACAAAAGATGTGTCATAGCAAAAAATTCATTAGCTGGAGGGCAATGGCATACATTCACACGTATCAAGCTGTGTTAACTAATGAGAGAACACAGTTGCAGACTCCCTCACAGTCAGGACCAGAAGTGCAACAGTGTGACAACGGCAGAAGTCATTTAAATTGGCTGCAATGGCAACATCAGTGGCAAAGGACTGGTAAGCAGCGTTCCTTTAGTAGTATTGTTGTCTCCAAGGGGAGTGTACTTGCTTTGGCTCTCCCAAACAAGAGGTAATAATGAAAATAGGATCCTTGCATGTAACAATAAGCCAGTACAAACAAGAATCCTAGCACAGAGACAAAAACCTTATTTAGAGAGAAACTGATTTCAGAGCCTGAAATCCACATCAGCAGCACTAGCTGAACCACTGTAAGTCTCCAGAGGACAGAATGCAAAGAATAGAATCACAGAATCATTACAGCTGGAAGAGACCCTAAAATCATCCAGTTCCAATTCTCTCGCCATGAGCAAGGACACCTTTCTGAAGAAGAAACTGCTGAGAAACAGAATACAGCCATGAAAAAATGCTCATGTCCAATAAACTTTAACTTCTCTGACCACTCACTGACTTCTTTCTATCCTTGCCTTAGCTTATTGATGGAATGATATTCAGTCTACACCTTTTATCTTCACAGCAAAACACACAACATGGAAAACACCCCCTTCTGCAGAGGACACAGTCAAAGATTAATTCTTCAGAAAAGGTATTGATATAGAAACTTGCCAGATAGAAAACTCAGACAGCAAACATCACAGAGACAGTCCTGATGGGTCAGGGGAGTCTAAGAAGAGATTTATTACAGCAAATAATCACAGAAGCATTATTTAGAGGAATTGATTTCTAGAGGTCATATTGTCTGATACCCCATGGAAAGCTGAACCAACAACCAGGTGAGATCACCTGTGGATTTGCTTATCTGAGTCCTGAAAGCTCTCAAGGACTATGGTTCCACAACCTACCCACGTAACTTTCCATTGTTGCAATATAGACCTGTAAGTGTAACAGGAAAATTTCTTGGATATCTGACTCACTTAAAGCAGCCTTAAGGCCACAACCATTTGGTTTTATGCCATCTGCCACTACTGAAATTTCAGTGCCATCATTTCCAATCCCTCTTTAAGCAGCTAGCCGATTATCTCAACCTCAAGAAGCCCAGCTCCTTCTAGCAATTCATGGACTCTCAGTCTCTTAACCACTAATTTAGCAGGCCACCGTTAGATCCTCTATGTTTTTGCAAAACTGGGAGGGGAAGGAAAAGGAGATGGGTGAACAATGACACAAGCAGGACACAACTCAACCACACCCCTCTGTCAATCTGCTATCACCTGCAAATTATCTGGAGTTGTATTCTATCTCATCAAGGTCACCAGTGTCACACTGAACAAAATCAGTTCCAGTACTTTGCCCCAAATACATACAACTCCATCTTAATTAGGCCCCTCCTGGAATATTAGTTGCACTCTACTTCAAATATCACAAAGTTTCAAAAATAACTTTCTAGGTTTTAATGGAAACATACATTTAAATTCGCAGCCTGAATGTATCTGTGAACTACATTCAGAAAGTTAATAAAAGATGTTATAAGAAAGAGTAAAACTGAGAAGATGGAGCATTATGTGCCAAGAAGGATGAACTGAGTTCACTGCCATCCATTATGAGCAACTTAATATAATGGAAAGGAAGAATTTAACAAAGGATAGTCTGCTATCTTCAGTGATTAATATTCATGCATGTAATGACAGTGCCAGCCTAGAAGTAAGCTTAAATAAGAATCTAAGGTTACCTCTGTAGTGAAGAACCAGTAAGATCTTATTACTACTTTTCTATTTTTATTCACATCAGAGTAAAATGACAAAATTAATTTTAACACCAAAGATCAAAGTGCCTTGGCTTTTTACTTTCAAACAATGTATCTACTAGACAGTAAAGAGCTAAGTGACACCTTGCACAACTGATTATTTTTCTAAATAAAACACATCTTTACTGTTTGCAGCTTTACACCAATGCTGTCCATAAAACAACACTGTTTGGTGCTCTTACTTCAAGTACTTGTGCAAGGAATTAGATTAAGACTTATAAAGAGAGAGTATCATCACTTCAGAAATACACATTAATAATTAATCTTCAACTTACCTAACACAGGACAATGGTCTCTGTAGAAAGAGCCTCCTTTTGCATCTTGGACACACTTCAGGTCAGACTATGGAGAGAGATTCAATGTTAATTCTCATTGACTGAGTCTACCGGTGAATGTAAGTCAATGAAACTAGGACTGAATACAGTTCATTCAAAAAGGCTTATATGTACAAAAAACATGTTACATGTTATGGATGCACACAATCTCAAATACTTTCCAATCTATCAGTCTTGACAATCTCAAGACTTCAATAATCTTTATCAATATAAAAGGCTATAAAGCATGAGACATTTTTAACTCAAAGGGAGGCATTAAAATAACACAAAGCTCCTTTCCATTCTTCTATAAAGTTACCTCTCCTATTTAAAAGAATTCTGTGATCACAAGCAAGGAAACAAAAAAATAAATCAAGTATCTGCAGACAGTGCTCAAGAATACAGCCTTTGCTGTACTGATCATTTAATGTCTGCCAATGCTGTCCATTTTTCCCAACATTTTTTGACAGATTCATGTTTAACTTGAAGAAAATGTGGCACCCAAATGCTACAAAATGAAAAATTTCCAATTAAGAATACACAGAATGCAAGAGTACTACTTAAAAAACAACAACCACCAAAAACCCCACTACACTGAGCTAAACATGATCTTTTTCAAGAGAAAAGTTCTAAAGCTCATCCTCCATAAAGATGGCCCCATATTATCTGAGAAACAGAAGCTTCAAGCATGATAACCAACTCCTATTCATAAAGCCAGAGGAGTTTCTATAATTCTTCTGGTTTTTCCCAAGTAATCTTAAATCCAAATGGCTACCATCTGCTATTGTTCCTTATGAAACAATTCTCACTAAACAAAGGGCACTTTGTGTGCACGATGAGTTGGGAAGGAGATAGAAAACTGTTTGCAAGATGTGTCAGAACAGTTTATGGGATGGGGGAGGAAGTAGAGGGCAGGTGGTGGTAATGATATAATTAACCAGAACTAAGCAAAACACTTGAACAATTCTTTTTCCTGTGCCCAAGATTTATCAACACAGTGTTCTCCTGCAAAAGGATTAAGAAAAAAACTCTGAAGTCTTCCACATCATCAAGGCACTGATGAGCACAATACTACCCGCAGTGACTGTTAACTGTTAAGTAGCCAGAAACAATACAAAATTCACTGTATGTCCTGATCTACAAAGAAGGTACTGCCACTTTGGAAAAATTGTGAGAACAGCCAAATGAAAATAATGAGATTTAGCCACTCTTCAAATCCCCGGAGAAACCAGAGAAAGAGTTTGCAGAGCCCAGCAGCAGAAGGCCAGTGACAAGATGCTGCCACCCGGTGGGCAGGTGCCGGGTTTAACTCAAGACAAAAGGGCTGTGCTGACCATCCCAGATGGCAAGTTCATTCATTCCCTCCGGAGAGAGAGGGATTGAATGTGCCTGGGAGCACCCACTGAATACAAACCCTCCGCGTCAGTCAACAACCAGCTGTCTGTGCAGAAGACAAGTAGGGGGACACATGCAAGAGCTGCTTTCACATTCTTCAGAGCGCTAAGAATAGGGCACAGGGGTCCTAGATGGTCCTCCTCCCCACCAGGCAAAATCAGGGGGCAAGATCACTTGTGTTACAGTAAGTGTTAATGCACTGAGCAGACTGATGGCTAAAAGCTAACAGAAGAAACAAAATGTTCCTTAAGAGACTTACCACTATCTTGCAGCAGATATTATTAGGAAGCAGGTTAAGGTATCTTAAATTTTATAGAAAAAACCAAACCAAGAAACCTACAAACCTCCACTCATATTTTACCCTGCCTGTACCATGCCCTGCACAGAGTTTATTTTTGGAGTATAATGATATACTTGGCTGAAAAACTAAGTGGCAGTTTGGTGTTCAACCTCAGCTTCACATCTGTCTTCTTTTGACTTACATGTAGTCAATGTTATATTGCAAAGGAGTAAAACAAGAGTCTGATCTAAGTATTGCAGAAAAGCAAGGGAACATATCTTTTTTCTTACATAAGACTTCACTAAAAAAAATGGAGGACCCAAAACACACAAAGATGAGGCACTGTATATACACAGAGTTCCTTCAGCAACTTGGCAAACAGCACTACTAAGAAAAGTAATAACAACATGATGAAGGTGACAAATGTCTTAAAAAGTAACCAAACCCAAATAAGATTCTGGAGTTTTAAGACAGTAAACTGTACTTAGTTCTACTTCAGTACCACAAAATCTGGGTAAGCAATTACAATTTTCCTTCTTGCACTCAGTTACTCTATTTACCAGAAAAGGAAACAAGCTTTCTCCTGTTCAAGTAGTTTAAGTAAAAAAATCAATAGTGGCGGTAAGCTCCTGGTCAACCTATTCTGGGGGATGCATGGCAAGAGGCCCCCCTAGCACAAAGGGAGCAAAAGCACATCCAGAGCCTGGACACACCAGGCTTTGCACTTCAGAGAACCCCACTGGAATTTCTACAACTTATATGAATCTTCCTGAGTCTTCTAAATGAACTGAAAGAGCAGATTATTTGGAGATCAGACATGCAAGTGCAAAAGGGAATGTATCAAAACAAAAAAGAGATGTTAAAATATAAGTTTCAGACTCACAGGGACACCACCAGAAAGAGTAACTACTGTGAGGCTGGGCATAATGTAAATACATGGTGAAGATTAACAAATCAGCTTTTCCACAATAACTTGATGGACAAATCATTCAGTGAACCCCAAGTAGGATTCTTTCAAGAAACAGACAGATACACTTTAGATTTTGTGGAATTTGTGTGCAGTTAGAGATGGAAGTCCCAGTTAAGCAGGAAGTCATTATAATGAGAACTCAAGTAACAGCATGGGAACAACACACTGTACAGCAGGACTTGCAGGTCAACAGTAACAGTTGATGGTTTCTGACCACAGTGGAGAACTTTGGTCTTCTAGCACCTATGCTCTGACTTGCTGAAAATCTGCATTCCAGCACTATATGACTGATCACATAGAGATCACAACCTGCTTAGTCAAAAGGGAAATACAAAAACATAACAGTTACCTTGGACTTAGCAACAAATTATACTAATGAAAAAACCAGCAGCAATTTCATCTTCATAAAAACATCAGAGAATGAAAAAAAGGTACATTACAGCAATGTCAGCAGCGCTGGCAGATGGTGTAAAAGCACCATCATTCCTGACCTTGAAGAGAAAAACAATGCTGAAGGAGCAGCTGACTACTGGAATAACTATTAAGCTATACCAATCAATACAAAATGCTATCCATCAAAAACAGGGAGGGGGGACTACAGACTTGATAAGAAAACTAGGTGTGCTGCTAAGAAAAAGAGGAATGTTTGATCTAGATGCACTGATAGAGCATCTAACACCAGCAGCAAATATCAGGAGAGAAATTAACACTGATCTTACAGATATACCAGCAGGAATGGTGACACAGCTGCAGGTGTTTGAGGTAGCAATGAATACACCTAGTAAAGGTCACTTTAAAGTCACAACAGCTTTTGGTGAAGAAATCAGCCCCTAAGAGGCAAATAGCAAAAGCCCAGTGCATGCTCCTTTGCCACCAGATTAAGGGACTGGGTAAATCCAAAAGTTTCAGCTAAAAGTTTATAAGAAATGCTGTATTTCAAATTTAATGAACTCAAATCATTCTCAGTTTCAGGAAGCTGGGAAAAGTGAAGCAATAAAAGGAGAAAGTAGAAGATGGTAGACAAAGAGGTGTGAGGCGCAGAAACAGTAACAGTTTTTTATAGAGGAAATCAGGCCTCAGGCAAATCCTGAGTGGATGGTTTATAACCTTCTATTATATATATAAAAAACATATATATATAAAAATATACATATTATAGAAAAATAAAGTATTTAAAACATATAAAAACTTTGCATGTCTAGTTTCTTTTTTAAAAGGAAGATACAGTCTTCCTTTTGTCAGTAAATACTATAAATAAAATTGGAAAAGGATCAGTAAATAGATTTCTGCTTAATGGAAATATTTTTCTCCACAGCTGAGAGATGAAAAACTTGACCTGGTTGAGACTACAAGAAAAAACATGACTACATCAACAAGAAGTGAAATGTCTGCTGACAAATGCAAATAAATACACAAGGTATACAGAAATATCTCCTTCCTCTCTGGATTCCAAAACAACTGATCACTTAACTTTCTTACTAATTTACATCACAAGTAATGTCACAAAAAACACCTGCTGCATGCATAAAGGTGGCCAAAAAGTCAGGATATGATGTTTTAAAACATTTCTGTTCATCACCTAGAAGCACTAGAAGGATACTAAACTAGTAAAATAATGAAAATTCTTGTTTCCCCTTCCCAAATGCCTCATTTCCAATGTAGTAGAGAGGAGATAAAAAACTAGAGAGCAGCAAATTTGCCAGGCATTACAGATCTGACTGTTGTAACTGCAGTGGAATGCATATTTCTATATATTTTATAACACACTCAACTGCAATGTCTAGTATGCCAAGACATTTACCTTGTTTTTATTAAAAAAAAAAAAAGGTGTTAACAAGTAATTCTTAAAATCCTCTAGAGTAATTTCAAAGAACAACTTTATGGGCAAGCCAAACAAAAGTTGATGAACAGACATTAGGTATCAATCACACAGACATTTTCCTTATGCACTCAACTATTTGGAATTTGTAGAAAAGAGTAAAACAACACAGATGGCTTATAGATTACTGTGACAATGATGGATGATAACTACAGTTATGTCTTTCAGAGGCGACACAGATGAAAGCAAGACCCTCCAGAACAAGAAACAAAAAGGGGAGATTAATCACAGAAAAAAGGCAGCAATACAGAGCAAAAAAATAAATCTGTAGCACAAAACTGATTTCTAAGTTATGAAACTAATTTAGGACACTTCTGCTGATGGAACTATTTTCCACTGAAAACCACTGGAAGCTACCAGGTCTACATCCTCAGCTGCGTGGTATGAAAAAATAAATCTAGACACAAGTCCAAAAAACTAAATCACAATCTTCCCATAAACTCTCTGGTTCTATGTGTGGTATCTCTTTATGGCAAAAGCCTACGTTCACACGTACCTAAAGCAAAGAATGTGGTTAACAGCTTAGTCTGGCTCTAGACTCTGAATACATATAGATGAGAAATGAGAGTAGTGTCACTGACCATGTATTATCCAAAAGTACTTTACTCTTACTGTGGAGGTAGCAAACATGTTATTCGTATTAACAGCATCATAAACACAGCTTTCAATTTGGGAACTTGTGGTCTGTGAGAGCAGACACTCCCAGATTTAAATCCCAGACTTCACCAAAAAGAAAAAAAAAAAAATAAATACACCTCTCTCAACCACTTCCTATGTAAACACAACAATAACAAACTCAAAATCTCCCAGTATCTGAACAGAAACAAATGCAAGTTTTCGGTCAGCACCTGCTGCTCCACCAGCCAATCCTCATCTCTCCCAAGGAAAAGCGGGCAGGCCAGATAGATTAATTTTGAGGACCAGATGCAGCCTGTCAGCTATCAAACAAGAACCCTGACTTACAATAATGAGCTGTGTTTCTTTAATCAGCTCCATTAGCATGAGTCAAGTGTTATTCATTTGCAAGTCGGGGTCTCTTCCCAGCTGTATTTACATGGGCACACACTCTTGAGTATTGTTGATTCCACAATTCTGGACCTTCTTAACCAATTTCCAAGTACCAAAACAAGTTTGCCCCAACTCCATGTGAACTTCCTGACAGCTTGTTAGTCAGCTTTACATAACGGCACATAAATAGTAGTAAATAATCATAATGCATTGTACACTTAGCAAGTTATTAATCAGTTATAAAATTTAGCACTACATTCAAATGACTTTGTCACAAACATGCAAGAATCCATTCTGTCTGAAGTGAAAATTGCGTGCTTTGATAAAAGTATGAAAGATAAAATTACTGTAGGAACGGATTACAGTCAAGTAAGCACTACATACAAAGCCTCAAATTATCCTTTTTTGTACATATGTAGGTACATATATTTTTATATAAGATCCTAAATATACTATCTATACTATCACACACAGTTTAACAGGCTTTTTTGTTAACTGAATGTTAATTTTCTACAAAATTTGTGTGGTCACCCTTATCCCTTCAAATTTACAGTTGCAGTACTTAGTCAAATATTCTATAAATATCTAACACTTCCATATGTGGCAAAAATTTGGAAACAGAATACAGTTGCTTTACAAATAATATATATATTTCTTATTAAGGGAATAACTGTTTCAAAACTGATTATAACTTATCTCAAATCTACTTTTTCTCCTGAGGTCAAAAGGAATCTGCAAGGATTCTACAGAACTACTATGCAGTCCACAAATTTTAACATAGTAACTGAAGTCACAATGATAAAAAACCCCAACCAAACAAAACCCCAAACAGCTGATCTGTATGTCATTCTATCTAGATTTTGTAACTGCATCACTTTTCCATGTATTACAGTCAAATATAAGAGGAAAGATACCAAACACTGATTTAATGTTATACTACAAAATACTACACATAACTTTAAATTACCTTTTCCCAGTATATAAGGAATTTTCTTTAGAACTAGGGAACACCATGAATCACATAATTCAATACCCATATATATTTTATCCTTAGCATCTTCATGCATCAGAAGAGCTGACTTGCACTACATATGTAGTATGCTTTTTAAACACGACACTAAGATAGTTATTAACTGCAGAAGTGGTATTTATTTTAATTATAAAAATAAGCTCTAAGTGAAGCTATAAGGTCGAATAGGTGACATTCAAAAAAGTCACTAGTCACAGTTAAACATTTTATTACTGTAACACATCTGACAAGATGACACTTCAATGTTAAGTTAACATGGTCTTCTCCTGCACTATCAAACAAAAATCATGCAGAGAAAATGCTAATTAAGACGTTATAAGCAGTTGATAATCAAAGTAACCTTTCCTTGACCCACATTAGGATAAGAAAACCCAGCAACAGAAGGCACTTAGACAAGAGCCTGACCCATTTTCTCTCTAAAGCTGGAGAAGTAGCTGGAGAAGCTTTGGAATGGAACAGAAAAATTTAATGCTAAAGCAAATTAAGGTTGTAATTTAATTCAGCACCTTTACACTGACAAAAAGAAAATTGCTCTCAATAGGATTCCAAGTGTTGACAGTAATTTAAAAACTGCAAATCTTGTAGTAATTACACCAAAATATGAAGTCAACTGAAGAATTCAGGAGCCAAAGAATCGTTTTCTTAAAAAGTTCATAACCATGCTCATTGTTGTTCTCTGAATTTTCATTTAAGGACAATAGTAGCACAGTAAGATAAACATGTATGGGACACAAATATTTACTGTGGCAGAAACCAGATCTTAACTTGCAGTTATTCACGTTTTATAAATTCCCAGATCAGATTTTCTTACTAATACATATGCATGACCCTTACAGCTGTATTCACAATGACCTGGCTAACAGCATGCAAACTGACAAAGCATATTACAAAAGCAGGACCATAAAGCACAACAACTTATTCTTAGTGCCCTTCCCCCCATCGTGCATTTTACCCTTTGTGCTGTTCTATACTTACCATGCCCTCAAAGCCAACTCTGTAAAGGTTTTTAGCACCATTGTCCCAAAGAACATATGCTGCACTGTGTGGACTCGACGCACTCCAATCTTGGATTTCAGTTACCTATTCGATTTTAAGAACGAGAAAATTGTTTCTAGAACAAAGACTTAGAAGCACAATTTAAACTTAAAACCTTATTAATCTCTTCAAAATAGTTCAGGACGTAGCAGTTTTACTGAATTTGATATACTTTATGCTAAAGCTGTTTTCTGTCTGATACAAGTCTTCTCTACTTGTCTTAGTAAGAGAGCAGTTTGAATATATGCTTTGTAGGCCTATTTTTCATTTGTGTATTTGGTAGGTAATCTAACTACATAAGCAGAGAAAAAAATCTGAATGGTAAAAATTTATTTCATAATGCTGGTATACATTCTTATCAGAAGCAGCAATTAACTAAGAAAAACAGGATGCAAACTATTTTAATTGTTTCAGTTTATCCGGTTTAACCTGGTAGCTGTGCACTATGTTAGGGCACAAAGTTTCATTTCCAGAGCCAATATGTTTAACAACAGTACAAAAGGAGGAGAATGAAAATGTCTTTCCCTAACATTTCTGAAATCATGAGGCCGTGGACCAAGTCCTGAAAAAGCTGCCATTATGAAAAAAATTAAAATACCACTTTCCAGAATTTGCCTTCATTCTTAACTGTACTGATTTAAAAGCTGTTTCTGCTATCTACCACATACTCTTCCTCAATAAAAATATTTATATGCATTTATACAGCTGCAAATAATCCTCTAATACAAGTTTGGTACACAAAGCAAACCATGCAGGATAAGACTCTTATTTTGCAAAGTTTCAGAGATTTCAAAGTATCTCAACACAGGAATGGGTAAGTAATAAAGATGAAAAAAGCTGCATCTAAATATCCCTTACTTTAAGGGATTTAAATTTACTATTTCCTTTCAGTAAAATTCAAAAGGAAATCCCAAAAAGTCCTAAAGCTTCCATAAATGTCCAGGATATAAAATCAGCTAAACAATACAGAATAGGCTAAATATTATATCCAGGAACTTTTCACTCTTTCAAATGCTGCTTAAGCGTATTAAAAATAAATTCAGCAAAAAAAACACCCCCAAACAAACAACCAACCAAACAACAAAAAAAAAAAAAAGGCAAACAAAAAACCCCCACACTAAAAACACAAACCAGTTCACCAAGATGTAAGAGCATTCAAGTATCAAATTTTGTGATTGAAGTCATAGTATATTTTAGACTGCCTGCTGTATGTTCACATGTGTAACAAACCTTGATTAGGTATACAGAAGTTGCAAAAGGAAAATATGCAAAGATTATGATTAGCAACTTATCATTCCATACCATTTTCAAAAAATCCAAGTATTTTTAATATAGAACTGCCTCAAATGCAATCATATATTGCCCTAAGCCAGTAATATAATATCCACATCAAACACTTGCAAAGTTTTTAATTTTAAACTGGAAAAGTCCCTATAATTATTAGATGAAAAACAAAAATCCAGGGTGCCAGCACTGAAAAATCCAGCAAGAGCAAGAGATACACAAATGTGCTGGCCCACAAGCAGTACAGCTACAGAATGCAGTGATGACCAGAAAGGGCTACTCCTGATGGCTCTGTTTTCATACCAGCTCCCTAGTAATGCTGACATATGCTCAAGGTCTTAATGTTGTAACAAGTCAGTCTTAAACAGACACCCATGACAAAAATTTAGTAATTAATAAAATTTTGTGCTGGTATTGTAAAAATGCAAATTTAAATGTAAAAGAACTGGTTATAGTATACATACCCTCCTCTTTCTAAATGCTTAAGCATTACAGGATAAGATAAAAAAATGCCCAGCAAATTAAAATAGTAGCTTCTATGATGATGTTTTTACTTTACAATTACATCAGAGGCCATTACAAGAGCATGCAAAGGTGCATCTTCTTATTCAAACCAGTTTTATTTTTACCTTTCCTCTACGCCCATTGCCACCATCTTGATCTTCCCATTGCCAGTCAACTCCTCGCACCACCCTGGCACCTGCAAAGATTCCTCTTGCTGTAATTTTCTTTGATTTACGTCGAGACTCCAACAATACCCTGAAGTTATTAAAAGAAGAACCCACAAACATCAAGATAAGAAAGAGAGTCCAAAACAAATCTTCGGGGATGGGAAGAAGAGCATCTTGAAACCAAATAATCCCAAAATAAAAAATAACCCCACAACTGCACGTTTCAGTGGATGAATCACATCTATTCGCAATTTCAACAGCAGCACACAAGCTAAAATAAACATGATCTTCCAAAATCTGATTAGTTTTTAATTCTAACAGTAATTTCTCCTCCAAACTTCCTACTACCAGCAATCATCTCATAAACACATATATAGATCAGTACTCTTGTTATTAAAATAATTCAAGAAACATGCAAAGTCACATAAACACACTTCTGCTTCTCTCAGATGCACCTTAGGCCAATGCTTCTGTTCCCCAACTGCCCTGCCGCTTTTACTCAAAATTATGCTATCAAGAACTGTATGTGTTTTCCCTCCTTTTCTCACTTTATTTTCTAGATGCTTTTCATACCACCTCTTGGAAAATTTAAGTCAATATATCAGCATCTATTTTTTCAGTCATATTATGTGATTTTTCTAAAGCAAACCTCTTTTTTCCCGTTTCACCACAACTGAAGTAGGTAAACTCAAACAGAACAGTTCCTGGAGTATTTAACTAGAAATAACAGAAACAAAGAGACAAACATTTTCCTGCCGTGTCTGTCATCTCAAACTCCACCAGTTTTCATGCAACAAAACTTATTGCTTCATGTCAGGAAAATGTTGCCAGACCAAAGTACTTTTCGGTTGTCATTCGGAATGTTTCCTGACCACTTCAGGAAGTCTCCCAGCCTCCTGCTGAACTTTTCACATCCAGCAGATGGCACACAAGGAAAAAGTTAAATTTTTTACAATGAATGCAAAGAGCACATGAAACCATTGGCCATTTTTTTTTTCCTAAGTAAAATAAGATTTACCAAAAACACAGAGAAATCTTGTTTAGAGCAGCTTTTTAGAAAGTTCTAAATACATACAAAACTGAGACAAAACCAGCATACATTATTTTGGTGTGCTAGCCATACGACAACCCAGGCTCAAAAATGAGGTAGGTAGAACTTATGCTTCCCTTCATCCAAATGTTCTTAGAAGCCTCTTGCCATTTTTCCTGTGAGACATCCCTCAAATTCAACAACACTGCCTGTCCCCTTTCTCCTCCCTCAAACAGTTAACTTTCATCGATTTTTCTAAGCTAAACTTGATCCAATAGAAACACCTCCTTGGCAGAAGTTGCCTCCTAGATAAGAGCTGCAAAACAGAGCTAAATGAGAATAAACAAAGAAAGGGAGAAAGTGACAAGATGCAAGAGATTTCTAGTAACACTACACATTGTGTAAAATTTATCTCCAAAACTAAAACTTGTACTTTATACACCATAAAAAACCTTTTAAAACTACAAAGGAAACATCACCTTAAGAAAATAAATAGTCTGGCAAGTATTCTCAAAAGCAAAGAGACTTTTAAAAAAGAAATAAACAGAAAAGCAGATTTCTATTTTGTTATCTATTCTCCATTAATCACACTGAAGCCAACACTTTCAACTCTTGGATCCAAGTTCTAAGCCTTGTTCTGCATTCAATATTACAATAGAGACACTAAGCTTATGATACCTTATTTGGTACCTAAATCCACTAGTAGGAACCTTTTGATTAAGCCACTGACCTGGGCATCTCAGCCACGACTAAACTTTCAGGCAAACATTTAAGAATATAAACACAGACCCCACAAAAAAGACAATGTGAGAACTCAGATTGTGTGCTTCAACCAATTCTCTTAACTGTAAAAGCACATCCCTAAATTACAGCATACTTGTAAATTACAGTATACTTGTAAACCTAACTTCTCCAAGAAGAAATAAATGTTGTCTTACACACGTCCCATTTAAATGAGTATCAAATCTAGCAAAAAAGATTCCCATGATTTAATGAAAAGAACATTCATGAAACGGATCACAGAGGTGACACCACACCATGCAGCCTTTACATAATGTTTTTCCATAGCTCCCCAAGTATTTAGTAACAGGCAAATATCGCTGTTCTCACTTAACGGATAGATAAATCATGACAGGGGGGCTTTGGATCAAGACAAGTTATTTCAAGTCAACAGCTGTGCAAGAACATGCTAAAGGCAATTTTGTTCAAAGTTTCCACTGGGAGACAATAGATGTTAAAGGACATTAAAACAAAGACAAAGGTAGAACAACCTTTCACAGCATCCTTTCTCTCCTCTCTGTAGTGAGCAATTTAAGCAGTTCAAGTTTTTGTTTCCAAATCATTCTGTTTCCCATAATCTACAAGGAGAGTATTTCCCCTCAATCCGTCTGCGCCATTTCTGAACCTAATAAAACTTTTGAACTAATTAAACTCTCACATTCGGGAATTTATTGATTTATTTTTGCTTTAAAGCTGCTATATGACAACACAAGTACTAGGAAGACTGCAACGAGATTCAGCGAAACTGAATAATCATATCCTAAAATTTTTCTGTACTCCTTTCTTTCTAAAATTTCCATGTTTTTCAAGCTCCCAAGATCTGTCCTAGCTACCCTCCCTCACAAAGGGGGACAACCAGTAACAGAATCTAACCTCAAACTGCTGCATTATCTAATCAAAGTGCAACCAAGTCTGCAGTTTAAAAGTTAATTAAGTGTTCCTGCTTAATTTTATGGAGAAAAAGCTACATTTTACCTTTCACTTCCTGGTGTGGTAATTCTGTAAAAACGATGCCTCAAGTGATGCTTGTCCCCGTGATAGCAAACTGTGCACAAGTCATAATTTGTGCATTCAGCACATTTCCATCGGATGCCAATGATAGGTTGCTGCCGACAAGTATCACACATAGTCCCATCGTGCTTGATACCTGAGGGAGAAAAAGGAAAAAAACCAAAAACTAACAATCTTGCTCCACCACAACACAGATTTACGTTGCACACCATTAAAAGTTGAAACGACATACTAAAAAAGTTAACAACAGAGAAATGCTGATAGTGATACCCTATCAGCCTATATGACTGAGGGGAAAAGATAGTGGACTTTGTTTCCTATCTCCAGTTGTCAGTCTGTTACTGAAACGTTCTATCTTTTCTCAGCTTAAAAAGCTGAGAAAGTTATGTTTGTTTCCTTCCATCTATACAAAGGACAGAAATAAAATGAGAAATTTTTAGCTACAACTTAAAGGGTCAGAAATACATTTATCAAAATACATAGGCAATCTGGAACTTTATTTCTGGATTAAGGCTATCAACACACCTATCACAAAAGCTACTATGTTCAACTGTGTGTGACAGTTTAACTTACACATTTTGCACAGTGGAAAAGGTAAGTGCTTATCTCCATTCTTTTTTATGCAGGAAAAAAATGAAGTGCTCTTGGACAGATGCCATTATCTTCAGGAAAATCTGTTACCATTTTTGAAGCGGTTTACTGCTATGCTGGTTTTTTTAAAAGCATGTGACAAAGACAGATCAAATGTAACCCACCAGTTATGTGCTCTGCCCAGCCTTCCACAAAAACTGAGTTCTCAAGACTACTTACTCTTACAGCTTTGCCAAGCTACAGCTTAGTGAAAGTCAACAGTCAGAGTTTCTGCCCATGCATTCACTGAACACAGTGAACAGCCATGAGTTCATTAAAAAAAAAAAAAAGTAATTCTGCTGCTGTTTGGGAAAAATTAAGCAACAGAAGAGAGAAGCGTTGGCATTCAGTTAGTCTAGTAGCACTAGACAGAAACGAGCATTAAAAAGTTGGACTAACACAGAATTTTCCCATTTACTCCCCTTTAAAAAAACCCAGATCAAACTCAAGTCAGCAAGGAAAAAGAATCGGTTTTGTCCCCTCCAGAAGACATGTTTTCAGAAACGACTGCCATATTCACTATAAATCTGTTAGTCACTTATCTGCAGCAAAGAAAAATTAACAGTTGGAAAGGCAAAACTGAAGGAAATGCCTTCCTGTTTGATCATTTCACAGAATCACATAATAGCTGAGATCAGAACTAAGCACCAGGGATTGTCTCCTCCAGCCACTGCTGCTCAAAACAGGGTAAACTAGAGCTGACTACCCAGGACCATATCCAGTTAGGTTTTTGAGCACCACCAAGAACAGACTCCACAACGCAGCATATTCCAGCATTCAACCATCACTACAGCAAAAATATTTCTTCTTATGTTTCAGTGGAAATTCCTATATTCCACTTTGTGCCCACTGCCCTGTCACTTGACACCACTGAACAGAGCCTGGTTCTATCCTCTTCACAGTCTCCACCAGGTATTTATATACACTCTTAAGATCTCCCTGAGCCTTCTCTTCTCCAGGCTAAACACCACCAGATTCCTCAGTCTCCCCTTGTACCAGATGCCTTAAGATCCCTTTGCTGCAAACACATTTGACTCTCACTTGACTCTCAGTATGTCCCTGTCTGCCTCCCACTGGGGATTGTATTGAAGCATTTTACTAATTTTTTTGTGCTCTTCAAGAGCAGTTAAAAGGACTGAGATATCCTGATAGTGTTTTCGTCACCTTGTTTAAAAAGTCTAACTAGTTATGGTGCTTGGGGGCGAGGGGTGGTATTTATTTCGGTTTTAAGTGCTTCCTAAATTGGTATATCACATAGAAATCTTCAGATTTTTTTTTTACACATCTTTGGATTTTAAAGTCTGCTAAACTTCAGAGAAGACAGCCAAGGAATACATTTATTCTGGATCTGAAAGGACCAAAGAACTGGGTGCTGTAGGATTCTTCTATTTGTCCAAGCAGCAGGAAAGAAGGCAAAAGACAGACATAACCAGGAGTCAGATAACGCAGAATAGGTAAACTTACATGAAAATGAAGCATTTCTAGCCAGTGAAGCAAAAGTTCCTATGGAAAGGCCAAGGAAAAAAACAAAGATATTTGACTCAAGTCATTTTACTGGCCACAGTTCTGGGACTTAAAAGAGAACAATGCATGTCTGTATTTGGAGTCTCTGATCTAGAGTGCTATCTGTATCTCACAGATCCCTAAACACCACCCTGACAGATAGGGCCTTTCTTCATCTATTCCCTGACACATGATTCCAGCAGCAACACCCACTTCAGTGCATGCCTCACCTGACCATCCTGCTCCATTCTTTCCATTATGCCAGCAAAAGGTTTTTGCAGAGCTGAGATGTGCATCAAGAAACATACCAGGCTGGAAAACAGTCAGGAGGAAAAATATTCAGCCTAACTGGTTTCCCAATCCCATTCTTTGTGGTGCTGCACAACACTGCAAGCATGACAAAGAATTGCAGGGCAGGAGCAGGCAAGTAATCCTGTTACAGAATATCTAACCACTGCACTACAGATCTGGAGGAAGATTTGTATGCCTCTGGTGACAGTGGACTGAGACTTTTAACTTCATCTGTTAAAAAACGAGGGTAAAACAAGATGCTACTACTGGATCACAAAATGTGATAGGCGAGCTCTTATTCACGGTCATAATACAAAATTATTTACATCAATAATATGTGTTAAAGAAAGTTGAAAGAATGTATTTATTTTTAAGTTCAACTAGGTATTATAGGTACACAAGTTTGGTTGATGTTGGCTAGCTGTCAGATGTCCACCCAACCACTCTCTTACTCTCCCTATTCAACAGGACAGGGAATGAAAATAAAATGAAAAACCTTAGGTCAAGCTAAAAGTGAGATCATTTACCAATTACCATCACAGGCAAAACAGACTTGACTTGGGGAAAATTAAACTTATAATTAAAAAAAAGAGCATGGTGAGGAAGACAAAAACTAAAACATCTCCCTACACTCCTACCTTCTTCACAGAGACAACTGCACTCATTCATTACAAGCTCCTCTGTCTCCCTGCTTCTCCCCATGGTAGACAAAATCATGGAATCATTTTGGTTGGAAGACCCTTAATACCACTGAGTCCACCATTAACTTAACACCACCAAGTCCACCACTAACCCATGTCCCTCAGCACCACACCTGCATGTCTTTTGAATACCTGCAGGGATGGTTACTCTACCACTTTCCTTGGCAGCCTGTTCCAGTGCCTGACAATGCTTTCGCTGAAGACAGGGAATGAAGGGTTATGGTCAGCCCACAGCTTCTCACATTTTCCCTCCGCCCCAGCATGGGTCCTTTTCACAGGCTTCAGTCCTTCATGAAAACACTGCTGGAGCATGGGCTCTCCATAGGCTGCAGCTTCCTCCAGGGCAGAACCACCTGATTCAGCACAGGGTCCCCCCCACAGGCTGCAGTGAGGACCCCTGCTCCACTGTCACCTTCCATGGGCTGCAAGGGGACAAGCTGCATCACTGTGGTCTCCATCTACACACCAAAACTCAATACTGAGGACCTCATGGCATCAGTACACACATTTGGAGGGAGGGAAGGAGACACTGCTCCTAGTATTTCAGACTAGCTCAGCTCTACTCGAGGTCAGCATTGAGATCATATATTTCAATGTACTTTCACCAAAAACCAGAGCAGTTTATGTGCTCCAAAACCATCCCATGATGTAAATCGAAGCACAATATACAAGAACAACTAGGAGACTGGATGAAGTGTAGGCTCAGGAGGAAGGCTCAGTGTAGGCTTAGGAAAGAATGCCTTCATTAAACTACTGTAATAAATTAAAGTGCCATAAAGACTTCAGAATTCAAACAGCAGCCCTGCAGCTGACCAGCTGTGCACCAAAAGAGCACTTTAGCTCTCTAAACTGAGTTAATGAAAACACCAAAACTCTAAATATTCTCCAAAATTTCCTAGAAGTAGGCTATTTCAAAATGAAACAGGTTTTGTATCATCTGCACTAAAAAAACCAAAAGAAACGAGGTAATGAGAAGTGTATTTTCACCATGCCTAATTACTTTTAAATAGCTGCCATTTTCCAATATCCCTCCAACCTCAGTATACCATAAAACCCACTATACCTGATCTCTGTTTGTCATTAATGGTTTTTACTATTTGAATTCCATATTAGTTTTCTACTTTTATGTCCCTGCCACGGTTATCTTCACTTTTGTCATCTATTCCCAAATCCTCCCTGGATTACCTAGCCCACCATTCCTCTGTCACCACTCATTTATGCACCAATTTGACAGCCTTGTCCTACGCTTACAAATGGGAATGAAAATACAAGCAATGTTGCTCAAATTGCTACTTGAATTTGTTACAAATTGCTCTTTTGTACCAAACATAATTAGGTGGCAATATACAGCCGTCCAATAAAAGGACATTTTAACAGTAAGATGTACAAAGGGTATCCACACCGCTCACTGTTAAGCACAGAAGATGCCAATAATGATTTCAATTACTTCTCAGAACCAACAGAATCTGGTTTCCAATGGACTCATTACTCTTTGCAGAACTATAATAAGTCAAAATTCCTTTGTACCATAATGACAACGCAAGGGATAGCATAAACCACTTAAAAATTGATTTGTTTACACCTCGATTCAAAAAGCAATAGCAATGTTTTGCTCTTCCCATTCTTCCACTCAAGACAACTTTTACACTACAGCCAGACTCCAGGCAAATTGAAAATGAAGAATTCTTAAAGATTAACCAGTTAGATTTTGACAAACTGCATGCAAACTCAAATCAAGTGTTCCCACAAACATAACTAATCTATTAAATACACTGTTTGGAAACAGCTAGCTGACTAGTTATTACCATAAACACAAAATGCCAGATTTGCTAAAGCGTGTGTCCTATCTGGTAAGGGTATCACCACATACACAGGGAGGGAGAGGATTATTGTGTAGGAGACATGGAAGACAGGGAGGAAGAACAAAGAATATATTTATTTTAAAAAAAAACAGACCTTCCAAGTACCACTATTCAGGAAGCTATTAGATTTTTTAAATTTGTGAGAGCTCCTGTAAGGATTTACACATAGCCACTAAAGAAAATCTTGACTACGATAAATTGCTTTAAATTACACTTGATGGGCTAAAAGCAAGAACAAATAAACATGTAGGATAAGTCATCTGCAACAGCCTGCCTTTTAGAATATTCTGACAGGTATGACTTCATGATGAATTATGCAGCTTTTCAGGTTACAGAAACTACTAATGCAAGTACCGAAAGCCACTCAGCTCTTCAACAGATAACACCTAAATCTTCAATATTAGCAGAATACAGCATGCAATGCTTTCCACCTTGCACTGATGTATACACTCTAGCTTAGGGATAATTCCACATCAAGATTCCATTTTCTGACCTCAGCTGCTCCACCATCTTCTCTTGTTCAAAAACAATTGGCTAAATACTTTTCATCAGGAAAATAACATTTTTACTTTGAACCAACCATCTAAAAGAGGAAACAAATGACAAATTAATTCTAGTCTAAGCTCTGTAGAATGCAAAGCTTCAGAAAGAGAATAAACAAAAAGTTTCTGTCATGCTCATGAGTGTTATGCGAACGTAGCCAGGTGTGCTCCCTAGAAATATGCTACTTGTCTGGGCTTTACCTCTGGCAAAAGGCTGCTTTCCCTTCTAAATATAAAGCTTGGGTTTATATTCTTCTAGCTTCTGTTCAGCAGCTCCAAAAACTACTCCTTTCTCTTTGTTTTTCACAACACTACCAGAAAAAGGCAACATTCAAAACTCCTAGACCTTGGCAAAAGGCTACTTCACAGAAATAACAGGATTTATTTGCAAGTAATCAAGCAACCACATTGTACTGCACTGCTGATGTATCACATCCCAACACTTTGTCCACTGAAGCACCCACTACACAGGACCTACTTGAAGTTCTCTTTCTTCTAACTGAAATCTCATTTCTTTTCAGATTATTAGTTTACCAATCCCAATGTAAATATAGCCACACTAAGAGGCAGCTAATACAGCTACCTTGGTATTCATGGCCAGAACAACATGAAACCTCATACCACAAATTACTCATTACCCAGATGACTACATCTTGAGCAAAGAGCTTACAAGAGATTCTTCATGTAAATCACAAATGAGTTTTCAGTTTTAAGAAGACTGTCCTAATATCTTAGTACGAAGGCTATTTATAAGAAGTTCACAGTCTCACAATGCTGGTAATAGCCTACAACCATTAAAAGACAAGAACAGTACATTTTTTAAGTCTACGAAGCAATGTTCTGGCACATACATATATGTGCACACAGATATCAAACTCAAGTTTCTTCTTTTTTTTTTTTTTAATAGAATAAGCTTCAAACATGACTTTTATAATACAGTAAGTTCCTGATGCATCACTACTGTTTCTGGCTGCACAGGCCTCAAACTCATCAAAGAGGCAACTCTGGAAGCGAGCACCACTTTTAAGAAGGTATAATCATGACTGGTTTGGAATGCCTCAGAGAAAGAAGTCCCAGCAACAGGTAATTTAATTTTGTGTTTTACTACTGTATTTTTTTTTGCTTAATTTCTCTATAAACTTACAATCATGTTGTGACTGTGCATTTATGAACCAGAGAACTTTTTTCCATTTTAAACTAAAAGAGCCATGATTTCATACCCTGCTAAGTATCATCAAACAAAAAGCCACCCCATACTCTATACTTCCTTGCTCAACAGCATCATTATTAATACTACCACTAGAAATTCCTGTCAAATAATCCCACTTACATAAATGCCCCTAGAGATAGTATCAAACTATCATCCAAATCCAGAGTCCTTTAGTCTAAACAATGGATAGTCACTAACATGGAGAAAAAAATAAGTCATTACAAAAAGGTGAAAAAGGGAAGTGATTTGTACAAGACTGCAAGTGAATCCATAGTAAAAGCAGGATTTCAGTCCAAATTGACAGCATCCTAATTTTATTAACTTTGCTTTTTTGCTGCCACTGCTTTACACATTTTTACTCTTCCTATCTCCAGGGAATCATGACCTCAAAAGTAACTCCCTCTAGCAAAAAAAAGCAGCCCTGGGTAGTTGCACGCATCAGTTCCATGAGGGTGATGCATGTGTTGGCCAGAAGCCTCAGAAATACCATTCTGCTAAGCCCGACAACAGCAATGTTTATGAGTTTTCCACACAGCAATATACACAGTCCTACCTGAAGCAGAAGTGCAAATTCGAATACAAAAGTATAAACAGAATTGAAAATTAGAAGGAATAAATAAAAAAATAAAATAATAAAAAAATCAAACAAACCACAAAAAAACCCACCAAAAACCCACCAAAGTGAAAGCAGGGTTGGAACACTTAAAACTGAGCATTAAGTCTAGGCTTCCAGATGCAGTTAACCGGATACCGTCTGTTTGTGAATACGTCAAGCTGAGATAGAACAATGAGCATTCGAGGCTCATATTCAACATTTATGCATACACTTCAGTTTTTAAGCAGAAGCAGTCCCACTGGTTTCTACAGGATATCAAATCCTGGTAAAGTTTTAAAGCATAAATGTCTGCAAGACAAGGACTGAGGACTTGAAAGACTACTCCTAACTTCTTGTTTTAAAGTCCATTTCAAAAGTATTTTCAGCTCATTACCCTCTAAAACAAAAAACCAACCATGAAGTCAGGAGAGAGGAAGGTACCCAGTCACAGAAAAGCGAAAACCATCTCAAAGGCTCACCATGCAATAAGTGAGGTTTTTTTTCTTAGCAACGTGTTTTGTAATTAATTAGAATGAATTCCATTATTCCATCTCCTCAAAAGTCTTTGAGCTTCAACCCACTGCTGTAATTTTCCTTTCTGTAACACTACACATGGCTGGCACAAAAAGATGGTCTCCCTATGATGTTCTAATGAAAGACACATTAAAAAAGCAGTATAACCAAGCACCTCAACAAATCAGCCCCATCACCTCAGGCAATCCTACTCGGTCCACAAATCACCTCGCTATATTTCTGATGAAACTTAACAATATAGACATTTTTCTTTGTGATTTTTCACTGCAAAAACAGGTGATAAAATGAACATTTGCCTGCAGTCTTTGCAACACTAACACTGCCGCATAATGTCAGTGCAGCTCTAAATCCATTGTCCAAAATGACTGGATTTGAAGCATAAACATCAAGCAGCCAAGTAGTTAAAAGAATGAACGAATGTTCTTTTTTTTCCCCTCAGTGCCTTCATTATTTTACAGCAGGTCTGGCAATACAGATAAAAGGCAACGTGCAGACTACAAGACAAAACAGCATTTCAACTACTCAGTGTAATCTTTAGAAGAAAAAACACTTCTCTTCTGCAATCCTCCCTATACCGGACTCAAGAATGACTGTCACCATTTCACAAATAGTGCTCCAAAATACAAATTCGAGCACGAGGTGGGGGGGTGAGGCTGTGAAAACCAACCCAGACCTTGATGTATCCATCACCCCCTCGGTTCCCTTTCCCCACCGACCCCCCCAAAGAACCTGCTGCCCGTGGCAGGCCACTCTTTGTCCACCCCAATTCGGCAGTCCCGGGGCAACTTCTCCTCTGCCCCACGGCCCCAACGCTACACATCGGTCCCAAGCTGGCGTGCACACACACACGGACACACACAGGCACAGACAGACGGGCCCCAGGCGCGGGGAGGGGAGGCGGGTGCCCGGCAGGGACGGGGCCCGGGGGTCCCTGGGGCTCACCGGTGGGCGCGCTGTCGAGGATGCGCAGGTCGTAGGCCCCGGAGCAGCGGTAATTCGCGGCCGTGCCGTTGTCCCACACCACGACCACCTCCTCGGGGCTCTCGAAGCTGCGCACGGTGCCCACATGGCCCTCGCCGCCATCCTGCTTCCCCCACTTCCAGTCCGGGCCCCGCACCACCCGGGCCCCGACTCCCTCCACCATCACCCGGTTGTTCCGCGAGCTGCTCATCCCGCCGCCGGCGGCGCCGCGGGCCGGGCGGAGGGGGCGCGCAGCCCGCAGCCGGCGGAGGGGCACCCCGATGGGGGCGGCTGCCGCCGGCTCTTCTCCCCGCTCGCTCGCTCGCTCCCTTCCCTGCCTGCCGCCTCGCTACGCGCCCATGCCCGGGCTCCGCCGGCGGCGCCCCGCGCCCGCCACTACATCCGGGCCCTGCGCCCGGCCCGGCCCCAGCTCCGGCTCCGGCTCCGCCGACACCAACACCGACACTGCCGCGCCCGCCCCCGCCCCCGCCCTGCGCATGCGCCGCCGCCCCGGCGGCCACGGCGCTGCAGCGCCCCCTGCCGAGCCGCGCCGGGCACTGCCCCGCTGAGCCCTGCCCCTGCCCTCCCTGCCCTCCCCGTGCCCGCGGGAAGGGCATCGAGCAGAGGAGGGAGCAGGGGGGTGTTCAGCCCTGCCGGCGGGGCTGCCTCGGGCTCCTCCCGGTCGCCAGCCTGGCGATCCCTGCCGGAGCCGTGCAGTCCTGCCCGGGGCTGCCCAGGTGCTGGTGGGGATGGTGGTGGTGCTGGTGCTGGTGCTGGTGCTGGAGATGGTGGGGATGGTGGCGGTGGTGGGGATGGTGGTGATGGGGATGGTGGTGGTGGCGGCAGCAGCAGGAGCGGCTCCCAGGGCTGGGTTTCCCAGACAGCCCTGTTCCTTCTCCATCTGCAAGTTGCTCCTATCGCCTCTCCTTCAGTGGCAGAGGGATTATCAGATAAATCGTATCAATGAAGAGATGCACGGGCTAGCTTAGGCAAATGGATAGACCTCTGAACAACCTGGTCTGCTGGAAGGTGTCCCTGCCCATGGCAGGCTTTAAACCAAAAGAGGGCAGGTTTAGGTTAAATATGAGGAAGAAATTCCTAACTGTGAGGGTGGTGAGGCACTGGAACAGGTTGCCCAGAGAGGCTGTGGGTGCCCTATCCCTGGGAGTGTCCAAGGCCAGGCTGGATGCAGATCTGAGCAGCCTGGTCTAGGGAAAGGTGCCCCTGCCCATGGCAGGGCAGGTTAGAATGAGATGATCTTTAAAGCATCTTCCAACACAAACCATTCTATGATTCTGAGAGTCTATGTTTCTAAATCTCTGTAGAGTTTTCCTCATTTTTGAGTTACTTCTGTGTGCTGAAATCCCATTTTCTTTTCCAGCTGTGGACATGAATCCTGCATGCTAGAGAGGTGAGTCTGGTGGGGCTGTAATTCTGTAGCTCAGGAGCAGTTTTAGCTGGCATTCAGGTGCCCAAGTCAGCCAAAGGGGGGAATTGCTACCTCCACCCGCCCTTTCCACCTCGGGGCACCCTTTGCACAGAGGATGTACCTGCTCTAACATCAAGCACATACCTGCAATGCAATTCTTTATCAACTACTCTCTTCATTAGCACTCTCATGACACTCAAGAATGTACTTTATCCACATATCCTTCTCTTTTATAGAATCTGACTCTTCATTTTTAAAAGGGTTCTCCAATTGTTTTTGTCTCTCTCTAATCATGTTCTGTGCTGCCTCTTTAAAAGCATCCACCTTAAAGGACAGACAAGGATGAACCAGACAAAAGAAAACCATTTCTTAGTCAACAGGGATGTGGCTGATAAAACCCAGCCCAGCGATCCTTGTGTCCTGGGTATTTTTACTGTTTCTGTGCTTTCTTCCATCTTCATGGTTATTAATATGGATAGAAGAGTCTATGAGGTCATTTCCTGAACTTCTTTTGTGTAGCTTTTTAGCATATGTATAGCAGAGAGGAAGAATATGAACATGTAACCACCAGACTACCACAACATTCCTCACAAAACTCATTCCTTCCTAACCCATGCTAAGGCTAAAGAATGTTGCCTTAAACAGGAAATCATATTCTGACAATGGGCAATCCCAAGCAGTGTCCAATTACTGCTTCTGCAGTGAAAACCTCAGAACTCTAACAGATACCAGCCTAGAAGAGCATGCAATCACCAGGCAGTGTGGGTTTTTTAGCAGATGTTTCTCCTCATACTAAAGGTACCCACAGCTTGTGCTAGCTTATTACATTGGTGCATTTCCCAGAAATTCTGGAGAGTTCTTAGTTTATCAAAGGATCTATCTAGGTTCTGAAGGGCATAATTTTCCCATCTGCCTCATTCTAATTTTTTGTGCTTTGATTCATGCCTACCTAAGGATAACCCAGAGCATGTTTTTCTATTACTCTTTGATACAGTTGGATAAAAAAATGTATGCCAGAAAAACCCATCAAAGTCTGAGATCAGAAGAGTTCATCCCTTACATTTATTTTTCCAAGAAGGATATCTCCTAAATTACAGACCTTAAGAGAGTCTGCTGCTGCTGCAGTTCAGCAGCAATGCATGTGGGTAGATATTACCCTGAAGCTTCTTCTCTCCTGAGAATCCTTCTACAGACAACTCATGCTCTATCACAATAACCCGTGTCTCTTCTACTTGCCTGCTTTTTCTATCAAATGATTTACTTGCAAAAACAGACTCTCTAAAGATGCCTGGCTTATTTCAGAGGTGTCTTAGATAAACACTAATGTAGGCAATAACTGGAACCCAGAATCTATTGGATGCTCCCCTAATAGCTAACAGGAAATTCTCTGTAGTGAAAAATACAGTGCCATTTTATTTGTGTGGTAGAGAATAAAGACTGGATAGACTGATCTGATATATTCACTTGCCAATGACTATATGACTGATTTCTGCACTCTAATCTCCTGTCATTTCTACTCCTATACAGCAAACAAGACGTGCCCCATTCACCACAGTGCTGTAAGTCCTGTCCTTCAGCCAGTTCTTTGCCCAGCACATAGTGAAACTGCTCATCCTGCAGTTGGACAACTTGTCCAGAAGGATGCTGTGAGAGACAATATCAAAAGCCTTACTAAAATCCAGAAACACTGTATCTACCACCTTCCCTTCATCCACTAGACCTTAACACAAAAGGATAAATAGGGTTTTCCCTTGTGAACCCATGTGCTCATGCTCCATGTAATTTAATCCATCGGTCCTCAGATTGTGGGGGAAAATGCCATCCAAAACCTCCCTACTAGAGTTAGCAGATGGGTTTTTTCTTTGCTTTTTGCATCTACAGTCTAGAAATCATACTCACTCATAACCCCCTCAAACCTGGCACCAGCAGAGTAATAGACTCTGTGGTTTTCCCCCACCATTCCTGTTACGGGAGGAGGCCACCAGGGCAGACTGGCAGAGCAGTCATGCCTTAAGCTGCTAAAGCAGAAGCCATCAAAGGCTGCCAAAGGCCTTATTTACCTGAACAGTGCTGCTGCAATGAACACTGCTGCCTGCCCTGTGAGGCAGTGCTTGCTTGGAACACCTCAGGTAGTTGGGACATAGCAGTTGAATCACAGGCTGGAGGAAGGGAATCCACAGTGCTTTAGGCATACTCACCTGCAATTGCAAAGGCTCGCTCGTATGATGCATTCAGTGCAGGAATCTGGATGCACAAAATGAACTACTGAACCAGTGCCCTTCTGGCTACCCAAAATTACGTATATTGCTGAGTCACACCATCCTCTAGCTGGTTATTATGGTCTTCCTCACCACTTCCTCCCATATTAGAGCAATACAGCAAGAGGCCAAGAGAGAAAGCCTTTGGTTTATGCAGAATTCAGTGCTGTGCATTTCTTAATGATATACCTGCAAATTCCCTGGTTTTTTGGAAAGCATAATGACTTTTTGTAAGAGCATCTGCTACCCTCCTAGAGGGTAGGGCAACCCTCAAGACAACCCTGATAGAGTTGGAGACACATCCAGCCTATACTCCTGTCCATCTCAGCCCTTTCAGAAAGCTGCTTGCCTAAACTCGGCCGGGTGCCTTTCTGTTCCATAAAATGTCACGCTCCAGCAGGAAATCTAATATATGTATTTGCATGCTTTGAAGAGACACTTTGATAGAAGTTTTTCTGGACTGTCTTGTTTGATTAAAGCTGAACTTGCAGTGTAGGATCTAGAACATACACTGCAGAATGGGGAATGTGCCTATTGGAGAAGAGAATTCTATCTGAAAGGCCTGGCCTTACATGTTCCAGAAGACAAAAAATCTCAACTTCTCGGAAAGATAATTTTAACTTGTGGAGTTTTGAGGTTTTGTTTACCATCTTGAGCAAATCCTGAATTCTTAGAATTTGTCATATGAAGGATATACATAAATAGCTTCCTATGAGTTGAGAAAGAACATCTAGTTTACACATAATGAGAAGAAAATACAAAGAACTTATTAATTTATTCTGCTCTGAGGCCAAAAATTCTGCCTCCTCAGTTCAGGACTGAACAAGGAAGTGTTTTTAGTCCTCCTCTTGAAAAATGAAGGCATTCTAGATTTTAATTTTATGGTTTTCCCCAAAGGGGACTTTATAATGCAGCTTTTTCCTGTGGACAAAAGTATCAAGACAAGAAATTAGGAAAAAGTAAGCAACTGCCTTGCTTTTATTGAAATAAGCCTACTCTTCTGGGTGGAACTAACTCAGCTACTGAGGAAGAAAGATGAAAATACTGCCAAATGAGATGAAAAATACTGTTTTACTGAGGAAAAAAATGCCACAATTTTTTTTTTTTTTCAATGAAAAGTATGTAACCCTTCTCCGTAGCAACTTCTGGTCTGATGAACTTGTCACATCTTTTAAAATGAAAATGTACACAAGGCATATTTTCTGGAACCTGAAGTACCAGTTAGGAACTTTAGGGCATATCCTGTTTATCCGTAGTTTAATGGCAAAACCAACCCTAATGCCTCAGCCTCTGCTGCCATCGCGTGGCCATGAACCATATCTCACTAATGCTCAAATTCACCATCCTCTTATTGCATTGTTTCCTCAGCTTTACTTACCAGATTCATTACCCATAACACAATAACATTTTCTTCCTCAGTTTTCAGAAATGTAACGAATAATTGGCATTGATTTTTTTTCCTACTTTCTGCAGGTTGAAATATTTTTAATGCCAGATAGTGAGCAAGTTGGCATGCAACATAGCCAATTGCTTTGGTGTGTTCGGTTTTCACTATGCTACTGGCATCCTCTGTGAAACTGTTAATTAGAACACATGTGTTAACCCACCATGTCCATACTGCTGTTTCTTTCTCTAAGGAGTTCTATCTGCTATTTCTCTTCTAGGAAGGAAAAACAGCTGAGCAGAGAACAGATTATATACATCACTTTGTTTTCTTGCTGTAAAACAAAACTAATCCCATGGATATGTGCTAAAAAAAAAAAAGGAATTTTTTTCTGCATCTGGCTAAAAACTCTCACATGTTGAAAAAAGTGTTTTAGGACAAAGAAGATTACTTTTCTGTAACAAGAGCACCCTGGAATCTTCCTCCTTGGTTAAGGCTTTAAGTTTTACTATGCTGAACTATTTTGAGCGGAGAGAAAACAACATACCTGTGAGGTTAAGCTTAGTTTTAAGTATTCAAAGAAAAATAAAGTAAATAACAATTCTGTAGCAATCTAGGGCATACACACTACAATACCATGTACTCATCTTTGCACATCTATACAAATTTTCCTACCTCAGCATACCTCAGAAGATTAAAAAATACATACTTATACTGATATTTTCAAAGGCTTAGCCACATGTTGGTGTTTTATTCATAGATGATTTTTAAATTAGTTGATGCATTGGAAGGAGGGATTAATTTCTTCCTGATATTAAATTTCCTGATTGCAAAGATTGTAAAGAAAGTACTTACTTGAAATTCTCAGATGTAATCAGAACCAGCTAGGTCATATTTTTAGACTGATAGGAAAATAAACTGCCTCCCTGACTCATCAAGATATTTTAAGAATGTTCCTAATTTATGTGCATGATAATTTTTGTTGCAATCAACGGGGCTAATTGTGTGCTTACAGTCAAGTACACGTCTGTCTTGTATTACAAAGGCACTCAATATGTACTAAATAATGCCTGAAAGAAGACTTAAGCACCAAATAATATCTATGTTCAATTTTAACAACCTGACAAAAGAGTAACAAACAACAAGTAACTGAGGTAGAATCTAAACATTCTATGTTTTGTCATAAGAAAATAGTCCCAGTCACAACATTATGGAATCCTAAATTCTAAGAGGTAAGATTTCCAGTACACTCTCACAGAATTGTGGAAATCTGTGTTTATTAAAAACATATATAGAAATTTTAAAAAAAATAAAAAAATCTGTTGCTGAACAAGGCCAAATGCTTTGCATAAAGCAAACATTTTTAAATACATTTCATTTAAATTTGTTCCTAATGCTTATAAATAATTTTCACCTGTAACACACAAAAGAAAATGTAAGAAATTGTCTAAAGGAAAAAAATTACTTGGACATATTTCTGACTCTGCCGAATTCAGCTGGAGCCACACCGTTGATGTAGGCAGAACAAGAGTTAATCAAATATATGTGAAAGTGATTTGGTTGGGGGGGTTGACATTATAAAGCATTCTAAAATGCTTTGGGTTTGGGTTTGAAATATAAGATGAAAATTTTTATCTTCTTTGAAGTGATTATGAAGAAATGAAAATAGGTAAATAAAATTGAGAAAGTTTTTCTTTAAGCTACAATAAATATTCCTTGGAGACATGAGGAAATTTAACCTAGATTCAACATCCAGCTCTACTGTACTCCTACAAAAGTTCTCTAAGCCTTGTAGCAGCTTCTGTTAACATTTTTAATTAAAAAAAAATTGATAAGAGAAATACTCTCAATATATTTGCTCGCTTTCAAATTATTTTATACCGTACTGTCTCATATTCTCAGTTTTCAGCATGGCCTGGATCTTTGATTTCTGAACAAAACAATCAATTCTAAATTAATTCACATTTCTGAGAATTACACTCAGCTATATATAAAATAATTTTAACCTTCCTTTTAACTCTTCTGTGAACATTTTAGATTACACAAAACAAAGTTTAATCACTATTATTTATCATATTTAATATTAAATAAATATTTTGGTATATCTTATGATGATGAATCAAATTGGGCTGATGCTCTACTAACCACAATTTTGTATTTAGCAGTTTGCCAGCTATATTCAAAGGCAGGGAACTGGCTTCATATAGATTAGATCCTGCAAGAGCCATCCCAAGGGAGATAAATATTGAGAAGTTTTCCTGTTGCAGCAGCTGTTGAAGATATCTTCAACCACCTAAACAGAGAGAGAAACAATACCTGCTACACCTGCTGAACTGAAATACTCACTTTTTAATTGAAGGAAACATAGTTAAGGGAAGAAGTTGCATCAAATTATCATAGAATCATAGAATGGGTTGGAAGGGACCTTGAAGATCATTCAGTTTCAACCCTCCTGCCATGGGCAGGGACACTTCCCACTAGCTGAGATTGCCCAAAGCCCCATCCAACCTGGTTTTGAACACTTTCAGGGATGGGACATCCACAACTTTTCTGAAATCTGTGAATCGACCCTCTTTCATCTTAAAGCCAATTCCCCCTTGTCCTACCACTACAAGCTTTTGTAAAAAGTCTCTCTCCAGCTCTCTTGCAGGCCCCCTTTAGGTACTGGAAGGCTGCTCTAAGGTCTTCCCAGAGCCTTCTCTTCTCCAGGATGAACAACTCCATCTCTCTCAGCCTGTCTTCGCAGGAGAAGTGCTCCAGCCCTGTTATTATCTTCCTGATCCTTTTTCTGGATCTGCTCCAACAGGTCCACATCTTCCTTGTGCCAAGAACCCCAGAGCTGGATGCAGTACTCCAGGTAGGGTCTTACAAGGACAAAGTAGAGGAAGATAATCACCTGCCTTCCCTGCTGGCCACACTCCTTTTGATGCTGTTCAGGTTGGCCTTCTAGGGTGCAAGGTCATGGTGAGTTCTTCAGCCACCAACACATGAAAACTCATTTTGAATCCTGTGTGCCTTCCATTTTACCACTGTAAAGGGCTGAGAAATACTTCATGAGAGAGTGAAGAGAAGAAGCATGGAATAAAAAGATATGAATGCCTGGGAATAAGGAGATAATAGCAAGAGTAGGAAAGCTCAAGAACAGAACAAAGAGAAGCAGTTATTCCTAGTGCCACAATTATTGATTTTTTCATGAGCTCCAAGAGTACAAGCATAAGCACAGCCTGGCTTTTTAATTCTGAAATTTGAAGAGCCTCCAACATTGAACATTTTCATTGACTTCATTAATTCCCTATTTCATTCATACTTTAAGGAGAGAAAAATCTATAATATGCATGAGGAAAGGCTTGAGAAATGCTGAACTGAATTTTTCAAATGCACTTTTTTCTCCCATTCCCCTGCTGATAATAAATATCAGCAACATGAAGTGCCTCCTCCCTTGCTTTAATGGAAAACTTTTCAGATGTTTTATGCATGGATTTGGAGCTTTTTAAGTATTCCCAAGATAGGTCACGCTGACACAAAGATATTTTTCCCCTTTTTTTAGATGAATGCTAAAGTTGAACAAATATTAGAAGAAAATAATCAAACAGAACCTCGAATTTAAAACTCTGAGGTTAAAAGTCACTTTGCCTTTCCTCAGAGGTACTGCCCATTGAAGTCCATTCCAAGAGTGAGGATACAGAGAACTGCAGTGGGACCAGCTTGCAATTGTCCACTGGAATGTCAGTGAGAACATAATGACTCCGCTCCAAATCCCAAATGATCATAGAACCATCTCCCCTAACAAAAAAAAACCAAACATAAAGACAACATACTGCAAACTCCTAGTTAAAAAAAGCAAATCAAACTGTAACTCTTCAATTGCTTCTGTCAATTATTTTCTATTGCTTAAGCAAAGTAAATGGGGAGACAATATGAAAGAACAATCCTGTGCCCTTTCATTTCTGCTTAATCTATAATCCATTAGTGGTGGGTTGAGGCAATTGTTTTATGAAGCACTTAGAGAGCAGAGACCATAGTGCAAATAGCAAGTCTCTCTGGGAATGGAGGACTCTCTTCCTCTGGAAAAAAATGCAGTTAAGAGTTTAAAGTGACCATCTTGGTTTTTCACACGCACACAATTTGCGGTGACTCAATCGCTACCAAGTGGTTGTAATACGAGCAGAATACAGCCTTTGCTTTATCAGCTCTGTGGAATGTGTTGTAGGCCAAAGGACAATCTTTTAAAGACTTAAAAAAACCTAGTACTGGAACTTGAGGGTCTGATGGAGATTGCTTGAAACAGAAGGAAGTTATTAACATTATCGCTATTGTCAGTGCAGCAACATGTTTACGCAGTAAAAAAAACCCCAGTCCTTCTCAGTACATATAATTTGTTTCAGTTTGTCTATGGCATGTCACATATGCCTGACCTTGTTAATATTCCCATGAGTAATCAACACAAGGTAGGTTGGAGTCTAAGACAAAGATAAACCTCATCAACCTTTGTGCATGGATCTTTTTTCAAGCATGCAATCTCTCTTGATTGTTGATCGAGTCATTAAAATACTGGTTTTGTATGGCTCAAAGGCTTTCTCTAACCATCAACAGCCACACCTTCCACTTCTCAGACAGAAGTGTGTATATGCACTTAAAAGCCTTCTTGACCCAACGACACAGCTGTGTCCTCTTCTTTCTCAGACTTGGAATTTTCTTTAGTTTTTGGGTGACTCAAGGATTCTTCAGCTTACTGGGGAAAGGACTCGAATGCAGGAGAACAATCTGTGGCAAGTAACAACCAGTTTTCTCCTTGAGATGTTGCAGGTTCCTCTGCATCCCAGAGTCTAGTTCTCAGTTCATTCAGTCCTCAGCCAAATTAGTATCTCCAAAGATTCCTAAATTCAAGTGGTTGATGAGGCCTATGTGTTCTCATAACTAAGCTATCTACTCCATCTGTTCACACTGGAGTGTTCCTTCATGATAAATCCTTTTATTTGATGTGTACGACATACATTCCCAGCAAGTCAGGACCAAGACCTGAGTACTGGTTGTTCTCCGTCAGCAGAGGAAGTGTAGTGACGATCACAGTAAGTTTTCCACCCATTCAGTTTCCCGTTTCTGTAGCAGCTGCAGATAAAAGAAACAAACATCAGATAATTCCTGCCTCTGCTTACCAATTCCCATACTCTTTTCAATGGCTGCAGTAGCTCTGCCCCCATGTCTCCAGAAACTTTGGACAGCTGACTGGATAGATATTTTAAAATTTCTTCAGATCTCTGCAATACACTCTTATTAGTTTATCTTTCTTAATGTATCAATTGATTACTTTGATCATGCTGATTCTTTAATGAAAAATCCTTAAAACTGTACAAATTGCTTTTACTTGAGAAGAAGGTGATAAGTAGATTTCATGTTGATGTTTCCAAATCCCACATCCAAATAAGCAAAGCAATCAGAAACAACCGTTTGATTGCAAAGTCTTTAGCTGTTACAATGGGGCTTCATGATAGCTGTCAAAACAGGGCTGGAATTCCCCATTGCTGCACAAAGAAGAGTGCTTGGTCACACAGTATGAAAATGATAGCACTTTACACTATGGAAAGCTACAATCCTTTTTCAGTATTTCTCTATGTTAAGCTGTGGTGCAATATCCAAGAGCTTGTTCATGGTGAACAAGAAAGTGTTGGTTATGCCAGAGCAGAATCTCTACGGTAAGATCTGTCCTAGTAAAGACCAGCAATTGAAAAAGGCCAGGATTGTTTGTTTGTTTGTTTGTTTGGGGGTGTTTGTTTGGGGTTTTTTTAGATTTTAAAATTCGGATATAGCAAGAAAAACAGAGATAAGGTAAGAAGCGAAGAGTCTCACCAAGCAAGGTCTGTCTTCTCTCAGCAGTTCACGGAGATGAGCCATAAACTGAGGAGAAGGAAAGTACTTCTGTGTGCCATGATGCATGCATGCATCTTAAATAGCAGATGCTCAGTTCCAAGATCTTTGTGTTATCAGCTGTGCTCCTAGGACTTTGCCAAGGAAAAGATGCAGATACTGTGCATCTTCTGAAGCTGAAGGGGGGAGCATCTGAGTTGAAAAACATGAGGGCCTTCCAACAACAATCCATTCCGCTGAAAAGGGAGCAAGTATAAATTCTCTTGGGAGGTCAGAGATACCTCTACACCCCTCCGGTCCTTACTAATGCCTTATAACAGCAGTGGTAAGTGGAAAAGGAGCGGCACACTTCAGTCTCACGTAAAGTATTTAGAGCGATACTGCTGACTAACCAGTGCTGCCCTTGGGAGCCTCCGTGACTCCTCTTCCTCCGGCCGCGGGGAGGGTGCGGGGATGGAGCGGGGATGGCGCGGGGATCGTGCGGGGAGGGAGCGGGGAGGGTGCAGGAGGGTGTAGGGATGGCGCGGGGATCGTGCGGGGAGGGAGCAGGAGGGTGTAGGGATGGCGCAGGGATCGTGCGGGGAGGGTGCAGGAGGGTGTAGGGATGGCGCGGGGATCGTGCGGAGAGGGAGCGGGGAGGGTGCCGGAGGGTGTAGGGATGGCGCGGGGATCGTGCGGAGAGGGAGCGGGGAGGGTGCAGGAGGGTGTAGGGATGGCGCGGGCATGGCGCTGCAGCGCGGATCACTCCGCAGACACCGGGGGGCGGCTCCTCCTGCCCCTCCTCCTCCTCCTGCCCCTCCTCCGCCTCCTCCTCCTCCTCCTCCTCCTCCCTCGGCGCCGGGGTGGGCTCGGCCGCCGCAGCCGGGGTTCGCCTTGCCGTGCCGTGCCATGGACTGGCAGGTGCTGACCAGGGAGCTCTCCCTCTACCTGGAGAGCCAGGTCCGCGTGGGGCTCTTCGGCTCCGGCGTGGGCTTGTCCCTGGTGCTGGGCTTCGGCGTCGCCTACGCCTGCTACTACCTCAGCAGCATCGCCAAGGTGAGCGGGAGGGCGGCCGGGCGGGCTCCCCGGTGTCCCGGCGGGGCACACCGTGCTGCCAAGGTCACCGCGACCCCCGCCCGGCACGGCCCGCGGAGCGGGGCGGGGGCGGGCCGGGGCCCCGCCGGGACACAGCCCTCACACAGCCCTCACACAGCCCTCAGCGCCCTCACAGCCCTCAGCGCCCTCACAGCCCTCTCACAGCCCTCACACAGCCCTCACACAGCCCTCAGCGCCCTCACAGCCCTCACAGCCCTCACCGCCCTCACCGCCCTCACACAGCCCTCACCGCCTTCACAGCCCTCACACCGCCCTCAGCGCCCTCGGCGCCCTCACGGAGGGACAGCTCCTCCGGCCGGGAGCTGGGGAAGGGGCTCCCGCCTCGTCCGGCCCCAAAACGCTGTGCGATCCCGCTGGGCTGGGTGCCATGGCTTGGAAACGGGGGGTCAGGAACCCGCAGCGTAAACCCGACCTGTTTGGTTTACTAACAGGGCAGGGGATAAAGTCATTTTTGCTGCCCTTGTATGTGGCGTTCGTACCGCCTTCAGTGCCTCCGGAGCTGCCGTGGCAGCGTCTTTGGGGGCTGGGGCGCTCCTCACATCCTCATCAGCAATGCTTTCACAGGTAAATTAGGCAGTCGCAAATTACTCGGGTACGGTGAGCCTGATCAGATCTAAAGTGGCCCCGTGGTGAGAGCGCCTCGTTGAATGCTTAATCAGCTGAAAATACGCATATCAAAAGGTTTTTGCCTCTGGAGGAGCCGAGCGCTGCCACGGTCCTTCAGAGGCCCGCTGGGAACACAGCCTTCCTCTTCACCGAGAACAGGGTGCTCGGTTTTGGTCAGAGGAGAAACAGGGAGGGAGGATCTGCCACTACTGCTCTTCATATGTAGTGGTGCTCCTCAAGGCATCTGGTTTTGCCATATTATTAATGCTTGCATGTTGGAGAGTCGCTGTGAAATTGAAGTTTAAGAAACACGGTTGCTAAAATGTGAGATGTTTGGTATACAGGGATTATATCCCATGTTAATCGGTATACAAATGGAAGCTGTAAGGAAATTCTCTGCATTCAGAGCGTTATTGGAGATGAGGAACCGATGCAGTTTTGTACTGTAGTATGAGATGGGAGGAGGAGGAGTGTCCTGGCCAGGTTAAAATAGGTACTGCAGGTGCGTGGTCAAAGGGCACACATGGATTAAGCATCAACTGTCTGTGCCGACCAAGACAGTGGACTCAGTAAAGTCTTTCTTGTTTACCAAGAGACAGTGTGGTTTTGATTTGTCAGTGAAGATACAATGCTGGTAAGGGTAGAGCTAGATCAGGATGTTATTAGAAATAGATAAGGAATCCATTATGTTTAATGGGTTTTGCTTTTGAGTTGGGCATTTTGGCGTTTCGTTTAGTTTTCGTTTACTTATCTCTTTACCATGAAAGGCAAAAGCACTGCAAATGATTTTATGAAATAAATCAGTTCGCTGGGAGGGGATTTAAACAGTCTTTAATTTCTTCATTTGTTTTTTAGTTTGTTTTATAGGAATGCCTATGCCTGACTGTAGTCTCTCTTCCTAGAAACCCCAGCTGGTGGCCAGCAATGACCGCTTCTGCCGCTTTCTCGAGGAATATTGCCCTGTTGTGACAGAAACTTACTATCCCACGATTTGGTGCTGGGAAGGTCGGGTACAGACACTCCTGCGCCCCTTTATCACATCTAGACCCCAAGTACAGTACAGGAAGTAAGTGCCTTTTTTCCAAAGTAATTAATTTGGTAGCCAGCTCTTATGTTACTCTGACACTGTCACATCTACTGTTATTGCTCAAGTTTGTGGTTTTGTTTTTTGCTTTATGCCCATCTTTACAACGCTGTCATAGGCTTGGAACTGTCTGCATTGTGGATTTAGTATGCAGTAGGTTTTAAAGGTCAGTGTTCCCAAATGGCTGTATTTTAGCTCAGAGTGCTTAGGAGCACTGAAATATTGGTGAGAATATAGGAACTGATATGATTATATGTTCACAGAATTACACAGTAAGAAAAGACCTCTGGAAGTCACTTTGACTGACTCCCCTGCTCAAGCAGGGTCACCCAGAGCAAATTGCCCCAGATCATGTCCAGGTGGCTTTTGGATTTCCCTGAGGATGGTGAATGCACAACATCCCTGGGCAACCTGTGCCAGTTACCTGCACACTGAAACTGTGTTTGCTGATGTTCAGAGGGAACCTGTGTTTCAGGTTGTGCCCATTGCCTCTTGTTCTGTCAGTGGGTACCACAGAAAGGAGCCTGGCTCCATCCTCTTTGCATGATCTCTTCAGGTATGTAAACGCATTGCTAAATTTCCCCTGAGTCTTTTCTTCTCCAGGCTAAGCAGTCTCAACTCTCACAGCCTTTTCTCATAGGAGGCAGGCTCCAATTCTTTCATTATTTTCGTGGCCCTCTGCTGGACTCTCTCCAGTATGTCCATGTCTTCACTGGACTGGGGAACCCAGAGCTGGGCACAGCACTCCAGGTGTGGCCTCACCAGTGCTCCACAGAGGGGCAGGATCACCTCCCTCGACCTGCTGGCAACACTCCTCCTAAGCCTCCACAGCCTCCAGGCTGTTGGCCTTCTTTCCTGCAAGGGTGCATTGTTGGCTCATGTTCAACATGGTTTCCACTAGGACCCCCAAGTCCTTTTCTGCCATGCTGTTTTTCAGATGGTCAGCCCCCACCCTGTATTGGTAAACAGGTTTTTCCTTCCCTGGTGCTGGACTTTGCCCTTCCCCTCACTGAACTTTGTGAAGTTCCTGTCAACCCATTTCTGCAGCCTGTTGGTGTTCCTCTGGATGGCAGCACAGTTATCTGGTGCATCAAATATTTTGGTCTTTGAATGCCATAATTTTGCAAAGGTCATGCAGTCACTGTATTTGTTCATTAAACCAACATATTTTACCTTAACCATAGCATGGCCACATTCAGCCTTGTTTTGAATATACAGAACTTCTTGGATTTTTCAGAGTAACTTTTACATGTGGGGTTTATGCTGTGTTCTTTGATGCCTAAATTCTAAGAGGGGGAAAAAACCCCTTATATTTATTGTTTGCCCTCAGCTGATCTTTCTCACACAGAAATGAGACTTAGCCTGGCAAATGAGGCATTTGGCACAAGACCTAAGGAGAAGTACTTTTATGCGCCGGAACCTGGATTCAACACAAGTTGTTTCAGCTCTGCTTGCATGGTAGAATAGATTTAGCATTTAGCAGCTTCCCTTAGTTTTAGTAACTAGGAAACATTTCAGTGGTATGGCCATGTCCACTTTTTCTAGCCCTTCTTGTATATTTCTGTTTCAAGGTCTCTGAGGGAAGAAACATAGTTCCATGGGGCAGTGCTTATTTTGCACCATTTGAGATTGTGTTGGCAGTACACACCAGCTTTTCATTTACTTCCCATTACTGAAAAAGGGCAAAGCTGAGCTAGAGTCCAACAAGGCTGATTACCTTTAAAATCTGGAGTAGTTGCTACCAAGACTTTCAAATGAAAAATCAATTGCAAGGTAGGCTTACATTTTGGTAGTTCCTACACCATCACTCTCGAATGTCTTTATTGCCAGGAAGAGGGAAGATGCTGTATGTTTATGAAAAAAGAATTAAACCTTTTTGTTGTTCTTAATGCATGCTTAGCTTCTTGACATATTATTTGTTGCGTTATTAGGATATGTGGTTTAAGAGTGCATTCTAGCAAAGTTTGTGGAGATACGGGGTGAGAGATACAGTAGTGTCTATGTTCTGCATGTTTCAAACATAACAAAGTGCCATCCATTATACACTCTGCTGCTTTGGATAAAGAGGAATAAAAATGTGATAAAGGTTTATCACATTGCCAAGTTTGCTATGCAAAGAGTCTCGGATCATCCAAAGGAAATCTGCAGTACAGAAGCCTATATAAAACAGAAGGCAGTGCAAAAAATCACATTAGTTACAGGCTTCCAGTACATCAGCAGCAAGTTATGAAAGGCCAGCTCTTCACTTACTGTGAACAGGAATTACTTCACAAATTGACTGTTCTAACTCTAGTCAGCTGTAGGTGTGACTCTTTCTAAATGGTAAACATGCAGACATGTCTAGTCAGGTGGCACTTTGAGTATTAAAACATAATGAAAAATGCAGAATTCATACCTGGTAATTTGTACACTGCAAGCACTCTTAATAGCTTGTATATATTTTTCAATCTAATCAGTGTTGTCTTGAAATGTGCCTTTCAGTGAGCTCATTAAAACAGCAGATGGAGGACAGATTTCGTTGGATTGGTTTGATAATAATGACAGCTTATATTATCCGGATGCCAGCACAAGACCCACCGTCCTGTTATTGCCTGGGCTGACAGGAACAAGCAAGGAATCCTACATTCTTCATATGATCCATCAAAGCGAAACACTGGGATATAGGTGCTGTTGTATTTCATTGCTAGTATTTTGCTGCTTCTCATAGGATCAAATATAAATATGTATATGTATAAGATGCCTTCCAAAGGCAAATGAGATCTAAATACATTAGTTTATGTAAGAATGTGTTATTAGTAATAATAATCACAGTGGAATTATGTAACTGGCAGTACATTTGGAATGGCTGTTTTAGTATCTACAGATGTGCCTCAGAGGTTGCAGTGAAAGCAAGCTAAGTCTGCATAAGGCTTTCGCTGCTACTTCTTAAATTATGATATCAGTATTTGTATTAACCTTTACACTTTCTAGAGAATGGGTTTGTATTCAGCTCCAAGAAAACTCGTGTGGATGGGTTACTGGCAGTAGGCCTTGGGACGAGGTCAGCTTCTGAATGCCAAAACTGCTTGATTCACCAGCCTCAAATTCCTGAGTGCAGAAAGGAGAGCTTGCCTGCTCTTACTGTTGGTGTTTAAGATGGAGGTCTGTCACCTCTTAATTGTCACTGCGTAATTTAGTTTTGTTCTGAAGGTTTCTGGTCAGAGTTGGGTAAAATAAGTGGATTAGTCGATGAGTAGGCTCCTTTATTTAATCATACTGCTGCTGCTGCTGCTACACATCAAAATAAGTTGTCATTGTTCCAGAACCTGTATTTGGAATATTACGTTTTGTCTTTGCAGATTGGCTCCCAGTACTGACTATAATAAGTTCTTCAAATATGTATCTATGAGCTTTTATCTACATGTCTGACTATCTCTTCTCTGTTTGGAGGTTTGGGTAACTGCTTTACTAAATTATGAAAGTGAAGTAGCACTTTAACTGTTCAAAGTACTTTTAAAATTACTTTAAAAGGTACAAGTAAAAAATATCAGCGGTAGCCTTGAAATCAACAACTTGTTACTATTAATTTTTAAAGTATTCCTGAGAGTAATATCTGCATTTGATCACATAAGAAAAGAAAGTATAGCATTAAAAAGGAGAGCTTTATGTCAGATTTCAAGAGACTGCTGTAAGTTTCAAACAGCTACATTTGAGAAAAATACCAAAATAAGTATTCTTCATGCCTTTAACCCATCTGAAATATATATATATTTAACAAAATTATTACAGTGAGATGGTAGTGTAATAGAAAAGAAAGATTTATTAAGAAAGTATAGATCCTTAAATCATAGTAATAGTGCTAGAAGATTCAGAGACTTCCCACCTACATAGAGAGAACAGAAACTTATCCTGTACCAGACAAAAAAAAAAAATCTCATCCCCAAGAACCTGCAACTTAGATGCAGCTGTCATAATTTTGATTTGGTTCATTTCTTGCAATTTAATATAATTATGTAGCTTTGGAGGATCTCTGCACGCAGATCTCTGGTGTTCTTTTTCAGGGAACAGCTTTAGGCTCAGCCCTGTGCTGGCAGAGCTCATGGCAGAGTGCAGGCAGGACATGTCTGTACCATCTTCAGGTAAACCCTGGGGTTCTTACCCTGCAATCTGACCTCAACCAGCAAATCAAGGGGCTCATATGGAGTCCCACTGACCTCAGTGAACTCCATTTTGGTGTAAAGCTTGTTCCACACAGGCCAGGATGTAGGATCTGTAGGTCTGTAAATGTTTATGTGCTGAACTTGTTCAGAGAACTGGCTTGTTTTTCTTTATGCATTTTCATTTTTTTGTGTGTTCTCTTTTTAGTGAAATGTACAATGTGTATGATTGACTTTACTGTCTCAATTTTTAGATGCGTGGTTTTTAACAATCGGGGAATTGCTGGTGAGGATCTTTTGGTAAGGATGACTTCTAAGATAAACATCTCTCATTTAAAAGTGGTATATATGGAATCATTTACATCTGTTTGTACAGCTGGATTTAAATGAGAGAAACTCACAGCATGTGTTGAAAATGCAGAGAAGAGAATCTAGCCATCTGGTAGATTAATCATGTGCCAATATTCATCTTTTGTTTTAAAACTCTAAGAGATCAATTGGTCAACACACATTTTTTCTGAGCATTTTATGAAATAATTTTAATTATCTGGAACATTAAAATGAACAGTCCTTACACTTTTCTTTCAAAAAATACTACAGTATGTTTTACCATACAAATCCAAATATAAGCAATTGTAATTACTTTCCCAATTGCCAATATGAGTTGAAAATAGATTTTTGATATGGTTAAAAAGTTGTGCCATTAAAATTGATCCATATTGCATGTTAGCGAATTAATGAATAATATGTATATGGATAACCATATCCTAAAAGTTAAATGTGTTCTTGTATTTTTCTCAGCAATTCTGACACAAACTCAGCCACAGAAGACATTTTTTTTGTCTTTGGGACAGACATATGATGTTTGCTTAGAAATAGCTAGCCATTCCTCAGATGAAAAAGTCTTGAAGCTAAACATTTTCTGCAGCAAGGGACAAGGCATGAGGAAATATTGCTGAATAAGCTTTGTTTCTTCATATGCGATTTGTTGACAGTTCTGCAGCTGGAATGAATGTGCATAATACTTGGTATTGTTTTGCATTTTTTAATCCCCTGGTTTCAAACTTTGAAAAGCTCAGAATGTTTTCCCATAATCAGATAAAGCATTTCAATGCAAACATTGCCATGTTAAGAGTAGTTTTCTGCATATTTTTGCAGATGGATCTACAAAGCAGTTTTGTGACACACAAAGTCCTTATTGATGAATTTCTGAATCATTAAGAGAAAAGATCTCTTGTTTGGATGCATTGTGTGTATTTTACTGTAATCGGATTTACATCTTTAAGCTTTATAAGATCTTGCAGTGAAGCAAACCAGCTGAAACTATCACATTTTCTGCAAAGGGGCTTCTACATTTTAATATGAAATCCCTAGTTAATGAGTTTGAAGCATAGTTAAGCACCACAGTAGAAATTAGTTAGGTAAACAGTTCTTTTTCTAGTCTCTACCAAACTTACACCAGATAATATTTACTTAAAGAATGCTGTTCTCATTGGTTATTGAAAGATAACTGTGAATTATTGCTATATGGAATAATAAAATATTAGATTGACCACAGCACGTGTGAGCTAAGATGGTGTTTTAAGTATCTTCCTACAGTGAGTAGAGAGATGTTAAATTGTCATGAATTAACTGAAGTTAAAATGCAAGAGATCTCTCTAGTTCTATAAACTTTCAATCAAATACACTTTCACTTAGAATATATTAGACCCTAGTTACTAAAAATAATTTATTCTTTCTTGTAAACTTGACAATTTAATTAAAATAAAGCACATTCACGCTGTTTATAATTAATAGCGTGTAAAACAGTGAAGAGTGGTTCATGTGGCAATGCAACATAAATGGAAATCTAAAATGTCTTCTGTTTTAATTATCCGATTTAGCTTTTTTTTCAATTTTTTAATCTTAACCTTCAACATTCAATATTCCCGTTAAATGTATTTGAAGTCATTGCTTTCATCTAATTAAACTTGTTAAAATCACCCACAAATAGCCTGGCTGTTTAAGTGAAAGCAATTTAAAAAAAAACACCTTTGAAATACATTGTTGCTTCAGACAAGTTTAATTAACTCATAATTATTATTTTTATACTTAGTTTTAATGTTTGTACTGAATTTTGGCAAGTCAGGTAGTAATCAAATCACTAATATATTACTAGGAATTCTTCAGTTAAAAACTTTCTTTTGTTGTAGATGAAGTCTGGACAACAGGGTTAGAAAAAACCTTATTTTACTGTGATTCTTGTTGTACCTAAATGGACTGGTCTCCCTTATACTGCTCCACATAGTCCCCCAGACTGTGGCCTATTCCAGCTGTCTGTTAAGATAAGGCTCAAAATCTGTGCTTGTCCTTCAGTAGCAGGGAAGGGGTTACTGAAATCTTAGTGGTGCCAGTGGAAGTCGTTCCTAGTCTCAATTCAGGATTTAAAGGGTTGCTAATGATAGATAAAGAAAAGATAATATATGTGTTTCATTGCTTTAGTTAGTAAGATATTTTACTAAATTAGGTAAACAGCACAGGGGGATTTATTTATCTATTTCTTTGGTTGTATTGTATGTAGAATCTAAATATTGGTTATTTTTCAAATGCTGTCTGTCAGACTTCGAAATCTAATGTTTTCTTTTGCATTTGAATGTGGGTGAAGATGGTAAAATTTTCACTATAACTTCATTTTCTGTAAATCACAGCCTTTATGATACTCTTCCATTTCCTCAGGGTATTTTAAAAATACCAGTGCCTATCTAATTCTGATCTAGTTCTGTATAGTTTAGATCACTGCTCTCTGTTCAGATTTCATCTAATGACCTGGGGGTTGCAGATGCTGAAGATATCCATCACCTCTTTTATTTTGTGATGATAACAAGTCTAATTCCTTTGTAAACCTCCTCGTTGAACACTCTGGGTTTCTTTTTGCCATTTAGCAAAGTTTCATGATAAATGCTAAATTTATCTTGTTATATAAATGATCTACTGTTGAGTTTGCTTTGCCCTTAAAGGATAACACAAAAGCTTACGATGGTATTTTCTCCCTCTTGACTCCTTATAGACACCAAGGACTTACTGTGCAGCTAACACAGAGGACTTAGAGGCCGTTATTCATCATGTACACAGCTTGCACCCCTTGGCTCCGTTCATGGCAGCAGGTGTTTCTATGGGAGGGTAAGGTTATGTAACAGAAGCCTCAGCTTAATTGTGGTTGTAAAATAAGACTGTTGTAGCCTTTTAAATTACTGCTTTGCAATACTTGCATTACTTACTGAACTGCAGCTAACTTGGGTCTGCCTCCAACAGTCAATATGCAGAAGACTTTCAGGAATCTCTTCATGGCTTCGAGGCTTTTAGCTCTGTATCAGGGAAGATCGAAATGAGCCAACATTCAAAAGTTGAGGGGGGTGGAGAATGACAGGAAACAATGACAGAGAGATTGACAGCCAAATAGATAGGCAGTACAATCTTTGGAAACTATGGAGGCTGTCTTTGGAACAGAGGGATAAAAAACAGGAACTAGAGCTAATACACCATGTTCCATAGCAACATCTGAAATGACAAGATTTGTCTTCAGTCTGTTTGGGTTCTGCAGTGTGTGGGTAGATTAGGCTGGAAGAGATGTGGGTATTTGCTCTGTCTGGCTTGGAAGCAAGAAGTAGTATTGTTGTTGAAACCAGTATGGATTGATAGCGCATGTGGTATTAAGATTTGCTGTGTCCTGGCTGCTCTCCAGAAAGCACAGCCAGGACAGACAATGACAGCACAGTTTCTTAGGAAAAAAAATCACTGCTAGAATCTAGAAGAAATATTCAGGCAGCCTCTTTAACAAATCATAGGAGAGGAGAATTTTCATTAGAAATACTACAGCCACAGTGGTAATGTCCTGACACTTCCCTTCTCTTTGATAAATTTTATGGAGGGTGGGCAGATACAGCCCTGTATACTGACATTAATCTACTAATGACTTGTAGGAGCTTTGGGATAAATGCATACTTGTTCAAGCAATATAGTTATTGATAACCAAATAATTAACTTGGAAGCTTTTTAAATCAGGCCAATCCTTTTCCATTCATGTTACTGGGATTTTGCAAATGTCTTCAGTATGAAGTCATATAAATCTCTCCAGTATGTCAGTGTTTTATCTTGCTGGGAAGTCCAAAATTTGGCACAGTACTCAAAATCTCCTAAGTCCCAAATACAGGAAAATAATAATTTCCTTAGACCTGCTTGTTGTGCTCTTACTAACAAAGCACAGCATGTTGTTAGTCGTCTTCATTGCTGCAAGAGGATATTGTTCTATTTGCCCAGGTCTTTTTCAGCTGCTCTCTATCCAGTCATGAGTCTGTCCTAGGTGCTGGACTTTGTTAAACTCCATGACGTTTCTGCCAATCCATTCTGCCTGTTGAAGTCCCGCAGAATGGCAGCCCTGTCTTCCAGTTCAGCAGCCACTCCCCACAGTTTGACCTGCAAGCTTCCTAAGGGCGCATTCCATCTCATCGCCCAGTTAGTGAAGACTTACTTACACAGTATTGGCCTCATTACGGCCCCCCTCAGGAACCCTACTCGTATCTGGACAACCACTCCAGTTGCATTTTAAGTTCCTGATCACAGCTCCCTGAGCCTAGTGGTCTAGTGAGTTTGCCATGCATGTTGCAGGTCACCTATTCAAACCAAATTCCTCCAGTTTGACTACATGGAGACCATGGAGACTATCAAAAACCTTACAAAAGTGAAAATAAGCAACATGCACTCCTTTCCCCTAATCAGCGAGTGATGAGTGAGCTCATCATAGAAGGCAGTCAGGTTGCTCAGACATGCTTTGCCCTTGGTAAGTCCATGCTGGCTGTTATTAGTCACCTTCTTTACCTTTACGTGCTTAGAAATGGCTTCCAAAGGGTTGTGGTTAGACACTCCAGCTTGTATATCCTCCTCCTTGAGATTCTTGTAGATCAGTGTCTCTTTTTTCCAGGCATGAGAAATATCCCACAGTTGTTGCAACCTTTTAAAAGTGGTAGCAGTCTCCTGATGACATTGGCTACCTCCCTCTGGAGCTCTGATGCACTACACCTGGTCCCAATGACATGTCTATGCCCAGTTTGCATAACTGGGCCCTAACTTGATTATCTGTTGCCATTCTCCCATACTCCTCTGCTAGGCACAGGGACTTAGTAGGCCTGAGAACAGACTCAGCAGTAAAGATAGGGAAGACAGGTAGCCTCTCCTTTTTCACAAATCTTCAGTCACTAGGTTCCCTGCTCCTTTGAATAGTGATCCCAGGAAGTAAAAAAGGCTCGTCAGCCCAACTCCAGTTCTTTGGGAAGATTCTCTGGAGGCCATTTTCAAGCATATGAAAGATAAGAAAGTGACTGTATTCCTCAAGGACAAAGCATGCCCAGGTGATCTGATTGCCTTCTAGGGTGAGATGACTGTCTTCAGCAATGAGGGGAAAGAAGAGGATGTTGTTTGTTCTGAGTCTTTGTTGCTTGTTCTGAGACTTACAGAAGCCTTTCTTGTTGCAGAAACCTTTGTCTTGTTGTCCTGCATAACCCTTGCTGATTCTAGCTCCAGCTGAACTTGTTTGCCTTAGTGCATTCCTACATGCTTGGGCAATAACTTTTTCTCCCAGGCAGACCACCCCCATTACACCTTAAGGGTACTCCCTTCTTGAAATGAGTCAGGAGAGTTGTTTTCCTCCATGTGGCCTTCTGCCACTCTTTCTCAACTTCTCTCACATCAGAATTTTTCACACCTTTGCTTTACATTCAGTTATCCTTAAAGTCAAACAGGTCTCCCAGACCCTTTTGTCCATCAGGGCTCTCTCACCAGGGATCCTGCCGGCCAAATCCCTTACCCAGTAAAAGCCAGCTCTCTCCAGTATTGCAGTTCTGCTGCTTACCTTCCCCACTTACCTTTGATCTTAAAAATCCACCACCAGGTAATCTCAGTGGCTAAGACTCTTCTGCATTTTCTTGTGCCTGATGGGTTTTTCCTTACCTGTGAGTAGCAGATCCATAGAATTTTTTCCCCATTTGCGTTCTTGATTGTATATTAAAAGATTGTCCTCAATACTCTCTTAAAGTCTGGTCTGCTTGTGCCTTACTGTGGCAGTTGATGTTGGAATGGTTACAGTTCCCTGTACCTGGTGATTATAAGGGCTGAAAGTGAAGTAGAAGCTGGTTGTTCTGTGACTGGTGCAAAAGACCAGGTGAGCCCTTAGTGTCATTTCTGTCCTTGGCATAACCTAATCATGGTATCCTAAATATTGGAAAAGTCTGTTAGGGTGGCACAGGGGATCTGTGTTGTGTTCCTGGCTTATACCTCACCACCACCACTGTGCAATTTTCAGCAAGGTATTTCACCTTCCTCTGCCAGGATATTTTAAAATCCTAAACCAAAACCATATGCTTAATTGTACAGAAAACTGGCAGAGTCTCTAATTATGCACAAGAGAACTGTTTCCATGCTTCAGAACACTTGCATGTTTAAAATTAAGCCATAGCAAAGAGCTCACCAGGGGCATCCTGTAAGAATCATCCACTTACCTTAAGCTTACAGTAGATTTTATTATCACTCCCTTTTCAGAATTTTCTGAATGGCCAGAGTTCAAGAAGTGTTTGGATGACACTATCAAACACATAGTGTGACTCTTGGGGGTGATCCTGTGCAGGCTTAAAAGTTGGACTCAGTGATTCTTGTGGGTCCCTTCCAACTCAGCATATTCTGTGATTCTGTGATAACCTGCATAGGACAGATTTTCCCAGTTAAGAATGAAAATAAACATTCACTTCACAGACATGTAAATGTAAATGAAAGGCCACTTGTTCTACTGATCTTCAATATGTCTTATTTTGGAAAGGGACTTTATTTCCCAACACAAAGATTCCTAAACCTTCTCCTACTACAACTAGAGAAGTGGCTCCTACTACAACTTTTTTTATATTGGTTTATTGGACTGCTGTCCTATGATCTGCTAGGCAGTGCATAGGGATAAGGTCTCTGTGATAGCAGGCTGGTTCATGATGGTTTTGCTAAAGGCTGCTGTCTCCTGAAGTACAGCAGATAAAGCCAAGGTACAGAGTGTTGGTGGTCCAGGGAGCTATATTAACAATTAATTGTAATGTAAGGCTTGATATTAAAATAGTGGTGGTAAACTTTGAGGTCTCAGGCAGTAAAGTAAGACTTAAACCTTTTCTGTTAGTATTATTCTTTTACACTTTCCTGCTATTTTATTTTTTCTGCATTTGACAGGTCAGACACTTGTGAACCCTCCACTTTTTTCACACAAGTATACATTAGCAGTAGAGACTCTTAAATTGCAATTGGTCAGAAAGACAAGACTTAAGTCATTTATTTGGCTCATAATTTTGTGTCTCTAGCTTTATTTATTATCCAACACTTCATTCTTTATATACTGTGTGTGTTAAAGAACAGCTGTGTTCTCTCACATGTTTGAGGTGGGGTAATGGCACTTCCATCAACTCAAAAGACTTCTCCATAGTGAGAAGTGCCAGGGGCAGCTTGCACTTTTCAGGTACACTGATCAGATTTAACACATAGGGAAGACCAAGACCTTATAAGTTGGTAAAACTTACTAACAACTTGGGAATACCTGTCCCATGAGTAAGAATCATTTGTTTGACCTTCTAGTGATATAAATAAGACTAGTACACCTTCATTTCTAAATGCACTCCTACCCACACCCTACGCAGTGTACCAGTCTCCTCTTTGAGGAGAGAGAAAGTAAATTTAATGAGTCGTGTTGATTACATTGACTGCCTTTTAGCGTACTAGGCACAGCTGTAGGGGTAATACAAGAAACTATTAAAAAACAGGCAAAAAGGTGGCTGATTGTTATATTTACTCTAAATTGAAGCAATCAATTTGATAGTGTATATGTTTCTGTTTTTCATTTCTGTTTGTAGCATGCTTCTTTTAAATTACCTGGGGAAAACTGGCAGAGACACTCCTTTAATGGCAGCTGCAATTTTCTCTGCGGGTTGGAATGTTTTTGAATCTGTAGAATCTCTGGAGAAGCCACTAAACTGGCTTCTTTTCAACTATTACTTGACCACTTGTCTACAGTCCTCTATCAGCAGGTGAGTTGCCTTCTGAACTGTTTAGCAAGGTGGAAGGATGTTAGCATGAAATCTACAGCAGGTATAATAATATTGACAAAATTAATGCCGTAACAACACTTCTCATAGCTGTCCTGTGTGCATTCTTTGGTAAGTTTTGAAACCAAAAGGATCTTTGCAAGAAAGTTTGTCATTAATGTGACTAAATTTATCTGCTTCTCAAGGGACTCAGCAGAAGCCCAATGTACTTCTGTATTTATGGATGAAGTAAATGGATTTTTAAAATTTTTAGACTTGGAGTATATATGGATATATAGTAATTCTTTTAAGTGAATGTTGACTGAAAAAGCACAGAAAGGGCTAGTTCATCCTTTGCTTTATAAAACTAGGGTTTATTTTGTATTCCCAAATACAAAGTTCTCCTATCTTTGGCATCTTTCTCATGGCTTACGCAGATTTTTACTATGTTGCTGGATGTGCCTCCATATGAATGAACAATTGTTCTGCTCTTGGATTCCAGACAGATTTTTTATATGACAGAAAATTAAAAACAAGCATGCTCTTGTTAGAAAGTTGTTTCTGTAAATGTATCTATAAAGCAGAGGATTTCTACATCTGTTTACATAACTAAAAACCAGGTCTCTGATTTTTCTCTCCTTTTTAGGCATCGACAAATGTTGGAGAAATTATTTGATATGGATCTTGTTATGAAGGTATGTGAAAATGTTACTTCTGCTTTAGCTGGATGGTGTTTTCTAAATGCTGACATAGCTCCCTATTTGAATTCTGTACTTCAGGCTAGAACTGTTAGAGAATTTGATAAGCAGTTCACTTCAGTCATGTTTGGCTACCGTTCAATTGATGATTACTATGAAGACGCTAGCCCATGTCGCAAGCTGAAGTCAGTAGGAATTCCAGTGTTATGTCTAAACTCTGTGGATGATGTTTTCTCACCAGGTCATGGTAAGTTTAGGCTTTTTAAAATATATTTATCTGTATATGCAGTCATTAAGATGAACTACGTAGGTTTGAGAATGAACTCAGATGTATGTGTAGAGGTGTATTTAAATGTTACTTGTACATAGGATCAAAACTTCCATGGATGGATCAGTCTTGCAGTTTACTGAAAGTGTAAGATACATATAAAACAGCAGATGATAGAGAGACGTGATTAGTACAGAATGCAGAAGTATATGGGATGGCCTCATTAACCATTAATGGGGTCTTTATAATCAAAAGAAACACACATTTAGGGTATGAGTTATCTCACTGTAAGGAAGATGTCAGATGTAGTGCCCTCTCAGAAGCACCCATATCTAGTCACCAAGTACGAAGAGAACCTATACAAAGGAATTCAGATTCAGGTGTCTGGATTGTAGCCATTCAGAGTTCAATGCAAGTGAAAACAAGTATTTTTTATTGCCATTTTTTAATAAGTCCCTACACAGAATGTCTGGGAGTTGCTTATGTTTCAGATGACATGAAATCCTAAGCTGTTGATCATAGTGCCGCCTCCAGTGCCTGAAAATTAAAAGTAAAAAAAATATGAGTTAGCATGTAGGCCAAAATCTAGGGTAAGGGAAGAGATACACAGAAGGTGAGCTCCTAGAAGTCGGCACACTGAAATTAATAAGAATCTAACTAGAAGATGAAGCAGCAATATCAGCTAAGTAACAGGCTGAAAACTCTGTTTTCCATTAGCTCCCTATTTTTTGCCAAACATGTTGTCATTATGAACATTTTGCTTTTGCTCTGGAGATCAAAACCCTGTTGCTAACTATTCTAAAAAGATATATTAGTTCCTGCTGTCTGTGTATTGGTTATAGTGTCTGAGAAGAGAGGGAGAACAAAAGCTAATGTAGAGGAAAACCACTAAAATGAACAGCTGGTTGAGGCAAAAGTCTTCAGCAGTGAACACCTGACACCTTTAAAAATTAATTTAAGGCACTTGATTTATTTCAGGGAAGTTTTCTTCTGCCACCTCAAGTGAAGTGAGATTCTTGCAGAGTGAGTCATGAAACCAATGCGAGCAGGCAAACAGGTTAGAACAACAGTTAAGGAATTGGAAGAAACTCTTTGTATGTTGTACTGTTTTTCTGTGTGGAGATGTACAACACATACAGAAACATGCACATGCATTACTATTTATAGTTTGTAGACCTGCTAGAGACAAATGTGACATGAAAAGGGCCACTCCAGTAGAGCTGCACTAGAAAAAGTCTGATTTCTTCTGCTCTTCAATAAAAAGCATCCATTCTTTGCATGAACAACATAAAGAGGTGACAGCCACCAAATATGAGGGGGAAAATGGTCACTCTGGATTAGGCAAATTACCTATCCCCTACATAGGCTGAAACAGAGGCTTAAAAACCAGTAAGAGCTGAGTCAACACAGCAGTATTATTCCACAATACCACATGCACCATTAACAATTTCCAGTTCAAGGACTTTGTGAGACAGTTAGTCCCTTTGTATTTACTAGCCTTTGTGCGGTTTTTTTTCCCTTGAAATTGGAGAGCTGCTAATTCTCTTATAAGCTTGTAATGGCCTGGAATTAAGAATGGATGGGCTGCAACCCTTACGTATTTGTCCAAATATAAAATACGACTAATGATTCTGAAGATAATATTTTAGAGGTCTTATGACCCTGGGGATTACTTTCCCCATCGTACTGCAAGGTGGATGATCTGCTGTGCCATGTTTCTTTCATGAATTATCTGCGAGACAGAACAATGGCTTCACCTCTATGTTTAGCTCTAGCTTAGTTTGTGGTTTGTGTTCTAAAGTGAAGTAGTTACTGTGGCAGGAGTAATCTACCTAGTTAGCATAGTAACAACAGCAGTGAACCAGACTATGCCTCTGTTCCTGTTAACGCTTTCCAGCCTATTATCACTGGGACTGGGACGTTTGTTAGCTAGATGAAAGCTAATACAGATACTCCATCCTCTTTTCATTTTAGAATACAACCTCCATCTCTCAAGAACTAGGTACTGATCTGACCCCATGAAACTCAATCTGAACACAAGAAAACACTTTTTTTAACTGTGAGAGTGGTCAAATTGTGAAGCATAGAGAGGTTGTGGGATCTCCATCTATGGAGACACCCAAAACCTCACTGGACACAGCTCTGGGAAACCTGCTGTAAGTAACCATGCTTGAGCAGAGGTGTTGGACTAGATGTTCCTAAGAGGTCTCTTACAGTCTCAAAAGTTCTGTAGTTAGACTAGTCAAAAGACTCAGTCTGCTAGAGTGCACCTGTAGCAGATCTTCCCACCCTTGAAGCTGTTTTTAAAAGTAACATAACTCTTGGTGAACAGTGGGATGGTTGCTTGTGTAAGATTAGTATCAAACCCATTGTGTGAATGCCTTAGAAGCCTGGTAGTGTAGAGGGTGGTAAGGTAGAGCACCACCGCTTCTGAAACAAAAAGTGTTGGAGTCTGTTCTAATGACTGTCCATGTTCTCCTAAACTCTGACGCTAACCATCCTTTCTCCCTGAAAGTATTTGGGTGGTTAGGCATTCATTTGTTCCTTGTTCACAGAGTTAATGCTGTTAGCTGTAAACCTTTGTCCTTGTGGTGACTAGTTTCCCTTAGAAAGGGCAACGAGGACAGTGTTGATTCACAGCTATTAGTACTTATACGTGCCTATCCTTGTCTTCTTTTTCATTTGTGCTGTGTACCCTCAACGTGAATCCTTGTGCTGGCAGGAAACACAGAGCACCCTGATTAGCAGCCTAGGATTTATGTCTGCTTCCAGTAGTTACTGGAGTTCATTCATCTTGACACTTCTGTGAGTTGTTTTATGTTGGCAAATAAAGGGCTGCTGTTACTCTTGGAGGTGGCTTTATTCTGGCAACTGGATTGTTTTTTCTGACTTAAAATGTTTGGATACATGTAGGCCTGTGACAGCCAGAGGCAGTTTTCACTGACAACTATATAATGAATTCGAAGCCACAAAATTCATTCTTCTCCATACCCCAGCCTTTTATTGACTTTGGGAACTGGTCACTTCACGTCTCATCTCTCCCAGTAATATCCACCAGCTTTTAAGCTACCTTCCACCTCTGTTGTAGATAGCTGTAGTTTCCAAGAGCTGGGAAACAGGCCTAGAAAACTCATCAGGGAGAAAGCCGTGCCAGAATTCCTTTGTGTTTAAACAGTCTTCATAAAGCCAGACACATCTATCTTCTTGTAACAGAGCTTGAGGGATACAAAACCAAGTGTGCTTTGTCACTACACTGTGTGGACCTAAAGAGACAGTTCCCTTAAAAAGTCCAGAGGATGCCTCTGTTGCTTCTTACTACCTGATCATTTCTTCTCATGTGCTTTTTGGTACGCTTTGTACTTCCCAGCAGATATTTTTAAATACATTGTGAAAATGTGCCAGTTGATCTCAATCCAGTATTAGGAAGAAACAATTAATTTGCAGTCCTTCCTTAGTGTTGCTGTTTAAAGTTCATAGAGCTTGGCAGCTGATGTATCTGTAGTTTAATTCTGGAACGCAGTTCTCGTATTGCATAATACTAACTAATGAAAACAAATGCTTTCTTCATTGCATGACACTTTTCTCACCAGAACTAATTTAAACAAGACATTGCTTCAGGAAATATATAATAAAACCAAGTCAAGGCCTTTTATTTTGTAAATGTGAAAAATAAATCAGGAAGTTGGAACAATGGCATTCATTATCAGTGTCGCATTTAACTTTTCATCCCAAGTGGCATTTTCTCCTCAGAGACTTTAAGCAGCATATTAGGCATCTGACTTAAATTTCACTATACTAATGCTTAGCTAATAGCTGCTGCTGAGCATTGTGCCTGAGCTGGAAGCCTGCCCTTGAAGCTAGGTACCATGCCAGCTCCCTACTGACCCACTGTGACAAGTAAGTGCATGTCTGAAGCTCAGTTATACCTTTTATTGAAGTCTCTGAACCTTTTCTGTTCTCCTGACTCCAAACTTGGAGTAATTGCTCTTAGGTGTTACTTTGCATCCCGTTAAGTAAACAGCACTTTTGAATGAAGTTGTTGGGAGAGATCAAATGGCCAAGGAATGGCCAGACAGATAACAATAAGGGTAAAAGTTTAATGAACAGAGAGAAATCAACCAAACAATGGAGGATTTGACCCCAGTGATTTATTTAAGCTGACGCTGCTTCACATGTATGTTTTTCTTTTGTTCATTTTAATTAATTTTTTGGGGGCAAAGAATGTACAACAAATTGGTTTTGAATGAAGTAATTCTGCATATATGTGTTTACATTGTGGCTGTGTGATCACAAATAACAGACCTGTGCCAGCTGGATCAAACAGCAGCACAAATTTTGGCCAGTAGAAACTTAAGAACAAGGTTACACGTGGATAAAAATGAACAGTGGTATCTTTTGGCATGCCATCCTCTATCCTAGAATGCATCACATCCAGTGCTCCATTCATCTGCCCTTTACATTGCAGAATTTGCTGTTGCATTGTGGTTTTATTTATGGTCCCTAGAAACAGTCTTAAGGGAAGTACCACACCACTGCCAAAGATCATTTGCATTTTGGCACTTGAGAGCAGCACAAGATATTGAATTCTCTTCCAAGAAGCTGCAGAGCAAGAAACTCTGCTGGGGAGGAGTTATGCAGATGAATAGGGAAAGCTTCAGGATGGGGAAGATGACACTTGCAAAGACCTGTGCGTGGCTTGCACCTTACCTGGCACAGAAGATAACCAGCATCCTAGTGCAGGATTGGTAGGCTTCTAGGAAGGAGCTGCTATAAGGTGTTTGGAGACAGGCAGCACACTACAGTATTGCCAACCAGTTTGGGAATGAACAACCATCAGCAAACTGATTTGGGAGGTATGATTACACTGGCAACCTCTGAATGACAAGTATGCAGAGGTCACAGTAGGCTTTGTCTATAAGGGCTTCCCCAGCTGAGTTGGCACAGCAGAGGAGACATTATCATCTCCCTTCCAATCCCTCAGCAAAGCAGTTTCTTAGCAGGGAACGATATTTCTTTGACACTAGTCTGCCAAAATGAATGTTGGTTGTGTTTTCACACAATCTTAGCTACTAAAGAGGTATGTCCAGGTCAGTAAGCAGTTGATCCATTAGGATCGATGGAGTTCTCCAATTATTGGAGGTCAGGTCTTTCTCTTCTCACACATCCCAACCCATACCCTTGCACAGAAGCTTGTTTATTCGTCCCCTCAGTGACTAGGGAGACAGCTGCAGAATGGCTGTGGAAAGTGTTATTCATTGCCTGAAGCAGGATTGGGGTTTGTGTCTGATCCGTACTTACCTATTGGGATTCTGTTTAACATGGCCCACATGCTACTGGAGGTAAGAGAAGCAGATGGCTTGGTACAGACAAGTGGGCAAATTGCTATGCAGTCAGCAGAACCTGACATGAATCACAGCCACTCTCTTTGTGCACGGCAACATGTTCATCCACAGAATCCAAGAGAGGCAGATCAGAGATTTCTGAATAGATTAACTTAGGCAAAACTCCAGAGGAGCGCTTGAGTCTGAAAATGACGCATGTGTTGGATTGCAAGAAATAACACACTGTTTCCTGCATCTCTTGTTTTCAGTCCATGCTACTCCTCACTCTAGGCTTTCACTTCATTGACTTTTCTTTTTAGTCTTGCCTCAGTACTACTTTAAAAGGCCTAGATATTGCATACAGTATTTCCAGTTTTCCAGCTGAACAAAGGAAAAGCCAAGGACTTCTTGTAGAGACAGTAAGAAGCATGGCTTCTTCCACCTAGTAAAGAATCAGAATCACTTAGTAAACACTGAAATCTATAAGGTGCATGCAATTTTGAAAGGAGGGGAAGAGTGGAAGAAGTGGATAGCGCTGAGTAACAAAGAACCTCATGTATTCTACAAGAGAATCCCCATTGCTCACTGGTGCTCAGTCTGTGCTCCACCCGGGCATGGTCATGCACCTTATGTTACGAGCAGGAACCTTGTAATACACATTTATAAAAAACACTAACCCTGCTGTGCAGACAGTTGGTTTAGCATCCTGAGGCCCTGGAGTGGAACAGAGCATGTCATTCCAGGCACTGCTAGTAAGAACCTCTGAGGCACAGAGCACTCCCCAGACTCTACAGGTCCAGTGCTTCTGCCCTGATCTATTTTAAGTTGCACAGCTGTTCACCACAGTCATTGCACTCAAGTTCTCATGTGACTTATTCTGGCTGGGTGTTGTTTTTCCGGTAAGAAAGGGGTTACTCTGTGCTCTTACTCTAGTTGCTGAGCACAAAGGCAAATCGCCATCTGGAGCACACAGCAAGGAGTCTGCCAGCACCCAAATGAAAGTAAGGAACATCTATAAAGAAGTAGTTATAGGCAGGGATAGCGACTATTCAAGGATAATGACCTTTGAGATGGCAAATGTATAAAGGGGTAAAGGAACAGACTCCTAGAAATAGGATCAAGTGGGAAGTGTCTCTGAAACATGTGCAGTCAGGAAGGGATGTGGACAACTGGGCCACTCTCCCCCTCCCAAACTGAACCTGATTAAAAATCTCACTTCAAAAATGCTTTAAAATAAATGAGGAAGCAATAGAAATCTTATTAATTACTTGTTGCTTTGTGTTGTAGTGCCAAGGCATTTTTACTTCAGCAGTGTATGACTTAAAATCAGATATATTTTCTTGTAGAGTCATAAGCTTTTTTAGACAACACAGTGAAATTCCTGCTACTCCTTTCTTTTAGGACAAAGCATTTTTCTTTTACTGTTGTTCTTTCTGTCAATCCTGAATAATCAAAAAAGCTATATGATTTTTATTTTTTTCCCTTTCATGTATTATTTGAAAACTGGAACTTTGAAAGGCTTTCTTTGCTGAAATGTATAGAGATTTCTGTTTGTTCAGGAGTACATTTAGGGTACCTAAAACTCCAGAGGAATTTGCTTAAAGAACTTAATTTTTATGCCTCTGTGGTGTTTGTACTTTTGATAAAGTTCCACTGCTATGTCATCCAGTTCATATGACAATAAGGTCATCCCATCACACCAAAATACCATTTTGTAAAGTCATATGCTTTGTTGTCAGTCTGTGCTAGCTGACCTTTATCTTCCTTCACAAAGGGAACTGCCCAGGTGATACCATTGATTAATCCACACATCTTTGCACAGTCATAATAGGAGGTGCTGAAGCGTCCCCTCCTGCACGTTTCCAGATCAGTGCCTATCTCAGGTGTCATTCACTGTTGACTTTGAGCTAACTGTAGGCCATCACTGAAACAACCACCTCACTGAAGGCCTCATCTAACTGTGTCTGCCACTACTCATATACTTGCATTAACATGGGGAACCAGATCAGGAAGCTGAAAAAGAAAACTAACCCAGCAAAACAAAATCATTGTAATATCCAGTCTAATAATCTAAATTATAAATTAAATAATTTCTAGCAGACACTATCCAGTAGAGAACCACTAACCTACTGGGTTACATGGAGCAGTTTTCTGTGTCCTTGTACAGCTGTCTGCCCTTCCTCTTTTTCTGTTTACCTTGTGTATCAGATTATGAGCATCTCAGGGCAAGCACTATCTCCCAGTGTGTTTGCATTGTGTGCTCTAAACATGCACGTGGAAATGTATGGCAAGTCAGATGTGATAACCCAGGATATTCTTTAATATTAGCTGATAGAATATCTTACAGACCAAATCTTACTGTGACATTAAAGGGTTTGTGTTTGGAGTCTCATATAAAAAGAATAGCATTTGCAGTTAAGGTCCCAGTTCCTTAGCTTTTCTAAAGTTGAATATTGCAATATGAGTTAAAAACTACAGGCTTGATTGTCCTTTTACTTAAACTAGTTATAGCAGATCCTGAGTATGCTTTAACATGTGTGCTGTTCCATCACTGGGACAAAGATGAAGCTGAAGCTTTTACTGCAGCCAGAAAAAAAAAAAATCACAAAGATAAGGTGAGTTAATGATGAAGAGAGAAATGGTTTTTAACACAGCTATGGTTCTACATCCTGTGGTACATTTAAGCATATGTTAATGCTGTGCCTATTTATTCAGACATAATACAAGAAATGTTTAAGAAAAGTTATTCAGTGGCTGGAATTTATTAAAAGGATAAGGACTTAAAACTTTTTTCCCCCCCTTTTAGCTATACCAGTAGAAACTGCCAAACAAAACGCAAATGTTGCTTTGGTTCTGACTTCGTGTGGAGGCCATATTGGTTTTCTGGAAGGAATATGGCCAAGGAAGTGCACTTACATGGACAGAGTCTTCAAGCAGTTTGTGCAAGCTATGTTTGAGCATGGAAATAAAATCTTTAGCATGTAGCTTGGACCACTATTATAGCACAGTGGCACATTCTGACAAGGGCAGTTAAGCTTAGTGCACAAATTTTAACTCCTGTAAGCCAGCAAATGGATAAAGTCCATTACTACATGCAAAAATATTTTTGCCTAAGATTTTGTAGCAAGAAACTAAATATTATGTTGTCACTTTTATATTTATTTTTAATATGCCTTACTAAGAATGACCTTAAATGAAACTGCATTCTGCATATATCAAATTGCACTTAACCAAAACTATCAAGTAGAGAGATTATAATTCCTCAGGATTTTAATTTAAACCAGTATGTACTTAGGAGACTTAATTTAGATGGCTTTTAATATTAGAATGGCGACACTCAAAATAGCTTGTATTATCCTATCACACATACTGCAAGTTTGCCCATTCCATAGGGCACTAATAGTGAAAATCTTAAATACGAAGACAAAAGGAGGGAACAAAAAGAAGCACTGATTCTTCAAATAAAATTTCAGCATGTTATTCCATAGCATTAGACTGATACCTGCTTTTGCTATTCTGCCCTGAGAGTATTCAGATTTAGGGCTGGTTATTGTTTTTTAGACTATGTCAATGCCATACTTGTCTTACATGATTATTTTTTAAAGAGCTAATTTATAGTCTTTACATATAACCAAAAGATTAATTTAAACAGTACTGTAATAATTTATGTAATTAAAAGACATCTTGCATTTCAAAGTTTATGTAAACCTGGGTGTTGTCATATAAGTAATATATACTTCATATAACTGGTAAAATTGATGATTCAACTTGCTATGTTTATATTACCCTGTAAGAACATTTCAGTTTTAAAGAATAAACATTAGAGCATCAGGAAATTATTATATAATCTGCTTTAAATTAAAAAAAAAAATAATATCCAAGCCATTTGTCTCTGCTACTGTTTCATATAATTTCTGAAAAGAACACAACAAACTGTTTAAAGAAAGCTGGGATGAAGGTTGGGGTCCTGACTCTGGTTTGTTTATTTGATCACTTGTCAGCATTATGGCAGTAGCTTGTCAAATCACTGAAGGCATTGCAAACCAGTTCCTGCCCTCACAGCACAGCTTGTGAGTGTGTGAGGCTGGCCGAGGTATCACTGTCCTCCTCAGCCCTGACGCGCAATGACAGCCAATGTGGGCCTTTGAGGAAAAAGGACAGTTGGACAGAATATATTCTGAAGCCATTGGGAAGTCCGAATTTAGGGCATACTGAAATTAAAAAAAGGCTCTTAAGCAGCTTCTGTGGAGCTCTCACCTTCTGCTGATCACTGATTTGGGCCCAGCCACACAAGAGAAGTCAGTAAAGATGCCTCTGCATTTTTATTTTTATCTTTTAAGTGGGGTCAGCACAAGAAGAAAATGCAGCTAAAAAAAGCAAGTCAGGTCTTTTGTCTCAAGCAGTACGTGAACACTTCTCTTGTAAGGCATGTTTCCTAGTAACAGCAAAGGAAGAACAAAAATACTTTTTGTCTTTAGAAGAAGAAATTGGGACATGGTATACGAAAGCTGTTTTGTAAGGTGGACAGTTGAACTAAAAAAATTAGAAAGTTCTTTCAAATTTTGACTTTTAAGACAAGTACTGGCCCTTCCCCAAATAAAAAACTCTAACTTACTTTTTCTATAATAAGAATGAGAAAAGTGACTTGCAAAAGCAAAGTGAAATTTTGTGCATGCTACTACAATACATGAAAACAGCATATTAGTAGGGTGCCTTATTTATTCTTGTATTAATTTCCAAGTTTTATGTTAATGCAAAAACAATGAGCAATAAACAGTGTATTTAGCGTTATATTTGTAAAGTTGTTTGGGTAAAGTACTGTTCAAAACTCAGCATCAAGTATTAATAAAAATAAAACTACTTACATTAAATCACACCTTACTGTTTAAATAAAAGTAATATGATTAATGGCAGAATTTTTGTGTCTCTGCACTGTCTTACTTAATTTAGGTCCAGTCCCATATACAAATCCCCATGAGACATTTATCTTTAAAGCTATGTCTAGCAAAAATCTGTAAAGATGTTTTTTTCACCACCCCCCCCCCCCCCAATATAAAGTGTTTTTCTTTATTTGGGAAAATACGTTGTTAAAAGTACAGTGTGCAAAGTGGTAACAACCCAATCTTACTGTGGATATCTTCAAGCTTTCCCAGTCAGATTTTTCTGTAACAAATAATGCGGTCACTTACCTCAGATCTTGCAAGGGACAAACAAGCTAGAAACAAGTGTCATAAGCATTTCTGCTATGCAACATCTGTGTACAAGGTACACAGAGTTTCATAAGTGAGCCAAAATTCACAATGTGCCCTCGTTCAAAACAGTGTGAATTTACAGGGTCTTAATTTGGGTTTTCATGTGATCTAAGTATCCAGACACCAACAGGAATATGAAATGTTGAAGGTGGGAGGGAATTGTTAGTTATCATTGCACTCATCACTGGAAAGGTAGAGTGAAATTAAATTCCAAGCCACAAGGGCTGCATACACCTACCTCTTAAAAAAAACTTACTTCCTAGTTCAGAAGCCCATAGTAGCTGAAGTTGGTGGGAATCTCTAGAGAGTGTCTAGTTCAACCTTCCTGCTCAAAACAGGACATATTACATATGTGCTCCAGAACATCCACCTCTTCTCCCTTTGCCTTTGGAGTCAATGCATGGTACTGTTCCTTTTATCTGTGAGGCCTTCAGTCCCCCAAAAGCCATCTGTGACCTCAGCTGTCTTAGTACCAGATCATAAGGCCAAGATTTTAAAGCGTGATTTATTATATCTGCACTTGGCAAAAAAAGAGAAAAAAAGAGAGAACTGAAAATTTCAAATAGTGAAACATGGTTCTATGATTTTATACAGAGAAACTAACCCATGGTATGTATTTCACACTGAACAGAAGAATGACTGCACTTTTTAGAAACCAAGACATGTAACAGTACAGTTTAAAAGACTTAGCAGAAAGGGCTATGGAGGACAGTCCATAACTAATGTCAAGAAAATGCCAATAAATCAGCAGTGATTCCAGGCAGGTCAACATGGTCCTGTCAATATGGCACTGAGTGTCACCCTTCAGACACTAACATGCTGACTGTTGCAGGATACAGTCACTCTGAGGCCTAGACTCACCATTCCCCTGAGAAATCTCACATTCAGCATGAGAGCAAAGCGGACAAGTCACAGCCCAGTTTTTTTCCTACCTCCCTGCAAAAAGAAAAACCCCCAAACAAAATCAGCTATTCAATTCCACACATCCCCCCTGTTTTGAACATGGCCTCCCTGCTCTCTCAGCTAAATAAATGCTCTGCAAACCTCTTTAACTACAGGCAGTCAGGATACTCTTCAATCCCCTGTTGTCCCACGTGCCATTGGAATTTCAGAGAACAGCCTCTTCACCCATAACTCCTATAACTACCTGGCTCATGCCAATGACTCATACCTGCCAGGAAGAGGACTTTCAGTCCTGCATGTGGTGCTCAGGAGCGAGCACACTGTACTTCTCCCCAGGCCTCTTCAGCTCAACACGTCATCGCCTTGAGGGAAAAAAGGAAACATTTGTTCCCTAAGTCATCTGAGTTGCTGTCACACAGAGGCACCCTTCAACCTGTGCCACTTGCTGTAGTTCTCATCCTAGGATGCCAGCTGGTCAAAAAATGCTTAGAATGATCAAGGCAATGGATAAGAAAGAGGAAGGTATAAAGCTCAAGACACTCTCCCTGGGGGCTTGCCACTGACCTCCAGAATACATGCTGGGTAGCTCCCACAACAGGCTAGTGGTGATTCTTGCCATCTAACAAAATAACTCCAGTAGCAAATCTGCTGTGGAATATCTCAGCCACGTTTCTACGGGGGTTTTGGGGGTTTTTTGGGGGTGTGCGCGGGGATTTTTTTTTAAAATTTTCATTCCAAAAGAAGAAAAGGAAAAATCTGCCAAACGGTTCTTCATTGGCCAACATCTCTTCCTCTGAGAAATCCAATTTTCTTGTTTCATTCCTTCTACAGTGCAAAAATCAGCCTCTCCCTTCTTCCTGTATGATGATACAAGGACTTTTTGAATCTGCTGAAGGGAGAGAAATCGGGCCTGTGCTGTCTCAGCTGCTCCTCCAAATCCTTAAAGGTTCTATATATGTCATGATTAGAAACCCACTGGTTTAACTGAGCTTCCCACATGGCCTTACCTCACCTGACTGAGTCATTCTGAGGGCTAGCAGTGCTTGCAAGGTTAATTACAGGTGAAAGGTTTAAGCAGCTACTGCCTTTTAGTTGTCTGTCACTGCTTCCTTGCTCAGATGAGATGTCTGATAAGCAATAGGGCAGGCTGGGACTGTGTTTGCACGTCCAATGGGGCTGCAAGATCTATGTGCTAGCAGGACTGCTGGGACTGAGCTTGGGATCAAGAGCTCAATCCTGTAACTCTGCAGCCCACCCCAAGGCTGCAGTTCCACAAGCAGCTGTCAATGTTAATAGCTCCCTCCTGCCTAAAAGGGAAGGCTTGCTCTTCCTCCTCTGCTTTTTCTTATCCTCCCTGATTCCAGTCATATGGTCCTCAGCCTTTCTTACTCTGGCAGAATATGATTCAATTTTTCCACTGGGCTATTTTTTTTTTGCTAGCTCAGTAAATTAAATTTACTTGCCTGTGTGAGTCCCTCAGGTGGATGGAGGCTGACATGAGTTAAGGAGCTGGAGAACACTGCTGAGAATGGGGAAAGGAAGTGGGGAGAATAGTCAGAGAGACTTCATCTTTTTGGTGACAGTCATCTCCTGAAGCTGTAGCCCAGCAAGGCACTCTCTCCAATTAGATCCCTGGATCAGCTGACTTGCTGCTCCTGTGAAAAAAGGCATAACTTAGAAGCAAGTAATTTTTCACTTAGCTGCAGACAAGAGGCATTCCAGCAGTGGTAAATGAACAAAAGGCAAAATTAACAAAAAAATCTATTTGGGATTAAATGTGTCCTATCCACATACTCCAGCTATGTGAATGCAGTTTCTCCTCTCAGCTCTACAGCAAATTTGTGCCCGAGCACTCCTGTTCGTAATCACCACAACTTCCGAGGACAGTAAATTTCTGTTAAGTATTTCTTTCAGCAAAGTGACATTTGCTGGCAAGTTCACACTGACATCAGTGCTTCAAAATGCTGCCACCTTCTGTGGAAAGCTGGAATTTACCGGTATTCTACTCCATGAACTGATTTTTTCCAAATTTTGGAATGTAATGCTTTATAAGAATGCCTGCTGCTTTACTACTTCCCCACTGCACAGCAAATTACTATTTCATGGAAGGATGGGAGAAAATCTAGGTTTACTTTCTTCATGTTCCTAAGAAAGAGGGATGGGAAAACATCATGTTAAATTTATAAAGTTCATGATAACATAAAGAAATGCTTTTATCATCCTCCAGGAAATTTACCGGCATCCAAGTGATTAAAATATCCTTCATCTGGAAAGGATTCTGTTGGTTACTGTAAGAGAGCAGGAGACCACATGTTGCTGCGCTCATTGTAAAGTCACAGCAGATTATCATGCATTAAAGAGGAGCTGCTACAGGGAGTTATAAATAACGTCTCCTCCTATCAGCTTTTAAAAGAAACTGCAGCTGCTGAAAATTTCCATTTGTCCAGTACAAACTGTGCTTCAATGGAGTTTGTCCAGGACTTACCAAGGAAGGCAGTTCCTTTTTTCAGTTAACAAAGAGACAAAAATCTTCATAGGCAGAACAAAATATCTAATTTGATCTATATACAAACAAATTTATTCAGAAAACTTGATGGCATTTTCCAACAACTAATCCCATTAATGTGACAGTTATAGAAATCACTAAAACGTTTGGAAGATTATGAAACAGACCTAAAAAGTTTATGATAAAAATAACCCCCTTTTAAAGGCTTCAAGCATAAACAAACAAATATTTACAGAATCAAGTGCTAAAATCCTTGAGTGGTCTTTGTTAGATCAATGAAGTATAACCAGAAATCCGTACAGGAAACCAGAGAGAGACTCAGGAAATCTCAGGGAGAGACCTTGTCACATACAATTCAAAACCTTTTCTTCTAACATCTTCTATGGTTACAGGCCAAGGTTCATCATGCTGTTCTCTAGTCATTCTGATACAGTGGTGTATGTACATCACTATGTGAATTCACGGTCAAATAAACTGAGACTGTGTCTGTATTGGCAAGTAGAACATACTGGTAGGAGTGGATATGCACAGCAAAGCTACTGAATGTTGAGATCCTGACACACATACTATATGCATTTCAGGTAAGACCTACTTCAGATGAACCCTAGCCTAGTACTAGTGGAGTACTGGTGGATGGAGCACACTAGGTATGCATGAGATACCCCTACATTAATATTCTAGTTAGCATCAGTAGCTCACTTTTGAAGGAAATCTTCTGATCACTCTCACTTGTCATGCTGGATCTTGGAGTGTGCATCGTGGATTCCTTTTGAAGGAAACCAAACCCTCAGTTATATCTTGAGAACATACCCAACATCTTCCAAGCCTAGCAGTCACCACATCCACAGGACTAGACTAAAGCTGGTCTGGACCGGCACATCAGTGGTGTGCATGTCAGATCCTCAGCTCCCCTTCTTTTGTTAAGAACTTCTCTTATTTGCCAACGTAGACACAGTCTCAGAGACTGAAACATCCTGAGGCAAAGAAGCCACAAGGTAAGGTTAGATGAGGTATGAACACATTACAGCGTAGCATGGTCTGAAATATCCCAGACCACGGCAAAAATCACAAATACATGGTTATGCTATAGAATGAGTTGGGAAACACTGTGCAGAACACACAGAATAAACCAGCTGGCTGGTACCTGCCTGCAGGGTTACTGCCAAACTTTGGAAAGCAAAACAAGTCGGACGAGTGGACTCAAAAAGGCAGCTCACTGAACAAGGTCAGTGCTCTTGAGAGAGGAATGGATACGGCACAGGACCAAGTCACACCCAACAATCCTCTTTAGGCTCTGAGACACAGACAAGTGTCTGTCCTGCTTTTACACCTGAGAGTCACATGCTGTCCCTGTTCTGCACCTGTGCCAAGGGGGCTGACTGCTCTTTGCATGCTTAACACACAGCTGAGCAGCAGGAGACCTCCAGTAACCCCAGAAGGCATCTCTGCATCTTTAAAGAAGTTTCCAAAGGTGGTGTTAGAGAAGATCACTTCTAGCACAGCACCTAACCTGTTTTAGGTTTCCAAACATGCTTGTGAGCAGGGGCCTGCAAACACTGAGGGAGTGCAGCTGCGAGCACATACAGCTGTGACACCACCAGGGCCTTGTGGAGGCTCACAGAACCCCAGAATCCCAGACTGGGTCAGCCTGGCAAGGACAGCAGTGGGGCATCTGGTCCCACCCCCTGCTGCTCACGCAGGGTCATCCTACAGCACAGGGCACAGGATTGTGCCAGGCGCTCCTCGAGTATTCCCAGCGAGGGATGCCACAGCCTCTCCGGGCAGCCTGTTCCATTGCGCGGTCACTCCCACGGCAAAGAACCTCTTCCTCGTGTTCAGGTGGAACTTCCCGCGCATCAGTTGTATCGGGATATCGCCACAGGGATATCGCCGCAAGGGATATCGCCGCCAGGGGGGGAACCTAAACATCGTCCCCTTCCAACCCCCGTGCCCTGCCCAGGGACACCTTCCACTGCAGCAGGCCGCTCAGAGCCCCGCCCAGCCTGGCCTTGAGCACTCCACGGATGGGATATTCGCACTGTTCCAGCGCCTCGGCCCCCTCCCAGGGAGGAGCTTCTTCCTCACACCGAATCTGACCCCACGCTCAGTTTGAAGCCGTTCCCCGCGGCCCTGTCCCTACACGCGGTTGTACCCACCCTCCGCTCCTCAGACGCCTTTATTAATGAGCACTGTCCCTGGAATCCGCCCCTGACACCCTCACGGACCCGCCGC
>JAWWTY010000077.1:103262206-103469064 GCA_035222235.1 Margarornis squamiger | reverse complement strand
CCCCCGATCCGCGCATGCGCCGCCCGCGCCCCGCCTCCCTCCGGAAGATGGCGCGTCCCCGCCGGGGGAGGCCGGGCCGGGCGGGCCGGGCCGGGGCGGTGCCGCGGCGGTGCCCGGCTGTGGGCGGGCCGAGGCTCGGCATCGCCTCCTCCGCCTGCACGTCGCTGACACCCTCGCGAGGTAAGCGGCCGCCAGGAAAGCGGGGAGGCCATGAGGAAGTTGGGCCCCCTCTCTTCTCCCCCCCGCGCCGCCCCGTCCCTCCCGCTGCCCGGCGGGTCCCCTCACCCCCGCGCCCCGCCCGGAGCCGACACCGCCTGCCCGGCGGCCGCTCCTCCCCGGGCCTGCCCGCCGCTGTCGCGCGGGGGGCCAGCCCGCCCTGCCCTGTCGCGACAGGGAGCCCCGGCACCCCCGCCCTGCCCCCGGCGCTCCCGGCCGGGCGTAGGGGCTCCCGGCCAGGCCCTGCCCCAGGGGGTGTCACGGCGGGGCGCTGGGGCCGGTGACACCGGGCCACGCTTGGAGGCCTTCCCTTCCCTTCCCAAACCTAACCTTCCCTTCTCAAACCTTCCCTCCCCTCCCCTTCCCTTCCCCTCCCTTTCCCCCGAGCTCTGCCGTGGTCCCAGCCGGGACGGTGGGGTGCGAGACCCCCTTGCCCGGTCCTGCAGGTGGGCATCCAGCCTCAGCCCCTGCCTTACGGACCAGAGGGCGTGGGACTCTTGTTTCTCTGGTTTTTTGGTTGCTGGGGATTTTTTTATCCCTTCCCCCCCCTGCGTACTCCTTGCACCAAAATATTTGGTCGTTCCTGCACTTCGGTGTCTTCCTTTCCTTCCAGGATCTGACTTTATACTCCAGGGCAGACACTGCCGGTTCTGGAATGTCTGGAAAAGACTTTGCTCTGTTGTGCAAAGCATTAGTAGGAAAGAAATTGCTGTTAAAGAGCTTTGTGGGAGGAGAGTGTATTTGTCAGTGTCCTGGGAAGCAGTGCCGGTGAGGGAAGGATTGTACTTTCTGGTTTGTACTTGAAAGTCTTTCCCGAGTGTGCCATGTCATGTGTCTAAGAGCTCTGTATTTATGTCTGGAAAAAAGCCAAGGAGGTCCAGGTGTACGCAGTATGTGTCACGGTGTTCTCAAATTCTGAGAGTCAGTATTGCGTTCTGGAAGACCAAAGGCTTATTCAGCAGCCAGAGCTGTTATTTCCAGGGTGAGTGGCCATACCGCAGCTCTGACGGACTGTCTTTGACTAGTGGAGACCCGGAGGCTTGCCAGGTCTCATGGAGCTCATGAGCTATTAGAGTGTAGGCACACAAATTCTATTATCTGCTCCTCAGGGAAATAGCACCATGAAAAGTGTTATTAGAGGCTTACTACCTGAATAGAATTAAAAAACAGATCCCAAATGTGAGTTGCTTGTCACGCAGCTTCTTTAAAGGTTAGAAGACAGCACTGATGTCTGGAATATGAGTTTTTATCAGGTTTTTTAATCAAAATTATCAGTTTGATGGTTAGAAGTGCTTTCATAAATGAGTGGATAAGTGAAAATGAGGTTAAGGGCAATTTAAAGTCTAAAGAAAAAGTGCAGTTGTTTACTTTTTAGATAATGAATAATTATTAAAAGGAGCTGAATGTAGGTATCTTTCAAATTGTTAGAGAAAGACATGCATTTGTCAATACTGGAAGTCATATTGTATTTATAATGAACTGAAATTATCTGGCCTGTGTTACACAACTGGTAACTTGAAGTTCCTGTTTGACCTTAATAATCTGCCAGATTTAACAGGTCAGTTAAGGTTTGAAAAGCAATATAGTTTTGATGCACAAATATTTATTTGTCGGTGATAAAAATTAATAGGCAATTCTTGATTGAAAAAGGTGATGTGGAAGTTCTGACCACTGAGTCTTCCAGTAAACTTAATTTTAAAAAGTTATTAGTAAAACTTTGCTGAACAATTACTGCTTACGCCATAATACAACAAGTGTCTTTGAATAAGAGAACTGAAAAGTTTCAGAAGTCATAAATACGTATGAAAGGGATGATCAACCAAATCTGTGAAGGTTTTTTTACCAAGGGTCTCTGCTAGTTTTCAGACTCTTGTGCAGGGTAACTTCTCCATCATTAACATCATTTCAGTTCTCACGAGGACATTGTCTTTAACTACCCAAGGCAAATGTCTCAAATTATGCTACTTTCTAGGCTTTCCATTTCTGATTTGTAGCTTAAGTCATATTAGAAGCAACAGCTGTAGCTGGTTGCTGATGTCTGTGAAGTTCTGTTGTAGCAGCCACAAAACTTAGTAGAGTCTAATGGATTTATTTACTGCTGCTGTGAGGCACAGGATTGACAGCAGGCCCACTTTTTTGTTGGCTGTAAAAGGGAGCAGCATACTGTTTTCTGGAAAAAGGTGAAAAGCTGAGAAACTTCCTTTCGAACAGTGATGTTGTCTGCCACCTCTCGAAAAGTAAAAGGGTAATGCTTAAGACAGCAAAATGCCAAAAATTCTTGGATATGGAAATAAAAAATAAAATAAGTTGGTTTTTTATTGTTTGTTTGTTTTTTAATTCTGTATCAAAGAAGCTTTAAGCAGTGTTTGAAGGGATGGAAGAAGGTGGGAATTCAGAGTCTGAGGAGGAAGTTAATAAAATGTTTACTGCATAAACATTTTCTATTCTTCATAGGTGGCATGAAACGTCCTGTTTGTAAGCATATGCCTAAGGAATGCTCTTGGCACACCTTAATAAGTTACTTTGGCCTAAACATCGATTGCCTCTTGTAAAAACCTGTAAGTAAAATAAGTGTAATTTGATTTGAGATTGCTTTGCTTTCTGATCACGGTTGGCGAGATCTGTCTATAAAAGAAAAAGAGAATGTGTGAAAGTGAAAAGTTGCAACATTTGACAGAGACTCTTAAAGCTGAATCAGTTGTTGTGTTTTACAGAAATGGCAGCTCAGAAAAGGAAGTCTACGTTAGTAGAGCCTTCTGCTAAACGTCCAAAGCTGGACAAGAACAGCAAACAGTCATCAGCCAAAAAGGAAAAGGAGGTGTCAGATACAAAACATGGCTCAAATAAATCAAAGCCTAATCAGCGTGCAACGCAGGAGAAAACTGTACTCAAAACCTCTGTCAAATCAAACAGGTCAGTGACAAGAAAGTAGGTAATTGTTCCACGTTATCTTTGTAGATTACATTAGCACAATAAAAATACAAGCAGAGGGAATCTGAGTTAAAGATACAGCTAAATAGTTAAATAGTGGTAGTAGGGAGATCAGCCTTAAATCATTAAGTACACTGTCTGCTACATGATCTCTCTCTGGAACTCTTAAGTGTCTTGAAATGCAGAAAGACTTACTTCAAAAAAGTATCTGAAGCAAAAATTAAGCTAATACTTCATTTGAAAGCCACAAGTGTCAATGATTAAAAACTGCTAGAGATCTTAAAAAGCATTCATCTTGGGTTCATACTTCAGTCTTGCCATGCATAAAAACCATTAAGCATACACTTTAGAGTAACCAGGTAGAGCACTGTTTTAGAATGATTCAAGAAAAAATTCTTCTAAAATTTTTGAGGGTGTAAGATCTTGTGTTTTAAGAAAAAAAAAAAGGAAGAAAAGGAGGCAGAGGTTATTAGTAGTTAAAGAGTCTTATGACAAATTCCACTTTCTGGATGCTGAAAAGATTCAAATAATTATCTTTCAGTGATAACACCAGTGAACCTGAACTAGGCATGCGCATGACTACAAGATCATCAGCATTCAACTCAAATAATAAAACAGTAAGTGGCAAAGCAGTCCAACAGCAGCAGCCTAAATCTGCAAAAAATAAGGAGGTATGCCAGAAAAAATCTGTGCAAGAAATTCCGAAGTCAAAATGCATAATTGCACCAAATGAGCCAGTAATGAGGAGATCACAGAGACTGCAGCAGTTAACACATGTGCATGTTCCAGCAAGATCCCTACGCAACAGAGAAGTTAAAGAAGAAAAAGTTTTGGAAGTTAAGCTGAGTAGCCAGGCAAAAAGAAACAGTCACAGTGTTTCAGCAAAAGCCCTTAAATCTGCTGGTGAAAAAACGGAACAGAAAAACACAAAGATAAAGCCAAAAAGTACAAATGAGGATAAAGAAATACATGGAGAAGTGACCAGCTCTCTGAAAGAGAAAAAATGTAAAACAGACAATAAAAAGGATAATTCCAACAGCTTTCAGCGCAGCCTTCAGGGATCCTCATCATGTCCTGTTACGAGTCTTGAGGAAGTTAAGAAAGACCAAATGGGCCCCTTATCTCCTAATTCTAGCAACACAAAGAAAGTGGAAACTGATTCTCCTAAGCCAAATTCTAAGACAGTATCTAAGGAAAAGCAACAAATGCATCAGAACATAAAACCCAGTGCAAAACCAAAAAATGTTTCACAGCCATCTCTAAGTGAAACAAGTCTGGCTGAACAGCCAGAGAATGATGCAAAATCCAAAAGGGTGAGCATCCTTGAACTTTGTGAAGAAATTGCAGGTGAGATTGAGTCCGATACAGTAGAAGTGAAAAAAGAATCCCCTAATGCTGAGGATAGCAAAACAGAAGAAAAGCATGATGACCTACAGTTGCAACAAAGTGAAGTGCTTACTCAGAAAGAACCTAGTCAAAGTACTCAGTGCAAACGCTTTTTCCCTAGCAAAAAAGGAATGCCTGTCAAATGCACTCTGAATGGTAGAAATAACTCCTCAAACAAAAACTCTAAATGGACCAAAATTAAATTGCTGAAAGCTAGCAACATGAGGCAAAGTAACTCAAATTCTGCAAATGCCTCCAAGCTTTCTTTTTTAAAAGATTTCTCTGAAGTTTCAGAGGCAAGTCAAATAGCTACAGAAGCAGAGCTTTCGAAGGCACAAGGCAAGTTGTCAACAAGACACTCAGAGAATGAAAATACAACTTGTATGCAGGCGAAATCAGATCCTCCTGAAAGAGCTGGAGCTAAAGAAGTGACATTAGAAACAAAACAACCCACAGGGAAAGGTGCAGAAAATGGTTTATTGCCTAATTTGCCAAAACATTTATGTGAGCCAAGACCAGATGAGGTAAGTTATTTTAATTATGGCGTGTGGTGGGAGGGTGTTCTAAATCTGTTCTGTTTTCTGAGAGTCCCATGCTCAGAAACCTTGTTTTAACAATGACTTTATTTTACAGTAACTTAAAATTTTCAAATGTTTTAAAATATACTTCTGCATCGTCATAGATGGGATGATAGTAAGCTGAAAAAGTAATTGATTGCATACTTCTAAATTCAGTTGTCAGCTAAATGTTGATCAGTAAAATTTTCTGCCGGAGCCAAAGGTTGCACAGATTTGTATGGCCATTTTTTCGTGACTTAAGCTTCCACAGCTATTCTCCTCTGAAAAGGTATATTAAAAGAACACTTGTTTCCCTCTTATTTCCTTATCTGAGTGAGTTTGTATTAAAATTTAAGATTTTAAGGACAACTGTGTTCTAGAGGAAGTATTTTACAGGCTTATATATAAAATGTAAAAGATTTGTTTAAAAATCAATACCACAAACTTCAGTATGGACTAGCCAATCAGTTGCATTTTTGTCTGCTTAAAATAACATACGAGTCAGAAAACTGGTGCTGTATTCAAGGTGTTAATTAATTAAATTAGTGATTTTGTTAATAGGTTAAAGGCATTAAATAGTTTGGGGTTTTTTTATTTAATGTTTCCTGTTTTGTTTAGAACTTTCGATTACATTTGGAATCAAGTCCAGAAAGTTCTCCAGTAAAGTGTGTTACAGCTCCTAGACCATCAAAACAATTCAAAAAAGAACCCAGAGAAAGTGAACCTCAAGGTAACTGTTTACTAGTCATTTCTCCACTTCTTTTGACCAGTTCTATGGGAAACATAAGTTTTCCTTTAAGTGGAGTGTTTCATAGAGTAGGGTACATCTGGTGCAGAGCTAAACTACTGGAACTGTTGACCAGTTTTTGTATTGCTTTATGTCACACCCAGGGCCACTTTAGTAGCACCAAAATGTCCTTTTATCTCTGGGCTGTGAAGTGGGCAAGAGAGGGGAAACCCAACCAAAATTCTTTCCTTTTCCATCTAATAAAGCAATAAAACTTGTACTAAAACTTCCATATTTCAGTTGGCTTCTCTTGGTTTGTTTTTTATTAATTCTCTGTTTTGTTTCCTTAGAATAAGTATCTGCATTTCTTTCTTCTAAGTTTTTCTACTTGATCTTGACCAAATTATTAATTATCACTCTCCTGTTTTTCTTACATAGTCTTAATTTATCAGCATGTGAATGTAGTTTGTCAAAGCTTATGAAGACTGCGATGTGACTATTTTGACTAAAGTATATTTGACAAAGAAATACTGTCAATGCATCACTAACACGTCTATTCATTAGCTTTTTTTGTTCTGTTTTTTGTGGTGGTGGAGTTTTGGAGTTTTGTTTTTCAGTCTGAACCTTATTTTGAGTGCACTGTTTAACTATTTAGCTTTAATGAGTATAATTGGGGTGTTTTTTGATGGGCAAAATAGTCTACTTGTACTGTTAGAGAATGTATAAAGTGTTTTTTCTTTCATTTGCTTTTCTCAATTTTTTCTTTTCATTAATTGTTATCGAATATGCCTTGGATGGGGACATACTATACATTTACGATTCTAATACTGTACATAGAGCTATTTATGTTTGTATCTGTATAAACATATTTAAACTCCTATGCAGTTTCACTCCTGGCTTTGTTTAGCTGCTGGCACACTGCTCTGCAGAACTGTTCTGGAAATGCTGAAGAAAATGACATTTTTTTAAAGTGTTGTAGAGAAACATTTGAAGACTGCCTCAAGGTTGCATCTTTTTTTATTGGCCACAAACAAACTGCAACATTGTCTTGAATATGTTTTTTGTGAAGCACTGTTTTTGTAGCTCAAATTCCCTTTGCAGCTAAAAACTTTATAATGAAGTTATAATCTTTGATTAATTGTAGATTTGGCTCCCACGCAGTTGACGCAAACTTCACTTACAAATCAAACTTCTGAAACTGAGAACAGGTATAGTATTTCATACATTATAAAATTAAAGTGACCTTCCATAGAGTTACAAGAGGATTTATTTTAAGACTAACTCTTGTTTCCCAGCCTCAATTTTAATTTTCAAATGAGTGACCTGTCCTTTGTAAAAACAGACCTTCATGTTGTCCCGTAGTTAAGGGATGTTTTTGTTTTGCTAAGAAAATCATTAAACAAGATATTTTTAACTGCACATTTATTTTTAAAAGTATTATTTAAGAGTTGGGAAAACATTTATAGCGGTCTCTTACTTAAATCACTTAACCAGAGGGTATGGGAAGGGTTTACCACATGATTCTCACTTACTGAACTGTTTCACTTATATCTGGAGTTTTCTAACCTTAAAATCATGGGAGTCTGTGAAATCACGTGAAATCTTTTTCCCTGGGGAAGAGGGGATTTAATTTGGAATTGTTTTGTGATTGCTGTGAAATGAAGGTGTCAGCAGCAGCCATGTTGAAAAAAAAGGTTCTTAGTACTAACTAATTTTGTTTTACAGTTCAGATTTGCATTTTATCCTTGGTCATGTTGACCGTTGTAGTTTTTGAACAGTTCTGACATAGTCTCTTTACAAGGTAAAGACAATTGCTTTGTACCTGATACCTTGAACAACAACCTAGTTGGCACAGTAGTTAGTATATTGATACTGTTTTCTATATTCAACCTGGGGATGAGAATAAATGTTTCAGCTAATTTACAGTTCATCTGTCTGAGGCCAGATAAACAATTCTGACTAACCAACTTGGTTGTATATATTGAAAAACTCTACTAATGTGGAATTTCACAGAAGATGGATAGTAAGGTAAATGCAGAACTAGTTAAATGAGTGGGTTTAGAATTTTCAATAAGCATTACAGTAACTTTGATTTTTCATATTTTTATTCTCAACTGTCAAACAACTTTATGCTATCTACTTAAATTTATTACTTTTGTTACCTAAACAAGCCCATATTGCTTTACTATTATTTGGATATATGTTTTTCTTCTGAGACCTTTCTTACCCTGCTTTCCACACATTATCTAAGTTTTAAGCCATCATCTTTCTGTGGTACTGCTGCCATAACACAATCTGTGTTATTTATGTGCATATCTACAGTGTAGCTCTCTTTAGGGCTTTGTAAGAAAAGGTTGCAGCAGAGAAAGGCAAAACTTGAAATGGCTACTTAATGCAGATTTTTGGGCACATGACAGGAATAAAAAAAATAAGCTCGGATTTAGCACAAAAATGCTGTTTTAGAAACATCTGGCAAGAGTTTTTATTTTTTAAAAAGCTCACTGGATTAACCTTACTACCTGTGCTACAGCAGCTGTTTGGTCCTATATCCTTAGTTTTCTCAGAAACAGAAATACCTAAATAACTAGTTGAACTATGTGTATTTTTGTGTATGTTTTGCTTTGGCAATCTCGAGTCTTATCCAAACCTGGAATTATTGTCATATTTTTACCCCTGAATATAGTAGCAAGTTCATAGAATAATTTTGTTGATGTATTATAGTACTTTACAGTGTTTCTTTCATCTGTGACAGGGGGAAGGTTAAGTTGAGTGAGAGTCTGGTGATACCCCTGCATTTATTCCTTGGGTCCTCTTCCTCCTCCCATCAGCCATTAGAAGAGAATAAGCTTAAATTAGAGAGATTTGTCATCTGACTTATATTTGTGGGAATATTTACATAGTCTGCTTTAGCAGCCTGTTGTATGATGCCTAAACTTTAGGTAGGAAATATATAGTGCTAGGCACCATTGGTCATACTCTGAGAGTGCCTCAGTTAAATGCTTGTCTTAAAGGGGTGTGACTAACCTGCCTACTTCATCATAATTTTTTTTTAAAGAAAACAAAAAGTTGTGTAGTTAGGCTAGTCAAAAACTGTATTTTTTGTTTAATCCTTCTATTTCCTTATTTTTCCATTGGACTTACAGTTTAAAATATATAGGTCTGTGTTTTGAGTAATACATTTGGATTTGCATCTCATTGACATTTAGTTATACTAACCACAATGCCTTGGAGTATCTAGTATGATATGTACAAGTAGTTCCGTTTTTAACATGAAATATGTTTGTATTTCAAGGGTGCCATTGTCAAATCCTTCATTGACATCAAAATGCAGTAATGTCCCATCATCTCCTGAGGAACATATTCAGAAGCTAAAAGAAGCAGGAAAAGATGGCGAGAAGCAGCTGATCACAGTAAGTAATACCCTTTTAGTAAGGCTTATAGTTTCTCGAAGAAATTACTTTTGAATTTGCAGTGCTTCTTTTTTTATGAACTTACCTAAAAATCGTTACTTATACCTACTACTTATTATCAGTGTAAATGATTTGTGAAAGTAGAATCTGTACTACATTGTCATTCAGTGACGATGTAAAAATGGTGGCAGCCAGCCTTAACGTTTAAAGCTGATTCTTGTTAAAACAAATTTTTGCAATTTTGAAATAGAATGGCTGTTCAGTGAAAACACAGCTGTTTGAGGGAGAATGAGTTTGCCTTTAATTATGTACAAAATCTCATTTTTTAAAATTTCAGAATTATAGGAAGAGGTGCATCTGGCAGATTGTGTGTAATATTAATACCAAGAGATTTGTTCCTGTGTCATTCAAATGTCCATTCTTCTGAGACAGACTTAAAGATTTTCCAGCGGATGCATTTGTTTTCACCGTAGTATTTAAGCAGCAATTCCAGTTTGGATATTTATTCTTCCCCTTTTTGATGCTAGCTGCAAAATACAGGTAACAAGAAAATGCAAAATAAGAAGGGAGTGACAGGTTTTTTTCTGCCTTTTAGAATCACTCAACTTGGTAGTGAAACAGTTGAAATTTTTGGTTGTGTTGTGTTTTTAATGATCCACATATCAGATAATCCTTGAGAAATGAAAGGCTAGAACTGGGAAGCTACAGAGGAAGAGGAATCTAGGCTATAAGGAAGGAAGCTTCTTAGGAAATTAAATCTCTCACATATATAACTGGAGGTCTTGCTAAACTGTAATTTTTTCATGTAATACATGGATTATACATATGAAAATACTAACTAAAATAGAATCAGGTGATTTCTGAGCATGCTGTTATATCCGTATTGCAATACTTTAAAATCAGAACTTCCAAGAATTAAATTGATAAATATATCCTTGAGTTGCTTGAAGTTATACAAATCTAGGCATGTGAATGCCTAGCCACAGGATGATAACTGAACTGTATCTAACATTTCAGTTACTGCCTCTTTGAAACTCATTTTACCAACAGAGTTAAAATGAATGATTAAATATCTTAACTATATTAAAAGGACTGTAATAATATCCCTTTTCATTTCAGCAAAACTAACTTAATTTTTGCTCATGCAGTAATAGAACTTGACTGAAAAGTTGCTAGGACCTTTGAAAAGAAGAAATACAGGACTTCCTGCTTGGCTGCTGAGGAGAGGCTATGTAGCTCTCCTCTGCAGCGTTAGTATAAAGAGATTTATTGCAACTTACTGACTATGCTGGTAGTATCTTTGTATTCCATGCAAATTAGGAGAGTAATATTTTCTTTACTGTAGATAAATTTCAGAGTATAAAGAAAGGTTCTTCGTTGAAGAACACTAGGAAAAATGGGAGAGACTTAGTGTCTGGTTTTGTATGTGTATTTCTGGAAAATGCAACTGAGCATTGTATTTAATTTCTAAATGTGAAAGTAACAGCTTCACAATATCTTAGTATTTCAGCACTTCATGGAAATCTAATTCACTTTGATTTCATTGAGTCCAGAGTAGGCTTTTTTTTGTGTTGAAAAGGCATTTTGATAATGCCAATATTTCACTTTACTAGGAAAACATTAGGTAAGATATTGATTTGTTTTTCGTTTACCTTGGGGAAAACTGCTCTTTAGCATTGTCAAAACATGTAGAGAAACCCCAGTATTAGTTAAGCCATTTTGTATAATACTATCCTTGACATTGGTAGCTGTGAAGATGAGACATAGTTATGTCTAGAATAGTTTGTGCTAGCTTCTGGAGACTAAATAATCAAAAGATTTGTGATTAAATGCATGTAATACAATAAGGTACATTTTGTAACAAATAGTTTTGTTTGGAAAACCATGGTGAGTTTCTTGAATGTGGATTCTGAGTGTCTGGTCTTTCTGGTTTTAGTAGTAGGAGTATTTTCAAAGGTGCTCATGTAGTTCCCTAATGATCCTCTGAGAAAGGAGAAATTTTAAATTTGGTTTAAAAACTTTTGAGGTTCAAATTTCTCCTGTGTGAAGAGCAATCTTACTGCACAAGGGCAAATCACTTAAATTAGCATTTGTCGACAAAATTTTATAGTTAATAGCCAGAAATAATTTTTATTTCGAGTTCCTGGCATGTTGTATTAAGACAAGCAGTTTCATTATTCTTCCTTACCTTGAGCTAAACTGGGAAGTCATGCTTTTATTCTTAGCAAGAGACATTTGACTTGCACTTTGTTACACTTTTTTAAAAAATGAAATGCCTGGAAGGTGCAGTTTGGGGCTCTCTACTATGTGATCTGATTCCTTTGGAGATCTGTCAAGCAAGTCCATCTTGATGTATGTGCAGAATCCTTTTTTCTTTTTGTAACCAAATCAGAAAAACTAGTTGTGCATTGTTTGACTAGCCACATGATGCAGTATCTTTGCTAGTGAATTTTCCTGGTCTTTTGTATTTAAGTTCAGCATTTGTCCTTTAATTGTCTTTACAGTATCTGAGGCTGAGAGTCTGGAATGTTACAATATTGTCTCTATGTTCTAATCTCTTTGGTTCCTGAGCTATATTTAGAGAGGTGTTATGGTGAAACTAGGCTTTGTTTTTCACAACATGCTTTGGGGTTTTTTTATATTCAATTCTTAAAAATATTTTTTAACTCCTTCTTCTCCCCTATGATTGCTATAATAAATAGATCCATCTTCTTTTTTTCTTAGGTAATATAATCTTAAACAAGCTTTAAGGCTATGGGATTGTAACAGAACTAAAATAACACAAATTCTGTTTCTAGAAGAAATATTTACTTGCTGCACTTGCACCATTCTCTTTCTTGATACATGTCAGCTATTTATCTGAGCAGCTTTCAAACATAAAATTATCTTCATTTTGTAAAAGTGCAACTAAGACAAAAGATGAGTTGTTTCTGTTCAGACTTTCTTGCTGTCACACATCTTAAAAAGCAGGTCTCTTCAGAGCATAGAACTTAGCTGAAAACAACAAAGAATCTCATGCTCCAACAAACTTTGTAAAGCAAACAGTGCCAGGAAGCAATGGGGTTGAAGTGATGTGCAAAGATTTAGGTTCAGACTGAGGAGAGTATGATCTGTTTTTCTAGGGGAAAGACATTAAGACTGTGGCTAAAAATATGGTATGTTCCACATCTATGACTTGGTGTTTGTGTAAGTAGTCTGTTCTGAATGTTTGTGAACTGTACCCTCTTACACTTCATTTAGGTGTTCAGTTGGTAGGTTGGCAGGTTACATGAAGCTCCTTAGGAAGTTTTATAGAATAATGCATTAAAATAGTCCTCTACTTTCACTTCAGTCTGATGTGCAAATATGAGAACTTGAACATGAAGTCATCTGTTCCTTTTACTTCTGAAATGGAAAGAAATACAAATGTACAAAGCATATGTTTTCAATTTTCATAAAATGAAATGTGCTTCACATCCAAGACAAGGGAAGTCAGTTGCTTGTTTCTTGTAAAAATTCTGTTTGCCTGTCAGAGTTAGGACAAAATTTTGACTGTAAAAATAAGGATTGATAAAAGCACTGATGCTGCAGAGTAATGTTCTGTATAATTACCTATGAAGTACATGGACACTTCTTCCATTTTTTGCCACTTTTGAATTAAGCTAGTATTTTGAAAATTATAGTAATCAGTTTTAGGAAAGAAGTGTAAAATGAATGAACAGTGAAAATAAATCATTGAAGTTATAGAAAGATAGTATAGAGTTATGGAGACTTTTCTGCCTTTCTAGAGATCTGAGTTAATGCCTGCATGCTAACAAATGTGATTCAATTTAGTTGATCTTTTTGAGTATCAGCAAATGTATGGGTCAGGATTGCTTGATAGAAGGTTCTTTTGATTCTGAGGTTTGAATTGGGGCTATATGTGAAAGTGATGTCCGCATTAATTCAGTTTACACATTTAGATATCATACTTGAATTTTCCCTTATATATATCTTGGTTTAACTTGAACGTAGTTTCCTGTTTGACTGAAAAAGGTGATACATGAAAGAAGTTAGTGGAAATAATAAGTGTAAAAGGGATTTCTTACACGCTTGAAGAAATTTGCATTGCAGTCATTCAAAGTTGCTCTTTTCCTCCTTAAACGGGTATAGTCTGGTTGGGCAGCTTCTCTGAAGAATTAGAGAATGGCTTTTGGGCAATCTTTCATTGTTCACATTAGTTAAGTAGTACCTCTCTCCTCTCCTGTAATCCTAGTGGAAACAAGGCAGTGAGAAAAACAAGGTAGTTGAGAGCAGTCACTCTTCCTTTCTTCCCACACAAATCTTGTCCTTTGGGATAGCTCTGCTCTTAGAGAGGGGTAGCGGCAGCCATCCTTTTTTATTATCACTTCTTCCACTTCCTGCTTCACTGCTGCAACCCAGTTTTGTCTAGCAAATTCGATTGGGTTGTATGTGGTGTCCTTTGTTCTGAAGGTGGGTGAGAATGTTTTGTAAGGTTAGCTAGGGAGCTGAGACAGGAATTCATGGACCAAGGCCACAAAAACTGTGTTGTGGGTTAACGCTGGCAGGCAGCTAAGCACCATGCAGCTCCTTGTTTGCTGCCTACAAGTAGGATGGGGGAGAAGAGTTTCATAGGTAAAGCAAAAGCTGTGCATGCAAGCAAAGCAAAATAAGAAGTTTGTTCACTGCTGCAGGTGTTTATCCATCTCCAGGAAAACAGGAGTTTATCATGTGTAACAGTTGGAAGACACATTCCATTAACTCTAAATGTCCTCCCCTTTCTCCTTTCCCCCAGCTCCTACTGTTCAGCATGGTGCTATATGGCGTGGGATACCCCTCTCGTGAGTTGGGGTCAGCTGTCCTGGCTGTGTCCCCTGCCAGCTTCTTGACACTCCTATCCTCCTCGCTGGCACAGCAGTGTGAGAAACAGAAAAGGTCTTGCATGCTGTTTAAGGTGTAGCAATTAGCTAAAACTTCCCTGTGTTATCAACCCTATTTTGGTCTCAAATCTAATACACAGCTCACTAGCAGCTGCTGTGGAAGACATTAACTGTATCCCAGCCAAGGCCAGTGTGCATTGGAACACTCTGTAATATTCCTGAATAATATATTGATATGGGATGAGGATGGATTACCTGTCCACTGTAAATATTGTGCAGATCTACTTTTTTTACTTTGTTTTTTTCATATTGCTTTAGTCAGTGACCAGTGAGGATATAATTTCGTGATGGCTAATGACCCTCCATTTTCATTTTTTAAATAAGTAAAATTAGATATGTCACCGTTCTACAAGTTGATTTATATCCTTTTGCTAAAATAGCTTTTCAGAAGGACGGACGCTGGTGATAATTTGGTTTGTTGTTGATTGGGGTTTTTTGTTCAAAATGGAGACAGGATTTTTTTTCTGAATTGGGACATGTCTTCTGATCTGCCTGGTCAGCGAGGAGATCTACCTAGCAGCTTCAGTCTTAAATGCATCTTTCATTGAAATGGAATTCTTTGACCTTTTCATTTTCTTTGGAGAGCCCCAAAATCTTTGTGTTGTTTTTTCCTGCACTTTTATTTCCTTTCCAGCCTGCTTGTTTCTGTGGCTGGGCTTTATTCTTTGTTCTGTGAAAAGACTAGAGGAAAAAACAGCCTTCCTCTAACTAGCACTAGGTAATCAAGAAGGAGGTGACCTAATCTGTGCCTGAAGAGAGAGAAAAGAAAGAACAAAAAGGGCCCCTTTTCATCTCCTACAGAGGCACCAAATGCCTTTTTTGCTTGCAGGGCTCCTTACTCCACATATGGAGGATCAGCAGACATGCACCTTCTCAAAGAAGATGTTGGTAAGACTTTTCTTTCTGTCTAACACAGAAATAAGAAACACTTCTGGAGATTAAGGCAATATTGTCTCAATGTTCAATTACAGTTAGCCTTGAAACAGTGGATATCCTGTATTTATTGGAGGATTGCCTGAGATGTTTGGAATGATTACTTGCCATCTACACATGCAGAATTTGCTTAAGAAATAAAAGTATCTTTGCTCTTTGTCGTTACTCTTTAGAAAACTTGGTTTTAAGTAGAGTAACACATTTTTCTGCCTGAAACCACCCATTTTCTTGAATATTGCTCTGAAAAACATTTCTCTTAAGTTCTGAGTGTCAAGCATCTTGCACCTTTTCTAGTTGTGGCAAGTCAACAGTTTATTTTTCAGTACCCAGTATCCGATGTTTGCTGAGAAGATTCCATCCCTCCCCTTTCAAATCCGTTTTATTTACTCACATATGTGGTGCATAAGGTGTTCCTGAGTTGTTCGGTTTTGGGTTTTTTGTTCATCTCTTCCCAGTAGGAAGGACTCGCAACCTTTAATGCAGTATTATTGTTTGGGAGCACTTTTTCCCTCTGAATGCGTACCTTTACCACTTTACCTTATGCAATAACATCAATTCAAAAATAGTCAGTTCCTCTAGATGTTTTGTTGAAGTACAAAAATGCATTCTTCATAGTTCCTGACTTTATTTTGCACGTCCTTCTTTGTTGTTGTGGTACTCTGAATTGGATTTCCAAAGCTGCTGCTTTTAATTTTTGTCTGAAACGTTATGTCCTGTACTGTGGCTTTGAAATAGTACTTCAGTTATACAAAAATGTTCTTTATTTCTCTCAGGATACTGTAAAGTATTTCCTAAAACTATAGTCCACATTTTTCAGGGCTACAGAGTTCAAAAGATTGCTTTAGATACTACAATGTGCTTTTTCTGATCATTCAGGTAACATGTTTTTCATACTAACCTTTGTGGATAGCCCATTGATACAACTGAGTGTGTGTAAAATGGTCATATTAGTGAAATCCTGAAATAACAAAATCCGAACAAAAAGTTCCCCACCCAAAATTCAAAGCCACTGATTTCAGCCAACATCTGAGAAAGTCAGACTGCAAAATACAATATGGCAGTACTATTCCAGGGAATAATCTGTTCCTGGAAACTTGCAAAACAGCATATATATTCGCAAGGCGAGATGGGATGGGCTAAGGAACCAGACAACTTTGAGGATATCCTTTCCTTGAACTTTTTGATGACTTCCTGCATTAGCTAAGGGGTTTTTTTTGCTTGAGATTTTTGGTAGTAAACTAATAGATGGGTTGGCTTAAATACTTTTAGCTTCTTGATGGTTTGAACAGAAGTTGTTTTGTGAGACTTTTGCACTACTGATACATGCTAATTAAGACCTGTTTTATGTAACCAATTTTCTGATTTACATGGTGGGGTTTTTTTAACATATATTCCAAGAATCAAAGTACAGTTCTATTTCACTTATCCTTCTCTAGATATAGGGGAATATGTTCCCCATCTTCAAGGTAAGATTACTATGTTTGGTTCATTTGGTTCATCTTTAGATCGTCAGCATGCATCATGCTTCCTCCTGAACTGCCTTTTTTTCATCTTTCCTATATAAACCTTAGAAATGCAATGTATTTTGGTGACCAGAATGGGTAATTTGTTTTGAACTGTATTGCTGCAGGAGAAATAAAATGTATTAGCTTCGATTTCTGCACTTTTAGAAGCTCATCTTATTTTGACTTTACAAATCTAACCTCAGGGTTTGTCTTTTCTTTTTCCTTCAGAAAATTAATGTACTCTTGCTTCTCCTTCTGTAGGAATCTATACATGGATATATGGTTAAAGCAATGACTTTTCAGAATCAGCATTTTCTTTTGGCTGAGTTCCCCATATGTGCTCTTAAAGAGAAGCTCAAACTCTGAGTTTGTCTGGCCTGTTGTACCTTTAAGTCTCTTCTTGGAAAGAAACTGATACCTGCAGTTTAGATTGCACTAATGTCTGTTTGAAGTAGGTTGTTGTGTGGAAAATTGAACTGTCACTTAGCCCTTAGGCACATCTTTGAAGATGGAAGGAGTAGGAAATTATTTGTAAATACTTTTTTTGTGTTGCAAAATGCTTTCTTCTGTAAAGTTGGCTTTTTTTACTATGAATGTTTTCAGCTCTTAGAAAAAAAAATTAAGTTTGGGTCATCTGCCTTCTTGCAAATTGTGCACACAAATTTCCTTTTAAAAAACACCCTCAAATCTTTTTTGCTTATGTAGTATAGTGGTTTAGAGTACAGAGTAACTTCTTGTTTCTCTATTGCTTGTGATATATGTTAAAATAGATTAGAAGTAGCATTTATGCTGCTTACATAAAATCAATTTTCAAATGTAGTTAAAAAAAAGTAGTTGAGCATTAATCTGTAGCTGAAAACATGCCTTTTTGGCTAGACTTCATTCTAACTGGTATTCTTTTGCTCTTTGCAAAAGGCAACCTCAGCACCTGATATTCTTTATTAGGCACTGACTCCTTATGTGAGCATACTTCCAAATTAATAACACTGTAATGAGTGCACAGTAAAGCAATAGGTACTGAGTAGTGCCATTAGCTTGGTAAGGGTTGGTTATAGAGTAGGAGGATAACCTAGAGGGCCATGATTGAAATGGTATGATTTTCCATTTGCAGTGTAGCTGCCATACAGTGTCTGAGAAATTGCCTTGGAATCTTTAGTTGTCATAAAAAAATGTAAAGGTAGCAATCAGCTGTTGCCGATGAATTGCTGATTTTAACAATTATTTCCGTAACTTTTATATTTTTTAATATCCTTCTGAACTTGCAGGAAAATGGCTCACCTGTGGCCCACCTCAAAGCAACTCACAACCAAAAGACAGGTAGCAGCAGAACTGTAGGGAAAACCAAATGGTGTGATGCTGGATATGGGAATTTTCTTTGTGGAAGATGATTATATTTACTGCAAATGGAGTAATGAAGAAAGAATTCTCTGTTCTTTGTGTTTTGTAAAATAAAAGTAATTTGTTCAAAAGTAAGGAGAGGGATGGAGCTAATTTTTTTTAGGTAGTTTGCTCTGTGATTGATGCCTGTGCTTTTTGAGGCTGTGTTGGTTTTTGAAAGATGGAATTCTAAATTCTGTCTTCTTGTTTCTCCTGTTTCACCTTGTTTTCTGGAAATTCAACACAAAGGCTAAAGCTTGTTATAAAAGGGATACCTAATTAGATGAAAGTTCTGTTTAGCTGTATTTACTGTGCAAGCAATTGACAAATACCTGTGTTGTGGGTTGTTTATTGGTTTGGCTTTTTTCTGTTTTAACAGGATGGAGGACAGAAGAGATTTGGTGCTATTTCCTGTAATATTTGTGGAATGCTTTACACCATGTCAAACCCAGAGGATGAAACCCAACATCTGTTATTTCATAACCAGTTCATAAGTGCTGTTAGATATGTGGTAAGAGAACCTTCTCTTTTTAAAGACATAAACTGCATCTTTTATTTTATGTTACTAGTTACAATTCATGTTACATTAAGTTGTGTTTCAATAAGTTATTAATGCAGTAGGCTGTAAATCATCCACTTGTGGAAATAAATGTTTTTAACAGCCATGGTAGATAGGTTATATGTAATGTATAAAAATTGTTAGTAGAATAATGGTGTTTCATTGCCATTGTATTATTTCTACTACAATTACTTACCTTGGGGAGGTGTGAGGGTGGTGATAAGAAAACAAAGGATTGCCACTGTTCTGAAAGTAGTAAATACAGGTTTCAGTGCAACTAGTGTTTGCAGCAGTTGACTTAATAGTCAGATGAAGGGCTGATTGTTCTGTTTTTGTAATTTTGTGGTCTTAGGTGACTTCTAAATTACTTTGCCTTTACTTATGTGTAATTTGAAGAGAGACTGCCTAGGAATGCAGCTGATACAACTTCATAGTATATTGAAACTTTACTGAATTTATAGTGAGATTGTAATCTCTAAAATATAAAGTATTATTTCATAACTTCATTATATATACTGTATCTGAGTATATCTCCCATATTAAAGCTCAGATTTGAAAAAATGTATCCAAATTTGAGTATATGATAAAATCAGCTACTTCACAGTAGCTGATATTACAGGACATAGGAAATGCCCGTTCACATCTCTGAAATCCAGAAGAGAATCCATGAAGTCTATTTTCTTTATCACACATGTTACCTTCAGTACTCTACACTCGAGTAGATAAGACCTCCAGGATAACTGAACTGAGGCCACCAGTTCATTATGTGTAGGTACCAGATGGCTGTTGGGCTACTCTTAAATCTCAAGCCCAGTTTTATCCCATTGTTTGCAAATACTAAGATATATCTTAATAGCTAAAGTACTTGAAACTATGATAAAATAGTTCTGGTATTTATTCTGATTTTGATTAGTTTTTGCTGAATAATCCAGACATCTTAAAAGATCTCTTCTGATACACATTGGCTATGTTGTAGGGTGGGGCTGGGCAGAAAGTGTGATGGAATGCAGCACATTTTAATGGCAAAATACATTTCCCCATTTTATTCCTGTTTGTCCCTCCCTGCCCAAGTACTTTCAGATCTTGAATGTTACCAAAGATGTAAACATAATTTAAAGAAGATGGTGTTAGTTCTTTTGGACAGAAGCTGGCAGATGAGTTCAGTAGCTACTTAGAGCTGCTATGTTCGTGTAGGTAAGAAGCTGAAGTTTTGAATGTTTTGGAAGTTGGAAGAGCTGAACCACTTTTACTTATGTCTAGAGTAACAACATAATTAACATAAAAGTGAAAGAGCAGACTGCCTTAAACCAGTCAGAAATAACTGTGTGAAGTTAGGTATGCTTTTAATTTGAGAAAAACTTTTCATGTTGTTTTCTCAGTTGCTAGGCATCTTTTTAGAGCTTCTGACAGTGTGTACTCAAGCAAATTATTTGTATTGTCAGTTCAGTGAGTAAACTGTTCTATCTCTGTAATCTTTGGAGACTCTAGATGTGTTTTGTGACATTTTAGAGAGTGTAGAGCGATGATTTAGATGGTTATTGTGGAGTTGAAACTGTAGAGTAGAAAGCAAAAGAAGGGCTCTCCTGAGCTTACATTCCCCTTTGATTTCCTTTTTCCTCAAAACAGTTTTACACTCTGTTTTCTGTGTGGGTGAGTAACTTTTGCCATAAATAGATAAGTCACTAGTCATTTGATCCACAGTCAGTGGTTCTTGGTTGATAGTATCACGATAGAAACATTCTCACCTCCTCTTAGAAAATAATTTCAATTTAAGATAAGCCTTCTTGTCAGTGAATTAGTACACCAAGTGACTACTTGTTAATTCTTAGTCATCCAGAAATACCAGAATGTTGCAAGTTATTCTGGTTTTGCTAGGAGGTTTCTGGTGGGGAGTGTTTGGAGGATAGCTCAGAGGCTTGTAGATATTTGCCTCTAGTTACTGTGTTGAAGCTATAACTGCCTTCCTTTCCCTGACTGAGTGTGTTCACTGTGTAGTAGCATCATGGGATTAGAAAAAGGTGTACTAGAGAAAGTCTCAGTAACTCTTGGTTAGACTTTCTGGTCCAGGAACATCTAGTCTTTGTGACCTTGACATGTTACTTTATTAGCTCTCCAGATGCTCTTCTATATGTAGTTAATATGTTTGGCATTATTTGTGATTTGGAGGACATTGTAAGGTATCTTGCAAGCATTTTTCTTTCTCTTATTATTCACATGCTTTGTGCCATGTGATGTGGTCCCAGTCTGACTTGAGAAGACTTTTCTGTTTTTCTTTCCTTTTTAGTGTCTCCTGTTTTGTGCTCATTAGTTCTACTAATGTTTCATTTCACAGACTCACAAAAAGTAGGTCTATATGCATTGTCATGTTAGAGCTTCTTGCGGTTAACTGTGAAAATGGACATTATTGTTCATGTCTGCACCGGCATGCAGCTGCTTTGTGGGTTTTTTAAAAGTATTGAGTAGCCAAAGGCAGTTTGTGTGTAAATAGTAAATTATTTACTTTCTTCAACTAAACAAAATTTTGTTTGTTGTTTTTTAAAGGCCTGTCTTGCTTCTTGTAGTAAAAAATTTTGTTTAGGTCTCTAGAAATTTCATGATGCCCCCAGAAGAAGGGCAGGCTAACAAGGAGATGGTATTGGGATATTTGTTTTGTCATGGATGACTGAAAGAGACAATAGGGAAATTGTAGACATTGCATTCAGAGAGAGGAAGTTTGGCAAGTTTAGTGACATTTTCTGGATTTGGGAACAGAGAATTGCCAAGGACTGATGGGTTTTCTGAAGGATGATATTTGCTATTAATAGAAGCATGCAGATTGAAATAGCAAGAAGGTAAGGTGGTCAAGAATAGCACTGAGTAGGAATAGGTTAGTTTGAGAGACTCAGTCTCCAAATGCAACACTCTGTCTTGCTGTTCTTCTGGTATCAGACACCTGAACGTCTCCAGAAAAATTATGCCAGCGTAGTATGTGTGTGCATTGGGTGATGACACACACATCAAGTGTTAACTCCAGGGCTGGATAACTTTGTGGGAGGGACACATGGTTCAGTTTTATAAAATCCTCTGTAATACACACAATATCAATCGTGTATCCTCTCTATGATACCACACAGTATCAAACTAGTATTTCAGCAATTTTTTTGTAAGAGCAAGGCATTTTCAATGATGGATTGAAGTTGCAAAGCCAAAAACTTAATCCACAGGCATTTGCTAACTTCAGGTGCCTGAAAGGGAATGCAGTTAATCTGTTTGCATTTCAAGCTCATCCTCTTAGTTAAGAATATCTTGAGCTGAGCAAAGTGGAACTGTTATTTGAGGAACAACCCCAGGCACCACTACAGGCTGAGGTCTGACCTGCTGGAAGGCAGCTCTGTGGAGAAGCCACCTGAGGGTCCTGGTGGACAACAAGCTGTCCACAAGCCAGCAGTGTGCCCTTGTGGCCAGGAAGGCCAGTGGTAGCCTGGGGTGCATTAGGAAGAGCAGTGCCAGCAGGTCGAGGGACGTGATCCTCTGCTCAGCCATGGTGAGGCCACATCTGGAGTGCTGTGTGCACTTGTGGGCTCCTCAGTTCAAGAGAGACATGGAGCTCCTGGAGCTGGTCCAGCAGAGAACTACTGAGTTGGTCAGGGTCTGGAGGGAGCTGGGCCTGGTAAGCCTCAAGAAGAGACGACTGAGAGAGGACCTTATTAACATGTATAAATATCTAAAGAGTGGGTGCCAAGAGGATGGATCCAGGCTCTTCTCAGTGGTGCCAACCACTACAACAAGAGGCAATGGGCAGGAACTGATGCACAGGAAGTTCCACCTGAACAGATGGAAGAACTTCTTTACTGTGAGAGTGACAAAGCTCTGGAACAGATTGCCCAGAGAGAATGTGGAGTCTCCCTAACTGGAGATATTCCAGAACCATCTGAATGCAATCCTGTGCCATGTGCTGTAGGATGACCCTGCCTGAGCAGGGAGGTTGGACCAGATTGACCCACTGCTGTCTCTTCCAACCTGACTCATGCTGTGATTCTGTGAGCTAATGTCTAATCTGATAAGTTCACAGCTATTTTATTGTAGCTGCACCCAAGTCCATCTGTGAGCTTCTTAGATTTTCAGATTAAAAAAAAAAAAAAAAAAATATTCTTGGTACCTAAGTTTAATAGGATATCGGAATTGGAGATGATGCTGAACTTCATATCATCTTAGAAAGATTTCATGCATGTCTTGATTTACAAGGGCGTATAGTGATAGGACAAGGGACAATGGGTTCAAACTGAGAGTAGGTTTAGGTTAGATATTAGCAAGAAATTCTTTACTGTGAGGGTGGTGAGGCACTGGAACAGGTTGCCCAGTGAAGTCGTGGATGCCCCATCCCTGAAAGTGTCCAAGGCCGGGCTGGATGAGGCACTGAGCAATCTGGTCTAGTGGAAGGTGTCCCTGCCCATGGCAGGGGGTTGGAATGGGATGGTCTTTAAGGTCCTTTCCAGTCCAGGCCATTCTATGAGTCTGTGATTAAAAAAGAGACCACTGAACAGTTACTGTGCTATTAATGTTCAAGCCATCTTTACAACTATATTCTACATCACTCATTATGTACATACATAATATCCAGTGAAGGCATTGCACCACACTGCAGTGGTAACAATTGTACTATTTCATGATGGGGTAGCAACTGCTTGACTGTATTGCCCTTTTTTGAACGATTTCTTTCTTTTGCAATTCTCTGGCCATTGCACCCTAATTAAACAAGCAGAAGCAACCTTCATTCTTGTTTAAACTGGTAGGAAAAGTTAGAGGTAGATTAAAAATTAGTTAACCGTGGGTTGCAAAGTGGTCGTATGTTCTCAAATGATTACAAATACCTGTAGGATAAATAGGCCTAACGTGGAGGGGAGGAGGGTATTGCAACAGCTGTTACAAACCACTGGAGCTCTGTGCAGCACCAGTCTGCCCGGCTATGGTGAGTAGGCTCTATATGCCCTGCTGCTGCTGTCTAGAGGGAATCTGTTCTTGGGCATAGACTGCCAGTATCAGAGAGGAGTGCTATAATTGTGTTCTTTTACTCCAGGCCTTTCACAACACTTATCCTTGTGGGAACAGTAGCTTTCCTTTTAATTTCATTACAAGCAATATATATCAGTGCTTGGACATCTGATTCAGCAGTAAATAAGTCTTAATGACCTAAAGTAATATCAATTGAAAGGAAAAGCAATTTTTCTGACATTGCAGTAGAGTATTATATATTGTATACATAATGCTTTTGTTTCTTACTGTAGTAGGGTGTTCTTGTCATCTGTCTGTGTGAAAGAACCCCACTTTAGTTCTCAGTGATTGAAATACCTTGCAGACTGTAGTATTTTATTTCAATAGGGTTAAAATAGTGAGGCTTTGTTTAAAAAGTTTTAATAGGTATGTTAAAGGACCTTATCAATCATCTTCAGACTACGTGCAAGGAAGGCACTGGTACTAAAGCATATTTTATGCATTGTAGGTATCCAATAGGATCAGTCCCAGCTGCAGCTATAGCATATTTTCCTTTAATGTTAGAATATGACACAACTGTGACCAGTCTTATGCATTGCTTCCATTTGTCTGGTTTAAAGGAAGGACAGTTCGTTGCTTAGAAAAACTCAACAATAAGGACACTAAAAGTGCAGATAAATATGTGAAGTGATAGATTTTCTTTTTAAAATTATTAGAGCTGCATATGATTATAAAAGCTCAATGTGGCTTTAAAATGGTTTCATTAAAAATCTTGGATGAGCTTAGGGTTTGCAGAAACTTGTTGGAAAGCTGCATCTAAAAGATACATTTATGGATAAACTCTGAAATATTTCAGTTTAGAAAATACCCCTTCTGTGAATATCATCATTCCCCATTTACACAAATCACTTATGATTAACAGGTGGGCAATAATGAAAATAATCAGTCCTATCTATTAGAATGTCAATTATTGCATTTTTTTGGAATTGTTTTTAGACTTGTGCTAATATACTGTTGCTTAAAAGCATAACAACACTATGATGTTCAGAAATGTTTTGGGTTTTTATCAGATTTAATTTTGTGGAAATACCTGGCTATAACATTAACAGGATACCTTAACCTAAAATGTAGTGTTGAATTTTCTGCATTAGGATTGCAAAAGTTGTAATGATGTTGTAATGGCAGGATTATCAAACACTTTGTATTTATTTCCTGAGTGATGGTCACAGTTGGTTTAAAATAGGTTGTAAAAAGCTCTTGCAAGGCAAACAGGAAGCCAAAAGGTGGAAAAAGACAAAAATTTGAGAGAGGTAAGGTTTGATGTTGGAGAATAGTAATCCTTGCCTGAACTTTTTGATGCCTCTCCTGGCAGTCTCAAAAAGCATGTCACAATCCCCCAGATTGCACTTTTCTGCTTCCCTGAACATTGTAACACTGCTGTTTACTGCCCTTTGTGTTCAGACCATAACATACGTAAATTCAAGCAGGATCTTCATTTGTGCCACTTCCTACAGAGAGGAAGAGCAGACAGGATTAAAATGGTGTCTGTGTTGCAACCATTGCCATGCTGGGTGCTAAATAGTTAAATAGTTCCAGGTCTAGCAGCAAGTAGATGAATTCCTAAAATTATTCTCTTCATCTCCTGCTTGGGGTGAGGGAGTATAATCAGTATGAATAAAATGAGGCACATATCAACTATTTTAACACTGAAGTTTGTCATTTTTTTGTGGTAGTATATGTGGCAATCACCCAGTGCCAAATTCCATTGCTTGGTCTTTAGTTGAAGGATATTTTGTGGGAAGGTGCAGATTTCAATGAGAATTATTCCATCAATACTGTTTCCTCAAAGACTTTTTTATTTAAAGTTGCTTTGAAGTAAGACTTGTAGATCAGCCTTTTTAGTGGCTGAAGTTACTTCTGCATTCAGTATTTTTAGGTCCCATCAAAGCAACTTGAGTTCTAATATCTACCAGTCCCATCTTGCTAGATTTAAGTGGCTTTTTTGTTTTGTTTTTTTCCATGCAGGTACTGCTCATTATTCACCACGAGTGTGGATCTGAAGAAGAGTTAATTACCTCTATTTTTTTGAGTATGTTTATACTTCAGATACACACAACGTAGTCTCCTTCCCTATTAGATTCTTAGAAGGTAGTTATAAATTTTTTTCTAGTATCCTTCTTGTGGCTTTAACAGTTATGATCAGTAACAAAATAAACTATTCCTTACATTTTGGGCAACTGCATGCCAATCAGTTCACTTAGAACCTCCTGGAGGTCTTTCGCATGCCAGACTTTTAAAACTGAGTGTGTATTTGTGGAGGTAACTATGTTAAAAAGAAATCTTTTATTAAAACTTAGGGTTTTCCCGTTCACTGAAGTTTGAAAAAAATATTTGCATAGGTTTGGAAATCAGTTATGTGAGCTGACTTTGCTACTTGTGTTTTAAAGTTGAGTTTGTACTGCAGTCCTGGGGGAAAAAAATAGTTGAGAGTTTATAAGAAAGACACTTTCACAAATTGTTTTTAGATAGAGTTAGGTTATTGTATAAATTATTGTATAAATAATTTTTGTTAAAACGCTAGCTGAAGTTTCCTTCTCTAGCAAAGCAGCTGCTAAGTAATGTGAAATCTCTGCATAAATTCAGTGTCTAGAACAATAATTTGCCATTTCTGTTTGTAAAAGTATGTCTTGTATATGGTTTAGATAAGTGTTTGTTTTATTTAGGGTTGGAAAAAGGAGAGAATTTTGGCTGAATATCCTGACGGAAAGATAATAATGGTTCTTCCTGATGACCCAAAGTATGCACTTAAAAAGGTATGGTGAAAAGGAGTGGACTTGGTTTGTTTGATGTTTTCATATAAATAGTAAGAACTTCCATAGTAAAGTCTGTATAATTCACATGTGAGCAATTGAAGCTGGACTCAAAACTGCAATGGTTCTGTAGCTTTTCCCACAAACAGGTCAGATATCTCACTCTTAAGTGCTGCTGCTCTCTTCATAGAGAGCATGGGCCTGGGCCTGGGTGGGAACAGCATCAACCAACTGACTTTTTAAAACTTTCTTTAAATATAATTGCAGAATGGCTGACAGATATTTTATGTAATATAAACTTTCTACTCTATTTGAACAAACTGAAATGTGTTATTACACAGGCATCATTCTCTAGGTGACTTTCTCATAAAAACAGATTTAGCTGGAAGGTGGCCTCAAAGTCATCTAATCCATTCCCATGTTCAGGATCTGCTCAGGTTATGTTGCTTCTGACAAGTTTCTAAAAGTTTTACCGCTAGACATTTGTCTAATCTCTTCAGACTCTGCTACAGTGCTTTGCTATTCGTAACATTAGGAAATTTCCCCTCAATGTCCAACAGAACCTCCACACTGCAACTTAAGCTCATTAGTACTAATCATACTGACATAGCTATAGAAAACATTCTTCTTTTCCTCTTTGTCACAGCTCATTTGTGCCTGAACAAACTGACTTTTTTACCTGAAGGAAATGGCCTGGATGTGCTGTTTTTTTCAGTTTATACTCCTAAATAATGTTTTTTGAACATTGTCATGCTCTCTTTATAGATTGTTTCCATTTGTGCCATGAGTCTTGTCTGTCTTGAAACTCTTTTGTCTACTTAGAATTTTTTAAGTTATTAAATTGAAGAGAAACTACAAATTTTATTTTTACAACACTTAATGCAGCTAAGTTTATTTGTTTAGTTTTGTTTCTCTGGTGGTATTATCTTAATTTTAGTACCTCTGTTGCACATTCATTTTTTAACACAATGGCTGAAGAAAAAAATACGTAAAATACCTAAGGGGTACAGAAGAAAGAAAGACTGTAGTAAATTAAGTCATTTAGGATAGAGTTCTCTGTAGTTCTGTGTGGCTAAAGATGAGAGAATCTACAGCTGTCACCACTGTGGATGCCTGATTTCAAGAATGGTTACTTAGTGTTTCAAACTGGGTATTTGGACTTGTCATTACATGCTTGGTACCTGAGGGTTAGATGAGAAAATAGTAACAGACACCGTGCCTTTTAAAAGTTATTTTTAAAGCACTTTCTGGGCACAGTTTTCATTTGATCAGTACTAATGGGCAGAAACTGATGCACAGGAAAATTCCATGTGAACATAAAGAACTTCTTTACTGTGCAGTAGAACAGACTGTCCAGAGAGGTTGTGGAGTCTTCTTCACTGGAAATATCCAAGAACTGACTGGACACAATCCTGTGCCATGTGCTCTGGGATGACCCTGCTTGAGCAGGGAGGTTGGACCAGATGACCCACTGTGGTGCCTTCCAGCCTGACCCATTCTGTGATATTCATAGCATCAGTAATTCTACTTTTGCATTACTAATATGATTACAAAATGCATTCAAGAAGCTTATGCCATTTAATGCACCACTTAGGAAAGGCCACCTTATTTCTGTCTCACAGGAGATGAGGAATGATAGAGGCTGTTTCAATGTCCAGTTGTAGGTACAAGAATCCACCAGTAAAATACCAGCTCATGCATAAACTTTTGTTTACATTCATGCTGAAGTTTCTGATTGCTCTAAACTTGCTAATATTAGCCAAGATTTTTTTTAGTTTCAGTTATTTTTTGCAAACCCAGTGAAAGACTAGAAAGTTGGAGGAAAGAGACAACAGTTACTCCTTCCTTTACAACAAATGCATACCTTTTCTACCTGCCTTGGCACTGTGCCTGCTGTCATGTGCTCAAAATCTGTAATGGCTTAGTTCTTTTAGTACTTCAGAAATAACAGAAGATCTTGAACAAAACTATTTAACTTATCCTGTAAGTCTCATTTACTTCTAAAATACCAGTGTCCACACTTTGATTATCTGAATTCTCTCTATTAGCCTTTGACCATTCAAGTTTGAACTTAATGAAAACTGACTGAGAGGTCTCTTCCTGTTTCCAGACAAGTGTTAATTAAGGAACATTTATGTGGATCGAGGTGTTGCAGGTTACTTAGGATAACTCTTAACTTCCGGAGTAGCTTTCAGTGTTCCAGATGCTCTAATACATCTTTGCAAATCTGTTATTTTAATGTAAATTTATAGAAATGTACATTTACATGTGTTTCTTAATACAGCATTTGAACTTATTTTGACAGGTTGAAGAAATTAGAGAAATGGTAGACAATGACTTGGGATTTCAGCAAGCTCCACTCATGTGTTACTCTAGAACTAAAACTCTTCTTTTTATTTCTAATGACAAAAAAGTTATCGGCTGCTTAATTGCAGAACATATCCAGTGGGTAAGTAATTGAATTGGAGAAAGGTAGTTTGTGTCAGTGTTTAGTGATTGTTCTTGATTGTTGAGAAGCAGGTTCAGCTCTCTACCCAGCAGAAATTCAACATGGATGAAAAAGCAGGTGTTCTGTATGATTGAGTTAAATCACAGTGGGATCAAACAGCTCCACAGCAAACAGAAGCAGAGAGCAGGATGAGAAGTCATGCTGCCAGCTGCAGTACTAAACACTGGTGTCAGAACTTTGTCACATAATATGTCTATTCCCTTGTAATCTGTGGGGTTTTCTACTGTCCCTTGGGAGTAGCAGACAAAAAGTAAAACAATCTTGGCCAAAGTCAGAGAAATTGAGGCAAACACTTTAATACAGGTGGTAATAAGAATTGTAGTATTTGTTGCTGTTATTTTAAGTCAGGTAAGCTTGTGAGGTGTTTGTTTGTTTAATCTTTTATCATCTGTTTCTGTTTTGAAACTGTTAGGAGAAATTAAACAAGGCACAAATACACAATCTTTTTATAGCGACTAAGTATGTTTAACTGAAATAAATTACACATTGATTATTTTGTTCAATCATTAGTGATGCTTTTATAAAGAGGCAAATTCGTTTTTTACATCACCTGCAGGGCTACAGAGTTATAGAAGAAAAGGTTCCAGAAGTCAGTTCAGAAAATGAGAAAGTCATATTTGAAAGACAGAAAGCATGGTGCTGTTCAACTTCTCCAGAGCCTGCTATTTGTGGGATTAGTCGAATATGGGTATTCAGCATGATGCGTCGAAAGAAGATCGCTTCTCGGATGATAGAGTGTCTTAGGTAATATTAAAAAAGTTCCTCAGTTACATGTGGTTTAGATAGAATGCAGTCCAAGGCATTTATTGCTTTGTGTGTCTCAAGCTTGTATTGTCAAGCTGCTGGTGATACTGGGGATGTAGATTTGAGCACAGATGACAGTTCCAGTATTAGGTGGAGTTCAGTAATTGACATCAATATTCTTCAATACCTTGTCCTTAACAGAAATGTTTAAGTGCAATTGTAATGAGTCACTCTGGCAAACTGCCAACGAGCTTAGGAAAATTCCTCCATAGTAATTAAGAGTAAAGAATGCAAGACTTGTCTTTGGTCAAAGTGTGAGATTATGTTATGTGAGTGTTATGGACTGGGACTGAACCACTAGCTGATTGTCTATTCCTTGGAGGTAGAAAGAGGAAAGAAACAGAGATCCAGTGTACCAAACCATTTGATATAGTCTGGTGGCTTCCAACTGTTAGTTTGGGTTTTTTTGATATATATCCTCAGGCTCGTTGAGCCTTACGAGAGATTTTCAATTTCCATGGAGCTTTAGTAGCTAGTGGTGAGTGTATTCAGCTAAGTGCTAATCCATAAAAAGACTCAAACATCTGTGCTATTGTATATTAAAAATGTTGACTCTCCAGACCTTAGGTTTCTTTCACTGACATTTCGCAGAAATTTAAACATCAATTCTGAGTAATGGCAAGAACTGTCCAAGTCTTACTCTTGTTTGCTTGTCAGGTTTGTGTTAGTCCCATCTTGTTGGAGTTTATAGCACAGGTACTGATGTTTCTGCCAGTCCTCACCCTCTTGGGTATTCGGAGAGCTTAGCAAAGCTGTTCTGCTCTGCAGAATGCATCTTGCCTGGCTGGTGGAGCAACTGGAAAGTTCTTATCAGATCATATTCTGTCTGAACTATGAACTGTAAAGCTGCATTCAGATAAGCATAATAACTGGATTATTTGGTTATGTTTTTTGCACTTTTTTGATGGCATGTTTAATAGTAGCTTCCTAAAAACTTCTAAAGGAAAGATAGAGAGCATGGTGCTAATAATGCCAAGGTCACACATTTGATCTGTGTAGAGGTCCTTCACCTAAGAGTTGGACTCGATGATCCTTGTGGGTCCCTTCCAGCTCAGAATATTCTGTGATTTCTCCCCCAAAGCGATGCTGGAATTGTTCTCTCAGCAACAGGTCTAAAGGGTCTTTAGAATCAATTTTGATGGTTTGCTGCGGCTAGTGAGGCCTCAGTTTTCCTCTTAGCTCTGCACTGCACCTCACCTTTTGATGTGCTCTGGTGGTTGTTTGGCCTTCCACTAGCTCTTTGCTGTGTCAGTAGAAAACAGGGTCACCAAAAAGAGCTTTGCATTACTCTGGTATGCTCTCTTGGTTTGTAGAAAGGTCTTCTGAGCTCTAGAGTTGGTGTAGAAAAGGGAGCTCAGAATGTTACAGAAGGCAAAGGAAAGGGGTGAGACTTAATTTGGGATGGCAGTAAGCAGTTAGATCTGCTCAGCTGCCAGTGAAACTTCAACATAAATGTCTTCTGTAGCAAAAGGTACTTTGAACAGGATGATACTGGTAGCCATCTAAATCCTGACTTCCAAACGTTGAAGGCATTGTAGCAGGATTTTAGGTCAATTTTGAGAATGTCTGCCCCATTTCACTCAAGCTTTCATGGTTGACTTGGAGTCACAAAAACCTAGTCAGTCAGTTTAAGAACTTTGCAAAATCATCTTCCTAAATACGTGAAAGAAAAAGGAATAAAACTGGTAGTGACTAAAAAAGATTTTGTTCCTGTTATCTTTTCCTCATTGTATATAATGGAGACGTCCATATGTGTGAACTGTATACTTACTCTTCAAGTGCATATAAGTTTATTTTATAGAAACTAAAAAAATTAAATTTAAAGGTAGTTTCTTCTGTTCCCAAGGGTAAACATTACCTCCTCCTTCCCCCAATCAAGGTCTTAAATCCTGAGTTCAGTTTTCTAAATCTGCTCACATAGCCAGCCAGAGAAGTAGAACGGTATCCCTTAATTCGCATTCCTACTTCAAATAAGACTGAAACTTGAATAAAATATTTTTCATTAAGAAGTTAAGCAAATTGATTCTTTTTTTTAATGTATACTGAATGTGTACTTAGGAATTATGCCTTAGGTTGATCCTTTCAGCACTCTGCATAATCACCCAAACTTGTTTTGTAGTTTGTGTTTTCATTCCTAGTGATTGTAGTCACAGCTCTAGAAGTCTCTTTTCTATGAAAAAAATAGTTGGAGTGAATTCAAACTTTTTTTTTTAAACTCTGAATTTGAACTCTTGATGCAATCACACTGTACAAACATTTCTTCTAAAACACCAGAACCTTACAAAACCCTTCCCAGAGAAAGTGATCCTCCTTGCTGTTTATTTAGAAGGAGGAAATAGATCCTATTAATAAAGCCATCTCTTCCTAATAGAGTTCTTCCTTTTCAGTGTCTGTGCCACTTAATTAATGGTTTGTGGCTTAGTAGCATAAATATTTTTTTATTATTCCCTAAGGGTAATCACCTTTTTTTTTTTCCCCCCTCCCTTTTCTCCTCTTTTGAACAGGAGCAACTTCATATATGGCTCGTACTTAAGTAAGGAAGAAATCGCTTTCTCTGACCCCACTCCTGATGGAAAACTCTTTGCAACACAGTACTGTGGCACTGGCCAGTTCCTGGTATACAACTTCCTCAATGGACAGCACCAGACTTAACTGCTCTGAAGGAATTCCATTTTTATTGGGAGACTTCTGCCAAACTGCACTGAGTGGGTGCAGGCCTTCAGCAGAAGCCAGGGCCATTTTTATTACAGTGAACTCAGGACTGGTAACAACCGCAAGGTTGTACTATTTTATTAAAATTGTAAACAGTGCAGTAATAGGCTAACTTTGTTTTTTTAAAAGAAAGATATTTTATTAACTTTTACAAAAGTTTGATTGTATTTTATCTAGTTAGTCATGTTTACATGCAGCAGAAAATTGTTCATAGTGGACTGTAAACTAATGCAAAGACTCTAGTCTCGCTGACGAGTACATACTGAAGTTCTTAATGAGGTGATATACCAGTGCTTCTCAGTACTGTAACTGGTCTCCTGCCCCAGCTCCCACAGCCAGGGGAGCTGCTCTGGTTGCTTGTTTGCGAGTTCAAGGCTGTGCCCAGTTGCATCCAGGCAAGAAGCATTATGGTGCAGTCGTGGGCATCAACCCTCACAGACTGTACCGTGGCTTCTGTGGGACAGCTTGTACCCTGCTAGATGCCAGGGCATCTGCTCGGTGTCAACAGCATCAGAAGCTTCTTGTGCCCTCTGTCCCCCAGATTAGTTGTGGAGTAAAAGGTGGAATGAAAACCCTGAGGACTGGTGTACTCGTCCTTCTTCAAGTACTGTACTGAGTATATACCTTTGTTAGTGGACTTCACTTTGATACTTGTCACTCCTTCATAAATCTCTCCTCTTTTAAAGGGTTTGTATGTTGAAAAACTGCTGTGGCCTTTCTTGATCTGTACATAATGTAGATAGATTAAAAATAAAAGACTTGATAGCTTTTTTAAAGTTACTCTGTATGACATGAAATGTGAATCAATCTTTAGTGTATTTCATACTTTTGGAGAAAAAAGTCATTAAGGGTAGTGTGTTTTGATGGAGTCTCTGGGAGAGCACAGTTGCGGCATTCAAAGCTGCTTGGGCAAGCAAGTCCCTTAGTGACAATGCATTTGTATCACACCACAAGGACCAGTGCCCCAAGTAGCTCTGGATCAATACCATCCTCATACAGGGTTTGTGGTAAGGTGAGATGGGATGCCTTCAGCCCTAAGTAATAGCTCAAAACCTAATGTAAGATCTGAATGAAGGAATTAAGGTTAAACTGACAGTTTGTTTCAATTTTGGAGCCTAGGTGCAGCTAGGATACACTCCTTTATATTGTGCCATCCTTAACCTTGGGCTAGAGCTAAAGTGAGAACTCACGCCACCTCCCAAACAATACTCAAGAGTACTTAAAGCTGAAGTAGCAGAATGATGGTGAATTCTGGTCTGTAGAGTCTCTTTGTTTCCAAGCTGCCGCATGTAATTTTCAAAAGGATTGCAAGCAGACTGTAAAGGTGCATCCTGTTCACAGGAAACCTAAAAGTAATCCTCTGGTGGCCTCAGAAAGCAAGAGCGGTACCCATTAAGAGACAGGCAGTCTGAAATGGTAACTTAATATAATCAAATTTAATGAAAGCACATTATAAACATACCATAGCCACAACTTCAGACAGTTTCAGTTCATAAACAATAACATGAGGTAGACTGACTAGTGAAGCTAAATTCACCAAGTTTTTGGTTAAGAAAACTTTACACTAGGAAAGCAATGTTTTTTAACCCTCTTCCAAAAGTCACAAAAAGCAATTACATAAGTTAAGCAAAAAGCATCTGCATATGATTCTTTAAATTTTAGTTTACATTCAGTTTTAACCTGTGAATAGACAAGAACAGCTACAGATAAAATATAATGCTGGCCCATTTAATACATTCATAAGAATGGCCTTGATGGTGAGGCTTAAAACCAAAATGGAATAGCAGTCATCTGGGTGTTAAACAAGTGTCTCCTTCCCAGGAATTCACAGGCAGCCAGTTAAAGTGTTCCATGGGACAGGCCTGCGCTGTTTGGGCTGGTGTAGTGCACTCTGGCCAGAGTGTTACCAGAACTCCTTGCTTCCACACCGGAGAGTGCTAAGGAAATGGGTTTACTATTAGTTGGTAAAGGCAGGCAAATACACTGATTTTCTAAATACACTCTCAACCTTCAGGAAAATTTTGCGCTGCTCTGCCAGCAGGCTAATTCCTCCTAGTAGTCTCAGCACCTGGAATTTTAAGAACTTAGTGCAAACATGAAACACAAACAAAAAGGAAACCATTTTTGAACATGTAATACCTGACACTTCTACATCACACTAAGACTCAGGGTTGGCCTTAAGCCCTTCTGGCAAAACCAGCACTACTGGAATACATTCATGTGTGTATCAAATGCTTCAAGAGGCATCTTTTATATCCCTACTTCTTCCCCATGTTAAAATAGATAAGGCAGGTTGTGTCTGAAGGAAAATAAAAAATAAGTTTACAGAAATGGGTTGTTCATGTGAAATTTCCTAAACTTACAGCATCAGAAATATGCTACATCAACACAGACATATGCAAACCATTTTCCTTTGGCCTCTGTCAAATATATTATGTTTTTTCATCTGTAAACATCTCTTTTCACAAGATAAAAAAGGTTGCTTCATTAACACTATGCGTTAAAAAAAATGCAGCTTTGGCAGGTCCTTCTCCGATGAGTTGCAGGTCATGTTAATTTCATTGCTTTTTGGGGACTAAATTCATATTCATGAATAGCGTTTAAGAACATTCTGCATTTTTCTTTTTAATAAAGGGGTCACGATGTGCAGAAAGATTATTTTTGATGTGTAAGGGAACCTCACCAAGGTAATGCCTGCTAACTGAGGGGAACAGAGTACCACTACGCTTTAATCCTGACAACCAAATGCGACGGTGCCGAGTTCCTTCTGGACCACCTTAGCAAGGATCAGTAAGTATTGCGCTTGTAAGTAGAACCATGTGCGGCTGCTGCCTAAGCAGTATTTACAGATTTACAGGGATGACAGCATTAGGTGATGCATTCACAGATCCTTGCTTCTGGAGAGTCTCTCGTGAGCAGTCCTAACTCCCTGGGACTTCTTCCCCGCTCCCCCATGGAGCTACTGTAGAATACCTTCTGTTTCTCCTGGATTCAGCTCAGGCATCCTTACTCTCCACCACATTTTTTGGTATGTTGCTTCATATATGGGTATGACAGACCTAATCGCAGCTCTGCAGCCAACAGGAGTTGAGTGTAAAGGAGATGGAGAGTGAGTTGCATACAGCCCACCACAAAGGCACCGGATGGACAGGAGGACACATCTCTATATGCAAAGGAGGATGGATGGCAAGTTTTCAAAACTGAGGAGAGGAGAAGCTGAAGGTGATTTGCTGGGAAGTTACTCTGGCCTTTAAGTGAAGAGAGAACAGCTACAAGAAGCTTTTGCTTCATCCCTGGAGTTGAGGAGTGGGTGCCTATTGGGGCAAAATACCATTGCTAGGAGAGCCGGGGTGCACAGTGCCTGCCATGCGTTTGCCCATTTGTTCAGGTTTAAGTAGTAAACTTTGAACACCTGTGGAAATTTTGCCAAAGACAGTTTCAATACGTACACAATTACAAATTTTAAACTAACACTGCACAGAGAACAAAACTATTCATTTTAATACAAATATCTACTTTATATTGTAGTTTCAAACCCCTGAGTATTCCTGTACCACAGCACAGAGCTGAAGAGACATGGTGGGCTCTCCTCCACCTATCTTCAATAAATTCCACATGCTGGGGTGCGTTTCATGTAACACATTCAAGCTAGCAGCTGCAGGAGGAGAGCAGCTTCTTCCCCTACATGAGCTGAATATAAAAAGGATTCTTCAGCCAAACAACATCCTCTTCCCAGATCCCACAGCTTGGTTGGCTCTATAATTAGTGTCGACGGATGTGAAAATAACTGGAATCCAGGATCCTTTAAATCATAACTGATGTGGTAATTTATCCCAAGGAATAAAGCCTACTTCAGAATTGTGGGGAATCCTTTAGAGCAGTCTAGATAAATATTGGTTGCACTTTGCTCCACAGTGATTGTACTTTTTTTTTTTTTAAAAAAGGTTCTTTTTTTCTTTGTTAGCGGTGTCTTAGCAAGGCTTATATATGGCGTCCAGTAAGAAAATAGAGTGGTTCATCATCACTACTGTTAGCAGTTTGAAACTCATCCCGAAGTCGGAACTGCCACTCATCCTCCAGCTCCAACCGGACTATTGTCTGCCGTAACGAGCTTCTGTCTTGACAGATGACACACAGGGTGGCACCTTCGATTGAAAAGCACATTAGGTTCTCAGGGTACAAGAACAACTCATTTCCTTAGTTCATTTTCGTAAGATATTTCAAAGATATCTTTGCTGCTAGGTAGGAAAAAAAGTAGTATTAGAAGGCACTTCCTACCGGGCATTCATAGCCCATTTTTTGTGAAGAAACCACCCCTTGCCCAAGAAACAAAGAAAATGGCCTCTGGCTGCATTCAGCCCATATCAGCTCTGGGGACAGGCAGTGGCCAGCACCATCCCCCGCCACATATTTGTGCCTTTGTCCTCTGTGCCTGCCCTGGAGGGCCAGAGAGGATGCAGGAGCAAACTTCAAAAGCTGGTTTTTAGGGCTGGCTCAGGGTCATGCCCATGGCACCCCTGCATGCGCACCATCCTCAGCACAAGACGGAAACAGCTCAGCCATGCCACCACAAATGCACTGGAGTTCTGCAACAGACTCCAGCATTACTGAATACCTGTGGCAATTTGCTATTTGTTAGCATGAAGACAAAAAGATCAAGAAAAATTTGGTGAAGTTTATCAAGTTCTGGTGGGGGTAGACCCCATCATCCTCCAGCTAAGAGCTGTCCCCATCTGCAGTACTGAAGATTTGTTGCCATTATAGACTGATTGCCAGAGCAGAATTTCTTGTCCTCGTCAGTAACACCTATGCTCTATACTCTCAAGTGGCTGATTGCACAATTCACTGCCTGATTTCCATGGATCCTGGTTTTTCTGCACCTACTTGATGTGATGTCACTTTAAAATTAATGAATGTAATTTGGCAAAGCTTACCTAAGGTTCAATTACCTGGACTTATTACCAACAGGAACAGAAGTTTGATACTCCCAAAAAACCACTCCATATATTCCTTTTGAAAACAATGGCAGCACTAACTGTGAAAATAATGGAGCTGTTTAATGAAGCTGGTTATTCCTCTGCTTTTCCCTTTTCCTCCATGCTATTATTACTTGGCAGGAAAGCACCCAGGATGCCCAGCAGAGCAACAAGTGTACCTTTCAGAAACCTGAACCGCTTGAGGAGGTCTGCACCAACAAAGGAGTCGCAGAGGTAGAGCAGAAGTCCACTGAAGAACACACCTTCACAGTTGACATTGACTGAGTGTGGGCGAGAACTAATATAGCATATAGCGACCTGGAACAGAAGGGGGAAAGAAAAGGAAGCACTTCTGTGTTAGAAAGGTCTAAGGATGACTTAGAGTGGAATGGAATATAACTTAGTGATAACAGGTGAGTTAGCTGGTGCTGGTAAAAATACAATCCAACAGGACTGCAGTAGTGAGCAAATTTCCTGAGGAAATAACACACAGGACAAACTTCTAGATTCAGATTGGGTCCCCCGGTCTGCAGCATGTTATTTCAGGGCTCTCTGTAATTCAGTTTGATTTTCTGCTTTTCTGCAAATTACCTGCTTATAATGACTGTTAAGATTATAGGTTGCTCTAATGAGGACATGTGTCAAATTCCATGAATACTGAAACTGCTGAAGCTTCTGGGTCCAGCATCGGGGCTCTTCTGTGTCTCAGTACCATGATGGCCATTGTGTATCTTCTCTATCTTACCACTGACCTCCATAAAATTTGTCAGAACAATACCCATGTTAGACATTCATGCTGTTTTGAACCCACTTTAAACAGATCATTGGGTTCAAAAAGTATAATCTTCCAGCTTACAGACATCTAAGATATATCTGCAAAAACCTAGTTTCCCCTAGAAACCCATGTTCATGAAAAGAGAAGCAACAAAGGATGAGTACCAAGTTCTGTCAAGAATGGTATCGCTTTCAGGTTTTTGCTTTGCATGACATAATATTTCAGAGAGACACACTCAATTCCTTTATGAATCATAGAATTGTTTAGGATAGACTCACTGAGATCCCACTGTTATCTTGGATCTGTGAGATCCAAGATCATTGAGTCCAACTGTTAACCCAGCACTGCCAAGCCCACTAAACCATTTCCCTAAGTGCCACATCTACACATCTTTTAAATACGTCCAGTAATAACAAATCCACTGCTTCCCTGGGAAACATGTTCCAATGCCTGACAACCCATTCCATGGAGAAATTTTTCCCAATATCCAGTCTAAACCTACCCTGGCACAACTTGAAGTCCTTTCGTCCATTCCTATCACTTGTTACTTAGAAGAGACTGACCTCCACCTGGCTACAACCTCCTTTCAGGTAGTTGTAGAGAGTGATAATGTGTCCTCGGAGCCTCCTTTTCTCCAGACTAAATAACCCCAGCTCCCTCAGCCACTCCTCATCAGAGTTGTGCTCCAGACCATTCCCCAGCTCTGTTGCCCGTCTCTGCACACGCTCTGGTACCTCATTGTCCTTCCTGAATTGAGGGGCCCAGAACTGGACACAGGATTCAAGGTTTGGCCTCACCAGCGCCAAGTATAAGAGGATAATTCCCTCCCTAGTCCTGCTGGCTTCACTATTCCTGATACAGGCCAGGATGCCATTGGCCTTCTTGGCCACCTGGGCACACTGGTGGCTCATCTTCAGCCGGCTGTTGACCAGCACCCCCAGGTCCTTTTCCATCAGTCAGCTTTCCAACCACTGTAAGCCTGTAGCAATGTTGCATGGGGTTGTTGTGAGCCAGGAGAAGGACCTGGCACAATTCAGCAGTCACATTAATCCACCACAGACCTCTGGTCTCTACCCACACCAGCCAGCTGGAGGCTTCACCACAAGCTCCTCCAGTGGATTGGTCTTTTACTTCCAGTAACAGAATCAGTTTCAGATCAAAGTCTCCAAACACTACCCTTGATGCTGAAGGTTAATAAAAGAAGGGGTTTTCAACAAAAGAAAGATACTGAAGTAAACTTTGCATTTACTTTTCCCCATTATTCCTGCAAATACTTTGTACCTCGCACCCGATGTTCAGGTAGCAGTCGATGGCCAATACTGGGTTCTTGAAGTTATGAATGGCCTTTGGGAAGAGTTTGTATGTCGCATGTTGAAGGAATTTCTCCAGGAGGAACTGGGATGGGGCTGCCAGCAATGTATGCTCACTGTCAGGGGCACAGACGTACTGAAGAGGCATTATTGGTGCCACGCTGTCTGAAACCTGCAGTGAAACCAAAGGGAACCCCTTTTAATCCATCTACTCAGTGTATTTGCTCTGCATGAGGTTCCTCTACCTAGGGAAGGGATCACCCTGACAGAGCAGGTAGAGAGGGAAGCTGGGGGAAAGGATCAAAAATCGCCACTCAATTTTGACATAGCACCACAGCACAGAAATAAAGGAATTGCTTTCTCCATGCTTGCTAAGTATGTTTATGGATATCCACTTGCCTAAAGAAGGGACAGAATACAGGGAGTTCAAATTCACCAGTGACCTTCATCCTGCCTATCCTAGACATTATAGGAAATTATAGACTCCTTGTGTGGAGTCATCCATAAAAAATGTTTTCTATGGAGTTTTTCCATAGGCCAGTCCATCACTACAGATTCCACTGCAACCACAAGAAAAAGGAAAATCAGAAAATTACTTTTGATCAGAGTGTATGTCTGCAAATTCTTCCTCCATCAGAGATACCACTGAATTGCTAGACCAACCCCTTTCCAATTCCTGTTCATCTTCTAACAGATTAGGAGGAATTTTGTTAGTAATTTATAATTAGCAAAATATTTATAATTTTCTATTTTTGATGTGGCAGCCCTACCACAGAGTAAGCCATGAATGTCAGATGTCAAAGAAGCACAAAAGAAATCTAAAAGACTAGAGAATTCATTATTTTGAGGGGAAACAGGTCCTGGTTTTACCCCTTGCACATTCCAGAGCGTACTTCCACACTCACCATGATTTTTGGCTTAACGACAAAGTCCTTTTGTCCTCCAACCTGAATATGTTTCTTCATGACACTGAAGTTGTTGAAGCGGCAGATGAGGAGGCCACTGCTGTTCGTCCGCAGATTAAAATCTACATCTTCACAGAAATACCTGGACATTAAACACAAGTTCACTAAACCAGCTGTGTGGCTGCTGTGCATGAGCAAGCATTCACACATCCATTCACATGCTGAAATGCACCAGTGTGGGCTCAGCAGAGATTTCTGGAGATCATCTGATATGGTACCAGTACAAATTCTCTACAGAGCTCTGAAGAGCCATTCCTTCAATGTGCTCCTGGTGTAGGAAAGGAACTGCTGGTCATCATAAGAGCAAACTACTCTTCATTTTTCAGAGTGCCTGTATGCGTCTTCCCCATACCAAATCTGGCTTGCCCTCTCATCTTCATCATGTACTGGCACCAAATGTTTCCTGCCCACACTTTCTTTTTTCTTGTTTCTTCTTCATAAACTGCAATCGGGGGATGAATGTGGCTTTGACAAATATTTGGCTATGGGAGACAAAGCAGCTGAGAAGCAACATTTGTCCTGTGCTATTTATGATGTAATTGCTCACTTCTGTGGGCTGATTCCCATCTCATGATTCAACCTGACAGAGAATGTGAAATCAAGAGCTCTGGAAGCCACACCACTTGCACAGACAGGCCACAATTCCTTGCTCAAATACACAGGATCCCTGAAAACAGCAGCAGGAGCCCAGGGGTGAGAAGCCCTAGGGACATCTGTGGCCAGCAGAGACAGTTTGTTGTTGAACTCACTAGTCTGAGAAGCAGGATATTACTTCAGTCTGTGATCAGAACTAGCTAGCAAAGGCACATTATATCAGTGTTTTATTGCAAACACTTTAGGATGAAGTTATGTGAGGAGGGGGAAGAAAAAGTAAGAAAATAGTGGAATGGCTTAAATATTTTCTATACTCTTGTTCGCAATGACACAACAAGCTCTTGCCTCTCATAGAGGCATTCTGAAAGCTCCACACTCTTCCTGCAACTGATGTAATTTTATCTCTTTTCTCCTACTTTTGGTCTCCCAGTTGCTTTTTTCTCCTAAAGTTTCTTCTTCCCCCACTGTCTTTTCAGTTCTGTGAAGTCCTCTTTTTCCCTTGCCTCACAGTCTATCTCTCCCAGCTGTTTTTTGACTTATGCCAAGTTTATTTTTATGCCTTATTCATTCAGATGCAATGTATATTGCTCTGGGTTTTATTTTTGTGATTTTGCACTCATTGCCTTCGACAGGATCTTTCTGTTTATCTCAACAACATTCAGAAACATTGTGACAAGATTCTTATGTCAACATACTATTTTTCCACAGATATGCATGTATTGCCTACCTGTTTAGATCATATTGCACATTCTGGGTCAGGTCTATGTTGAGCAGTATAAAATCACGCACGTGGCACCTGGAGAATGGAGCCTTTGCTTTCCTGGTATTCAGCTTGCTGTTCCATTTCTGAACACCCAGTATTGCATAATGAACAATTTTGGGGGTGGCTTCAATGTGTTGGAGGACGCTTTTCAAAGACACATTCTTGCTGAAAGCCCCAGGCTCCAGGGACTGGCTGCAAAATACAATCAAACACAACATACAAATGTACCTTATTATTTTTATATAACATGTACTGCATATATATACATATGTGCAAAAAAAGGAGCAAGAAATTCCATTAACAATTGAGAATATTTACTCCAAATGTTGTAAAAAAATATACATAAATGCAGACTTTTTGAACAACAGACAATTAATCTTATCCCATCAATGTAGCCATTAAGAAAATCAGCCTCTCAGCAGAATAAGGTCTTACACAGCAATTTAGGAAGGGAAAAGGAATCGCCTTACGCATCATTTCTGGAAGGCTATTTTCTCTGTAATGGACAGCATAAGCACCGAGAAGGCCAAGAACTTAATGCCTTCTAAAAAGCTGAAGTTCCCAAAATAAACTGTTTTTACTGAGAAACATAAATTGAATCAAAACAAATCAGGGAAGTAACACATTGCAAAATCACTGAAATAGTCACTAAAAGCAAGAGTGGCTTTAGGCAAAGAACAAGCACAAGACATGTTTGTTGATGGTACTGACACAGATGTAAGGGTACAGTCAGGTGGAAGCGGTCAACAGCAGGAGGTTGAACGTTGGTGGTCAGCAAGACAAAAGTATAGCTTTCCTGCTGCTCTGAGTGAAAGAGCTGAATTTCTGCATTTCAGACAATACATCCGAAGTCTAACTGTATAGTTCCTGTGCTACCTGAATAATAATTATTGAGTGAACAATGATCTTTGTGAGGCCCTTGGAACAGGCAGCCTGGTGTTATTACATCAAAGCCCCTGCCAAAAGCTGCTGGAGTACACTACCAGCAGCACCAGCTGCCCAACCCTTCCAGTTGTCTCATACCCTGTCAGATGCTAGAGATGAGCCTAAGTCACAGATGTGCTGCTGTCTGTGCTGGATCAATGCAAGGACCCCACCATGGTGATTACTTACCTGGACTGTTCGTGGACACTGTGCATGTTCCACAAGACGCAGGAGTCGTCCATGACCACAATGAATGGCCACACGCACTGGCGCTTCACTCCCAGTTCCTCCAAGCGGTTTCGTTCCAGTTCTAGATTGTGGTAGGAAAGTTCCTTAATAAGAAACCTGGCAGCACCTGAGGAAATACCATAAAGGAGACATCTTTATTAGACTTTATCATTCTTCCCAGAGAAAGGTTACATGAACATCTGCAGTCATTACCCTTTATGAACTTAGTGCTCATAACATCTTAGTTTAAGAAGAAATTGGTATGTCCCTTTTTCAGTGTGAGTAAATCTAAAAGGCAGATACCAAGAAGACTGGATGCTTTAAGATACCCTCCAAAACACAATTTTATGGGCATTAATAAAGTAACTTGAACCAAGAAGGGGCTGACATTCTAAAACTGAAGCTACTTAAAACTTCTTGCAGGAAAAACTCAGCATCCATGAAAACAAACTCCAAAGTTCAAGCCCCCAGTGTTCAGCTGCAGTTAATATTTACCTTCAGCTAACTAAAAAGTTGCAATTTGAAAATCATGTGTAAAACATCTAGAATGAACATTAGCACAGCAGGGCTGAGTAAAATGAGTGAATATGGCCTATAAAACATCAGATTTTAAACTGAGAAAGCAGTGATCAATACAAACATATGTTCCATCTCCCTGACAGCAGTTCTTCCACATCACTGTATTTTGCCCAGATATTGCTGCTATTATGACAGCACAAATGCAAGGAGCTGCTGCAATGTTTCCTTCAACAACATGATCCACATTGTCCAACATGGATTTTGATACCTTCACAGCAATGCACGAATGGTGTTTCTTACCAACTCCAGCATTGTTGAACATCCCTGGCAGGACAAGCATGATGTGGTTGGGCCAGTATTTACGGTAGAGAGGCATTTCATACTCCTTGACTACAAGGAGGTGCAGGTGGCTGATGCCTTCCATGGCATGATATAGGTTCAAGAGGCCATGCTCATGACGTCCACTCGATGGAGTGAAGATAGGACTCTTGACCGCATTCAAATTCTGCTGGAACAGGACATATTTTGGCAACATTAGGTAAAAAAGGAGGTTATTCCTGACAGGGACTTGTATTTATTTATTGTTTATACCATATTTTAAGATTACTGACCATTGCAACCATATGAACTAGACACTAGGAATGGAAAAAGGGATGATTATCCTCAAAAACTCCAGTTTTAAGGACAGTCAGGCAAGAATTACACAAAGGACTTCAAAACAAAAAGAAAACAGGCAACCCCCCCCATCAATTTGCAGATGTATGTCAAGTTGACTGCAATCAGCAGATGGGTAAGAGCAGCACACGCACCTTGTCAGAAACGAGGGGGAGCCGCATGCTTTCTAGATGTTTTCCCTGCTTGCTGAAGACAAAGTGGTTCTCTTTGGACTTGGGGATTATGAAATGCAGTTGAACCTCTTCTCCTAGCATCGAGGATGAAAACGTGAATGCATGCAGAGTGGAATCAGATACCTGTACACAAACAAACAAAAAAGAATTGCAAGCGGGTATATGTAAGGAGTATATGGCAACCTGCTCTTACAGTCACAGTGCTGGAAGCCATCAGAGAAGAACATTCAAAACATTCTCTTCCAGTAACTAAAGTTAATTTTATTATATTATCATTTTCCTCATTATAAGGCATATTATTTAGGCATATAACTGGCCTTGCTATTAAAAGAATCAGCTTTCTGTACCAGTATTGATCTTTGACCAAACTGGACTCTTCTGAAGTCCATTTCAGCTAGGAATTATTTATGAATATTTAAAAGCACAAGTCAAATATATATATACATACACATACGTACTAGGAAACAAACTGTCCAAATAAATTTCCCCCAAAAGATTCAAAGAGCAGTGTGGCATGTGGGTGTGCGTCCATGCATGCACTGCCATTCAGCCACCTCAGCAGCAGCACGGCTGCATTACTATGGTATTTCTCCTGTGGCAGTACTCTTCTAAGTAGTTGGGTGATCAAAGCAGACCACTCCATTAATAAGGCTATGAAGAATCAGAGTGAGCTTAAGTTTGCACAGCACTTCAGTGAACCATGCAAGTGTATACAAAGTGCCTAAATATCTGATTAGATTTCATCCTACAAAAGCATCTGTCTTACTGCAAAGTCAAATCATTTACTCTTACCAATAAGCTTCTTATAATCTTTACCAAAAAATTGAAATTAGCCTAAGCAAAGGTGGAAAAAGCAAGGGACTTTAGGTTCTGTTAAAGCATTTAAGAATCTCCATTCATAATGCTTGCTATCCAATGACACCCCTCTGAACATGTAATTTCCCTGAGTTCAATTATTATCATAATTCCATACACACAGCTCACACTTGCACACACAAGTAGATGTTTATACTTTTTACTGCTAGTCATGTTTGACCACATGCACAAAGATGAGTGGAGGGAACAACAGATGTCCTTGGGGATGATTTGCTTCTATCAACTTACTTAATGAAGCGTGAGGTTTAAATCAGACCTGCTGGTGCTGCTCAGAGGCAACTGACATTGCATACTGCCAGGTCGGTGTGGCTACACTGTGACAGCTTAATAGCAAGCTGTCGGAAAAGATTAGCAAGCAAGGGAAGAATTATTTCAGATAAGAAACTTACACTGTTGGTGGTGGTTAAGGAATAATGTGAGCTGTTAACCAGGAGTAACCTTACTTGCCATTCTCTTGCAAGCATAACTGGTTTAGAAATCAGAAGCTTAACTGAACAGTTAAAAATGTTCATTTATGTCCAGTGACTCATAAGCTGAGACTGCGGAGAAGCTTGCATAGTTACATATAAAGGGAGGAAGAAAGGCCTTCCCATCTCCCATCACATGTGTGGATAGCTGGCACTTAGGTAAGACAAGCATCTTTCTTAGTTTTACAGTCTTCTCCCATGAGATACTGCAAATCCCTGGGCAGCTGGATAATGCTTTGGCTTCAGAGCACTAGTCACAATATTCACCCTTTGCCAGAGGCAGCTGGAGAGAAGAACTGCTCATTCAGAACACAGCAGACACAGTTAATGCTCCTGGGTCTGTAGCTCAATATCTCCCTTGGGAATGGAAGAATTAAATAATTCCATCTCAGGGAAGGTGAAAGCATGAATCCTGAGACGAGCAGTGTGCCTGGAGAGACCACAGGAAAAAACGAGGATGCAGTTTACCTTTAGGCCTCAACACCAACCTGTGCAGCAGGATTAATGTCCATGTACTGATGGCATTGCTCACAGTGATGGAACGTATTGTAAGCTGCATATTTAGTCAGCATCATGGACACAGTCTCCCTTTTCTTAGTGTCCTCTGATTTTGTTTCTTTGCTTGCTTCTGTACACAAAGAAACAGAAATTTTAGGAGTGTTAAAAACCAGAGAATGTTATCCTGTTAACAACTGTAAAGAATACACGAATAGTTTTGTTCCATGTAATTTTGGAGATTAAAGGTTCTTGTGAACTCATGTGCTCAACCAACCCAATAAAAACTGGTTCCTTGTAGGAAAGTGTTCCTAAAAAAGTCTACATTTTACTTACCTTGTTTCACTCTTGAGAGTTGTTCTGTGTATACAGGACTTATATTTCGGTACTTGGGGTCATGTACACTCAGGTCAAAAGATATTTTGCTGAAGATCTCAATGTCAGGCCAGTGGTCATTGCTAGACTGGGTAATTTCACTGTTTTCTGTATGATCTGCAACAACACACTCCAGGTAAGCATTATCAGATACCCACCAAATGATGTTTATGTGATGTTTGCTGCTTTACAATTGCACAGGAACTTACCAGAGGTGTGCACATACACACACACACACACACAGAGCAACATCTTTGAACAGCATAAATGTTACCATTGAAATTACAATCCACACAAAGCCATTTCAAAGAAATGGCAATTTCTTAGAAACTGCATGCAGGTGAAGGAACCTCCTAGGTATCTTTCAGCTCTGTTCCTCATTAGGCTGCTGAGATGTTATTCACTGTGGTTTACCAGAGAAGTTAAAAGATCATTAGAGGGGCACATTGTTTAATATTCTCACTAACATCACCAACTTAAACAAAAACTTTGCTTAAGTTTGCTGGTGACACACTCTTAAGAGTCATTGTCAACATGGAGAAGGAATCAAAGATCAGCCAGAAAGAATCCAATGCCCTCAAAAACTGTAACAACAAAAACTTGGTGATATTTAACAGAAAAAAAATGTGAGTCGTATGTACAATCAAGGACTAATAGCAAGTATTTCTGCAGCAGTTTGGGAGCCCCTCAGTTGGAAATGACAGTTGCTGGGGAACCTAGGAGTACAAGCTATGTATCAATGCCAGTGAAATGGGAGAATGGAAAAGACCAGCACAATCATAGGTTTCATCAATCATGGGGATTTCAGTGGGGCCAGGGTAATACATGAGATGTTGTAGGCTGGGTTGGTTAAATATCCCTCAGAACACCACATTCAGCTCTGCTCAACCATGCACCAGAAGGATAAATTGAAAATAGATGTGCAGGCAAGAATACCAAACTGATAAGGAGAATAAAGGGCCTGTTATTCGTGATAATCCTGTAAAAAGATCCAGGCTACCTAGATGAATGCTGAGAGAGGGTAAGATATCTGCCTGACTACACCAGAGAAGCAAACCTTATAGAAGAGAAAAAGTATTTTAATTTAAATTAGTGTTTTCTTTGGTCCCAAAGAGAATGTTTATAATTGGGACAGAAACATCTTTGGGTTAGAGAATAAAATAATGTTTTCAATAATGGAACACTAGTGCTCTGGAGAAGCATTCCAACAGAAGCAGTGGGAGCAAAAAAGCCACAACCAAAAATCCCAACCAAACCCAAACTGCTCTTGCGATGGAGTTCCATGCATTCCTGGCAGGGGTGTGACCCATTGCTGTGATCACAACAGGCCAGATGGCATGATGCAGAATGGCTCTTACATTTATGTCCTGTCTGCTTAAAAGCAGTCAATGTTTAAAAATGGCAAGGAGAGATAACATTTGTAGATGCTGCCTGTTTACAGTTTTGTGCTCACTTTCATTTTAGTGCTATACAAATATATCAATTCGAAACACATTTAATAGTTCTCAGCTAAGCCCAACATAAAAATTACTTTTTTATTAGTCTATATTGAAATATATGCAGACACCTAGAGCAAGTCTAGCTACACACCAATGGACAGGACATATAGGAGATGTAATTTATAGTCTTTCAGTAAGCCTAAAAACTTCACTGCTGAATAATACATAACATAGGCTCTTCACGAGGCATATTAAGAATGCCTACTAAATACTTACTGGCATTAATCTCTTCTTCATCATACACATCTACTTCCAGCAACCGGATCAGCATGCGGAAAAGAATCCTTAGGAACTGCAAGTATGAACCAGTCTTTCCAACCTGAGCCAGAGATGGAAAAAAGCCTAAATGCCAATTCAAACTACTATGATAGAAGGGTAAATTTCAAGAAAAATGCCTTTGGGCTTACCCCAAAGCTCTGTCTTCAGCTCTGCAAGACACAACGGTCCCCCTTACACTGAAGTTTTACTAAACTGCCCTCTGAGCACAAACTGGCCCACAGTCTGTGTCACTTGTACGCAGGGAGATCGGCAGTGGTAACTGCTTCTCTCCTGACGTGCTCACAGCAATGTTATGCCAGGTGCCATCCATGTGTATTTCATTTAGGCTAAAGCATGACATACAGTATCACTCTTCCTCTCCTTACCACTTTCAGCATGGAATTAGCCTTAAAATTTGACTCTGGTTTTTGACCTCAAAGCACATTACTGCATGCAGCTTTGAAGGGTGCCTTTACAGTACGACCTACAGTTCTCATCACTGGCCCTCTCAGACTGCTAGAAAGGCAGGAGGAAGGAGCTGTGCTCTTACTTGTGGCGGTCCTGTCAAAAGCAGCCTCCTGGGGTGAAAACTCCTGGTGCTGGATGCCTCACTCTGATTGCTGAAGTCCGCATGGTGCTGCCGGGCTGTCGTCCACTGCCTGTAGTACAGAGACTGCTCTTCACTGTTCATATCCTTGTGAAGCAGAGGCCTTAGAGAGCTCAGCCAAGACACATCAGCATGAGGCAGGAGGGAAGAGGAAGAAGGCAAATTTCCACTTTTCTGTGAGCTCAGGAGACAGTAGGCAGCTTTGGACAGGATGACGATGCGTGGCAGGGCAACACGAAGGGCCTTGCTGTCTTTGGCTGAATGGGCAGGCCACTGAAACGTTTGGGAGACTGAAGACAGTGATGACAGCTTTGAGGTGGTGCTGCTCGCCATCTGGTTACCCAGGGAGTCACATTCTTGTTTCAGGGTCTCTCCGGCTGTAAAACTGGCATAAGTTCCCTCATCTACGGAGCTGTGCACCACGGGCTGAATGCTAAGCGATGATGCCTGTTTCTGAGACTTGTCTGCGGCGCTCGAGGAGCTCACACCATTGTCAGCCAGGGAACCTGGGGAAACAAAGACCATGCAATGCACGGATACTGACTGACATAAGAAAACCATGAATTCATTCGATCTATGAGACAGTCCTAACATACAAATACTTCTGTTCAATGAGTGGTGCTGTGCCTTAGGTCAGTGTTACACCATGTAAAAAGAAATCATTTACATCCATCTGTCCCTCTTGCTTGAGAGGTAAAGGCCCTGCTGCTAGAGGGTTGAGAGTCCAAGGGTTCAATCCTAAACTCTGTATGCTAGCCATCATTTCTCATCTAGGATTTGGAATTTGATAGTACGATCTTCTCCAAGTCAAGTTTAACAAACCACTGTATACACAGATCAGTTTCACCTTTCTTTCTGTGAAGAACAGAGCATTTATTTCACATGATCTGGGCTACGCTCCTTCCTTCATACCAGTCAAGTTCGTTTAATGTATGGGAAGGTTTGGTGCACAGCAAAGATCCAGTTCAGCTGTCTTAATACCTCAAACTCATAGGAAAACAAAGGGAAGGACCCAGAAGTGTCTGTGGAATGCAAAGAAGGGAAGGCTTGGTGGGGGGTGAGGCTGCATTGATGCCTGAAGAGATAGGGAAAGACCAAACCATTCTGTTGGTCTTGGCAAGGAGGCAAATATCCATCCTCACCCATAGCGACTCCCACAGTTACAGATAATTTTTCTACTAGAATTTTATACTAGCCTTTTTTACTCTGACTTTTAGGATCTTTTCGGGATCCACTGGACAAAGCTAGCAACAAATGCGAAATGTAAGTTTAAAAATAAAAATCATGAGGGACCCTTGGCTATGGCATACCATCCCTCCCACTGAAACACCATCTTCTTTTAGCAGCAGGCAGGAAAATAGCTCATCGTGGGAAGAAACTGCAACTAACATTTCATTGTCTAGCCTGCAGTAGGATACAGCTAAACAACCCACATTTGAATAAACATTTCAGTGTTTGCATTCAACTTCCAGTGACGTAGGAATAAAGACTTGTTTTTCAGACCAACAGCAGAATAACTGACCTGAGGTCCCAGTGACAGCACTGCTATTACTCTGGGGTCGGTCCAAGTCTATCAGCAGCTCATCAGAGTCATTCTCGCTACCATTAGCCTTCTCCTGCTCCTTCTCACTAAGGTCAAGAGCTACAATAGGCCCTCGAATTGCCTCCTTCGAGACGTAGCAGCATGCCAAACCCACTTCTTGCTCTAAGGCAGTACGAGTTAAGTAGCTTGAGTCAATTAGCCGAAGGTCACAGTATTTCAACGACCTAGAAAGCCCAACACAAGATAAAAAAAAGAAGTTTTATTTTCTCTGACTTTGAAGAATACTCCCTAATTGCTTATTAAATATTCCTGAACAATTTTATTAGCCTATAATATAAAAATATTTTTAAATACTCATCACATAATTTAAGGCCCTTGGTACTTTGCACAGACATTTACTAACACACACATGATAGAAGCATTACTTTTCACAAGCTACACTTTCCAAAACTTTAAATAGTTACCAAATAAACTATTCAAAAATACACTTCTTTTGTGAAAAAGTAGCCAGATGGTATCAAACCACTTATCCACCTCCCCACTTATCTAAACATGTTAGAGAGTAATAACAGCACCTGGGGAAAGTTTCTCCCAGAGGGTCTTTGCCAGTTAGAATAACAATGCAAGGTAGACCTTCCAGATCCTGATAGGTGCGAGGAATCCAGTCATCCTGCTCATTGCCCCTCCAAGCCTGTGAACAGAGAAAATTCCAGCCACATCTAAATGACGTCTTTTAAATCTTCACCTGTTTTCTTTTTTCATCAGTTCCTGCTTTTTCTTTGTATACAGGGTTTGCTTATTCAACAGCCAACAGGAAGGAGACCTTGGGTACAGGCATGCATTTGTTTTACGGTAGCCAATGGTTAGCCAAGCATTAAATACAAAGCAAAAGGATGTATAGCATACATTATTCAATGCTGGAAACATACACCTGGTGTATTAGTGTGGTCTGTCAGAAAAAATGCAGCTGATGCCTCCAATTTCAAACTGGCACAGTTATTGTTCTTTGAAATGAATGTAAAGCTAAAGACTTTCAAGTGGAGTATGAAAATTGTTCAATGAACCTTGCTTAATTATTCTGTATAATGAAAGATTACATGAAAGAAAACCATTTTACCTTTCACTGGAGTTAATCTCACCAGAAAGGACTCCTTACCTACAGTCTACCAAGCCCCAAGACCACAAAACTGCAGCATTTTCCCTTAGCACTACAAAGGTTTGTAGCACGAGTTTCATGTCCTTACACCCTTGGTTCAGCAGAGCTTACTGAAAAAATTTATTTCTCCAATCACCTAGCAATATCTACTGACTCAGTAAAGCAGCCTTGGCGGCAGTGAGATAATTTCTGGCTCAGCAAGGTTAGTCTGGCAGTGTGTCACCCTGCCTCTCCAAGGACAGAAGCTTCTGTGAAAGTGCATGACTAGAAATCGAAATAGGGGAAGATACAAAGCTGATTTCTTTTTTTGCTAGCATAAGGACCTAAAAAGAAGCCTGAGTGTTTAGGGCTTTGATCTGTAAACTTGCATCCAGAAGATATGTTTCTTGACCATCTTACTCAGGAAAGGCAGAGAGGTGCAGCCCTCAGGGTTCCTCACTTCTGAATGCCTCCCAGTTTGATTCTTGTTAAACTTAAAGGGTATGCCATGACAACATCCCTAGTCAGCAAAATAGTTATTTAAATTGTTTTCTATCTCTTCTTTCATTCTTTACCTCTGGCTCCCTGATAGAGAGGAATGACCCATCTGGCTGGCCAGCAGGCTTGTCTGACTGAGAGTGGAACGGTCCAGTCACCAGCACTGCAGAGACAGCTGCCCATCCTCCCTGCCCTGCTGTGGCACCACACACCCTACTAATACCCTTTTACAGAGAGGCTAAGTTAAGTCAAACTTTCCTACTGGGATCACTAAGAGCTATAAAGTTTCCCTCCTTGCCCCTGAAAAAGTCACAATGAAGTCTCATCGTCCTTGAAGCCAAGAGCATTTATTGGTGGGACCAGCATTTTGAGCTTCAGCCTCACCAGAAAGCACTCATAGCCTTGTATTGCTCTCTCCCCACACAGACCAAAAATAGGCCTGGGGGCTTGTAGTGAAAGCAGGCAGCAGTCCATTCCCCACTTGCTCTAGTCCTCCAGCTTCAGTACTCCACCTGACATCAGAACAAATGCCAAGCAGCATGGAGACTAAATCAAAATTTTCTGCAATAAACTAGACTCAATCGTAGCATGGCTGATGAATTTTGTAATGGGAATCAGTTTCCAAACATACAGTTTCAGATATCTTGTGTTATCCCAGGCACCAGACTAGCAGGTATGGTAGCACAGCACAGATTCACAGGTGACCTTTATCATTTTGAAGTGGTACTGGGACACTCCATCTAAAAAGACACTACAGGCTTATATTTGGGCAACCAAATTCTTCTCAATCCCTTCATATGCATGGTTCTGATTTGAGGACTTTTTTCTAGAAACCTGAAAGAAAAGAAAGAAATCCAGAATCCTACAGCTTTGTTTAGTCAAAAAATGTATTTTATGTTTTAAGGGAGGAATAAGAAGAATTATTTAGAAGGTTTTTCATTCTCTGCCTGATCAAATTCCTCTATTCCAGACCAATGTCTACATGGATATTCACTCGCAACAGCTCCACAGTCAATCCTGATCTTCCCCAGAGGCCTCACAGGCTGCTCCAGCATTGTGTAAGAGCTGAAATCCATTATGGCAAAGCACTATAAAGAAGCCTCCCAGCCAAGGCTTGATCCAGAATGATTTAAGGTTAGAATTAATGCCGATCCAAAAAAACCCATCAGCACAGAGCTGCTATTTCATGTCATTTTTTCATTCATGACTACTTTTCTCTTTTCCCTCTCCCACTACAGAGAAGGTTTGAGAAGCAGTGTTCATAGCTTCTTTAAAGGACATTTCATCTGCCTTTGGCTGTAGGCAAGGTTCACAAAATTCATTCTTCTTCTGTGTGGTTTTGAATACACTGTATAACTTAGAGTAGAAACAGAATCTTTCTGTGACACTTGGAGCAAGGATCAGGACATATAACCAGTACTACTTTCAGGCTGATACCTAAGGCAGGCAACCCATTTCTTTGTTTAATGTATACTAATGTTAAGATATAATAATTCATACATTGTTTAATGTAGTGAGGTTGGTTCAGGAAGTGAGCTTGGCTTGGTCAACCATGCTCTTGTAAATCCATGCAAAAGTTTAGCCTGGTGCATATATGCTGGGTAGAAGAGGCTTTCAGCATGCAGGAGGTTGAGAACAGAAGTCTATGACAAACAGCATACTTTACCAGTTATCAGAAGGGCAGGAGATGGATGGACAGAGCAGACAACAGATACACTAGACAGACAGACAAGTTAGTGGAAATAATTAGTTTGCCTACAGAGATCCTAGCTCTGTTTTCAGAGATGAAACCCTATCTGATGCATGCTGTTATTCAAGTCTGAGAAGTGAGATAACATCTGGTGTTTGACTCCATGGACTGGTAACAATTCAGGTTTGTTCCAAGTTCCCTTATCATTTATGCCCAGAAGTGCAGAAATACATTCACAGAGACAGATACAGAACACACATCCTTTCCCTATAGAACAATTAAACTAGAAACATGTGGGATAAACACAAAGCAGTTACAACAGTCAGATGACTACAGGGAGCATACAAGGAGATATTTAGTTTCTGCCTACCTTCAACCGTGTCACAAAGTGTTTCGCGACAGTAAGCTCTGAGGCAGGATTCCCAAGGAGGATCTCAAACCGATACTGCAGCCCTAGCTTGTCCCTGACTTCTTGTAACCTCTCCTTGGCCAGCATGGCTAGCTGCACCGACGGCACCCTAATGACGAGCATGTGGCCACAGCCATTCTTATCCTTTCCTGGAGAAGTGATAAGGTCATCCATTATGCTGAGCGTTTCAGGTGTGCTGTGATCTCTTAGCGAGGCCATGGTGGTGAGAGCCATCAGGGCTTGGGAATACTGCTGAATGAGAAGGTAGCAGCGAATCACCATGCTGTGCAGCCGGGGGTACCTTTGAGGAGATACAGTCCTGCATTAGCACATGCAAAATCACAGTGATGTCTGAAAATTAACCAAAACCCAGCACTGCACAGTAAAGTACCATATATCTTTTTTCAGTAGTGCTCAAAGAATGAAGCCTTCAATTTTCATAGACAAGAATTTTCCACAAAAATCTGTGTTTTAAGTACATGAGTATAACATGACTCTCCATCTTTTGCATTTGGCCCAAGTCCTGTGCTCAACTAACAGGAGTTATAAATGTTTGTTACCCTCATCTGGTCCAAAATCTCAACTAAAGGTCTTTGACTTGATGGAGATAAGGGTCAACTCAGATCTGGTGTATTCCAAGAGCAGGAGCTAGTAATTGCTTTGCTTTCCACAAGCTTTTTCTTTTACAAAGTTAGAAGACCACTGGCACAGCTTCAAGTGGTTTGTGGGAGAAGTACTTCATAATTTCACATCTGAACTTCACACCAGAAATTAGATTTACCAATAGGCATTGCTGGCTCTGAGCCAAATCTGAACTTCCATTTTGCCATTTAACTTACATAGCAAATGTCATTCTCTTTCATTACAGCTATATGCAGAGTCAACTGATATGAAGTAAAATGTTAAGAAAAAAAATTCAAGACTTACTCAAGCAAAAAAACTCACTGAATTTCTAGACATTTCTGATGAGTTCATTCACCACCATAATACAGAAACACTACACTGTTATGCCTTGAGCACTAGTCTTGTGCCACACAAGTCCAAATAACTGAAACAACTGAAAGTTGCAAATTTCTCTGGTCTCTTTCTTGTGTAATCGAATAGACAATATGGTATCCATTTGAAAAAAGGTTTGTGTCTGTGTTTAACCAGTAGGTACAGTAATTCACTCTGAATACCATAAGACAGAATACATTTTTAAAACACTTTTAACTCTTCCTGCCATAAGAGTACCCACTGCACTTCTGCTACTAAAACAAATGCAGCCTTTCTTATAATACTAAAATGTCTGCAGTGCTTTCAGCTTGTAAGCTTGAATGGCTCACCCCCACCCCCAGACAGAATAGCCTGGTTTCTTGAAAATAGAGGCTAAACTGAAAAACTGTGACACAAAAATATATCCTGCCTGGAATATACCCATCTCTAATCTCATCCTAATCTCATATCATTATTTGCACATACACAAATCTTCCTTCACCCCTTTTCCCCTTTTCCTATCCACATTTTGAGAACAGAAACAGAGTGGTTGCGACCACTATCTCTTCCATTGGATTTGACCAGAAATACTAGGAGCCTAAAGAACTGACTGACCTTATTATTGGTACTTATCACATTCATCACTTGCATATTTGTAGATAATAATAAATACTAATGGTGTGCTTAATTATTCATTTATGTTGTGAATTGAACACATTTTACATTGTATTTTACTTAATAAATATACGCACATTTATAATTATTACATTGACCTAATTAAAATAGGAAAAATAGTATTGTAGATGGAACAGTTACAGTAAATGCCAGGATATGAGAACTATAGATTGAAGTGCTATAAGGGATCTGTCCTGCTGATATGTAGAGCAGATTAACTCCACATGGTTGGAAATGACAGTATTCCCTTAATTCCCGCAATATGTGCATTTAATTTTATACCTTGGAGATGTGCCATGAAAGTAGCTTGTTCAGGCATTTGCAGGGTACCAACAGGCTCTGAGCTGAAGGAACCAGAATCATAGCCAACTAATGAAATAACAGAAATGACATTTTTGAAATTATGACCCTCAGCTGGCCCACCAGTGACAAGTGTGTTGGCAGTCCCAAAAAGAGAGACACCAGGAGCGGTGAGTTATGAAACCTCTGGTACCTTCTCAGTTTCGTGAGGGCTGAGCCAAAAAAAGAGAGCAGCACAGGTGAGTCCAGATTGCTGCTCAACTGGCCTAATCTCTTCTCGAAATAAATGAAGGATATCCTCTCCTTTTTCACCAGCACTAAATTTGTCACAAAAAATGAAAATTGCACATAATTCATGGATTCCAGGATCAACATCAAAGTCATCAGGCCTTCATCCCCTGTAATGGGGTTCATAAGTATAACTAAGATCCCAACTAAGCAGAATCCCAAGCTCCCATGTTACTATTTACCTTTCTAAAAGTGTGTTGACCATTTTTTCAAAGGTTTCATCACATCTCAAAAGGGGACTTGTGACTCCCCACTGGAGGGATTTGCTGTATTCATTCAAACCAAAGTATAGCTTGTCTTCACTTGCCGCATCATCCTGTTCCATACACAAACAGCAAACAATACAAGGAAAACTTGTACCAATTTTAATTTCTTGTGTCATTTTAAAAAATACGTGGAAAGCAAACCCAAACCAAAGGAGCTTTTCTTTTTGCCCATTCTCCCTTAGTGATGCTATTTATTTGTTTCAAAGAATAGAATAAAATGTGAATAGTTTTGTTTTTTTTTACTTATTATTTGTCTATGCCTAGGAAAGATAGATGTAGGTCCTTTCAAATTTTTCAGTATATCTCCTACCTGTGATTGCAGGGGGTTTCTAGAATCCTGCTAATTATTTTCTGACTCCCTATCTCAGGCTTTATATCTACTGACAACTGTCATCTCATTTCTATTTAAAGTAGAACATGAAAAGAGAAGGATCATTAATTTCCAAAGTTGTTCTTGATTTTCAAATTCTGCACTCCTCTAATGGCAACCAGAAACTAGTAAGATTTTTGCTAGAATGGAAATCTGCAGACAGCTATCAGAAAGGCAGAATACTTGTGTCTCGAATTCCATGTGGCCTTTGTTGGAAGCACAGCATGTCCTCTGGTGCATTTACATCAGCAGTAACCTCTAGGAATCACATCTGTATGAATCACATACAGCCTCCCCATTTTTGTAGGTTAGTTTTTTAATCAGAAGACTGAAAGATGTTGATTTTTTACTTTTAGGAAACAAAATACTGTCTAGACCATTTTACAAAAAGCCACCATATGGCATATATTATCAACCGACCAAAAAGCAAATTCAAAATATTCATTCATTCATTCCTCAGTTTTACTTTATTTTTTTACAGCTGCCACTTTAATACACCTTGCAGAAACCAATGTTCCACTCAACACAGTAAAGTCAAATTTGATATAAATATACCAAACAAGGAATAGGAGAAAAGGCTATTTTTAAGCAGGTTTAGCCAAAACATCCTGGCTGAAATTATGAAAAAAGTTAATAGTGCAGAATATTCAAGAGGCTTTCTCCTCTGCACCTACTACACCAAAACCTGTTAACCTAGCACACAACTTTTATTAGGACCAGAAAGGTAGTGAGCAGGCTGGACAGGCTATGTGATATAGAGTTTACAGTTAAAAGTCAGATGCTTGAAAAGGGAAAGCCAGCTCCAGAGCTTTATGGCACGTCTGCTTAGCTTTGTCTGACCAAAGCACAAAAGGAACGTCTCATCTTACATGACTGGACAAAGAAGGATGTGTCGTTCCTGGTCCTACATGTCAGTGCTATCTCTACCACCAGTGTCCCAGGGATGTACATCTGGAATCTGACAGAATAAACTCCAGCAGTGAAAGAGATCCCTCTTAACATACACATCTTCTAGATGCTATTAGGTGTGACGTCCACGTTAAAATTTACAATTAAAAGTAACAAGCACTTACCACAGTGTCAGGTTGTATCCAATGTACCTCATTGGTAGAGCTGATCCTGGACTGCTGCGTTTGCAAGGCATAAGGAAAAGAGCTGACCTGGAGAACAAGGAGGTTGAATGCTTCAAGCACCTCCCTGCAATTAATAACTCTATCAGCCAGACCATGATTAGGCTCACCATGTGACAAGGAACTTGAAATGGCACTGCAGAAATAAGAATGCAAAGAATTGCCATCCTGAGATTCAATGGATTACACTTTTCCTGCAGAAAAATCTCCAGACAACCACACCACTGAGAATCACAGCTCGAGAAAATCTCTTTGGAAGGGTAAAAGATGTCAAAAACCATGTGAGTATTCTCTGTGGGTAGACTCAGGAAACAGGGGGGAAAAAAAACCCAGACCAACAAACACTTAAATAAAGGATCAAAATCTGATGACAGTAAGTACGTGGATTAGTGTGCCAGTTTAAAAAAGCATCAGATGGCAGAAACCAAAAATAAGCCAAAGGTGGTGAAATCCCTCTCACTGAAAAACACTGTTCCATGAGCTGTGGGGATATGGTTTCAATTTTACAAAATCCAGTGGCTTTTCCAGCCTGAAATGACAAATTTCTCAAAGACTGGGAAACCCAAAAGTCTGATGTCCTGATTTCCTTGCACTACCTCTGATATTGAAATGAATCCCACAACCTCACACATCGTATTTAAATCATATTAAGATTATTCTCCTCAGTTTACACAGGAACAAGAACACAATAATTAGCTTTACTGATTTCCTTCTTCTTCCAAATTGTGATTCCGTGTGAAGAAATGTTTCTGTGCATGTGTGTATGGGTTGCGTGTAGAAGTAAAGCTGGCTAAATTCAATACAGCTGTTTTTTAAAAATCCTTTTCTTACAGTACCTATGACATCTTTCATATGATGAAAAGAGTTAAATCTCTGTAAGCCTTCTCATATTACACGCAACACTATCATCAAGAATAAAAATATGAATTAAAGCATGACCAGTATGTGAATATAGGAGACATTTGGGTTTGAGTACAGAAAAAGGAGATGAATAGTTAAAAAAGACAAGAATAAAAAAGTTGCAAAATTTAACCCTTTTCCCTGGACTCCAGTACCATAGCACACACCCTTATAAAGAGTCTTATTTGAGATCCAATAATCTGAAATTAGTCTCACCTATCTTCATCTGAATCAGAATTAGTTAGCAAATATCATGGGCAAACAAAAAAGTTTATTTCCAATTTTAAGGAAAAAACGCCTGAAAAATGCCTAGGGAAAGTATTTCGTGTCTAAGACAGTAAGTCTTATGAAAAACCTAACTGAAAGACACCGGCAGAGGATGGTTTCCCTTTGGTAGATTGAGGCAGCTACCTTGTTAAATCCACATGGGCATTGTCATGGACAAGCACAAAGAGCGTGTAAGGATTCTGCTTCACTCGTCTCATGAAAACTTCAAATTTTGTTTGAATCTCATTGTCTAGCCGAACCACATATTTCTCGGCTCTCTGATACGCTGTTCCATTGTCTTCTAGGCCCAAGTCCACAAGGACACCTGTCAAAAATAAGAATACAACAAAAATTATTTCCTTTGAGTGCATCCAAAAAATGAAGGGTCAGTGACAGGTTGCCACTTGTCTGCCACTATCAGGACTTAGTAAACCACTGATAAGCCCTAATAAGAAGGTGATTAACCAAATGCATTTTCTCTCAAAATGGAGGCTGAAATGTGCTTCTTGGCTTCTGGATTTCCTCCAAAAAGTGCCTGAAGATCTTTAAAAACTTCTCCTGTTACCTAAAAAGGGGTAAAAATATCAAAGACTTCCAGAGCAGCACTCAGTTGGCTGTGCTCCATGATCCTAGGCTAAACTTGCACACATTTAGCTGATATATTAATACAGTTTGAAAGAAGTTATCTGACCTTTCCTTTGCGAAAATCATAAATTAATATAAAACCAACTCTCGCTAGTATCATATAATAATTTTCATGCTCTTCTGAAATATTTGTGTCAATACAAATACTCTTTAGCTGTCTTTGTAATTATATATTGCCATCATATTTACAAAGTAGGCATGATATAATGTATACAACTTTGAATGGTGTTTGAGTTAAAGAAGTAGCAACAAACTACTCTGAAATGTGCATCAACTATGTATTTTCCAGGGTCTTAATGATTTTTAAAAATTGTCTTAAGAAAAGTAAAATAAAACCCATTCATTGAAAAAAGAAATAAAGTATATGTGAAACCCTGTTAATAGATGCCAGAAAACCTCTTAGTTTAGTGTATAGCAGCAAATTAAGTAAATACAATGTCTGAAGAAACAAGGAATGGAACAAAGGATCAAATATTTATACAGATAGTTCCCAGTTTTGTCAGACAGTAATTTTTTCCATAGATAAACTCTTATGCTTCTCTGGACATGTTGGTCACTAACAGAGTGGATAACAGAGGTCATTCTCAAGAGAAACATAACCTGTCCACTTAGGCTTTCCTCTTCCTCTTGAAACACTTAGCAACACCCATGGTCTGACACAGAAGCCCAGACAAGAAAAATCACCATTTGAACCAGGGTGGCAATCACTGTATGCCAATGTGCATGTATCACTCAGGCATTTACCTAACGAGTAAGAGAGCTTCCTGCACATACATCTGTGTTAATACACATGAGAACATAGGCGTAAATGTGGACCTAGAAAAAAGGGCACTAACAGCTCTAGGAGATAAGAGATCTGAACATGGGAATTTGCTAATCCCCTCAGTTTTGACAGGTGAATGCTTCTTCAGGTCATGCATTCCTTGGATCTCCATGAATATGGCAATTTCTTTTGACACTAACATGGGATAGCTTGGGCCCAGTTTAACAAAGGAAGATATTTAGAATTCATCAATTATACCAACTATTGGAGCTAATACTGGACACGCAAAATACATGCTAGAGCAACTTACTTCTCTATTTATACCAGCTATGATTTAATAACATCACATACTTTGGTTTGAGTGTCTTTCCCCTCCCCTCTCTTTTACCTGATTGTCGGATACGTTGAAGGGTCTGTTGCACCAGGACTTCGGAACGGGGAACTATAACGATGAAGTCCACTTTGCTGAAGTGGCCCAGATCCAGGCTCTGATTGCCACTGTCTGCTATAGCACAAACCTGGGACAAGAGCTTTCTGGCAACTGTAAGCTGTGGCTGGTAAATTTGGAAGGTATCAACATCCAAATCTAGAGTGTGTTTGTTTGAAAAAGAAAACAAAACACAACAAGAAACATGTTTACTTTCCCACCCCCCAGTAAACATGACCCTCCAAACAGCCTACCCTCTATTATCAGGAAAAAAAAAAAACACTCACCATAATAAATCTCAACACTCTGGAGAGTTGGGTCCAGATCGCAAATGTCAACTTACTTTCTTTGATCAAAATGTGGTAATATATCAGGTGACCTGAAGCATAGCACTGCCCGTTTTTTGAAATGCCCTAAGTGTTTTGAGGATTTTTGACACTGCAACCCAAGGAAGCCTCAATGCCAAAGCATTCCATTAAATGAACCAACACAGACATAATATGCATATATGTGTACGTATATATATATATCTACAAAGATGTGCATGTCTAGATATATAAAAAGCAGAGAGGGAGAGAGCTTTAATGTTCTCCTGAAGCTTGTAGTTCTCCTTCAGGAAGTTCCCTCCATCGCTCCTGCTGGAAGAACCAGCCATGATGCTACAGCTGCACAATGGGCACAATGGGCTGAGAGCCAGCACACGTATCAATCTGAGGAAACCGAGCCTATGCTGATAATCCTGCCAAAAAGACCCTAAGAGGACAGCAGGTCTATTGCAAGTTCATTTGTACATCATCTCGGCTCTGAATTACTCAGCCCCACTCTAAGCCATGACTAAGACAGCCATATGTCTATGTACTGACTGGTAGTGATATATGCCGTGAAGGGAAAATGAGCAATACAGCTAGACAATAAATCTCAGTTGTTGGGGGAGGGGCACATTTATTTATTTGGAGGTTTCTTGACTTTTAACAAAATTTTAGTCTCAGATTTATTTGGACATAATAAATGTCACTATAAGCCTAAATGCAGAGAACCAAGGGACTGACCAGAGCACTCATGTTCCATTTCAGTATTCCCATTAGGTAAATTCCTTGTCCAACAGTCTTTGTTTCATTAACCACTGAATATTTTCAACTTGCAGATTACCGAAATCCTATAATGGTATTGCAGTTTTTTGTTTAAGTAATTTTTTCTACTGTGTTAGTTTTACATAGACACACATGTTTGTGTGTGTGCGTGCATATGAACTAATCTCCTGCTCAAACCTGCCTCAGTCTCCATTTCATTAGATCTGCTATGGGAGAAAGATCCATCTCACTATATAGGAGATGTCTATTTTTCCTCCTCTTTTTTTTTTTTTCCTCATTCAGGCAGATTCTCAGTAGCTTCAGCCACTGTACAGCCACATTTTAAAGGCAAAACTAACTCAGAATAATTTTTTGAGAAAATATAAAGCTTTGAGAAAAAGCACACAGTAAGAAGAAAAAACACCTCCAGACTCTAAAGATAATTCTCCCTTCAAATTAATCCTGTGAGGAAGCTCAAGACTTATCCTTCTGGGCGTGCCAGATCAAAGTACCTGGAAGTCCTTCTATATGGATCTACTGATCCATGTGGAGACTATGAACCATTTTGCTTTCATTCAGATCTAGCACTGAGCTCATGAATTTAAGCTAACTAATATGAGCCAAAAAATATGAAAAAGAGCTTTACTGGAGGTCAAATTTGTTTTGTTATTAGACCTAAAAGAATCTCAGTGTTCACAACAGCTCCATGTATCTTTTACCATTTCTGTGATATGAAAAGGAAAGTATGGTTAAAACTCCACAGAATGAAATAACTCTGAAACGGGGAAATTATAACGAGTATTTTTAGACAGGAAATTCTAGCTCATCTTTTGCACCTCAGCATGTCATCACATTATACTGAATAAGACACATCTCAGATCAACAAACTATAGATTACACTTGCCTAGCACTTTCAGTTCAAGACCTTGAAACACATTCCCTAAAAGTTTAAGCCTCAGAGCACAGGTCTGTAGTGCATATTACCATTTTACATGCAGAAAGTGAGGAGTATCAAAAGTTAAGATGCAGAAGGACACCTGGGAGATCAGAAAGAGAACACAGTTCCCCTCTGCCTTAAACTCAAGGTTACATTCTTTTTCTGGGTGCAAAAGGGTGAGATGAATCCACACTGCCAATGTTACAAAGAAACATCTTCTGTACTCTGCCTAATGGCTAACAGAAAATGGCAAGTTTTAGCCTAGGAATTATAAAACATAGGGGAAAAAAGTTGCTGATGGTTCTTACAGAGATTTTTCCCTCTGAGAGACTGCTTTATGGCTACATTCAGCTGGCAGTATTAGTATTGTAAGGTTGGCATGCTGACTGCAAATGTGCCCTCAGATTCTTCTGAGGTGTATGCATTTTGACATTAAACAAGCTACTCACTTATTTCATATCTTGCCCATAAAAAAAATTACCTGGCTCTTGTGTTGAAACCATGGCAATTGCCTCCTGAGATGATACACACTCACTAACATCTCCATTAAAAGGAATAATGACACTTTCCCCTCGCTGCTGTAGCATCTTCTCCAGCAGCTTGTCCAAATCATCACCTAGATCAGAATTAGTAAGACCAAATTATCTGGAAGCCCTTTCAGACAAACGATGTAGAATATTACACACACAAATGTTCTCACATAGCTAATGTCAAATCTGTGAAGGGGCAAGGGACTGGAGACAGAGGGAAGAGAGAAAATACAGGGAAGAGAGGGAGGGAAAATATTTTTCTCTTTTATTTACTGATTTACCAGTGGAATTAATTCCAAAAAAAGGCAACCACAGCTGAATAATTTCACCCCTGTGCCTTTACAGCTACTGCTGACAACCAATGACTACAAAGAAACACACTGTAAAACAATCTCTAAAACCTTGCTAAAAACTCGTGCACTTTTGGGTGCCCTGCCAATCATGCATTCAACAGCAGAGACAATGTTAAAAATATTTTGCAACAGGGTTAGAAACCAGCACTGCAGGTGAATGAGACAAGCACTCCTTTACGCAGGAGGAATGGAGAGAAGGAAAGAGTGCCTCTCGGTGGAGAGGGCAGAGCTGTATTCAGGACAGCCAACCCTAACAACAGGACTGTCTTGGGTAGAACTTCTGTTCCTTAGAATCACTCACCTAAAGATGTATTTTTGAAATGTGATGCCAGGAAACTAACTTTCCCTGTAATGAGCTCATAACTGATCTCCTTTAAAAATTCACTGGTGGTAAGCATGCTTTCTGCAAGTGCCCGAGACTGATATTGACCTGGAGAAGAAGGGGAAAAAAGTGAGAGCAAACCTTAATACGGTGTACTGTCAGTACAACCTTTTCCTCCTAGAAGTGTGGGGCATTCTGATCTTCAGTCATGGATCTCCACTGCCTTTACCCAGAAGACTGGGAGAGCAGTCTCAAGTCTACTTCACTAGTGACTGGAGAATTAGTTGACAGAAGTAAGTTTAGCACATTCTTTGCAAGCTGTTGCCCATCATTTTGTACACTTGTGTAACAAATGATATCATTCTGGGTAAATATGAAAAAGCAATTATCTCTAGTATGGGGAAAGAAAAAGTTAAAAAAGTAAAAAATTGGCATTACTGATTTATCTGCCCGCAGAAGAAAGATGCCTAGTCTTAATTCACTTCCATCCAGACACACTTGTGCACACACAAACATCACAGCCAGTCGCCAATGTGGAATTTGAAAATCAGTATGACCGAAAGGCTAAAAAAACCCCACGTGTTCTGTTTTACAGCAGTCTGCAGAAGACTCTGCTATATCAAATATCACAGCTGTTACACAAAACAAAGACACACCAACTATTTTGTCCCTGGGTCACTTCAAGATATTTCCTAAGGTAATCACACACAGTCTCAGGCCTCTCAAGGAGTAGCAATGACTAGCATAAATATATTTTCTCCTAGATCCTCATGGACATCAGTACTTCAAGTCTTGATGTAGGAACAATAAGCTGTGACATTGCAGTGTAACAATACAAACGAGAATAAAAAGAACAAAAGGGATTTAAAAATTGGATCAATAACTCAAGAAAATTAATTTGGCACTGCTGTTTGAAGCGCTCTGCAAATATACTCACCTAGAACTACTACACAGAACTCATTTCCTCTTATCTTTGATGCACAAATGGCAACTACGTAATCTGGTAGCTTTTGCTGATGCTTCATTTCGTTGAGAGACCTCAGGGTCTCAGAGATGCCCTCTGCCAGGGAATTCTGGGTAACAACCACATGCACCAGGTCCCGGGACACGCTAGCGATTAACCTAGCAAGCCAGGGGAGTTGACCTGGTGACACAGAAATACACTGTGCATTCATTTGCAAGGATCGCTCTCTCAGAGTGAACTCCTGCATAGCTTTCAACATGATCTGCTCAAATTCTTCCCTCAGGGGTATCTGGTCAGGACCTACGTTGAAAACAAACAAACAGAACAGTATCTCATATCAAAATGTTATTGAACCGAGAATAATCACATGTCTGTCTTGATCTGAAAAGCTCCTCACCACATTTTTTAATATTTTAAAAAAACACTCACTTCTCAGTGGATATCTAACCTCATGGCTTAGTCTTCATTTTTCATTTTAGAAGCAGCTCTCTCCCACCATCGCCTTTTATTTTATTTTTTTTTCCTTAACAATAAGGTATTCCATCTTACTTCTAGCTTTCCTACCTTCAGAAACTGGTGGGACAAACAAGGGAGTGGGAAAATATGTGCCTTTTGCCTGGAACAGAAGGATTAATCATGCAGCCATATGTTTTTACAGCAGAAACCCCAAATGCTTACACTTGTAGTCTAATCGCAGTCATACAACAGGACAAAGCCTGTCAAGTGGTCTTTGCTTTGCTTTCGCTCATCAGGCATACTAATCAACTAAGAACAGATGCAAATAAATATGTTTAACCTCTTCTTTAGCTAAATTAAATCCATTTAGCAAATCTCCAAACATCTAACATGAAGAATATGCAACTTTAGATCTACATTCCCCAGACTTAGTAAACTGCATTATGAACTTGAATTGGAAAACAGAAATATAAAGTATCCCATCTTAGCATCAGTTGTCCAACTCAATTTCAATTAACATTTTGCTCAGTAAGATTTGTCTCATTGGCAAAGATACTCAGGAACAGATAAAAACATTCATGAACAGAGTAAAAAGCAACCATAGCTTAAATAGCTAAAACCTCATATTGGTGCCAAAAGAGACAGCTTCACACTTCAGCAGCTTGCTTTATATGACAAAATGAGAGGGAGGAGGGGAGAGGTGAGGGCTTAAATACCAGAGATATATGAAATGCTAGTTTTGGTTTTATGTTTTCTTTCAGGGCAGGAAACAGAAAGGTTGTGTGAGAAGCAGGGTGTGGATAAATAATAGAATCTGTAAAAACTGCTGCCTGTTGTCATTTTGCCTTTTTCAGAAGTAACATATGGAAAGCATCACCATCTAATTATCATAGGATGGTACAACAACTTGTAAATGCAAAGCTGTTTTCATTTTTGATACAAACTGAAAAATTCTGATGAGTCCCATTCAACGCAGCAAGGGCATAGTTCTCTCTTTAGAGTTCTCTCTTTAGGAAATGTATTTTCTTTTCCCTTCTAAGAAAGTATTGTGCATTCTAGGTCTTTGAAGATCACAAAATAGAAAAAAAAAATAGACATTTATTGGCAGAGAAAAATGTTCCTCTGCACAAATAAAGCTTACCCACAACATCTTAGCCCTCCAAAAATGATGTTACAAACTAAGAGAAATAAAAGCAGGCTTGTGGATTGAGGGAGGCTACCTAAGAGACAGGCTCTTAGGCACAAGGGTCATCGTGAATCCAAGAAAATGAAATTTTGCACAAATTGTAGGACAGATTCTCTGTATGAGAACACACAGAATTTCTCTCAGATTATTTATATGAGAAAAACTTAAAAATAGTTAGCCATCAAAAAGGCACTGATAAAGAAATATTTTTATATTAGTGAAGTGCTTAATATCACACTTGGGTCATGGCAGTCTTTCTTTACAACTATCCAGAAAATAGCACAACTAATATCAGATAAGATGGAAGAGAAAATTATGGACATTGATTTTGATTGTGAACAGTTTCCTAAAAAAAATATATATATGTCAAGGTTAAAAAACATCTCTGTCAAGGTTAAAAGGGAATATGGGAGCTTCTCTACAGAAATCGGTACACAAATTATCATCTTGACTTCAAAAAACAAAACTTCAAAGCAAACAATAAAATGTTAATATCTGAGCTGCATCCAGTTGGTGTCCTGTCACAAGTGGTGTTCCCCAGGGCTCAGTGTTTGGGCAAGTCTGTTTAATACCTAAATTGATAACCTGGACAAGGGGATCAAGCGAGATTAGCTCAGTGGGTTACAGCATAGTGCTCATAACACCAAGGAGCAGGTCTGAACCCTGTATGGGCCATTCACTTAAGAGCTGGACTCAGTGATCCTTGTGGGTCCTTTCCAACTGAGAATATTCTGATTCTGTGTGGGTGCACCCTCGGGCAATTTGTGGATGACAGTCAGTTGCGTAGGAGTGCTGATCTGCTGGAGGGTAGGAAGGCTCTGCAGAGGGATCTGGACAGGCTGGACCAATGGGCAGAGGTTCAACAAAGTGAAGTGCCAGGTCCTGCCCTTGTGTCACAACAACCCCATGCAGTGCTACAGCCTTGGGAAGAGCGACCAGAGAGCTGCCCAGCAGAAAAGAACTTGGGAGTGCTGATCAACAGCAGCTGAACGTGAGCTAGCAGTGAGTCCGGGTGGCCAAGAAGGCCAATGGCATCCTGGTTTGGATCAGCAATAGTGTGGCCAGCAGGACCAGGGAAGTGATTGTCCCACTGTACTCAGCACTGCTGAAGCCACACCTCAAATCCTGTGTTCAGTTTTTTGTCTCTCATTACAGGAAAGACATTGAGGTGATGAAGCAAGTCCAGAGATGGGCAATGAAGCTGATGAAGGAGGTGGAGCATAGGTCTTGCAAGGAGCAGCTGAGAGACCCTACAACTACCTGAAAGAAGGTTGTAGACAGGTAGGGGTTGGTCTCTTTTTTCAGGTAACAAGTGACAAATGGACAAGGCCCCCAAGTTGCAGCAAGGGAAGTTTATGTTGGATATTAAGAAAAATTTTTTCACTGAAGGAGTGGTCACACATTGGAATGGGCTGCCCAGGGAAGTGGTTGAATCACCACCCCTGGAGGTGCTTAAAAGACATGTGGATGTGGCACTTGGGGACATGGTTTAGTGGTGAATTTGGCAGTGCTGGGTTAACAGTTGGACTCACTGATCGTAAAGGTTTTTTCAACCTAAATTATTCTATGCTGCTATGATTCTATGGTATTATTTTATATAGTTTAAGTCAACATATTGAAACATCATCAGTTGCTGGATGACACACATTTCTGGGTAGATAAACTTCACAGTGCATCCTGCAGAGACTACTACTCCAACCATCTAAGACCAGGAGAATTGCCGGAGTAAGCTCTTGCTTTGAGTGTCTGACTATCCCTTCCACTGAAGACAGAGGCTTGTTCTTGCCTTGAGTCTGGATGTGCATATAGATATTAGAACTACAAAACACCTCTGGGTGTCACAGCATACAAAATGTATAGTCAAAGTGATTCAACTGTACCACAGCAAGAAAGAAGGGGGAATGATTTTAAAATTCTACACAAGTGGTATAACAGAAGGTCCAGAAATTTTCTTTAGCTGAAAAACCAGAACATGGACCTTAGCACTGCATAGGCTAAGGCTGTGTTTGTAGAAACAGTGGTGCAATAGTAAAAAGCTGATGATTACAGATGATAGAATGTAACCCATACTGCAAATATGGACTTTTTGATGATAAAAACAAAACTTGAGAATACTTCACCATGAATGCTGCCAAAGATAACAAATGTGAAATCTGAACAGGATTCCAGGATCCAGGAGGCAGATTAAGATAAAATCAAACACACCTCCTTCTCTTTTTTTACTTATTCCTCTATCACAGTCAGTGGCATTTATTTATAGCAGTGCTACATCTTGCAGTCACAGCTTTAACTGTGTAGTCTTCATACAAGATTTAAAGCATCAGAAATGCATTTGTTTTGCTTGCTTTGATTTGTAATATTATCATGAGTTACTCAGCTGATTTCTGAAAACACAACAGCATTATCCTACAATAATGTTGTCATAATTTTATGAGAAAACTGAAAGAAGTTCCCAGCTATACCTTTTTTTTTCAAAAAAGGAACAGTTTTACAAACAATATTATTATGATCTGTGATCACAGTCATCTGTAAACATATTTTGTAGAGGTAGTGGGATCTGAAAAAATTAGGCAAGACTATCTTTCCTTCTTTTGCCTGCTTTTTTATCTTTGCCTTTATCTTACTCTTTCGCAATATACTCTGGGAAAAAGAATAGCATTTTAGTCCTACTTTCTAAAAAAAAAAAAAAAAAAAGAAGAAGCTCACATGAATAAATTGTTAATTTAACATGTGTATTGGTCTCTTCTCCTCATCAAAAACTTTTGAAGCTGGCTGCCCTCCAATCATCTTTAATCTGCTTTAATTCAACAAAATGGGACAAAGGCTACAGTTCAGTACAGCTGTCACAATTCCAACAGTTTTTTAAGTTTACAGCAGTATTCAAACCAGCAACATGTTTTGATCCCCAAGCTCTGTAGAATGTTTTTACTTTTCTCCTCATTAGGCTCTTTCATCTTACAGTGTTGGCACCCATTTCCACACTAGGTCAAATGAGAAACTATTCAGCTTTGCAGAACTAAGAGCAAAAGCCAAACTAAACACCTGCTAATAAGGGAACTGCTTTTTATTGAAGGCACAGTGCTCACTAGGCACAGTTCAGCTCCAGAAGCTTTGCATGAAGCTCCTCTAGTCTGCAGCAAGTCTAGACTTGATGCATCCATCTAAGGTTAGACTTGCTCATGGAGGGTGGTTCACTGACTGGTAAGTTTCAATAAATAGTTTATTGTTAATTGGAAATGTTGTATCAGCTGGCTACATGCTCCTCTGAAGCAAATTTGCAAGCTGCCTCTATCAATCCAGAACTCTGTGAAGCAGCTAGTTTTAACATGCAGGCACTACAAACTTTGCAATACCGAAAACCTCAAAAACCAAATCTAAGCTCACTGAGAGAAGGGCAACAGAAAAACAGTCTGCCTGTAAAAAATAAAGAAACCCACTGTCAGTTCTAACAGGGCACCCACTGGACTACTGAGGCAGAGAATGGTAAATAAAGCTATCAGGTTCTGGAGAGTTTCAGGACACAGAGGAGCGCTTCCTTCCTGGCTGTTACAGTACTGCAGCAAAGCAAAAGAACCCAGGAGTGAAACCTGCATAGAGCACATTTGTTATCACCAGTTGTGCTGCTTTTGAATCAGCTGCATATTTCATACCATTAGCTCTTACAGATGCAGCATGCTCTTCACAAAAGTCATTTCACAGTACTCTGTGGTAACTAGCATGTTTTCAAGTACAAAAGTTAAGACTGAGACTGCCATGTAAGTTTCCCAACACTATCCTGCATGAGTACCTTCTAAAACCTCACTGTTACCATTGCTCTTTTTACTCTAAGGTTGGGGAAAATGTTTGGACCTGCAATAAGAGAAAGAAAATATGTTTTGTTTGCTCTCAAACTTGCAAAGAGTCCATTTCAAAAACGTTTACAAGAATGAGATATTCACTGAATCACTTGCCTTAGTCTGAATAACAAATGTGGTTTTCATGTAAACAATGCTGTCACCAAAACAATGACAACCATCACACATCTGCCAGCATTTGTCACAAAACTGAATAAAACAGACTGAGTGTCTCAGAAGAGCCTGTGATAACTGATGGTTTGATACCCTAAGCAAATGAGTTATCTGCATTGCAAATACATTTCACAATGGTGACCTGGTCAATCCCCATACGGAGAGCAGAAGCAGTATCAGCCTTTCAATTCACTTCACTTCTTCGGACTGAGGAACAAAGTAGCAAAGTCACACACACTAGATGGAGCCACATAACCTCCTGCAGCCACAAAAGTAGCCAGAAAATTGGCTCTGAAAGGGACAGAAAGAGGGTATGGAGAAAAAAGTACTATCGCAAGTAAAACCAAGCGCTTATGACAAATTGCTTACCTAGTTGGACAAGATACTGAATAGTTAAAAGTATCATATTCTCCACACTTAGCAGCTGACTGCTGGACAAACCCAAGAGATCTAAATCCTTGTTTTCCAGCTGTGGAATCTTGTAGCAGTTCACCAGCAAGGGACTTACAACAATATCACCAACATTCCCATAGAAATAAGGTAAAGTGCCATAACCTATGAAAAAAGAAACAAAAAACCCCCAAGAAATTCACAAAATTTCCCACCACATGAAATATTGCGCAATGAGGCATTCCCAAACTTCTCTTTAACGTTCTCTGGCAAATATACTGCAACAATCACTGTTCTTGGCATTATAATTCCTTACAAAATAAATGAGATAGACCAGAAATTCTTTGCTGTGTCACAAGTGATCACATAGAACTAACACTAAGTATTCCATGCCAGCATGATAATAATTATTGTTATCTGAATACAGATGAGAATATTATCGGTTTGGTTCTTACCCTGACCTTTAAATAGAGATTCTCCATAACATAGTATACAAAGAAGAAAAATCAATGAAAGCAAAAGTACATTGATCTTAACATCATAAAAGCAGCATAAGTCACTTTAGCATTGATTCAGACACTGTGGTATTGCTGTGATTGATCTTACTTTTTTGCCACCTTTCCATTCTGTTTTCATAAACAGGTTAAATAAACATCAACAACTAAACACAATATTCTGTAAGATAAAGCACATAAGCACAGGCTAACTCCTCTTTTCCTTCAAAACATTGTTTTGGTTTTAAAAAAAAAGAAAAATTAAAAAAATTCCACAGAGATTTTGCCAAATCCGTCCATTTGGGTACATCTGGTTCTGTACTATTAATAGGACACTGTTTCTCAGGGCCACTAACGTTTAGCCTGACTGAGGACTTACTGGCAGCCCTCCAAGAGCCTAAGGGCTGTATTCAATTTGCACTTAAGCTGATGGCTGCAGGCACCCTCATCTTTAATAAGGAAGTGTTTCTCTGAAAACCATTAGAGCACCATGCTAGAGCTTGAGAATTCACTTCCAGAAAACAACACTAAGCAAAACAAACCAGGAGTGTAACCCTATCCTTGACAAATTTACTAGTGTAGATGGCCCTGTTTATTCTCCAGGAATTGTGTGTATTAGAATTATCTGTGCTAGTGAGGACTTGGTGAACTTCTCCATTTCTTCAGGAATGGTAAATTATTCCATGGACAGTATTGATAAGCATGTTCTGTTAACACTGAAGCTACTTTATAAAACCACTTGTACTATACTGGACCTAGAAGAAATTTAGAGTTAAAAAAACCCCAAACCTAACACAAAAATACATCACTCTTCAAAATTCTGGCAGTGTGTCTGACCCACCTTTTGTTATATAGTGTGCCCAAATAGCTCAGGTTGAAAGTAGTATTGACAATACAAATCATACTTTTAAAGGAAAAGCAATGCCCTTCTAAGGGTTAAAAATGTACTTTATACGGCCAAAGGATTTTAAAAGCCTGAAGCATGATCACTTATCTCAGTTGCTTACAAAAAGTATGGTCTATAAATGACAAAAAAAGTTAGTATGATTTATTTCTGTTTATTCAGTTCAAATCAATTTTCTGGTTCTCATGTAGGATCTTGGGGCTTCAAGATCTGAACTATAAATACTGCAGGGAATATTTACTTGGTTTATAAGTTGTTTATACCGGAAAGCTGTCTTCATTACTTGGAAGTATTTCTATTCTTGGATTTTACAAAGATTGTATTTGTATAAAACCTTGATTTGGCCAGTGTTTCTGCATAAATTTGACCTAGTTGTGACCTCTTTGCAAATCAGGTTCACCAGAAATCGCCTGACTCTCAGTTTTAAATGTTGAGTAACTATAGGAAACTATCTGCGACAAACAGACTTTGTATGGTTCTGAATGCCAGAACCAACAAAGAGAAATTAAAAAAAAACCAAACAAAACACCTTTCTCCTAGGGAGTATATATTAGTACAAAATGCAGAATTTGATCCTCAGTGTAAGACTTACCTATCAGAATCACTGGTCTAACTCCTGAGTTATTCAGCAGGTTTTCAGGAACTATTACAGTCTCCCCTGCTGGGATGGGTTGAGGCTGTAAAATTCCAGTTAACATGGATTGAGGAACTGGGACTGACAAAAGAGGCTCTATAAAATAAAGAAAAGAGAAACTTCCATTACTAAAAGGCTCATACTGTGATTTGGCCGTATGAACAAATAAGAAAAAATTACCACAAATCACTAACTGTAATAAAATTCAAAAGGTCTCTGCATTTCCTGCTATAGTTTTAAGTAATTTAAATTAAGAGCCTATATCCTCTTGTAGCCCCATCCCTAAAATAAAACTTTTTCTGACCACTGTATTGTTGGTAAGAATGAGAGAGGGAAACACAGGTTTGAATATGCATCTTTAAACAAAGCCAAGTACTCAGCCAAAAGGCCACCTCTAAGATGTAGGCTACCCCTCAATACTGCCTCTCAATACAGGGGAAGAAACTGCTCTGACTTCTGACCTAGAATATATGTAGATAAGAAAAGTAAAGCCAGGCCAAAAATCTCAAAGCTGTCCTTAGATAGTTGCTATGAGGATAAAAATTAGGCCTTACTCATGAAAGAGCAAGAGCAGCTTTCATAAGTAAAAAGAAACAAAGTGCAAGAATTTTGCAATCTGTAATCAGGTTTCTGAGTGAGGATTGCTTCACAAGTTTCTCAGGCTTCATTCGGTGGTTTTTTCAAACAATGCCATCAACAGAAAAGCATCAAAGGCAGGATGACTGAATGCCTATGTTTTACCAGGGAAAATTGTTTATCCAATAGAAGAAAATACTACTAGGGACTCATGGAAAATGGAGTACAGAACAGAGGTAGCAGATTAGTGGAGACAAACTCAACAAAAAGGGGGAGATTGCCTTATATCCTCTATTTTAAGCAGGTTTCTGAAGCTAGAAACTGACAAAAGCTGCAGTGTGAGCTGTTCAGGTACACAGGCCTGCACTGCCATGGAACTCTTCTTCCTGTGATGAATATCTCTGAAAACAATTCCAAAATATCTCAAAACCAAGCTCTCCAAAGTGGAGCTAAAAATACATTGTGCCTGTTGGATTTTTTTATTCCTTGGATTTTCCCACTCTATAGACAGAACAATAAGTAACTGTTTATTCCCCTGAATCTCACAAATGAAAAGCACTCAAATAATGAACAGTTTTATTAACAATTATGTATAAAGAGGTACCTACATGGATATCGGTGAGCACTTTTAATTAATTTAAGTTCATGTCATGATGTTATATATCCCTGCTACAGTTTTTCCATGCACAACAAACATTTGGTCTCCCTTTGTGCATTTAACTGAAGATGACCTAGTGGACGTCAGTGCCCTTTCTTAGGCCAAAATTATATAAAGCTGTTTTTCCTGTGCAGAAGCAGAGTGTAGGGTTTCTGTAGCATGCCACACCAGAACTGAGACACAACATTCAAGGTGAAGGCTAATGAAAATCCTTGAAATATATTCATATATCCATACACCTGCATAGTTTTAGAACAACTGAGTTGCAGTTGGGGGACTTTGAATTTTCCTTTTTTAGCCTTGAATTTTAATAATATTATTTGCATCTTCCTTTGTTCTCTCTCCTCCAATAGTTTTACTTTCCCCATGCCCCATCCTAGATTACAACAACAAGGACCAGGCAATCATGTGTGCTTTTCTGGAGCATCTGAAAATCTCTCCACGGTGTCCTTAACTACTTGAACAACACCAGTTATGTTTGCTGTGCAACACTTGAGATGCAGCACAGGGTTACTGGTCCGGCTGAGAACATGGTTTAAAAAATGATATCTCAATATTATTCAAGTTTTACCTGTTCTTGTTGAAGGCCGAATTGTAGGAACAGGTACTGCCAAACCAGGAGGCGGGACTGGGGACCCAGGAGACCATCCCCGGTGGCGCTTCTTTGGTGGTCCAGAACTGGACATTGGTGCTGGAAGGAAAGCAAAAACTTATTCTAAGCCTCATCCTCCCAAATGAACAAATTCCAGCTCACATTTCCATTTCATGTTGATGTTGAATAGGTATCACACCAAAGACACCCAGAGGTTCATACCTAGATTTACAGAAGTCAGACTATGATGTGAAAAATATGGCTACCTGTGTTAAAAATTCCAGCATTATCATTAATGGTCATGCCAAAAAGCAAGTGGATCTGTGAAGACTGAATGGTAGGAACAGCTATGATGGGAAGAAGAACAGAATCACAAATTTCAGGCTCAGCATCCAATGCCCCTTAGAATAAAAGAAGAGAGAGGTTTTCTTTACCTTGGTCTCCAGCTGCACAGCCAGGACTCGGAGATGTCGAGTGAGGCATTGGCCGAGAGATTGTGGAACTCAATAAGTTATTTCTTCCTCCATTTGCGTTTCCATTAGCAACATCAGTGGCACGCAGTGAAAGAGGAGCTGAATATAATAAAATACAGAGTGTGCGTGGCTTGAGACAGTCTTGAAAACAAACAAAATGATACAGCCACATGCAGACACAAAAGAACAGGACAAGATGCATGACTGAGAAAAACATACTCCAGTGGAAAAACAGCATAAAGTGTTCTTGGCAGAGAAACATTTGGACACAGGCTGAAAAATCCTGAGGAGATTTCACAGTGAGGAGGATAGGTGGGAAAAAACCTCCAAAACAAATCCCACCAAAATTAAATAGGAAATCACACACACAAAGAATTATTGTGAAGTTGGTGATACATTTTTTTAGACACTGAATATTTAAAAAATTGCACATCACGAATTCAGTTTGTAAAGATTTTTAAGCCACTTTAGTGCACCTACATATTTTTCCTCCATTCATCCACATGCAGTGTGTTACACAACAGGGCTCTCATCTGAAGCTTTAGCAAAGGAGAGTGTGCGGGGAAGACAGGGCAATTTGCTGTCAAGTATACAAGGCTTGAGCATTACTGAGGCAAACCATGCTTAATTTTGCTACTTCTGCCTAAGATGATCCTCCAGTCCCAGCAAGGACTGGCAGGACCTTCTATATCCAGGCCTTGCAATGAAGCTAATAACAATGGAGACTCATAAGAAGTTACCTTCACTCATCTGAGCTCCTTCTTGTTTTTTTTCAGGACCTAGTTTTTGCAGAAGAAAAAAAAAATGGAATAAACTGCATAGAGCAGATGTGGAGCCCAGTGAGGACTACAGCTCCTTGATGTTATCTCTCAGCTCCACAAGGATTTAGCTCCCAGGAACACATTCCAGGAGCAACAACAAGGGATGGTGCAGCAGCTTACTGATGTCAGCTGCAACAGGCAGTGTTACAGATGTGGGTATTTGGCTTCAAACAATGCTACATGGAACTCTCCAGCTGCAAACCTCCAAATAAATTCAGGCACAAGATTCTCAGGTTGCCAATTACAAAACATGAATAACCTCACTTGCCCATTGTAGCTGCCATTTGTACTCTGAGTAAACAACTTCATATAGACAGATATGGTGGACACGGGTCAGTTCCAGAAATGGTTGAAATGGTGGGAAGAAATTTTAGTGCAAAATAAATTCACTTACACAAGGGGGGAAAAGGGTATTTTACACAAAGAATGATTCATTAGATACAACATAATATTATGCACCATAACAACATATATTGTATTAAATAGCAGGTGAAATACATCATGTATAAAATATAATGCTCATGTGCATATATAGATCAAATAAATTGACATATTTTCTTATTCAAGCATGTTGCCCTGTAATAAGTGTGATGATTTTTTTCTTTCATTGCTCAAGGACTAACCAGCTAAAGTAAAAACCAATCAGAATATCACAACAGTGTCAGTAGGGATTTAGATGCCACAGTTGAGGGTTCTAATCTATTAAACATACAAAGCAGATATAAGTAATTTAAATGGCAGAGATACTAAAACTCCTTTAAATGGCACTCTATTCCACCAAATGTACACTGAGAAACTATAGCTGTTAGAAATGCAGAACTACACACAGGTCTCAATTACTGAGGCAAGAATCAGTGTGATATCAAGAGGTTACATTTATGCTCTCTTACATACCTTAGGAAGTGCAGAGAGGGATATCACAGGCACTCTTACCAGAATATCAAATCTGAAAACCAAGGTGCGGTTCAAGTTTGGGGACTGTAATAACAGCAAAAATGTCTGTGCCAAAGACTACAAGAATATGAGAGTTCTGGAGAATGCTAGTGAATGTTTTCCTTTCCCTTGTCCACCAAAAATATGACACTCTCCTTTCTTGACTTTTAAGCTGACAATTCCCTTGTCTCTCTCTACGGAAAGCAAGGCCATACATACCTGCAGCAAATGTCTTTCCTACTAGCTGTACTGACAGAGCCAGAGGTTTCACAATGTTCTTGTTCCGGGATTGGTCTTGTGTTCCACTTAAGTTAACAGCAGAAGATGGTTTTGCTGGACTGAATACTGAAGAATCTGAGAATAGAAGTTGTTCAATTAATGATTTAAAATTATATTATACCTATGTATAAATTTGTATACACATGAACAGTCATACACCTTTATCTAAACTCATCTCTGTATGCAATGCAAGCAACTTTTTTATACTCCTAAAAAATTACCATGTATTGCTATCTTTTAGGAGTAGCAACAAACATTTAACTGGGTGTTTCTATAGAATCTTACAATCTACTGAACCCATGATTGGTCTCTCCCAAAATATTTTGCATTCATGTATACTCAAAAAATATTTTAACCGTAGAAAGGGCTATCTCATTGCTTCCGAAAATAACCTTGTGGGACAGGCAAGTAAACACAGTTACCCCATGTTTCATGTGAGAAAGCTAAGACAAAGAGCTTATGTAACTTGCTGCCAGCAAGCATAGCAAATAAGCACTGGAATAAGTTGCCTAAAGAAGTTACGGAATCTCCATCACCTGAGATTTTTAAGAACAAGCTACTAAATCTCTGTCCAACACAACTGAGCTTGACTTAGAGCAGAAAAAAATCCAGACCCAAAACCACAGCCTTCTTACAGCACTGCTCTCTATAAAACTATGAAGAGTGTATGGTTATTTATAAATCAGGGTAAAAAATTAAGGGTATCTGAGCCCAAACTCTTTGCATGAATTAACAAATGCCAACTCCTTAGAGCACTTTACCAAGGCTAAAAATTATAATCCTTATTTTATAGAAGGATAAACTGAAAAACAAACAAATTTTAATATATGCCCAGTATAAAACCATAAATCAGAACTGATTCCAAACCTCTCAGCATGTAGGCCCCTATTTTAACATCAGACATTTCATACCCACAATTTACTTCAAGAAAAATTTGACATTCAGAGGCTGATACACTGACAAATCCAAATTCTTATAACTGGAGTGAAAGAATATTAACTCAGCATCTGTCCAGAAAGTGATTTGCAATAAGTAGGCAACATAGGCTAAGTTCACCTACAGATGCCCTAGTAAAACAGCCAGCTAAAGAAAACAGAAGACAAAGGCCAACTTGATCTGCCAAATACATTCACCCTCAGGCCACACACCATTTGGTGAAGGAGGGTGGGGAGGAAGGTCTGCTTTGGCAGACAGAGTAACTCAGATGAAGAACAAACACAAAAGCTTCTACTGCCCTACCAGAAAATCTTGCCCATGTTCACAGGAAATACGCTGAATGGCTAACAAAATAGAACACCAGGTCAGGGCCTTTGGAGGAAAACACCAGTCTGTCATTAAATATGATGTAGCAAATATGTAGTGTTAAAGGGTTCCTCAGAGTAAACTGTCCAGAAGCTTTGGAGCTTTTTTTTCCTCTCTCTAGTTCTAATACACCTTCTTGAAATTTTATCTATGAATGTGGGTGTGACTGGTATATGCTTAAACACCACACCAGTACCTAAGCAGGATTTGTAGCACTATCAGTTATTAAGTTCCTCACCTTTCTGTTGGAAAACCTTGTTTCTAATTGCTTAACACCCTTTCAACACTTGAAGCTTTCCCTTTCATGTGTCTGCCTAAAACTGAATTTTTGATACTGTGTGCCCATAACTGCCTGCCTACAGGTATCTTCTAGGACTTGGAGACTGAACTGTTCACTTCCAAGGGCAGAAACCAGAAATATTAGCACAAATTTTTAAGGACAAAATGAGTATAAGTTGACACTGAACTGAAAACAATTTCAGAAAACAACCTGCTAATAAGTGGCCCTGTTTTAAAACAGCCAAGAAGCAAACTCAAGTACAAAGAGCTATGCAGAGCTCAGCTGAGAAACAGTCAGACCTCCTCCATCATAGGTGACACATGTCAGAATTCAGGCCACTGATAAAGAGGTGCTCTCCCCCCTTCTCCTGGACACAAGGGATTCATGTGTATGTATGTGGCATTATCTTCAATAGAAGATAACAGTAGAAGGAGATGAAAAGCTTGTGACAAGCATGACTTAAGAGTACAAACAGTGACACACAGAAACACCAAGCAGACTGAATCACAGGGAGTGATAAGAAGAAAGCAGCATATAAAAGGTGTATCTATTAACTTGGCAGGTACAATAGAAGACAAAGCCACGTAAATATTAGATTACTTGTTGTTTCAAATAAATAGGTTCTCATGCATCTGCACAGTTCTCATGCCAGGATCTGGAAGCCAAGGGATCATGCAATGAAATGCAGATGTGTTTAAACAACACTCTCATTTAATTTTAACCAAATCCTAAAGCAGATAGCTTCCTAAACAAGAGACACGGGTGACCACCTGGGGAAAGTGCCTCTGAACATACTAATCAGTGATTACAATTTTGTAAGAATGCCTATGTTCAGCTTTTATTTGTTTTCCCTTTTAACATACTTTCCAAGTGGAAAAAGTATTTTAACCATCTTGGGTTTTATCTGCATTTCATACTCCTCTAGAGAAATACATGTTCTGGGACATACACATCAATTAATTACAAAAATTGACAGGACGTTTTCCCCTGTTTTTAACTTTTCAAGAAATAGCACAAACAGACAAAAAAAACATACAACAGCATAGATAAGCTGCAATAAAGCAACGAGGGGGGGGAAAAGCTCAAACAAAACCACCTTGGCTATTGGCAATAAATTAATACATACATGAAATTAAGATGCTGCTTCTTAGTCTGTCAATGTCTATTTGATTTTATAGTTTCTCCTTGTTTAAGTATATAATAAATAGCTTTCAAGAATAGTTATAAGATGCATATTAGCTCATATAACACAAAACCACTGTATGCCTACAGGGAAATTGCAATTGTAAGTACACCTTTGTGTGCAATAAAATTTAAATACAGAAATAAGCAAGTAAATAAACTAAAATCTGCCTCCCCAGCCCCAAAATGAGATTATTTTCCTTTTCAAGACAATTAGCCTAATCTTTATACTAAGTAAACACCTCCCTATAATGTGTAATTCGACTTTTTTGAGATCCACAAAAAATTAATGAAACAAGCACAGGGAGGCTCAGAATCAAATAAATTAATCAAATGATCACTTAATACTCTTAAACCAACTGCTGTTATGAGGACTGTGCTAACCTTCAGCCTCACCTGTGCCTTAATCTTCCCCAAAGCAAATTTTGAGAGGCATTCCCCCCACTGTAATCTGCACATGGCTGGAGGTAAACAACCAGTTGTTTACAGCATCCCTGAACCACCAATATCTGAGGTAACTTACCACCCCCAATGGTTATCTTTACAGCACTTTCAGCTCCTACCTGTCTGAGTGAACCCTGATTTGTATCCATTAGCTGATCCACCCTCTGGGGTCGTGGACGGTGACACCGAAGAATTTGGTTTAGCAGAGAGGCTAGCAGCAGATGATTGCCTGCTTCTACATTCTGCAAACGAAGCAGCTACAGTACAGATTAACAAGGCCTGCCTTCCAGGAGCAGCGTTCAGCAACACGGCAGCGAAAGGTGACAAAATGTAAAAAGCATACACACAGCACGCACAACAAACAGCGGCAAATGGCAGCATTCAGTGAAAATACAGATCTCACAGTTTAGTCAACTTGGCCTCCTAATTAACAAAACTTCCCTCGGGGCCACTCATACAGACCAGATGCTGCAAAATGGCAAGAGTCCTCATTTTGCAGCTTCCAAGGGATTTGAAGGTATTGGAGATGTCCCAGGAAACACTCAGCGACTTCTGTGGCTCAACCTGTACGCAAACAGTCATATGCTGCCCTTTAAAAGGAGAAATTGTGCTGAAACCCAGATCCTTAATAGGCCTGTGCAAACCTTCAGGGAGATCCGAGTGCTGTGAGTGTCTGTCTGGATGAAAACTGAGTCGGGGGAGGAGAAAGTCAACTTGAAAATCCTACATTAATCCATTTTTAAAGCTGAGATTTAATCAGGTTTTGTTTGAAGAGAAGGGGGTGTTTAAAAGCATTTCTCTACTTCTAATTAGACCTATAATGTAAATAATGGGTGAAAGGTTAACAGATGATGGCAGCAATACGTGGATAGAACTATCAAAATAATGCCCATGAGGCTGATCCTTGGTTGATTTTCTAAATTATCACGGGTCCTCAGAACACTTGTGATCAGCATATACCCAAAAGTGAAAACAGTATCTGCTTCTTCCACACATGCATTACTCCTGACTGCATTTAGCAGGACACACACCAACCTCAACTGCAAAAGTAAAATAAGGTTTCTTTTTTCTGTATTTGGAACTTCACTACCAAATTAAATATTTGTGTCATTCTGTGAAAAATGCTGTTGAAAAACCACATCCACTTTAAAGCAGTAGCTAATTACACTTGTGAAATAGAAAATAAGCTGAAGGCAGGATCCCTTTGAACCACTAACTGATACAAACTATAATCACTCATATAGCTTGGTGATAACCATCTCTTTCTGGTGTCATGCTGCTATTCACATGAGGATGTGACTCTTCAGATGTCTTTCAGTCCTCCTGTGGAGCTTCTCCTCTCCTCACATCAACCTTTTTGGAACAACAGGGAGCAGATTGAACTCACTTTTTACTGAGTGAGACCACAGCTGAGAAAGTCAGGAGTCTGCATATAAACCAGCTTAGCAGACAGTGAGTAGGTAAACCATTCTCTCCTTGAGTCTTTGCATGGTTCTAGCTCCAAATACCTGCATCCTCCAATAACAGAGCCCATGGCTACCTTGCCTTGGGGTCACAAAGGTAATCTCTTTAGCACATAACAATATTGCACAGGCTGCTTTGGTAGAGGGTAAGCCCAGGTGTAAAACACTGTAAATGGCAGGAGCATGCAAGCCTTTTCTTTCTGGAGATCAGTGACCTGAACTTTCTTAATCCTATGGCATGCTAGCTACCCTCAGGCATTAAACAGATTGAATTGCACCTGCTAAGATGAGTATCAGTGGAAAACCAATGTTGCAGACCTGGCTGTGAGTCACCTTGCTTCAGGCACATAAAAGAATCATCTGACTGAATAACCTTATTTATTCTACTGAGATGACTACACATCCTAAGATGGGCAAATGTAGGGCTCCTTCAGAAAGTGCGGGGAGATGGGGAGAAGAACATTTATAATTGTATGGTTACCATTAAGACTCAAATAAACCTCTTTGGCAAAATCCAGACCAGTGAAATCAGTGAGATTTTTTTTCCTTCAAGCAGTTACTTTAGAATATGTACATTTTCAACAGCAACTTTCAATTTTTCATTTAACATCAGACTGATACCATGAAAAAAACCCCTAACTGAATGGTCACCTTTATTACCTTTCCAGCAAATAAGGGGTCCTTTTGACAGTACACCTTGGGAGCTTCTTACTAGGTAGTACTTTAAGTGCTTCTGCTTCTTTGGCTGAGTAGTTAATTTCAGGTTGATATGATTGGAAAACTCTGTGAAGTACCGAAATCCTCTTTCTCCACAGCCTATACAATTCCCAGAAAATCCTGGAAGAATGAAGCAGAAGATACACAGACAAGTAAATGCCTTTTACCATCTGCTAGGAATAAGACCATTTTAACCTACCTGCACATCCAGTTCAAAGTGACTGGTGGCCTCCAGTAAGACAGCTTCTTTAGACACCCTGCACAGCATATGTGTGTCACGAAGAGGCCAAACACAGGCAGATTTTAGTCTTAGCTTTTTTGAAACTCCTCCATCTTTCTGGGGCATACTAACTTAAGCCAGAATCCTACCACCAATTTTCCACTCCACACAGTGCAGAGAAGAGTAACTATTTAGCAAGGGGGAGAGCTGTGATGCCAGGCTAGGAAATTTTCATCGGGAAAAAAAATTAGCCATTTTCTCTGCATTAAAAAACCATGGGTGCCAAACTGAATGCATCTCTCTCAAAACAGTGGCTAATCCATACCAACTTCATATGACTGAAAGTAACATCTAATACATTTTCTCTGAGAATCCTTATACAAAGCACTTTCCAAGTAAGCTGGACATTACATCTTATAAAAGTCTTAAATGCAATCACTTGATGTCAAGTTTTTCATGGCTAAAGTTAGGAGTGCTTCAAAATAGTTTTTAAAACCCTATGACCTCCCATGAAAATAACAAATTTAGCAACAAAGCAGAAGACTACTTTTCTGCATGCAAGGTTTCCAACATGGTTTCACAGAAAGGGGTAAAATTTTGAGTTGAGGTCTGCAGGATAAGACCCACACTAAGGATTATAAGCACCCTTGATTTCCAGTGCCATTCACAGCTATGTTAATGGGAATGTTGCATATAGATAGCACCAGTCTCCCATTTCATAGAACAAAGCACAGGGCATGTTCTGAAATGGGTCTGCCTTAAAATCCTTGTTGTTTGAATCAGCCCTCTACTATCTAATGCTGAACAATTAAACTCTTCTGGCTTACTTGTCATGCTGCTCATCTCTGAATTGCTTTCAACCCTTAATGAAGAAATGCTCTCTCTGAAACATCAATAATTATTTATAATAGTACTAGCAGATTTAATTCCCTAGAAGAAATGCTTCTTGTGTGTTTGGGGTTTTTTTCCATTTAATAATCAGTTCAAGATCTGTAACAGAATCAATTTTTCATCTTTGCTACTATCATTAATTTCCACAATGCCAAGCACCTTGGAAAACACCGCTTCCTACATTCACCCATCACCGGATTTATTGTTTTATGAAAAAGATGTTCAGTGTTTTTGAGAAAAGGCATTTTCCATAAAACTCTTATTAATTAGGCCACTGTCTTTAGCCTTACTGAGCCTCATCATCATCTTGGATGAGAATACCAAGAAGGAGATTTCTTCGTACTGTTTCTCCTGCGACTCAATCATTCTTTCCCTTTTCTCTTGCAACACACAGGAACCACTGGTGCATCTCCATCATTGTCAGAAACAGTCATCAGGGTCTCACAGAGATACTTAGTCAGTTCTTTGCCCGTAGGTACCAGTTACAAAAGCGTAGAGGTGTTTAAATCCATAACATCAGTAATGCCAGGAGTAAGTCACTAGGCTCATTATAAAATGATACCAGAGATGATACATAGATACAAAGCTGGGGCAGAGGGCAGGCTTACCAACACAAAGAAAGTAGTACCACATTCAACTAGACTAAACACCATCTATCTGTCTATCCATTAGTTCTTACTGATCAACTCTTGGAACTTCCCCTACTTAGCAGAAGAGAAGCTCCTCTGAATCCTGGAAGTATACACCAGAGCACCCCATGATCCCATATCCCCACCGGTACCCAGTGAGGGCACATCACACCACAGCTCCTATCCAACTCAGGCCAGTGGGGTTGCTGCCTCAGGTCCAAAGGTTTACAGTGCGTAGTAGCATATTAAACAGATTAAAGGGAGAAATAACATTAAAGTAACAAAACCAAGGTGTTTTCTATAGTTACACAAGTATTGCTGGTCTGGATCAGAATTTGAGCAGTGTGGTTAAATCAGGGTTTTTATCTTTTGCTGTAATTTCTTTCCTGTTGAAAGGTCTTTCTGCATATATTCTAGATAGCACAATGACTGGAGGGAGAAATGAGAGAGTAAACTCAAAACAGGCTAAAAGAGGCAAAATATACTAAACCACTTTTACTAGCCTGTTAAAATCTGTAACAGCTGTGACCCAGGCAGGAAATCTAGGTGCACATGTGCCTGTCTTAAATCACCAAGAAGCAGTCCTGTGTTAAAATTTTAAAGCTCATAAATATAATTGATTATGATATAATTGGTGGGGGTTTTTTTCCCCTATGTGTTGGATTTTGAGAGGCAAATTGCTCTCAGAGCTCCTACTGAGAGCAATGTTCATGGTAGAGCTAAGGGCAGAATTTATCCCTTCATCCACAGAAAAACAGATAGTTCATCTTCAATACTTGCATGAGCTTATTTCTTTTTAAATGAAAATGCTGTAAGCTTCAGTAGAGTATATGGATAGTTCATATTTAGCATGTCGGGGCTGCAATTGACTTCTGCCCACACAGAAATCACTGAGATTCAATTGTGGTTAATTGTGGAATCAGGGACTTGTTTTAAAATGGGCTTTTAAGGCAGGTTTGTCTACAGATCTAATAATATCAATCTTCTCCTCAACTATTTCTCATAGAAGGTTATTAGCTGAAATGACTTTGGATAATTGTGAACTGACTTTTTTCTCTGAATTATTATGGCATAAAGAAAAAAAAAGTCTCTTACCTAAAAGTGCATTTTTCCCATGATCATCTGGCAAAAACCGCTTGTCCACAGCGCAGACTAGAATGTGCTCAGGAAGGTTGGGAGATTTGGCTCCTACTAACAGGAAGCCTGCTGGGATATCAATTTGCTCCATGCACAGAGATACTAACCGTAAATCCTTGCCTGCTTGACAAAAACCTATAAAACAAAGCAAAACAAATCTTCAAAAGATTTAATTTTCTTCTTTTTCTCAGTTAAAAAAGCAAATGGGGCTTCACAACTTGATGTTGTAACTGGAAATTTTAGTATATCTTTTCAAGAGAAATAGATGAAATTGAGATAGCATCTCATCAGATCCACTAGCTCAGCGTTTCAAAGACAATAGATAACATTATTTTAAAGAGATCCTGAACACATACAGGCACAGACAATATGGAAGTGTCCAAACACCAGTTTACAGTCATTTCAAGAGAAAGAACTTTGTCTTTCTTCCTTGTAACAGGCTGGCATCAATACACAAACACCACTAAGTAATACAGAGTAATGATAAATTGATGAAATTCCAGAAAATAAGATTAATTCACCGGTTTTAGGGATGCACACCATGTTTTCTCTAGGTCTCCAACTAAGTCTCCTGAAGTCTCAATGGACTGCATGACATCCAAGTCTCCAATTAGGTTTTTTTCCCCCACCCAAATGCACATACACACACAACATAGGGATGTAACATCAGTTCTTGTTCTTCTGGTCAATGTAGGGCTAAAGCCGGCAGCAGATATGGGTAAAACTGGGGACCTGGGTGAGCTTCTGCTGTTCCACATCCTGCAGTGAGGAGGTAGCAGGCTGGGACACACAAAAAAGCACAGCAAGGCAGCCCAGAGCATGGCCCAGCACTGCAGTGTGGCCCCTGGGAGCTCAGGACTCAGGGTGAGCTGGGCAGGTTGAATGGGACAACTTAGTGCAATTGAGGGACTTCTAGAGGTCCAGCTGGTCTGATCTTTTGCTCAAGCCAAAGTCAACTTCAAAGTTAGATTCTTTTGACTATGTAATTTACAGTAACATTCAAAGACTCTTCCACTAGCTTCAACACTGGACTTAAAAGGATCAAAATCACCTTCCACCTTTTAGTACAGCTCCATCATATTATGTTTATTGAGTAATTTATATTTTCAAGAAAGGAAAGAACAGGTGTGACCAAAAGCAATAGTCATGTGACTTCCTCCACAGGAATGGATATGATCACATTAGGCTTTCTAATTTCCCTTAGGCAAAAGTCAGTGAAAGCACTACCAAATTTTATGAAGAACCAGACTCTTATGCTGTGTTCCCCTTCAATTTTCACTTCTACAGTGGAGAGATCAGTGCTGCAGTCTGATCTAATGCATCTCCCAGCAGCAGCTGGTGGAATCCCTCTGTTTCAAGATATCCAAAGACCACACATTTATCCACTGACCACCTCTCTTCTGCTAAAACCATAGAAATATCATAACAGGCAGCACACACATGCAACTGCATGAATCAGTATTTAAAAATTAAGGAAATCATAATCACAATAATCAATATTACTGTTAAAACAAAACACATCAAAATAAATTCAAAATTATTGTAAAATCTATTATGACTTCTGTCATCAATATATATTACTTACATTTAATTTAAATATTATTCATGTAGTCCTTACTTGTTACAGAAATTTTAAGGAAAAAAAATAATCACTGGAGAAAGACATTGTCTAAGAATACGGTTACACAATGTGATTAACCAAGAGCCAACTCAACCATTATTAATATGTATGTCTGCACTGCTCATGTGCTAAAACCTATAGTTTAGAACTTCTGCAAAAATTATGAAAGTTAATGTTCTTTGGTTTTATCTCAAAACTGTACCAGGCACAGAGCATGTGCAAAGTGGAATGCACAGAATCAGCTTGCATGAATTTCCTGGCAAGCAGCAGCTTGCTGAAAACAGGGTCTAATACAGGCTCAGTCTTGTGCCTACACCCACGATCTGAGTTCTTGGCTGAATAGTTTCTTCAGTTCTTCAATCAGCTCAGTTCCAGCAGCAGCTCATTTGAGCTGAAAGCTGTCTTGGATTTGCTCCTCACACATGTCTTTTTCCAGCCAGTGAATTTAAGCGAAGCACCTAAAGTTTTCTTACATGAATCAATGGATTATAACAATAATTTAGCAATAACGAGTTACATAAATTTTAGGGGAAATGTATTAAACCAGCATGTTTAAAGCAAAGTTTATTCCCTTCTGATTAGATACAATTTGATTTTAGTATGTTGAATTCTTTTTCAGGTATGTTCTTTAAAAACACATTGAACCTAATAAAATACCAGGCTAAGTATTATCTAGACTTTTAATGTAATTTAGAAAGAAACAGTTTTAGATAAACCCAGGGAAAAAAAAAACAAAACCTCCTTTACATTCAAAATAAATTTCCTTATTCAAATGTTTTTGCCGTTGGGGTATTATGACCAGAATTTTCAAAACTGACCTTAAATTTTTAGGCATTCAGTGAAACCTGAGTAGTTGACATGTTTAGAAAATACCACTCTATATCTTGATTTAAAATAGAAAAATTACCCACTGCTGACAATGTGGGCAAACAGGAAATCTGTAGATAAGGATTATGAAACAGCAAGAACAATAAGATTTCAAGACAGATTGAAAACTGTGCTTTAAACAATTAGTTTCTAGCTCTGTCTCTACCTAAAAATGTATTCAGGAAATGCCCAGAAGCAAAAATGGTGACCAGTAAGAGGCTTTTGAATGAATTGTTAGCAATAGCAATACTAGGATACCAAAGGAAGTAGGATTTTGGCAGACACTTGTTATGTGTCAATACAGACGTGCTTTCAGAAGGAGCACACAACACTGAGAAGGCTGAATATCATAGGAGGAGTTTAGAGCCTCTTGGGGTGCTTGAGGGTTTTGAGGTCCCAGAGAAGTGAAGCAGTGCTCCACAGCACCTGAGACAGAAGCAAAGACTCAGCTATTATCCAGCCTAGAAGCAAAACAACTTCAGCTACACTTGAGCAGCTGCACCTCACCATTCTGCATTGAGTACTCCAGGGAGAAGCTACAGGAAAACCCCAACAAAACCATCACATCTTAACAAGTTTAAAAGCATTACTCAGTAACGTCTTAGCAGTACCCATTAAAATAAACTGATGTATCTCAATCTGCTATCATGGAAACAGCAGCCTCTCAGATGAGAGGCTGTAGATCTGAAAATATTTAGTATTTCCCACCATTTAGGATATGTAGGACTGTACTGTAGAAATGCTGCATCCTACCTAATCTGCAAACAATACTTGAGATTTACTCTCTGTATTCTTTTACTTTACCCAAAGTGCTCTTCAGACCCTTTCCATGCTCCCCTTCCTCCTTGCACAATCTCCTCTGGCATCCTCCTCTGCTTTCGCTGGCGACATCTCTGGATCAGAGAGGTATGCATGTGTAGACTGGCTGGCCAGCACATGCCTCTGTAATGTTCAGGCTGTGTGAGAGCTATAATTACTTTTCTGCCCCAGGGGACTGAAGTCTGGGGACACTAACGTCATACAACCAGCTCCTGAACTTCACAAACCTTGCAGAAAGGCACTACTTTTAGGATCTCTACACCTCTGCCAGCAGTGGCTGAAAGCAGCTACCAGCTCAGAGCTCACAGGTGGCTCCCAAAAGCTCGTTTTCTGAGGGAGCGTGACCAGAAATAGGGCTAATACTGAACTGTTTCTTCTGGCTCCCCTGTAGAGGGAATGGGATCCTGCTGCACGAGTGGTGAGAGAGGCAGCACAGATAGACCCTCGGAGCTTCCATGAGCTCTTCTCTTGTTTAGTCAACAGCTGCCACAAGAGAAGCACGGGGGCTGCAGAGCTCAGCCAGGTACAGCTGGGACTTGCTTCCATCAGCAAATATGGAGACAATGCAAATCTGCTTCTGTGCAGTAAAAGCCCTGAATTTTCCTTCAAAGACATGCAGATGGTATAGTTCAAGAGCCCTTCATTATCCCTCTTCCCCTTGGCTTTTAGGGATGAAAAGTGCTCTTTTAAGTTTCTGCTGCTTTTTGAAACAGAATGAGGAAATTCCACCCAAAGCTGATTTGGGAGCAAGTAACTGGGGAGGGAAAGGGAGGATTAATCCTTCTCTCCGTTACATTATCTTTTTCTACCTAGCAAGCAACACTGAGATTCCAACCTTATTTTCTTTTCTGTTTTGCATGATTTTGCATTGACAGGTAATCTGTTAGAAATAACCCTTTCCACACTAGGAAAGACATAATGTCTCAGTGTTAGCAGAACTTGTGCTATCCATGGTTAAACACTTAGAACCTGCAAAATCCATTTACATTTCAGAACTATTCATTTATAATTGTGTTGACACCTAAATTTCTATGTCAAACAGCATTAACACATACGATTCTTAAGAAGAAAGAGTGGCACTTTAGCATTGCATTTACTTGTGTACCTTTTGTGGACATCTAAGCAGACAGGGGAAAAAACCCATGAGCCACTAAACCAGACCACTTTTCTTTATGAGTTGTTTTGTTGTTTTTTTTTTTTATCGACATGTAATTATAAAAAGCAAAAGCCCAAAGCTGAGCTTTGGTAAAATCATCTTCTCACAAGAAGATGGTTTGGTTTATTTGGTTTCAAATAAAGAGAAGGCATTTATGGTCTGATTAAAGATTTGCAAACACCAAGAGCAGTCACCAAAAAAACCCACAAGATTAATAGCTTTTACAGACATTATCGGCATTTCTTTGAAGAAAAAGTCACCAGCTTTTGCTTCTGAGAGGCACATTTGCATTCTCTAACATCATTTAAAGTAATCCAGTCCCATCTTCCTCAAAATGAAAATGTATTTCTGCATCTGTCAACACCCAGAAGAGCTGGAATCTTCTTCAAAATGAAATTTGTATATAAAATCCCTTCCCCCACCATAACAAGAAGAGGTTTCCATGTGGGGTACCAGTCCCTTTTTGCACTGTAATAAATGGGGTATTTACATAAGGAATTAGTTTCCAAGAATTACATATGAATTAGGGGTCACTGTCAGTCGCTATTGTAACCTCACAGTAACTGATCAGGTGTTAAGTACCTGCTCACCTAATTGCTCCTGAAACTACCTTTCTTTAAGCATCAGGTAAATTGAGGATTTACTAACAAAAGAAAGGTGATACTATTTTGTTTCCCACACTTTGCATAAAATGTTATTCCACAAATTAGAAACAGTCTCTTTTAAAGCTGCAGCAAGCAAGTGGTTCAGAACAGCTTCTTGCATTTTTTTATTGCCTATTTGAGGTACTTGTATGAAAATGAAAAATTATTTTTCTTGAAACCCTATTTTCATGGCAGGTGTAAGTGAGTTACAAAAGTTTGTTTTGAGTAGGGGGAAAAAAAATGTCCCTGAAAATAAGTGAATTCTTTTTATGACTAATAGTAAGGCAAGCGGCAAATGCAGTTGCTCTTTCCAACGGGCTAAAGAGAGAGTGAAGAGATCTAATACTACCACCAGAGAAGGAACCTCCAACAAACTGTTGCATGTGAGGTACTTGTTTTTTTTAACCCCTGAATAAAGACATTAAGATCCACTTTCTGCATCCACGTGACTGACAAAGCCATCTAGAATAAAAGAACATGTTAGCACAGAAAATAATATGCTGGTTATGGCACATATCCTGAACTCGGGAAAAGCAAGGAGCAAAAATACCTTAAATGCAAAAAGATTTCACCACACCTGAGCTAAAGGATGTGAGACAGGTTTTACAGCAAGCAGAGCTTTGAACTGCAGGTTCTAGTGCCAACATTTTGCTCTTGGATAAGCAATTAAATACATACTTAGTTTAAAGTATCCAAGCACAGTGAGTCCAATTAGTCTATCAGTATTCTTTAACATTGCCATAATATTATTTATCTTTCCAATTAAATAACTGAGATAAGGGATGAAAACAATGGCAGTGATCCTGTCTTACATCTCTGGAAGGGCATATTCATGAGATGAAAGGTGAGCTACCAGATTAATATCTTGCTGAAATACAGTCTGCAGTGTGAATGTTTTAAACCTGGGTGTTTTAAACACTTATGTAAAACTGTCCTAACAGATCACTAGCAGTATCTGGAAAATATTTTCCTTTTCCAGATACAAAAACACTGCTTTCTTAAATCTTATAGACTTTATCAATACTTGTCCTCAACTGAGAACATTTTCCTAGGAATACATCACTTTATGCTTTCTGCTTCTCTCCTCCAACCAATTCACAAGCCTTCAAAGAACAGAAAACAAATAGAATAACAAATTCTTCCACTGATATTCCCCAGCTTCTCATAATAGCCAGCCTTCCTGTTCTTTGTGCTACAGGGAACGGGCAGTACGCTGTTATGGAGCATAAACATGCTCATGTAAGCTGCATTTGGGAGTGGAAAAGGCAAAAAAGACAACATGTGCCACTTATTAATCTTCCCCCAAAATGTCAAAGAACTACCAGTGATGAGTACTTACTTCTATCATTGCATATAACCATACACTTCAGCAAGGTACAAAACCATTTTACAAATTACAACTTTTGATGCACTCTGCACAAGGAATTCCATGTTTCAGTGGTATATTGAATAAAATGTCAAGAAGGGCTTTTGGACCTGATGGGAACAGTTGCTTGTTTCCAAGTGTCTGAAAGGGGCAGAGGGATGTTTTTATGAGAAGCATGTCTAATAAAGTAAATCTTCTTTCTATGAAAAAGTTACATCTTCAGAATAGAATACTCATAGGATCAGATGAACCAATTACATCAATTTTACTTTGCCCAAATAAAATATATATAATGATTTGACCCTTTCTTTAACACATTTAAAATCAAACAAATATAGTGCTGTCAGCAATTTTGCTCATCTTGAGCAACAATCAGGACAGCTCAGGGTCAGCAAGTAATGGTCACCAGGCACATGGGGAAAACAAAACAGACAAGTTTCTGCTACCAATCCTCTTATCACCTTGGCAGCAGAAAGCACACCAAGCCTCTTCTCCATTTTCTATCTCCAAGCTCTTCCTTCTGCCCATGGAAGTAACTAAATCCAGCTTTGCCAGTGTTTCTGAGAATAATTTAGGTATAGATTGAGAACCACTCATTCTGATGCAAACTTAGGTGACTTCTTTGAGAACAGTAAACCAACGTTCATCACAGACAATAAGGGGCTTTCAGAAAATAACAAAGTGCCACAGCCAGTCTTAGACACTGCTTTCAAATAATACATTGCACTTTATGCCCTGAAGCAACCCCTCCTAATCCATATTTTGTCAGATTAAAGGCTTAGACTATAAATTGTATTTTCAGACCTTCTAGATCAAGAGTTTCTAACTGTAGAGAGTACACTTCATAATTAGAATTAGTTGTAAAGATCATGCAGTAAAAAAAGGATACCAACCATCAGTAGTGCAAGACCCTTCTGGGGCAGGTTTTTGCGAGTATGGGATTGGTGGACTACTTGAATCTGACATGTCTTCATCTTCTTCTTCATCTTCCATTTCATTAACAGTTTGGTTGGCAGAAAAGTCCAGGTTCCCATTTTGTGAATAGCGATGCACTAACTCTTTATCCAACTCTTCTACCTTTGGCTTCACATCTGAAGAAGAAAAATAAAAAGAAGAATAATTAAAAAAATTAAACTTATCAACAGTACTCGCATATATCTCCTTTTAAAATAACCAGCATGACGTTTTTTCTCCTTAATGATGCCCAAGATTCAGATTTTGTGTCACACAACAAACTTTTGTGCAGTTTTTGCCCCTTTTTTTTTTTTTTTTTGTCCAAAATGCATCCCACCCTTTTCACACATAGAGAAACAACTGAAATGTGCCATACTTTCATGGTTACCTTCCGGCAAGAAAGGAGGCTGATCAGGATCCAGATACAACTGTGAGAAGATTGGCCGTGGGACAACACTGCTGCATCTCAGAGAAGCTTCTATAGAGTTATGAAGGGCTTCTTCAAAACGGGCAGATTTTAGTTGCCCTGCGTATGAATTCCCCATGATCTAAAAACACAACGGAAACAGATGATTAGGGGATGGGAAAGTGCATACACAGACAATTTACAAATGAAGAGTGAGGTCTTACTATCATCCATCACGACAGTGATACAAAGTTTGTAAGAAAATGTTATGAAAACAACACTCTAACTAGGATTCCATGTCCATATTTCTCTCTCAATCTCTCCTTCTGTTCCAATAAGCTTTTAGCACATTTCCAACACACTGCTCTGTGTCTTCTGCATACAGCCTCAAGAACCTGGCTGGTATAAAAACTAATGGAGAGTAGATAAAATCATTATCACTGGGGCTTTTTTTAGGGTATTCAGAGTAGGATACACAGGAGCACATAACACAAAAAAAAATTTAAAAATCAAGTCAGGCTTCATCACTTGTTGCCAAACTGTATTTACATGATTTTACTTGTCAATATGCCATCATTTGGAGAGAAGCACTACACAGAGAAACCCAGTAACTTGAATTTTTGCTCTTGAAGTTAATTAATTAACTGAAACTATGTGGAAGGTTACTCTCTCTTTTCAGAGTCTTCATCTCTTGTCTTCAGTGTAACACTATCATTTACATGTACTCTGATCCATCAAAGCACCTAATCACACTTCTACAACAAAAGATGTAAGTAAAAAAGAGAAACAAATAACTTCTAAACTATGTGCAACAAATACTGTGAAATGTCTTTATTTTAAATTACACTTTACACTAGTATAGTGATAACAATCTCTTAAATGTCTGCTTTAATGATTAATATTTCTATCGATGGTGAATTTATGAACTTCATGAAATATTCAAGCCCAAACAGAACTGTAGATCATTTCTTCTCCTTGGATGACATTACACAGCCCATCGAATGCTATATTTGTGCACCCAGCACTAGGATGCAGACTCACAAATGTAAACATTTAGTAACAGGATGGCCATAGAATGTTTTAAAATGAGCTAAGAGAGACTCACTGAAACCTGAAATTTTCCACTTTACTAGATCATTATACCAATGTGACATCTGTTCCAAAGAAACAGCAATCTAACATTTTCCAATATTCTGTAGACTGCACTTTCAGAGAAATTTATTTCAACAGAAGAACGTTCTTCCCAGTTAAATCAATAGACAGAAAAGCACAAAGCCTTACAACATTATCTTTGTACTTCCCTTCACTAAATGTCACCTAGCCCTATGATCAGGAAGAGACCTTGGCCAAGAAGATAAGTCAGCATTTTGAAAAACTACAGTTCCACTTCTGCTTTATCATTTGGTTGCTCAAGGTCCCCAGGGCCACCTGCAAAAGGGCAATAATTATGACAGCCACTTCTAACAGCATTTTAGGTCTGCTGGTGTAGACAAACACCTAAGAGCTAAATGTTGCTGTGCTACTGGATATATAGACATAAAACAAATCTAACTACTCACCTCTGACCTGGGGGAGAGGCTCAGTTCCCTGTTCAGAGACTTTATGCAACTTTGGGAAAATAATTGCCCATCTCTAACTTATACTGGCCTTTAATAAATTCTATGGCAACTGCATTTCCCTGACCCAATCGGAGACAATAAAAGATAAAACACAATTTCTTAACATGGCACATTCTGCTATTTCAGCAATAAAGTACTTAAGACAAGTAGATGCTCTTTTTCCTTCTAGAAGTTTTCATGAAATTTGGAAATGGCAGGGAGTGTGTACAAACACACAACTAGAAAGTGAGTTAGGGAAAAGATATGCTGAAGCAGTATTAAGGCTGCAGTACACTAAAGCCTGTCTGACACCTTTGAACAATGACTTTATAAAAATCAGCTAAGTGACTGAAATCCTGATTTTACTGAAATTCACTGATGATACTTCCATAAATGTCAGTGAAATCATGTCAAACTATTATATCAATAAATTTCATGCCCTGAAATTTCATTTCTGTGCTATTTATGTCAGTAATGACGTGCTTAAGTTAAGATTTTAGGAGTGTATTCAAACGAAAATACTTTAATTAAACTATCATAATAAAAATAATTAATTTTTAAGAATCAGAATTCCCACAGCACATCATCTGCCTGCAGTCTGTTCATCCTCCATGTCTTCTACAACCTACACGTTGCATACATCCTATGACCATCATTTTCATTTTGATGGGAAACTATCAATAGAACATATGATGCACAGAGCACAAAAAAGCCTCCCTGGTGTCTGTACAAGGAGACTTGCCTGTGGATGGTTACTGTCACAGATTTACCTGAGAAAGCTGCTTAAAAACACCAGAGGATGTTTCTAGCTTGCCAAGAAGATTGTTGGTGGAAATGCCAAGTAAAGGACAGCTCAGGAACCACAATTTGCTTGAGCACTTGCCCCTGCAGCATGGAAGAGGAGCAGGGGGAAGGCTTGTCCGGGAAATGCTGGTGCAAGAGGGAGCAGAGCAGCCCAGGGTCCTGCTGGGCTGCGGCAGAGAAAGCTGGGAGCCCTGGAGAACCGCATGGGGCAGCTCATTGCCTAACACCGTCTGAGGCCATTAGGGCAGCTGCGCCTCATTTGGCGTTCAAGGGAGCTGGGGGGAGTGGAGGGCAGGTGGCAAGACCCTCCAACATGACCTACTACCAGGTTCAGGTTGTGCCATCTTGATCCAGCCTCCAAAAAGCTAGCAATGCCTTAGTGTTTCTGCTGGTGCAATTTGTGTTTGCCTGGTGCAATTAGGAAGGGCTTCGGTTTTCTTCTCCCAGTGCAAGCACACCTCAGCAGGGGCAGAGCAGAATGTGCTTTAAACATGGTCAAGTGTGCTGTAGGGGCTGGAGGAGGTAGCAAAGAGTCTAGAGGGGAAAATAAATTGCTGGAGTTTGAAGAAAGGGGTAAAAGAGAGGAAAAACTCCTTTCTGTTATTGACAGGTATTTGCCATATCTACATTTAAACGTGACCAAAACCAATCACTTAACATAACTGAATTAATGCTTATTGTTAAAAAAAGTTAGCCAAATAATATGTCTATCCAGCATTCCTATATGAGGTCATTTGGTAAAAATAAAACAAACCAACCAACCCTGTTGCTTTCTGGAGGAAAGTTTTTCTTAGAATTCTGCACATCTGATGCCTCAGTGAGCTCGGGAGGATGTGAGACGTTCCATGGTTGAGTGCAGTAGAGACAATCTGACACAGTGTCTGAGGGAAAACGGAGCTGGACTTGACTCAGCAGCTCCTCCCCGATCTCACACGCCTGTTTCTGTGCTGTCAGCACTGACACATCAGTGCTCACCCTCACGTTCACTGTCCTGTACCCAGCTACCAAACTATGCCAGAGCCTACCCTCATGCTCTGAGAGATTTCTAAAGGGCAGGATGTTTGACTTGAGGTTAAATAATTTTTTCCATATCTAAGTGTACAGTAGTTACAGCTAGCTCAGCACAGAGCTGGTTAGATTCCCAGCAATGAGCAATCTGCACATCCATAATATGGTATTCCAAACCTCACTTTTCTTCACCTGCACCCCCAGATGGATACCAGTGTAATTCTTGAGTTACCTACTTCTCTTGACAACATTTGAGGTCTGTTTTGGATTGAACTCTACAGAATGTTAATATATGCAAAGTATATATGTATTTAGCTCCTATGCCTTCTCCTTTCCCACCACCCTAACAAGGAAGGAGGTCCAATTTGCAACAGCTGCTCTCAGGCTTCCCATCTACCTCACTAAATTTGCCACCTTACACAGACAATTTTTATTTTATCTCCTTAAAACTTACTATGGAGATTAGAAGACATTAGTAAAATTTAATAATTTCAAAATTAAACCCACAGCAAAACAAGAAATAATAGGAGAATTTCCTAAAATTTGCACCACCTGCACCTCCAGGCTCTATCATGGTCAGGGTACTCCTCTGCAAAGATTCAGATACTAAGCCATCCTGATTACTATCCAACACATATCCACTGCTGCTATCCTTCTTCAAAGCAAATTTTCTAAGCCCACTTCAAGTCTTCTTTGCAGTGGCCCATCACTGAACTAGAGGATTAGTCAACTGTGAGATTTGCTGGAGTAAGAGCGGCCTTACAACAGAGCTGAAAGGCAGCCCTCACATCTCAGTCTGGCTCCTAACAAAGACACATGAACAAGGAAATCATGAAATTCCTCTAACCTGCCCACAAGTAAAGAAGTATCAATGCTATAGCTTTTAATAAAAAAATCTAATATGGGCATTCACTATGGAAAGCAAAAATACGGTTACTGTGAGCTTCCATCAGAAGACAGAAATGAAAGTAACAAAAGCAGAAATTCAGGGAGGATTGATTTTAACACTGCATCACTTAACTGTGTGGTGAGGGACCCAGGGAAATTCTGACCACTCTTTCAAACCCAGAAGCTGAACTTACAAGAAAATCTTGTCAAATCAAGTAAATAATCTTGTTCCATGCAGTCATCCAGGTTTCAGAAGATCTATGCTAAAACATGACGAAGGATATTCAAGAAGAACCACAGCCCAGGTCTAGCAGACTTGCAGCATGTAAGTACAGTAAACACTACCCACTTTTAGTTAGGAAAACAGGTGACTATGGTCCTTTACATACAAAAAAAAAAAAAAAAAAGTAACCTCTGAAAAGTGGATTGTTACTCAATAACTCTTGGGAGCCAGAACTGCACATTGAGTTGAAGGCTCTGCTAGTAAAAATATAATCAGATCATTCAGTACACCAGATACCACATATTTGGCCTCCAGGTGGGTCACGACCCCAGAGACTTTAAAGGAGAGGAACTGAACTGGAGGATGAGGGAGGGGGTGAGTGTTGTTGTTATGGCTTAAAGCAATTTCACAATTACCTGATAGTGAATGATGAATCTGATGCAAACACCCTCCATTAAGTCAGCTCTATCAAGTCCTTACTTTGTGTTTAACCTAGTAATGTAATTGTGTTCTCCAAAACACATAATCTGGCTTCTGATCTGGCCTAACCCCACAGGAAAGTTTCTCTTCAAAGGAAAAGAAAGCAAGTTCCTTCACAAAGGCACTGCCGGGCCCAGCACGGTCTCTGTATCTCAAAGGGTTATCTCAGGTAAAGAGAGACCAGGCATCTCTTTACGCTGTAGAATTGTTTGGGAACTGGTTGTTTCAGGTACAACTAGCATTTTTTATTTACGCCACTCTCATTCAGTTTCTGGTAGTACTACTTCTTCCCATTAGAGCATCACTAGGATGCATCATGAACATGCATACAGCAGAAAGGATGTCAGTTAATAATGACAATAACAAACGTATACGCTAAGTACAAGTGTAGTCTTCAAAGGCAAAAGTCCATGCACAGCATTAACTGTAGCAGTCAGTGGGGAAGACTTATGTGTGAGTCAATACAAGACTGCAATGTGGAGCAGTCTCATTAACAGGTCGATTATCTCATAACCTTCGTAAGATCCCCTTCTCCCTCCTCCCCACCCCGACCCAGTCCTTTCAAGATCCTCAGATTCTCACCCTGCTTTTGTCTTGGTTAAGGACATTGAAACTCAGCTGTAAAAGAGTTTATAGTCTTAAACTGTAAATGAGAAATAACTCATTCGCAATGTCCTTCAAGGAAAATTAATTATTAGTTTGCATTGACTCTATTTACAGTGCAGTTTCCTTTCATTTTTACTTTTCATTTTATTTTGAAGAAAATATTGTTAGTATCCCATACCATTTAGAATCTCCTCTTTCAGCCTCATGTTGCCACTACTGTGTCAGAGGAATGGGAAAGATCAAGAACACCTATTTTTTCCCGAGAAGGTTCTTCCTTTTACTACTCAATTAATAGTATCTGAACTTGGAGTATTGCATTATACTACCTGGGATTTGGACAATTCCTTGGATACAAAACAGAGCTACTGCAGAATGGTGGAACAGGGCAGCTGTTCCCCACAATATGAAACAGAAAGCAAATTAAAAGTGGTGTTAGTATGGAGACTGCTATGCCCTTACTGCTCCATCCCTTCCACACCAAAACTATTCCCACAGTCCTCAGGCACAGCTCACAAAACAATAAACATAGGAGAGGCAAAATTAACACCTGAATGCAGGATGGTGTTACTAAGTTGAACTTACATGCGTGAAGCTATCAACTTCAAATCACCACCAAATAGGGCAAAAATTAAGTCTGGATTTCATTTTTAAAAATTCAGTGATCTAGGAGTTTTGAGCTTCACAGAATAAACCAGCAGTGATGAAACACTCAGGCAAATAAAGGAAAACCATGAAGAAATAGAAAGTGAAACACAATCTCATTTTTTTTAACCTGGAATTTGAAATGTTTCTGGAGTTCTTTTTAACAGTGTTACCTGCTAAGGTGTACACATAAAGAGGAGTTTACCACAGCAATCAAACACAGAATATGTGAGAGGTGCAATGGTACAAAAGTCACTGCAAGTTAAGCTCAAGTCAAATTTTACAAAATGGCAGCTCAGTAGTTTTAAGTTCAGCATTTGTGTTTACTGCCTAACATAGTGCATATTCCTTCATCTTTCAAATATTCTGATGATACTCTGCCAGAACTTTTAGCTGTGATCTTCTTCTAAGCTCAAAGTTTTAAAACACCATTTTAGAGTTAGGTCTGTATAGTTAGAACCAAGCTACATAAACCTAAACCCAGTCAGTTTGTCTTATCCCCAAAATGCAGCTTGAAGTCATTTTGCAAGATTGCTGCACACTAGGCACTGTGACAGAACTGTAAATACCTTGCACTGGCTTTACTTTTCTCCAGGTTATGGCTCTCACTCAGAAAAAAACCACTGCATGCCAGGTATGTTGAACTGGTACAGTCAGTGTACCGGGGATCCTCAACACATTCCTCTAGTGAGGACTGAGATGATTTAAGATTAAGCATGTGGCAAACTTCATTTGATGCCATTTCCTCAGAAAACAGATGCACCAAGCAGATAAAAGAAAATATCTGAACTCAGTACTTCATGTATGCAAACTCACCTACAGTGACTACACAATACACAAAAATTATGGAGAACTAGTTTCTGTGAATAAATTATGTCATGTTAGAAGCATTTAAAGCAACATATACCTGCCTAGATATGGCAAACCACAAGAAAAAAGTTACTATAAAGAGACTGTAACATTGATAGAGCAAAACTGTAGTTGATACTATTTGGTGTGGTACTTGAAATCAAAAGAATGTCTTCTGGTGGCTATTTTAAGTGTACAGCTCATTTTCATGGGCAAAGGCTCTCTTATGTAAATGAGCATTTGTGTGCAAATAGGCACTACATGTTCTGTCACCAGCAACAGCACCCATACATTATTACTGTCTTTTTTACACTCTCATTCACTCATGCACATCTGTTCACAGAACCTTCTCCTCTGCCTCAAGCTTTTGTGAATATAATACTTTCCTAATTGTTCCTCCTCCGCCCTCCTACTATGGAAAAAGGAACTTAATTAGAAACCACAAATAAATCATATTTTGTGTTTATAATATTAAAATATTTTATTTTTTTTTTTGTTTTCTGCCATTGCATCCCCTGGTGTTATCATCAAAATGTCAATGATCCCCTGGTGTTATCATCAAAATGTCAATGATAAAGGGTTGTAGACAATGACAAGAACTCAGATGTCAACAAATTTGGCCATAAAGACTACAAAAGAGTAGAAAATTTAAAAAAAAAAATCAGTTGCCAGTAATACAAAAAGAAATGCTCATTAGTATATAACTAAGAATGAGAAGATTACATAGTGGAGTACAAACCTTACATGTATAGGTCTATATGCTTCATCATATAAAAGCTTTCTGACTGCACAAAAAAATCACTAAGGAGCACCTTTGAACGTAGCCTATTTCCTTAAAACATGCATGTTCATACATGGCTTTCTCCACTTATGTTCTCTGCCTAAATCAATACAACTATTAACCACATTATTAATGTCAGTGCAATACAAACAAATCAGTAACGGTGCTTAATCCTAGCTGTAGAATCCAGGCACATTTTTACTGTGTAACTTCAATTTTGCAATTAGTTGCAGACATGAATTATGATTTATTCTTCTAAGAACTTAGTACATTCTCACAGTCAGGTAGTTATGTGTTTGAATCACCCCTGTGCCCAGCAAGATCATGGAGCAGATCCTCCTGGAAACTATGCTAAGGCACATGAAAAATAAGGAGGTGACTAGTGACAGTCAGCATGGCTTCACTAAGGGCAAATTGTGAAAATTTGGTGGCCTTCTACAACGGGGTTACTGTGGTGGGAGGGGATGTTATCCAGAGGGACGTCACCCAGAGGGACCTCAACAGGCTTGAGAGGTGGTTCTGTGCAAGCCTCACGAAGTTCAACAAGGCCAAGGGTAAGTTCCTGCACACGGACTGTGGCATAAACCCAATCCCAGGCACAGACACAGGCTGGATGAAGGATGGATTGAGAGCAGCCATAAGGACAAGCATCTGGGGATTTTGGTAGACAAGAAGCTCAACATGACCCAGCCATGTGTTTTCACAGCCCAGAAAGCCAATGATATCCTGGGCTGCATCAAAAGAACGCTAGCCTGCAGGTTGGAGGAGGTGATTCTACCCCTCCCCTTTACCCTTGTGACATCCCAGCGTAGGAAAGATATGGACCTCATGGATCAAGTCCAGAGGAGGGCTATGAAAATGAGCCCCGGAGCACCTCTACCGTGAGAAAAGACTGAGAGAATTGAGGCTATTCGGTTTGAAGACTCCAGGCAGATCTCCAGCACCCTAACAGGGCCTACAAGAAAGCTGGAGAGGGACTTTGGCAAGGCCATGCAGTGATAAAACAAGGAGGAATGCCTTTAAACTGAAAGAGGATAGATTTAGATATCAGGAAGAAATTCTTTACTACGAGGATGGTGAGGCACTGGAACAGGTTGTCCAGAGAAGTTGTGAATGCTCCATCCCTGGAAGTGTCCAAGGCCAGGCTGGATGGGGCTCTGAGCAACCTGGTCTAGTGGAAGGTGTCCCTGCCCAGGGCAGGGGGGGTGGAACTAGATGATCTTTAAGGTCCCTTCCAGCCCAACCCATTCTCTGGTTCTATTAATTCATTCAGCTATCACTCTTAATAAGATAAAGTATAAAATTAATGTAGTATATAAGCAATTCATGTAATAACGTAAGCCCAAAGTTGTTTCCCAAATAAGATATTCAAAACTGGTAACTGTTCCCAACCCCAACATATTTTTACTGAAATGTTGTTATTTTTATATACTTTTCATACATAAGTGTACAGGCATTCACTGATAACACATTCTGTTAGTACACAGATCTTAGTGTAAGTTATTAGCTAACAACTATATTTAGTAATTAACAAGTAAAACAAACTATTCCAAAGTATTAGAGACAAAATCTATCTATGTAGTTTACAATCATCTATAAGTAAACTGTATCTTTTCAGATGCATCAGTGAATTTAAAGCTTTGTTTTTAATAGAGATTTAACGTTGATGTCCGTGGAACTCCGTCTAATATTACAGCATATTAAAAAATTAATTTCCATGACTGGGAAGCTCAGTGAATGGTCTTATTACATCTTTTTAAATATGAAACACATGCTTGTATTTGTCAAAAATTTTAATGGTCATAATTATCACTAATTGCTCTTATGAATTATGTGCTGGAGTTTTTTGTTTGTTTCCTTAGGGGTTGCTTCTATCCCAGAAAAGGAAAGTTACCAGTGTTTCCAAAGAGCCATATAATGCCACAAAAAGGAGCATTAATAAAGGCACCTCAACTGGCACTGCTCACGAAAAAGAAAGGGATGATGGTCTATTACGCACGTGTGGTCTGGGTACTTAGATGAGCACTTCACCTACAATCCCAAGAACATTTTGAATGCTTTATGAATTAAGTTTGTGACCAACTCTTCAACACAACTGGACTAACAAACACCACCATATGAAGCTAAGGATGTTAAAATAATTTCCAACCACTGAGTTTGCTCAACTTCTTTGTGTTTCATTTTTTCCCCCCTGCAAATTCTCTCGGCACCACTTCTCCTGATCCGCCTTCAGAACTCAGTCCTGTAAGTACATATCCACCTGCCTAGTGTTGCCTTCAATAGGACTGTGCAGTAGGACTGTGCATTATGGCTTAGCAAACCATGTATGTAAATTACTCTAAATCCCTAGGCCACTAGGCTGCAAAAATTAAAGATTTAAACATCATAGCTTATGTTATTTATTTATTTATTGTAGGCAGAAGTTACCATTTATATAGGAATTTATGCTTGATATTTTTAAAGTTTGTTAACCAAGATGACACTATTTTACAGGAAAGCAGCAAAAAAATTCACTAAGATACAGAAAATAGAAGCTAAAATGCAATTCATTCTGACACATCTCAACTTCAGACTGTAAAGTAAAGCATTAACAAGAAAATCCAAGATCATCTTAAGAATCTCTTTGCAATAAAGGTGTTTTTCCCCATACTCTTTTCTTTCTTTCTTTTTTTTTTTTTCTTAAGGTTTCTCATGTGAAAGTGCTACTAAATAAAAGAGGCAAAGAAATTTTTATTGCAGGCAACAACCTATTCATTTTGCAGAGATGTTACTTTGTTCTGAAAATTCTCAACTCTAAAAACATGTACCAACTGACACTAGTGAAAATAAATCTTTTTGATTAAGACACATAATGGTAATACAGATTACATTGACTCTTAAAACACTCCAAACAAAGATGACCCAACTCTTCAAGAACATCCACTTAGTATTTTCTTTTTCCAAAGTATTCATCTCATCTGGTGCATGTTCTGGTTTTTGACAGCTATAACAGCCTAAAAACGAAGCACAGGAGTAAAACTTTGTTAACTTCAACCTTTCTTTTTCTGCAAGTAATCTTTTTTCCCCACCAAAGATGGCAGACTTGGAGATGTACCATGGCAGTTCTTCAAATATGCAACATGAAAGTAATTCAGGGTTACCAATTCAAAAAATAAATGGTCTCTGCAGCCAGAGTGCGTCTATGGCTCTGTACAAAGAATAACACCCTGGATCCAAATGCCTGACACATGGCATTTCTCTCATCTCCTTCATCTGTAAAGTGCGTAGTCCTGCCAAAAGCACCATGAAGTTTTGTTCCACTCCCTCTCAATGAAGACTATTAAACAAATCCCTAACACAGATTTCTAGATTAAAAAATAAAATTAAATCAAGGAGAAATAAAGTCAGTCGTAAGTAATCAAGGTAGCCTTCACTAACGCACTTGCACAGAAGGATAGAACATCCTCTGAAAAAGGACTATTTTCCTCCCTAGAATCCTGTTTGAAAACAAGGTAAGCCTGAAAGAGAGTCCTCCTTGGTTTTATGAGGCTTGGAAACCATCATCCCTAATAAGGAAGCTGCAAAGGTGGAAAAGAGCGCCTCTTCTTTCACAGAGGGTTGTGTCAAAATGTTTATCTAGTCTACTCAGAGCACATTTCTGCACAACTCTTCCAAAAATACCATCTTTAAATCAGTCAAAATGATCATGTTTCTGCTCTTTTGAACTCCAAGTTAGTTTTAGAAAGGAACAAATATTTTCTTATCTGAAGCTCCCATGTAGTCTCTAGATAGAGAGGCATATCTAACATTGTTCTTCTGCAGCCGCTTTTAGCCCATGATGCAGTGACAGAAAAAACCCAACACTGCAAAGCCAGCTGTTTTCATGACCATTTCTATGCAAAAAGGAATGCAGTGAACAGACAAGAAAACCCTGCATAGGTCAAAACCGTAACAATCAGCTTAAACCCACAAGTAATGTCAATTTAATACCATCTGGACACTTTTTGCCACTTCTCTGCTGCTGGGAAGTACTGTCTAAATTGCTCATAGAATTTCTGTTTGAAAAACCAATGAATTTCTCATATACAATTTTAGTGGAAATGAACTTCCAAGTGCAGAATGCTTTGTAGAGTTCTTCCTTTTCTTTTTCCACAACATGTGTTTGTCATGTGTCAAAGCTGACTCTACTTTCTCCCCTCCCCTGAATACCACAAATTCTTCTGTAAAATAAACAAAGCTCTGCCCAGAATCTCTGAAATTACCAGAGGCAACCCGGTTTGAGATCAAAGATGCCCATCACTGCTGGGCCTTCTGCAACATCCTAAATTCTAGTTAAGAGGAAATTTGCAAGAAATGGCCAATTGATAGAAGAAAAATTGAACATCAGATCAAGGGATGCATCTAAAAAGAAGAGTTTTGACAATCAAGCTACCTTTTCTAAACACTTAGGAATCTCAAAAGGTATTTGCAGGATAAACTTCCAAAAATGACATTTTTATAATGCCATTTAGATCAAGAAAAAAGCCCCACCTTTATCTCCATTCCAAAGAGAAATTAAAAAAATTCAAAATAACATACTATTAACACTTACTAGAAGAAGAAAATAATTTTCTGCTTCCAATGCTTTTATTCTTCTGTGATGCAACTTGTCAGTCACTATTAAAAAACTTTGTACGGGGGGTTTATGTCTTGGAAAAAGAAAAAATGATAATAAAACAACTTAACTTGTTGTAGACATTAGATGTGCTTCTTTACTTTCATTTCTCCCAAAAGTCTTAATGATGTTAACAAGCTGGACTTAATTTACCTGCAACATAAACACACTAGCAGAGGCAACCTTGATTCCTTAAGCCGCTATTGTGGTTTAATGAGTCGGCAACACAGAAAATTCACCAGTTCTGTGCATTTTTGACAGCATGGATATGAAACTTACAGTAAACCCTGACACTCAAACTAGTGCTCAAAATACCTTTTTGTGACTGCTGCAACAGCAGGATATAAATACTATGCATAAAATTCTCCCTGTGTGCTAAAATCCACTTGAAAGACAAACAAAAACAAAACACCAGGTAAACAAACACTTTAGGCTTACAGAACAATTTTCACCAGTAGGTGAGAAAAAAAATAAATCATAATAACCCATATAAGTTCATTTTACATATTTTGAGTAGTTAAATTCTGGAGTTACCAATACAATTAAGCATTATAGCTCAAACATGTACTTATCTAAGCAGTTTTATCACACAGGTTTTTTTTCTAGAGCTCTTAATTCTATATAGATATATATGTAAATTATGATAGTCATTGTCTATAGGGATAAAGCTGAAAACAGACTCAAACAGACATCTCATTGAATTTCTACAGCAAAAGCCAGTCCAATCTCATTGATAAATATATCACTGTAATCCTTTCTTCATTTGTTACTGCAAAAGCACGAAGCTGAAGCCTAGAAAGTCAAAGTTATGGCCTGATCTTCCATCTCTGTCCTATCTGGCAGCTCCCTTGTGTACCCCTCAAACACACGCTATCATTTCCTGATGAGTTTAGAAGGGGTTATCAGGAGAATTTCAAGACGTGTGTCAGTTTTGCAGTAACCTGAATGCTATACAAACATCTTCTGTGTTTAATAGATGATTTGTATTTTCATAGGTTACTCCATTCCCAACTTTATTTGTTTAAACGTGCCTTAACCTTGACATAAATCAAGGCTAAGCATCTGTATAGAATACTTCTAAAGAGTTTAAAAATTAAGCTCTACAAGGAGCTGTATTTTGCAAGCAGGTTTCTTTCAAAAACCAACTTGTTGACTCCTTTGCTCATTTTCCCCCACCCTTTGGAAATTATGCAATTCCTTCTTTTTTCACTGTTATTATAGAGTTCTTTTAAAGATCACGATGACACACCAAGTTAATCACTATAAAAACGCCACCACCGCTGGCTCCCAAGCACCTTTTTATTCCTAATACAACAATGAGTGTTTGTGTAAGACAGTAGGGCCAAAGAGTTGGAGGCTCCGGGTTGTGCCTTGCAGCAACCCCCCCCTTTCAAAGGAAAACAAAAAGCACTGAACCTTTTCTGCCACATGCCCAGTCCTTCCCCCGCCAACTCTGTGGTGAAGACAGCCATTATTACATTTCCTTTTGGGTTATTTACAAGGTCTTGGCTCTGACATTGATTTCTTATCTGTTTCTATGACAAATGTTAAGTGTTTATAAGCTGCCCTTTTAAAGAAAGATAATGCTAAACAAATTATAGGGATTAATTACCCCAAATCTATTCTTTTTTTTGTTTGTTTTGTGAACAAAAATTACAGCAAAAGTTACTCATGACCAGAAAAAAAACACACTATTTTTCAAACAATTAATAATTGCCAGCAGATTAAAAAGTTGCAGTTTAAGCCAGGCAATAACCTGAAAATCTAAAGCAAATTTGTTAGGGAATACAGAATAACCAGGCGGGTGCAGCTCCCTAAGGAACAGCTTTTGAGATTATAGGTGAAGATTTCACTTCTTAACTTTTCAAATATTTTATTCCTCCTATTTTAGGATAAAAGGTAAAAGTTCCGAAATCTTTTCAGTTACAGAACCATTAAAATTATAAACATTTGAAATTCCCAAAGTACACTTCTACTCTAACTGTCCTTTCAGACCCACATTGACTGCACTATAATAGCTGCCAACATTTGGTAAGGATTAGCCTTTCATTTAGACAAAAGCAAGCATTCCTTAGCTAAATCAGCACTTTTTGCCATCAGACTCATAAAACCTTTTCACAACACAGATTTTCAAGAGAATCCTTTAGGGTTTTAGGATGCTGCTCCTTTTACTAAGTAACAAAATACACCCCAGGGTGTCTCATTGACCGCACTCAGCTGTCCTTTGACCTCTGCAATTGTTTAGCCTAACTTCAGGGCCACAGAATCTGCCTCCCCCCCACCCCCCAACAAAAAGGCTAATGTTGCTTCCTCCTAGCACCTGGTGAAGCAAAATCCTAGAGGTTCCCCCCTCTTCCAAACTTATACCATATCCAGATGTTACCAAGCAGAATGTTCCTGCAGGCAGATTTTGGGAACCCACAAGCACCACTCAGAACCCGGGCTGTGGCCGTGACCCTCTTGCTCTGTTCAGAGCTGCCCTTGCCCCAGGGATACAACAGGTCATAAAGCAGGAATAGAACTTCAGCCTTCTGGGTACACTGGCTATTTAAATGCAACAAGAAACTATGTGAGCCCAATATTGTGTACTGAGACAAGTCCCCCCCCTTTTAGAAGTCAGGGAAGAAAAAGACCTGTGAGAATCTCAGTTGGAAGCACAAATCTATCCCAATCATTACAAAGATCTGCATTCTTCTTCCCATTTGTTTTAAACCCTTTGAGAGGACAAATAAACAAACAAACATTCACCCTCCAAGTGCATAAAACATTTATTTAGATAGTTGCTTAGGTATTTGCAGAGCCTCCAAGTAAAACAGCAAACGAAAATTGTTACAGCTTCAAAAGAACTGTCATTAAATAATGAAATTGACCTCATTGTGGATGCATAAGAAAACAAATGGAAGCAGAAACCAGCCCTCTCTGGTGAAGGCTGTTTAATTGTCTGAACTAGATTTCAAGACTTTTTAAGAACCTGGACATTTTACATGCTTGAAGCAAAAATAAAATCATTATTTACAGTCCACACCGTTCCTAAAATGCAGTCAATGGAAATGAAAGCACAGATGCTGAACACAAACATAGAAAGTATCACCTGTTAGGAAAGGCAAGTACGGTACCTTCTCAGACTCCTTTTAACCTATTTGAAACGCAGTCATGATTAAAGGATGCAGCTAAGAGTTTGTGAAGTCTTGATGCAAAGTTGCTTAAAACTCCTGAACACCTGAAAAATAAAAAGGGAGAAAAAAATTAGAATGACTCATGCGAGCATATAGTTTATAACAAGCCAGCAAAACCTGCCTGTGGAAACCTGGTCTAGGGTGAAAACTGAACTGGGGTGGGGAAAGGAGGGCCAACCAGCTCAACGAGCATTTCTTTCTTTATAGGAATACTTGGTTGAAAGTGCTTGGTTGCTTCTCTGTATTCTAACAGAAGTCACAGAATTTGCACATTTTTTGCTCTGAAGTTGCTACATGAAGGGTTAGGAATCCAGCACATTAATATGATAAAATTAACAGTTGCAGAAACCCTTAAAATATGATGAAGTAGAAGCAATTCTTTTACCATTAGTTTTAAAGGAATCAAACTAAACGGTGAGCAGTTATCCATCCTGGAGATTAATGTCCAAAATGAAATCTGAATTATCTAGTTGCTCTCCTATCTGACTTCTTATAAAAGTATTAGAGTGAAAACACGTCTAACAAAAACTGCAGTTCATAAAAGAAAATACACCTGAAATACTCCAAGAAATGGCAAAAATGGTATAGCAGGCAGAAGAGTAACTCCTAAATTACTTAGGGCTGTACAGAACAGTAGGTACAATCAGAAAAAGCTTTAACTTATTTGGACTTTGACAAGACTTTCTTAAGCAGACAAACTGGTTTGGTTTCTCAATGGAAACTGACCATATTTTGCCAAAAGATTTAAAGGAGTTTTCCCTGTTGCTCACAAATGGGATTTTAAGGGTTTAACGGTGGGACTACAGCCACAGGCCTGCTGTCAAAACCAGGACGCAGCTGTACACCAAAATTCATACTCCAGGTGTTAAAATTCAAGGCCTTTAAGCTTTCTCCCCCACACACACTGCATTTTTAAAAATCAGTCTATTTCGGAGAGCAGCTATAACCTCCATCTCTGGCTCAGGAAAGGTTTTGGGGAGGATTGCTCTGTTCTGAAGAAAGACACCAAACAACTCTATTGGCAGGGACCGCCACTGCCGCCCTGCACTGCGCACCCTCACCACGCTAACAGTGAACCCATCACAGATGGCCAACAAGGTTAACACTCGCAGCTCCCAACCAAACTGTAGGGCTCTGCAGAGACTTCAATGATTGCAGAATGTCAGTAATCCAATTCCAGCAGCTCCTGGCTCTGAAATTGCTATTTTTCAGACACGTGCTGAACATTTCACCTGCTAGTAATGACATTTTTGTATTTTCTTCTAATTACACTCAAAGCTAAGACCTTTGGCCCTAGGCCACAGACCTCTATTCAGGCTGCACACATTCTCTTAAAGGCCCTGATCCTTTGTTGTCACTCTCGGTCTTTCATCTATTATTTACATCCATTGAGAAGAGAGATACTCTACCATTTGTGAAGCTCTAAAGCTTCTAATCATCTTAATTTCTTCGCCTTTCAACGAGTGCTTCCCCTTATGGACCAATGCCAACAGTGTGACAAAATAATTTTTCAAGCCAAGATCCTCCTGGACCCTTCCCAAACCTTGACACACACTGGGCTGCAAGTGCCTTTTGTCCTTTGCCGGCTGCTTTTGCAAACACAGACCTTTGCTCAGCTTGGGGGGGTGGGGGGTGGGGGGGTGGTAAGGACCCGCTTGTCAGTGGATTTGAGGGAGTTTTCTTAGGGTTTATGTGTGGGTCCTTTTTACACCACTTTCTTTCAGTTAAAAAGTCTAACTCAATTAGTCCAGCTGAATCAGAGATGCTGTAGTGAATCTTATGCCCTTTAAAAACATTAACTACCTTCTGGAATACCATCAGCTATGAATTTTAAGTTTACTTTTTTTCCCAAAGCTAAACTTCTGATATGCTCCTTTGGGTTTACACTGTTACGTGCCCACTCAGAACTGACAATTTATCACACAATATTTAACACACACAAAATAACACTAACCCTTTTCCTGATTATTGGTAGCATTAATTTGTCCTAACCTTACAATACAGTGTGACAAAAAACCAATTTCTCCATCTGATGTTCAGATCATCTCCTCCTGACCCTCCCTTATTTGCAAATGAAGTAGGAAAGAAACCAACAGCATTTTTCTCAAGATGCAGAAGATCTCTTCAGAATTTGTCAGCCACCAATCTTCCTTTCCAAGACCTGTGGGATCTGCTAACATGTGATCCATCTTGGCTCATTCTTCCACTACCGTCTGGCTTACTTTTGATTTCTAACAGTGCTTCCTTGTTGTCTGTCCCCTCTGAAGACCTCCAACCCCCTTGTCGTTTCTTGTTTTCACCATTTGCTTCAACTAGCAGTTCACTTGAGACTCATCCATCTTACAATGCCTAAAGTGACAGATGCTCTCAGGAAGGACCATACTGTTGAGTGAACAAAAGATAACATCACCTCTAGGAACTCGGGGAGAAATACAACTTCAACCCTAAGACATGGTTATCCTGGCAGACACAGCACCATAAACCTCTCTCAAGCAAAAAAAAAAAACAAACAAACAAAAAACCCCACAAAACCAAAAAAGAAAAAACCCAACAACTGTGGAAAAAAAGAATCTGATGCAATTAAAGGCCAAAAAGAGTATCCTTTCTGTCTTAACCTGTAGTTAGCAGTGTTGATTGCCTTCTTATTTTCCTTTTTTTTCCCCCTAATATCTCATGGAAGAATTTTGTAGAATTTACCTGTGATAAAATCAAGACACTCAGAGAAATAGAGAAATTTCACACAAAAACTGTTTTGAGATCCTACAAACTTGAATGGAGGAAGAAGGCACTTTGGAATATTTTCAGCAGAAGGTCACACAAGTCCTTCAACAAAACACAGACATTACCTTGTTAAAATCTACACATCCTACAGACCAGCTGTCGCTCAGCCAAATTCCACAGGAATTCAGAATCACCGAGCAAGTCTGTGCCTTTGACAAATGCATACTGTAACCAGAGTAAGATTACTTTAATGTCACAGCTGCTTGATAAATCTGCAGCCTTCAAGTAACAGCCCCTCAGTGTTTTGACATTTGAGCACATACCACTTAGAAAAAAATTACATTAGAATGATAGATTTTTACAGACAAGACTCACATATCCATCTACAGAATGATGTCTGTTTCTAAATGAAAATTTGCCCTCTATACCTGCTAAGATTGAACTAAAAACTGTTGACTTGAGATCCGCCCAAAATTCTCTATCCAGCCAGTGGGACAGGACTTGTTGAAATGAGAAGAGTCCTTCCTGAGTGCTGCTAGAAAACTCTTACTTAACAAAGGAAAGGTCATATTAGCTTCTCCTGGTGACATACTCACAGAAGTGACACTACAAATTCTGAGAATCCCTTCTCTGCAGTGAGATGCAAAGAATTCCCTTATCTCTCAGTAAAGCTTTAAACAGAAACTCATGTTCAGTTTTCAAACATCACAGGAAATGAACATCATTGCAGTACATGAGACTGACAGCATGTGACTTTAATGGACATAGAAGCTAGAGCTGTACAAAGACCAAGATAAGGGGGCCTGCTAACCAAACATCTTCTGTTTAGTGTAAAGTCAGAGAAAAATCACAACATGGACTTTTTAAGCCTTATTTATTGATTGTATTCAGCCACATTTATTAATTTGTGATGTGTTACAATTTTAGGTCCCTGTTCTGATGTAGATTTTTTCTATCGCAATCTCATAGCATAGACAACATCAAACCCCAAGACTAAATGCAGAAGAGAAGTAAGGTATAAACCCACCATTTTTTGATATAGGCAATTTTCCCATAGTATGCCACGCAGTACCATTTTGGACAGTTGAGATATGGAATTTAAACTAACAACTAGTTTTTTCCTTCCTAAAGAGGTCCCCAACTCTGGACCTCACACCACTTTTAGAGACCCTTTCTGAACCATTGATTGATCTGACACTGAAATCTTGGATAAAATTCCATTCAATTGGGGAAAACACAAGCAAGAAACTCTACAGAAAACCATTATTGGTACAATATTGAAGGAGTTGTATATATGAATATATATATATATATATATATATATACACATATACACACATATACATATATAAGGAGTTGTATGCAAGACTCTGCATTCCACATCACATCCCAGCCTGCTCAGTCCACATCACTTTGGGATTGCAATACTTGGCAAATGGCAGGTCCAAGGCATACTGTAACCACCAAGAAGAAAAGCAATGAGAAAACTGAGTTTGGGAGATGTACAGGTACACTCTGCCTTGGTATCTGAATCCAGTTTTTGTCACCAACTCTACCGTACTTTGAGTGTCATGAGGCCCAGAACAACTTCCTGAAACTCCTTCCAACTCAAACAAATCAAAGAAGGAAAGTCTGCACTTCATATTCTCACAGGAAAAAGTCTTGAAAATATATAATGCTTTCATCCAAAATACTTGAAGATCTTGGCATTAAATATGGATGGAAAAAGTAGTAAACTGTATCGTGCCTTATAAAAAATCTGTACTCTGCACTCAAATAGGCTTCTTATCATAAATCCAGCCCTTACACATTGCATCTCCAAATATTTATCACAGTAGAGAGAAGTGTTTATAGTTAATATGCAATCCATCTTCTGCACACTGCTGCTTTTAAACAAGACAAAATGTGAGGTAAAAGGTCAAAACTACTAGTAAGAGCCCTGAATAAAAACTCTGACATTACAACCATTTTGGAAGAAGAGACAAGGTGTAAAACAGGTTACTGGAGTCAAACTCCCTATGGCATAGGGCAGGCCAAGGGTACTGATCCAAACAGCAGTGAATAGAAACACAATATTGGTGTTAATGTGTTTAGTAACTCCAGACTGCTTTGAAAATCTCTCATTTTATGAGAGTAACATTTTTCAATTGAAGCTGAATATTTTTACACGTACGTATATAAAATCAGTTATCGTTCAACACTGTTTTAACATGGAATAACTGAAATATTGATATCAAACTTACAGGAAACTTCTGCCATTACCATTAAGTTATTGACACTGAAACATGACCTTGAAATGACAGCTTCATTAATGCAACTTTTACCGGGGAAGGTTTCAAAAAGCCCCGATTAAATTAACTACTTTTAAACACAATAGGATCAATATGTATGCAGAGAATGTACACCCCCATGGCAAGTTCTGCTTGCTTGATTGATCAAAAACAAAAAAATCCTGTGGCTTTCCAGATCTCAGCTGGTGCCAGAAATCCACATAGAAAAAAAAAATCCATCTAAATGAAACTCTGAAAAGGTTTACCCTTCACCAGTCTATTTGCACTTCAAAAACTCTTTAAGTCCTTCAGCTAAACCCCAGGGTTGAACCATTGCAAAAATGAGAGGGGGATGGCCATGATTTATCTTCCTTCTGTGCTCTGGACAGAGCTGTAAAATCTGCCTGCTGGTGTGCCTGTGTGCTACAGGCTTCTTTTCAGGAACCTCGGATATTTACTGTTTTTAGAAATAACTCTACCAATTCCTCACTGCCCTTTATCTTCTTCAATCACACTCAAGTACCACTTATAAAGCAAATTTTTGATTTTTTTTTTTTTGTGCACTGGCATGCAAGCTGATGAAGCTGAATCAGCAAAATGGCCAAGCATTTGAAATCAGCATTTTAAAGGAAAATATAGCAGATCTTATTCATACCTGTAAGGATCAGCTTTTGCCTTAGTGAATTTGTGCTGAGCAAACACTTGTTTAACCGTCTAATTTAAACCTATCCCTAAGTTTACTAGTATCAAATGCATTTTTAACAATAAGCCCCAAATTATTTTCTTCTTGTGGATAATCAATGTGTTAGGTCACCCAGGATGCATTTTCCAGTCCTCTGTACTTCACGATACATTACCAATAGAAGGAAAACGGAGATTTCATGGGTCACAAACTTCTGGGTCACAAGGACCTTCAGTGCTGCTGTCAACCTAGTAAAACTCAATCAATACACTCTTGCTTTATATGTCCACTATTAAAACCCCTGCACCTGAATTTCTACATGTTTGTTTTCTGAAGTAAAAATACCAACTCAGCAACTTTACTGATACTCTTTGAAGAGAATTTCATGCTCTGATATGCAGTTAATATGTTAAAAACATAAACACACAGCACAAAGTGAGCACTGAAACATGCCTATGTACTTCAATTTTTCTAAACCCTTTCTTCTACTCTTAAGACCCAACCCTATAAACTACATATCAGCGACACAACTCTTTTCAGTCTAAATTCTTCAGACTTGGGTAAACAGATAGACTTGCTCTCAAGATAAATAACAGTAAGAACAGATTCGATGTTACTTATTTTTGCATGGAAAGGGCCCACTTTTTTGCAAAGTCCTATTCAGATTTTTCTTTTATCACAGACCTGGTATCTTCCACTCTAAACCAACAGAAATAGGTGAAAAATATTTTACAAAAATACAAATATATGAACATCCTGCCACTGTAGGTTGAGTCTTAATTAGACTGGCTTGAAGCTTCAAAAACATTGACATTGTGCTTGTTTTTGTGCAAGCCAAACACTGGCCCTAACAAAACTGCAGGACTAATCTGGAAAAAAAAAACAAAAAAACACAAACCCTAATCACTCTATTAATCCCCACTCAAATCCACGAGGATACTTCAGTAAGAGCTTGTGGATATAAGAAGGAATGGCAACTTACTCAGCATCTGACATGTTATTCAACTTAACTCCTCAGAGTCTGAAACTCTCCTCTGCTTCAGAAAAAGAGTACATGTTTTGGGTATATATCCTATTTTGCATAATAAAAATAATAAAGTTATAATAAAAAGCTCATAATAAAAACATTTCATAATAAAAATCTCCTCCAGTAAAACTTGGTTTTTGCAAAAACTGTAACAGAATATTTACTTCGCTATGTCCTTCATTGGCTCCAATTTGCAAGACTACACTGAGGGTGTTTATAAACTTGCAACTACTTCTGGTGTGCTGGCAAAAATTTATGATTCCAACTACAGCCTCATTAGCAAAACACTTCAACTTCCCTACATATGCCAATATTTGTTATTTTAATAGTAAGAATTTTCATAAAGGCGGAAATTTGTCTCTTTTTACGCATCTACTATTATCAAGAACAAGCTTTTAATATCATTTGTTGTAATAAATAAGTTTTCAATATTTGTGTAGCCATCTATTTTTTCCATACTTATTTACAATTCCTGAGAAAACTCCAAATGGACCCTAAGATCAATAGGATTTGGTACTTCTATTTGAAGCAAAATGAATATCACCACACCACAGCCAGGTAAACTGACTTTAGAAACTGAAGTCTAAGCAGAGAGGAGAAAAATTCCATAAAACCACACACAGAAAAATCTGGAAAAACAAAACACAAACAAAGAAATACCCTGTGGATTCATTAGCAACCAGGGTGGCAGGCTTTCCTCTAATTCCCTTTAAAAGCCCATGACTACCTGCAGAGCCTGAGAGTGCAAATCACATTAGTGGAGCCACCAGATGACCAAAGAAAGCACTGGAGGCCTGGTGAAACCAGTAAACAAAAGGCAGCATTCCAGCTGAATGCCGCTGCTAGAGTCAGCATTGTAAGATGCTTAGATCTGATAACCCAAAAACCAGATTAGCTTCAGGCAACAAAAGAGTAAAATGAGAAACAAAGGGGTCATTTTGACACATGAAGAAATCATTTCCATTAAACTATCTTGAGTTTACTGCGTGGTTATAAAAACTGCTCCTACTTGAAGTGACATTTGAAGCAATGAAGCTGTGACAGTGCAATGTCTTGGAAAAGCTCCTGAAATAACACATCCTTGAACACAATATAATTTAAAGAGGCAAACTGGCCTTTTTGTCTTTGAATCTCTATGACATTTTAAAGGTCTGATAATGATTTTTAAATCTGTTGTGCAGATATCAGATAGATGACGTAGCATTAGGTTTGACAAAAAGAAGATCCATTAGTTTTATCTGTATTTAAGTCTCCTGCAGAGAATGCACATACCATAATATTCTCAAGTAATTATACAAAAAGGATTTGCCTTCTCTCCCCAGGCCCCATCTCTTCCCATGCATGTCTAATTCTCAGCATAGGAAAGAATCAAATTATACTCCTTATCAGAAGCTTAAAATGGGATTTTTATCTTGAAACAAGTCTAGGCATACTATAATGAGGACCAAATTGCAAAACTCAGACACAAAAGTCCATAAGACTATGTAGACACTAGGGAGAGAGAGAAGGCAAAAGTTTCTAGGCTAAAATTGGAAAATTTGCTACAATCTTGTCTTATACAATTAAGAATTCTATATACTCAAAACTAAAACAGGTCTTTTGCTTTCTTTTTAGGACAATAAATTGTTCTGCTATGAAATACCCATGAGCTAGAAAAAAATTCTGAGGAACACTGTGGCACACAGGGAACATTTCAGCTTGTTAGCTGTGCTGTCTACATCTCATGTTGCTAGCACGCAACACAGAAACCTGACACACGATGAGCAAAGAGGCCTTCTTGTAACACAACACTCCTTCCCTGGTTTTTACACACACCCAGCAACTAAGCCTGTTAGCTTCAGTAAGAATGGGATTTCACATATGAAGCATATGCATCCAGAGCTGACTCTTCTCGGTGACAAGTGCAGAGAAGATATACCCAGGAAAACAGCTCAGCACAGTCTGAGGGGCACAGCATAAAAGGACAACCTACGGCTGTGTCCAAACACAAATATATGGTATACACTGACCTAGAAATCCTGCTATCAAGGCTCAGTGAAAGGCTTGTCATAAACAGTTTTGCATACAGTTTTACATCAGAACCCCAAAGTTCAATGGTATAGAGTAGATACTGTGCACTTGTGTTTTTCCCCTGGTTCCAAACCATTCTGCCCTGGAATACCCCTGTGGTATCCACACTGCTCCCAGTATTTTTGCTGCGTATATGACCTGAGAGACAAAGATGGATGGAGATAAGATAGACAGAGCAGAAGCCTCTCTTCTACTACTGTTCTTTTAAAGATAACTTCTTATCCAAAACAGCGCTCACGCATAAACATGCCTTCATAAATTCACAGAGGGAAAATACAGTGAAAGAAGCAAGGAACAGAATCAAAAAGGAAGATGATTTCAAAAAGAAATACAACTTGTGGCCAAAATGCACACAGAGATGTGCTACGTAAATCTACATGAAGGGGAAGCACAAGATGATACTGTTGAACATCAGGTTCATTTTGAATCGCTCTACTAAGGAGATTCAGGCTATTACCATTCAGAGAAACTCTTAAATGTTTGTATTTATAGCAATAGTTTGAATACAAAGATGGATGCAGCTAGTAATCACATAAAATGATCCACTTCAATGCAGTTGGCCTTTATACCACAAAGAGAAAACAACATGGTTGGTGGTCATGAACAGTTAATTATAGTTTGTGATTGTTCACATTATCTTTCTAATAAAAATGTCAGAGCACTCTAAATAAAGTAGTTGATCAGTTCAGAACACTAAAAAATTGTTTTAAATATTTAATCCAAGGAGACCCGATATTTCAGTTAGAAGGGCTTTTCCAAGCATGGCTTTTTCCAGTTGTGTTGCCTGGGTTCCCTCGTCACTAAAATATTCTAGCAAAACAGAAACTCTGTCAGCACTTCCTGCTTAACTGCTGTTGCTTGTGCAGAAAGACACAGTGTGTCCAGACCTTTCCCAAAATGCTTTTCTCTCTTTGAGAAATTCTAGTTATTTTTACATAAGGGCAAGCAACTGACTCACATGTCTCCCCTTAGCCGGGATTGCCATGGACCCAGTCCTGTGCAGTTGACTGAACACCTGGGAGGTGGAGGAAACTGGTTTCTTGTTTGTAAGGGCATTGAGCAGAGCTGGTAGAAGGTCCCTAGAAAGAAGACCCCCACATATACTGGAAGATTGATGGTCTCCTCACAGATCTGATAGGAAAGCCATGAACAGATCAGGGCATCTTCACTGCTCATGCTGATCTATATTGTCTCTGAGTGCAGTTTGAGTATACATCTCTCACATCAAAACTGCTTTTGCTGAAAAGCTCTCTGTATCAGGACTTTTACAATGCCCACAGAGTTCCCTGAAGTGATGTACTTCAGCAAAATTTTGGACAACCAATATCAGACATTAGAATAGTTAACTGAGTAGAGTAGAAATCATTCATGCAGAAATTATGCCAAATCCAGACGCCACTTGTCATGCTAAAAGTCCAGGAATATTTATGAAAGTGGACATTGAAGCATTTTACCTAAAGGCTGGTGGAGAAACCAACCTGCTCTTTGAACAACTTAAAAGAAATCTAGATTAGAGAAAGAGACAAAGGAAAGACACAGGACTAGGAAAGAACAGCGCTCAGGATTCACAAGGATAAGACAGTTGCTGGTTATTTTACTCTCTTCTTCCCCATCTCCAGTGCTCTGGCATGAAGGAAAAACCAAAAACGGTCAAGGAAAGAAAAGACCTTTCAAAAATAAGAATTTCATTAGAAAGGTAAATAGAAAGACAACACCTTGTCCCCTCATATACACACACTGAAGTAGAGAGATCTCATGGAGACTCAGGAATAAGAAAAAGATCATTCGACTCTTGAAGTGCAGGAGGAGGCAATCAATAGAAACACCGATAAGGAGCTCTGTCTGCTTGTGATTACAAATCTGAGAGAGTCTGGTACAGCTGGACTAATGTTCTTCCAACATCATAACCAGCTGATACTCAGCTACTCCAAACATATAAACTGATACAGGCCTCTGTTTTTGTTGGGCTTCTTTAGAAACTACTGCAAAATGCATAAGCTGAAAAACCCATACAGAAAGATCCTGGAAAACGCATTCATATTCCCGTCAGCTGATTAGAGCACAACAATCAGGAGTGTATACAGAAACTTGTATTAAAATAATACATGTCTATTAAGTCCGACTAGCCCTGAAATGGAAGTCCCCCATCTGCCTCCCTCTTCTTTCAAGTGAAAAGTCTCCATTTCTGCTAAATGTATTGTTTTCAAGGCCACACCCATACACTCATCTTTAAAGAAAACAACATGCTTTGATGGAATAAATCTTTCCATGGATGCTTAGATCTGATAACCCAAAAACCAGATTAGGAAATACAGTACCTATGTGTGAAGGAAGACAATTTTTTGTTCCTTGCTTAAGTCTATTGTTATTCTACAGGCATTTTCAGAGGGTGGGTTGTGTAAAAACTAAACAGGCAGAAAAAATACTGACTTCTATGTCCCAATAACATGACAAGAAGCAGTGCTTCCCCACCATATGCTACGTGCTTCTGGTGCCTTCCAGAAAGCCTTTTTATCTCATGCTGAGAACAGACTCCTGCTGCAGATCTGAATGCCGAGGACTGAAAGTACTGCACAAATGAGAGATGGAGTTGGGGAAAATGAGTGGCTGAGTATAGAAAGAAACAGGAAATCAATTCTCAGAGATGCTATCTTTGCTTCAGTGCTTCTGTTTCGCCTCCTCCTCCTCCACTTGCTCTCTGTCTCTCGCCAGCTTCCTATTGTACCAGCTCTTCTGCTGGCTACCCGCTCATGAAGGAAGGAAAATTTACCACGATCATCTTTCCTCTGCTGGTGCGTGTGTCTGTGTCTTAAGAGCAGTGTCTGGTTTACCCTGGTCTAGGTTTGGCTGTCATCTAAAAAGACAGAAATTCTTTCTTGCAGCATTTTCTGGTTCCCCAAGTATTGATTCAATTCCCATCTAATGATGGGGTTTGAGAGAAATGCATTTTTCTCACAGAAACTCTGAAAGAAACAGAAAGATGAAAATTACAGTGTATGAAGAACAAACAGACATATTTTTTTTAAAAAAGCAGGGGCCAGCTGGATAACAATTCCAGATAAGATTTAAGTAAACATACGTGGGAGGTAGCAGGAAAGGCAGTTGGTTCCTCATGCTCAGACGCACACAGGTAATGACCTCTGTCTCTTGCTCTCCCAAAGCTAACAATGCCGGTTATTGCACTCCTCCAGTGAGCTCTGGAAAGGATCCAGTGCACTACTGATTACATTTCATCCACAGTTAGTTTAACCTTTGAAACATGACAGTCAGTGGCAGGGAACAGGCCAGCACATAAGGTCAGCTCAACCTTGTTGGTCCCAGCATTCTCCCAGTGTTTGCACAGAAAACAACCTGGTGATCAAGGATTCCTCAGCCGTAAATACAAAAGACCCAACAGGGACAGTGCCAAAATGCTGATTTTATTGCTAGGTGTCATTCACAGCCATTAATCTGTCAAGAGAGAAAAATACAAGTTCTTCTTTTCCAAAAAAACAAAGTAGCATTAGACGGAAATAGTCTCATTTAGGAGATGTGACTGATCTACTGTCAGGTAAAAGACAACTGTTGCACCTTACTGCTCCAAGAATATAGAAATAAAAAAATACCAAAGAGAAAGTAAGTACGCTCTGAAATAATAGTGAGACAACTAGGTCAGCAAGTGTAACAAGAACATTTTGTGCTAAAAGGAAAGCTAAAAAAAAAAAATTCCTGTTTAGTTGCCCATTTTTCTCAAGTTACTTCCTTGCCAGAGCAGCCTGTTTTGAAGTGCGTGTTTATCTGTTATACACCCAATTTTAAAATGAAAAAATAGCATCTTCAATTACCCTGAGTTTCTACAGAAAAGTACAGAACTTAGCAAGATCAGATACCTTATCTCTTTCTAAATGTTATTTTTAAGTTTTAACAAAGCCCTTAGTCCCAGTAAAACATATACAAAAAGGAGAACAACAAAGATATTCCTGGCTTCAAAAAGCTTCTAGTTAGTTATTTAGAACTTACCACATTTTCCTTATTGACAGACTAAAAGCATTTTGAAGGTATTAAAATGGGCTGGTGGGGATCCATTTTCCTTAGAAACTACTGCCCTCTAACATAATAGCAGCAATGTGAATCTTTTTTAGAGATGCTTAACTATCCCTTGGAGCACGTGCACTTGGATTTTTCACTATTTGCCTAAGTGTTTGTGTGGACGGCTCAGGGAGCATCGGCTTTTCAAGAGCCAGTGAGAGGTGAAAAAAAGGTCACATCAGCAGAATTAATTTTCTTTTAAATTCTCAGAGAAATGCTGCAAAAAAAAAAAAGTGGCAACAACAAACCCATCACCTTTTCCTCTTACTATCAGCATTTCCTAAGCTTCTCTCAGTTATAATAGACCAACATCTTTGGTTATACCCTATCATCTTTTTCATCCTCTTCTAAAATGAATTTTAACACAAATGCTGACAATAGAGCTGTTAGGAGAAGGAGCTGAACTAGGGCTCCAGACACCCCTTCCTGCAGCACTTCAGTGCTGCCATGAGCTATCCACTCGCCCATGAGCTGCTTGGGAGGGAAGGTCTCCCCTCCCTTCCATTCACACCACTGCAAATCTCCACCATTAGGCACCAACTAGAAACCTTTCCTCTGGATTTTCCTGGAGGCAGACCCACAGTCCTTCAAAGCAGGCAGAAAGCAATGTGGGCCTGCATAAAAAAACAACTGTGCACCAAGATTTACTGTGCTGAAGTAACATTAATTCTTGTATTTAGAGTGGAAAGGGGATGCTGCTTTAAAAGCTCACAAACAAAACAGAGCCTTTGGAAAATCCAGAGTCTTCTCGCTCTGAACTCGCTCGCTCCCAACTCTTCACACCTCCCCGCACCCCTGAGTCTCTAAAATGGCCAAATGCCTGTACCAAAGCGTGTATGTAAAGCACAATATACTTTCATAATGGTTTGCGTTGCCTTGGAGTTGGCAGTATACATATACACTGGGAAAGACAATACCCTGACCCAGAGACTGGCTCCTTTCCAAAGCATCCACACGAGACAACACGCTGCACAAGGGAATACAGCTACTTCCCCCATATGTGGAGAAGCAGGTGCTGGAATACACTGGGAAACAGAAAAATCCAGCTCTGGAGAGTGGGACCACAGAGCAAACACATTTAAGCGGCTCCGCCTGACAGCGGCAAGCTTAGGTCAGAGCCAGGGGGAAAAGAAGGCTCACCCAGAGCAGTGCTGGTGCCTGCACAGCAACAGGCCATCCTCTGGCTTGGAGAAGGCTCACCCACCCTGGCCTGGGAGCTAGCTGAGCTGGCGTCACGCAGCCACACCGACACCCCTACAGCCAAAATGCTGCAGCAAATGCAAAAGCACCACGCAAGGGGGATGGCCCCAGGAAACTGGGACCCAGCGCGGCTCACCCGCTCGGGGCTGGCCAGAGATCAAGGGCAGCTCCCTCTGCCCCTTTGGGCACTGAGGGCTGAAGGGGTCCTGGGGCTGACATCTCAATAACAAGGCAACACAAAGGGCAGATAATGGAGAGAAAAAAACCCCAGGCGTTCTGGGTTTGTTTTTTTTAAGGGCCCTGAAAGAAAATATAGAGAGCTTAGGTCCAATGCTATAAAGACAAAAAAAACACCGGCAGAGGAGTGCAAAAAGAAAGGTAACACAATCAAGGGGACAGGCTCAGAAAACAATTTTCACACAGCTCAGGCATAAGTCTGCTCAGTTCAGCAAACACAGTCTTGATCTGGTAAAGATGGAAGTGAAAGCTTGGATACTGGTATTTCCCTCTCCAAATGAAAGGGTAATACTGTTGGGTCAGAGACCTTAGAGAGGACACAGCCCAGGCGTGGGCGAGTGGCTGGGCACAGGAATGTGTCTAGGTGGCACAGTAGCAGAGCAAGGACACAGGAGGGAGGACTGGGAGCTAAACATCCTGGAGGAGATGCCAGGGAGAGAGGCCAAGATATCAGCTCCAGCTCAGGGAGACTGATGATTCACTTTATGGCCTGCAAGCATTTCCCACCAAAGTTCACACAGGAAGATAATGTTCCCTTCAAATGAATTTATGCAGACGGCAGTTCATTTGTCAGAGGATAAAAAGATGCACTTCCATTTAAAAATGAGGTCCTCGGCAGACAAAAACAAGCAAAAAGCCAGTACCTATGTGTGAGCAGTTTCTGCTCATGCCTGTTGTCTGATTTCTGTGGGAGTTCATACCAGAGTTACAGAGGCCTGCTGGTCCAAAAAGACACATGATTCTATTCTGTGAAATCCACACCAAGCCCACACTTGAAAGATGCAAATGCAAAAAAACATAGATTGCACAGGCAGAGGTCCCGGCATCATAACTTCTAAACTGAAAACAAATACAAACCAGTACAAAGTGTGCTCCAAAATGGACAACTGTTAAAATAATGCGAACCTGGATACTTCAAGAAAAAAGTATTCGTAAGGCAAATAACATTTTTTTTTAATCTTGATTTAGAATAAAATCTCAGTAAGATTTAAAAAAACCAAAACAACTGCTTAATAAAGTATTGCTTGCCTACTCCGTTAGCCAGTTTCCTGTGCTTTCTCACATGAACTTGTAATCCTTGATAAGGCTTACACATGTGAAAATAAAGTTCTAAGTTGAAAATCACCATTACCTCCACAACAAAACACTGTATTATGTGAGACATCTGATACAGTAGACAAAGCATAGTGGTAGAAGGATGCAAAAGAAAACATTTCATTTCACAACCGCTGAAACCAGGTACTGAAACTTGCTCATTGATTTTCCTTCATTAAAAAATAACTGATTGTAAAAGAAGTGTTGCTTGGCAGGATCAAAGCCTATCCTACAGGAAACACACACACAAAGCATTTGGAAATGAGGGTTAATTTGGCATGCAATTTAACAGCATTGGCTTTTATCAGCAGCATTTCAAGGTCAGGCACATCCATGTTTAAAATGTTTGGCATATTAGAGTTCAGCACATTTTCAAGTGATATTAATCTCAAGGAAGGCTGCACAGAAGCACAAAAAAACCCCAAACCTGAACAGCATTGTTTATAGTTTAGCACTGCAAACATTAAAACCAGAAAAAACTATTCCAAAGAAACCAAACTAATGAAGTGATGTGGCTCTTTAACTCTCCCTTTTATTAACTCGAAACTTGACCTTTTCAAGAAAAAAACCAAAATTATATCAAATCAACAGGTTACAAAAAATGCTGTCCTTCATCTGATGATTAAACCAGAAAGATCAGGCCAAATGGAAGGAGTACTTTTACTGACAGTTTGTTCAAGATTTAAAGAGCTTTTGAAAATATCAAGTGACTAAGTCAAAATGGCCTCATATTTGAAACAATGTTTCTCTTAAAGTCTCTGATTTATACTTTTTTCTAAGAAAAAAAACACTTTTTCTTTTCTGCCTAAACCTAATCTGCTCAGAATTCAAATTTATTTATTCCCCAAAAGATTAATAAAAAATGTAAGATCACTAATTTTTTATTGTACTTTACACTTAATTTATTCAAAAACATACAAAAGGATGTAGGATAAAAGAAAACAGGAAGCAGATTTGCTCAGTTCCAATATAAAATACTCCCCTTACTGGAGGTTTTCCCTTTTTCTGATCTGTAAACTCCAAAAACTAATGAATGTTTACATGTTTTCACGTTCGCAGTTATGCTTTGGGAAGGTTTTCTACATCTCTTTTCACTGAAAGCCCGTTCTGCATAAAGAAGCCTAACTACCCATAATGCTGACGGACTTCAACAGCAGTTGGCACCAAATGTTTCATGAGATCAAGTCCATACTGCACTTGAAACACATACTTTGATTAATCAGTTACTGGCAGAACTTCACAGTACTATGGGTGTATGCCTGAGAGCTTTAGAAACGCTTACGGGACAGTGATGTTAGGGCACTGAAATCTCTTAAGCCTCTTTCTTTGCAATTCTCTGCCGCAGTTCAGAAGAATGCCACCCCATTACACCAAAACCGAGGGGGGGAACAGTCACTCTCGCCTCTTGCATGAACATAATTAATCTTCTGACACATTGACAAAGCAGCTTGTTGATAGTCAAAGGAAGGATTTTTCTGATTTCCTCCCAAGACAGGAGATGGTCTTTATCCATCATCCCTTCTTCCTGATCTCTTCTTCCAGAGTCCCACATCAGCAGAACTGTCTATCAGAGCAGACAGCAGGAGGCAAAGGTCTGGCTGATTGATAAGGGCACCAGTGCTCGACAGTGCTATTTAAGTGTAGGAACCTATTGTTAGAATCTTACTTTACAGCAGTTTAACAAATATAATGGCAACCAATTCAACCATTGTACCACTAGAGTCAGCTCAAGCTAATAAGTAAAGTTAGCTAATTACACTGATCTGATTTAAAATCCAGACAAACGGTAGAGGCAGTCAGCATTATTGTGCACTGAAAGAGTAAAAATTTTAAATAAGTTTTGCACATATTATGCTCTCTGAATTGAATTATGGTTGCTTCTCACACTCCCTTGTGAGCAGGATGATAGACTTTCATTCTCTCCCAATCATGAGCCTGCTAGGTATTCCTAATTAATCAAAAGCATTTCTGTCATAATGCAGTTGAAAATTCCTCCTCTTCCCTTACTTTCCCCCAGTTCTAACATATTTGACTGTTAAGATTGTGAGGAATTTCAGTTTCTAAGGGGAAAACATTATAAAATGACTTCTAAAAGGAGGGTACTACGTACTGCAAAAACACCAAACTTTTAACACATCTTTGAGGATACTGATTTGGTGTAACCAAAGTAAAGGTGTCCTGATGTAAGGAAGTTTCTGCATGCCTCTCATAAACAGATACTTCATATGCAAGTTTCTTGTTTTGCATATATCAATAAATAGTTTTCTTACATATGCATTATATATATTATATATATATACCAACTAGGCTGGAGCTGGAGTTAGATATTGTTTATGTCAGAGCAAATGTAAAATGTAAAAAAATGCATGTTCTTTCTTTCAAGAAGACTATAGGCCACAACCTGTCTCTTTAGTGGCATTTTATGCTTGCAGATGCTAAGGCAGCAATAGGAACAGCACCTGCAGCTTTCTACTTTGTCTCAAGTCATTTCCCAATCTGGCAGCAGTAATCAACAGAACTCTCGATCCTTGTGCCAACATAATAGATGAAGCAGAGAGGGGGGACACTGATTTGGGTGAACAGACCATCCAAATTCAAAGGCTAGGCCATCTGAGTCCAGAGGAAAGGCAAGCATGAACAAAGGGCTGTGGAACACATGGCTACAGGAAGCCAAAGGAATATGGGGGCCTCAGGGTGCAAAATTTGAAGTTATTCTCTAATCCAAGTATCAATCACCACTAGTGCAGATCTTCATTTCAGGGATGTGAAAATCAGTGTAAGACTGTCTCCTACTTTCTTTCCCTCTCCCCTAGTATGAGCTACCAAAAAAGCTGCCTTCCTTCACACTCAAGCCATCTTGTTTGCTCTCAGAAATAATGATTCTTTTTTCTGAATTGCAGTCCCATATATTTTCTTGAGACCGGAAAGGCTGAGTCAGAACTACAGGTGGAAAAAAAAAGTGGATCAATAAATGGTAAGTTGCAGCCTTGCAAATACCCAGGCCGGCCAAAGGTGAATTCCCCAGAGTAGAGGAGATCACAGAGCTTTCTGTCCATAAAAGCTCTCTACTCCTAAGCTGTGAATACCTCCTCTCTCTGTTGTCAAGTCAGTGGCAAAAATTTATCAAGTGTTTACTGCCACAATGTAGAGTATTACTGGATCACAGGAACTGGACAAAGGCATTAAAGATCATCAGAAGACTGCAAAGAATTATTTCAATGAGACTTCGACTGTGCAAGAATCGCTAGCACTGTCCCCATCTAACAGGTCTGTATTCCCCTTCCTATTTGAAAAAAACAAAAACCAAAACCCAAAACAAGATAGAGGTCTGTCAGTCAGAGGTGAAGTTTAACAACAATTTTGTATCTGACTGATGAATTTTGCACTACATGCCTGAAAGCAAAGTAGTTCCCTGCCAGTGGTAGAATGGGAGAGCACTGGGACCTGCAACAGCTCCTGCAAAGATAAGACGTGCCTTTGAATCTGTTTCTTTTCTTAACATAGCATGCAGCTGATCTACAGCCCAAACCAGGCTGTACCTTCCCAGCACATGCAGCGCAAAGATATGGGGAGGGAGGAGGCAGCTTAAGAACCAGAAAGAGCCCACCCACAGCCGCAAGCAGCTTTGTGGGGCAGCGCATTCTGAGTAGTGGACTGGATAGCTTCCATGGAGCTCCTGCTATCTTGGTCGAGTGTCTATCCAAGTCCAATCTTTCCCCAAACAGGCAAGGTTGGGTACCTTTGCACTGCACTGCAGAAAAAAGCACACTTGAATAAATATCCTCTTCATAAGTTTTCTATTTGATCAGGACACTTACACGCTGTAAATTCCTTACAGTAAACTGCTACTTTAAAAAAGGCAGCACATTTGTTACTGATGCTTTCCCCCTCCATACATTAAATCGAAGATTATTAGTATATGCACATTAATTTAAAGCAAATTTGTGGAGGAGAGATGTTGATTCTTTTTTTGTTGGAAGTAATAGTCATAACAGCAAGTACAAAACATTTTTCTCTCCATGCTAAATACCTCTTGATCACGTCAGCAGCAGCCAGCAGAGTTTGGGCGCAAGGTGCTCTTCACTAGAAATATGGAATTACTTTGGAAAGATGAGGCCCATTTGGCTTACAAACAGATGCCATGATATGTGATACAAGAATAATTTCAGTGCTGTGCTAGGGATTTATGTGGAATAGTTAATCTCTGGTGCTGATAGAAAAATATTCCACAGTGAATGGATGGCTACAAGGTAGAATCCAGCAAAAAAGCAGTAACCCGCTATGGCAGTGCCCTGCAACCTCTTAGAGCAGCCAAAGTAAGGAGCTCCAGCAGAAAGCCTCCCCAACAGCTGCACAACTGACTGCAGGGCCAGCCTGGCCAGGCCCAAACAGGGTATCTCCATATAACACAGTGAGGTGTATTCTTCATACATTATACCATGCAAGAGATGACCAAAGGGCAGTTGGGCAATGAAGTCATTCCAGTGAAGAAAAAGCTATGCATAGAAACTTTGCTTCCCTCTTGAGCAGCAACCTCCACTAGTACCTTCTGGCTTGCTTAAGGTTCTCCATCATGATTTAGAGCACCATGATAAGTTTTAACCAGATCAAGTCCTCCATCCCATCCTGATGTCTGAATTGCAGGTGGATGGAAGTGCAGTCCCATTAACACCAGGAGCTATAGGTGGTATCTCAGTCTCTGGAAGGGCATTAAAGGGGAAAGCTGACTCCAGCAGAGAAGCTCCGTCCTGAAGGTGAATGATTCCTTAGAGTACTGAAGAAGAGTATTTTGACTGACACCTTCTCCTCACTGACCCTCTGAGTGGGGTTTCACCAGTCAGCTCTTTGTAGGATGCTACCAATTGTTTCCTTACATAGAGCAAAGGACGTGACTTTCCATGCCTGTACTTGTGGACAAGAAGTTGTTATCAATTTTATCCAAGCTGAGAAGTTTATAGAGTTTGTCATTATAGTTCTGATACACAAAAATAAAAGTCATGTCTCTGAGCACTAAACATGCAAATACTTCTTCGTTCACTTTTTGGAAACAATGCTACAGGTGAGTGACAACGATGAAGTTTCATGACAGGTTGTGCAACTTCTTTTCTTTGCCAACTCATTTATATGCCAGGGGTTTTGACTGCCCACAAAGATAAAAGTTGGGGAACGACAAATTACTAAACAACAAACAACAAACACTTGTTTCAGATACAGCAGAAAACAACACAGAGAAAACCCTAGGCAGAGAACAAACAGAGAAAAGCCCAGCACATACAACACATTTAGTCGGTATTTGTTTAACACGCTAAGTAGTGAGAAACAAACTGCAAGGTAGCACCATCTAATGCAGTTCAATATTTCATGAACCTACATCATATATTTTGTAATCAGTTCTAACATTCACATATTAACAACGTTAGGCAGATAATAAAAAGGTAGAAATACAAGTTAAATTGGTTTGAACACCTTTAGCAATTGTGACTTTACTAAAATTCTGTGAAGGTCTTATTGCATTGCACTTGTTTTGAAATTTCCTGACAGATCTTCCAGCAACACCCACTATTCAAAACCAGCATTGTTCCAACCTTACAAATGTGCCCATTGCAGCTCTGTGACTATCATGATTCAGATGCTCTTACCTAGCTGCACCAAAATGTCAGGATTTCTAGACAGGAGAGTCTCAATTCAGGCCATGCCACCAGCAAGACCAAAAGCCAAGAGTACAAGTATAGATGTTTATCATCGTCAGAAATAAGGCTGATTTAGACTGAGAATGGTTCATCCCAAAATACTATTAAACTCAGATTTCAGCCAGTCAGTTAAAGACTTGCCATCAACAGCTGTTTGATGTACAATAAGAACATAAATTCTAAAAGCTGGATTTAGAAAAAAAAGGTTCCATGTATTTTTAGATTATTACTTCAGCCCCTTTTTAAGTCACTTAAATTCAACATGTGAAATCTAAAGAGGTGTCTGAATGATTTGTGCTTGTACAGTGCATGTTGTTCTCATCATGAACATTTAGAACACTTCTATCTTCAAAAAGTACATTTTGTTCTCTGCCACTCAAGCATGCACACCAAACACTAAGATACAAAGAAAAGCAGATATGCTGAAATGAGTTATGGTTGTTTTTCATTGAGATGAAGTACAGTAGAGAAAACCAACTATATTTTTTCCTTCCCCTTCTCCACCCATATCCTTACACATAACCAAGGTAAAGAATATAGTTTATTCCTTGCCTTCTAACGAGTTGGATAATATTTTTGTGTTTCAAAGATATGGTTTCAATTATCTTTTAAATTTCAATATTACACAGATCTAAAGCTGCACCTATTCTTCACACAATCACTCATTACTCAATGTCCAGCCTATTAACATCCCCTTCCAAAGGCAGCACAGGTTAATCACTAACTGTGGTGGCTCCACATGAACACTATGGGAATTGAGGCAACAACTCTGTAGCACAACTTTTAGCCCAGAACATGAATTAACATATAATCTGGTGTTCTGCAAGGCTGGTAAATATTTGTTGTTGTTCTTTTATGTGAGACATCTCACAAAAATCTCAGAGCTCTTCTTTTGAAAGTAATTGCAGTGTGACATGAGAAAGCTGGCAAAGTTAAGTACAGAACACTTGAAAATACTAATTTTGGAAAGGACAGCTGGAAGTGATGGTTTTATAGAAAAGTGCTCTTTCATTTAGAAAGACTTTATGCTTTATATGAAGCCCATTTCAGAGCAAATGTAATCAGAGACGTATGACAGTCTTTACTTGTTTTCATTTGACATCCAGCATGTTTACAATAGAGACAGTTGAAGACCAATTCTTTAATGATTAGCAATGGAAGTAGACAACAGGAAATACTCTTTTTCAATCACCTGCATGCAGCCTGATAGCTTGTTTACAGATTTATGCAAAACAGTTTTCATAAAAAGAGAAAGAAAGGAAAACTGCACAGACTTCAAAGTCAGCAGAGTTTATTCTTCAAGTGCATTGTTTGCATCATGATTTTAAACTAAAAATCTGTAAAGTACATTACAATAAGAAAGAAAAGAGCAGTTATAATCACAGATGTCAAGAAACACATAAATAATGTAAGAAAGTTATCAACAGATGTGCTGTTACATAGTGAAAGTTAAAATTATTACAAGTTCTCTGGAGTAAGTACCTTTTACCTCAGAGGGTTCATATAGTGCTTTTTTTTTAAAAAAAAAATCAGTTTATATCCATTTAAAAGTAAACTTTATTGCAGTAGTAGTTATTAAAATGACTTTTGAAACTTCATGCTTTTTTTCTAACTGACATAACCTCATTTTTGCTAGAAAATGGAGAATGCAAAACAGTTTTAATATTACCATTTAAGGAAGATGAAAATTTTAGTTACTGCAGAGCTATAACCACTTGCAGTATTCAAAGACTGACAAGTCAATGACATTTAAGCCAGTCTTATAAGTAGCAAAACCACAATATCCTAACTAAATAACTAAAACAAGCTATCCTACTTGGTGAGGGGATGTATCAATTTTCTACTCTTGCAATTTCAAAACAACCATATTTTGAAGGACTGCATCTGCCCCTCATCCAACTCTCTTACATGTGGTCTTGCCCAGAGATTCACACAGCAACACACAGAGAAAAGGATTGTATGGACACTACAGAATCTAAAGTGAGAGTTTTCATTTTGAGTCAATTGAGCCCAGAGAGAAACTGGTCCAGAGGGATTTTTCTAATACTTCATGTACTACCATGTAGCAAAAATAAAACAACACCACAGCAATACAAATATTTCAGTCACCTGTTAAATGCCACATGGAATTTATTTGCATGTAGATTTTCACGTGAATTAAATGTAAATATCCCAAATAATTTGACAACATAGACAAAGACTACTCACATACAAATATCACATGTACTTTCTCAAGAACATGGCAACAAATAGGCAGAGTGTGAGGAAAACCTCCACACGTAGTAAAGCCTCTCATTCTCCCTACCAAAGAACAGGCAAGAAAGCTAATACAGCTTAACAAAAAGTAGGTTTAGACCTAATCTTAAGAGCAATGTAAAGAACTGACTTCACTTCTTTTGCTCCTCTACTACAGCAAATGCTGTATTGCCATGAATTCACACTGTAGTGAAAAGATGACATCTTCAAAATCAACTTCATGTTTAAATGCTGTTCTTCCTGCTCTGTCATTTCTGGTGATAAATACTAGGAAATCAATGAGGAAACATCATTTGAAGTGAGCCATTCATCATGTACCGAAAAGGGTAAGTACCCCATAAATTGCAGTGATCCGTTTCCTATTAGAATCACACAACAGAAGGCAGCAGCGTTTCCATTAGCAATTTTTATGACCTCTGTAGGTAGAGGATAAGGTTAGGAAATGGCTTATTTTTGCCAGCTGTAAAGCAGTTGTTGGGTGGGGTAGGAAGAAAATTTTCAAGAGAACAGAGTTATTAGTAAATCAAAGGGCAGGAGGGGGAAGGAGAGATACAACAAATAACAGCCCCACCAGCTACATCTTCATACTTAAGAAATGTGTGGTTTGGCAGTTCTCCTAAGTAAGACTGAATATGTTAGTAAATTTTACTGTCACTGGAACCTTGTTGTACCATGTGTGGGTGTATGCTCCAAAAAAATTGCTATCATTGCCTAAAACTGCTGCCTAGTAAACAGCACTTTTTTTACAACCTAGGAAATGGATTCTCTCCTACTTTTTTCAAATGTTCCTCTAAATCCAGTGTTATACAAGACATGAAATGAAAATTCAGGATTTAAAATAGAAAAGCAAATTTTATGAAAACAAGTGCTGCATTTTCCCTTAGCCCTGTTTACCCTCCCTATCCCATCTTGTGCAACACACTCCGCTCTCTCCACCAAAACCAGGCAGGACAAACACACTAGGTAGAAACACAAAATAAAACCTGTGGGGTTTGATATGCCCCTTCACAACTGACAATATGACTAAATACCAGCCCTAAAAGAAGAATGAAGTTTTATACATGGATAGACTTTCACTAGTGCTGGGAGTTGGATTGGGAGGACGAAAAAAGGAAAGAAGAAATAGTTTTGCTTTCAAATATTCCCTCAATGAATTTTACTGTATTTAACATAGAAATGCCTCTCAGATTCTATTAGACATACCGGCAAGAAATTACGCTTTTAAGGCAATCTCACCCTAAACCCACAAAATTGCAAAGCCCATACACTAAAATATCACCTAGTCTTGTGAAACAAATTGTAGGAAAGCACCTTGTGTGTGCCTCAAAATTAAAAGAAAACAGGCAAAAAACCCACCCAATTACAATAATTAAGGGACAGAAAACCAGATTAAATCAAATAAAATTATGCATCTCCTGGGACCCACAGTCTACTCTGAAAACCACTCTGAAAATCCTCTGACCTGTGTCATACATTAAGACACTTTGAAGGAACATCGAAGCACTTCTGTTCCTGCGTCCTCTCCTTCCACACACAGAGAACTGAATTAACACTGAATATTTCAACACAATTCACCACAGCTCAAACACTGTAAATCAGTATTTATAAATAAGTCTTTGAGCTTAGTTCTACCACAGCTTCCACTTTACAGAAGACAGCGCAAGCCACTTGATTTGTCTGAGCTGAAGTCCCATGGAAATCCAGATTCAAAATCCTACACTCACTCCATCACGGCCAAACTGGAGCCACAGATGAGTCTACCAGCCAGGACTCTGGTCCACTGACTGCGCTAGTGGTGGTAAAAATACAACAGGCTAGATAACTAGCTATGAATTTTCCCCTCAGAAATAGCAGGTATTACCCCACATGCCACCCACAGATGAGCCCATCCCACACTAATTGTTAAGCTACTTTCTGTTGCCAGCAGCTGGGATCAAATGAATGTTGTTGCAGTGATGAAAGTGAGGGGCTACTTAGCCTTCGTAAGTGAGATTGGTTTCACCTCCGTGAAAGCTAATTACTTTGTTTTATTCTTTTAACATTTCAGACCAGCTTTCACACGCACCTTCTTTTCCTAAATGAAAATTTAAGAATTCTAATTTTCTGAAATAGTCAAGTGTACAATTCTAACAATTTAGGGCTTTAGCTGTTTCCCAGGGAACTGATTTTACTCTCCTAACAGTGCTCTCAGGACCTTCTTCATTAAACTTTGTAAAATCAGAGCTCACAATGTGATTTCACAATAACAGTATTTTTTTTCCCTCTGTGCCAGTGTACTTGCCATACCCAGGCCAAGACAAGGGTACCACATACACTACAAACATATTTGTAGCACAGTCCCCTTGCAGAGTGAAACCTAGGCATCTGCAATAAGTTAGGAAAATCTCTTAACAGTTCTCTCCACCTATACAACCAGGCTTTAATTCAACTTTTTTTTTTTTTTTTTTTTTTTTTTTTTACACACAACTGAAAGGAGTCCCCTGTTGTGCTGCCCCACCTGGCAGCAGCCCCAAATTCAGCCGTACTGCCAGAAAGCAGTAGGTATGTCTTTAAAGAAGGTTTTCTGGGAGTTTGCCAATTTTTCTAAAATCTTGTATTATGCTGCAGTTTCTACCTTTAATTTCTGATCCTATTTTCTGATGCTTGGGGATTCATCCCCAAATATCCTGCTTCACCAGGCTCTTTTTCCAGCATTCCTGTGTTCTGGTGCAGAGTCCAGCCTCTGCTTCAGCCCAGACTATGGGCTTTGATGCTTACTCTGGCACATCAGCATTTCCCACGTTCCACATCACAGCCTGGCATCCACACCCCTGCCTTGTCCTCAAAATTAATGTGTTTGTACTTCTTTGGTCTCTAACCTTGGGTTTTCCTGACCCTGACCTGCTTCTATCTCAGCAGCAGCCTGACCCAGCCACTAAGCCTAACCCACCAATGCCCTAGCCACAGAAATACGTGATCACACTGATGTGAGTATCTGCTGGGGTAATTAAGCCCCAGATGGAGGTGGGCATTGGTGAAGACAAGCAGAAGCCAAGCAGCACTGCCAGTACTCCTACAGATCAGTGAGAACACTGTGGTGCTCCCTCTTCCCGTGTCTGCTTCGCAAATGGGAGTGGGAAAGGTCTTTGCAGCTCCTTCTCTCAAGTCACAGTGCTCCATGTGGGACACAGCAATGAGGCAAGACCCAGTCAGTCAAAAGATTTATGATGTTTACTGACAGTATGCAATTGGTTTGTGTGGGAAGGTTTTGGTAGTGGAGGGGCTATAGGGATGACTTGCATGAGAAAGTGCTTAGAAGCTTCCCCTGTGCCCAACAGAGCCAATGCCAGCCAACTCCAAGACAGACCAACCACTGACCAATGCTGACATCAATGATTGTGGTGGCATCTCTGGAATAACAGAGCTAAAAAGAGGAAAAAGTTGCAGTCAAATTGAGGACTGCGAATCTGTGAAAGGGAGCTCCTCAGACACCAGTCAGTGAAGAAGTAGGAGGTGCTCCAGGCTCTGGAGCAGAGATTGCCCTGCAGCCTGTGATGAAGACCACCATGAGCTAGCTGTGTTCCTGAAGCCCATGGAGGTCCACAGGTGAGCAGATATCCACCTGCAGCCCATGGAGGACCCAACACAAAAGGAAGCAATTGTCCTAAGTAGATTGTGACACCATAGGACCTGTGGACCCATAGAGAGAAGAGCCTAGGCTGGAGCAGGTCTTCTGGCAGGACTTGTGACCCCATAAGAGACCTACACTGGAGCAGTCTGTTCCTGAAGGACTGCACCCTGTGAAAGGGACCCCATGACAGAGCAGGGGAGAGTGTGAGAAGTCCTCCCCCTGAGGAGGGAGGAATGGCAGAGACAAGCGACAAGCTGATACTGCTGCTGGCAGGCAGTGAGGAGGGAGAGAAATCAGAAGAGAAGTTGAACTCAGGAAGAAGGGAGAGGTACAGTGAATGTGTTCTAAGATTTAGTTTTATTTCTTATTACCCTACTCAGGTTTGATTGGTAAATTCCCCAAGACGAGTTTGTTTTCCCCATGAAGGTAATTGGTGAGTGATCTCTCCCTGTCCTTATCTCCACCCACAAAGCCTTTTGCTGTATTTTCTCTCTCCTGTCCAGCCAAGCAGGGGAGTGAGAGAGTGTTTTTGGTGAGCATCTGGTGTCTGATCAGGGCCAACACACAGCAGGAAAACAATAATGTTAAAAATACCTTTGATTCTGTTTTAGGCATTATTGATGGACAAACTTCTGTGGAAACATATTATTCTGATCTAACCCTACTGTCTCCTCTCCCAGCTGATTTGTCCAGTCTCTAATCTGATTCATGTTACTAGCCTGCACTGGGCTAGTTCTTACCATCCTGTAGGATTTTCATCCCACTCCTGAAGTTTTATCCCAGCACAGAAACTCTCTTCCATCATCCAAAGACTCCTTACAAACCAGATCCCATATTTGTATATGAATTTGTCAGAAACACTTCGTTTCATCACATCTTTTTCCCCTATCTCAGCAGTTCTCAGGCTTCTTGCCAACATATTCTCAGCATCATTGCCCAGCTTTGCCTTCAACTCCCCTTCACTTCCATTTCTGAGTCTCAGACACTTCCTCCTCATCAACTGCGTCTTGATTTCTTTTAATATGTGTGAGCCCTCAGATTCTTTTATGGCCAGTCTAATCTCATCTCAATTTCTTCTACATCCTTCACTCCAAGCAGCCCTATCTTTCTCAGCCTCCTTGTTTACTCCCCCCATGATTACTTCCATTTCCTCATCATCTAAGTCAAGTACCTTCCACCTGCACATCCAACCAGTAAAGTTGTGCAGCCACACACACACCCCACATCAACCCTAAAAACCTCCTCAGTTTCAATGTCTGTTCTTCAGAGGGGTTGTAATAAGCAGGTGGTACAACTACAGGTTGCACAGCTATAGGCTGTAACAGAGCCACAGGGGAAGCAGAATTTTAGCAGTAGAGCCCTAGCAAGGTTCTGAGTATGAATAAACTAGAAATTCTGGCTCTTAACTCAGATAGATTTGGCTGACTTCTGAAGGGACAGCAAAGATGCAAAGTCAAGATTACAACTACTCCTGCCAAGCACAAAATAATTAGACAGCAAGGATGTTTAAAAAAAAAAAAAAAGCAAACCAGAACAATGTTTTCCCAGTATTTGCCCTTCTGCAAACAAAGCAGTTGCTCCATCTGTGTGCCTGATGCCAAAAACTGCTGGCCACTTCAACCTGAAATAAGGGGACTAAGTAGTCTGCAACAGCTGTTCAACAAGCCCAAGTTTCACACAAATGACTGAAGTCTGCCTAAGCACTGGAATACTAAATTGTGTAACAGAACCCACCTGCTAATCTCAGCAGATCACATTAAAATTTTCATCTATAGTTACTTAAAACAATACAATAATTTGTCCAAAAGCATTTGCTGTTTCTTCTCATTTGTTTCTATAAGTCACTTTTCCTGCACTGCTAGTTTTAACCTCAGCAAGACTTTTGACCTTCATATTGCCACGCTATCTCTCAGCTCCCAAGAGGACTCAAAGAAGAACTTTTAAATTTACACTTGACTGTCTCATTGATACATCTGGCTTTAGACCAACTCCTTTAACTTCAGACAAAGTTCATACAGATTTGCTATTACCAAACACAAAACCATTGACTGGATAATTTCCAGCCTCTTTCAAGACAAAGATTCTCATCATAATGAAAAGTTCCTCTGTTTAGTAATAAGTCGACAGTTTTGTAAACTGATAAAATGAAGTTCTAGTATCACATCCACCATACATGGTACCCTAATGCTACCATACCTGCATCAGAAGGCCACAGATTCAGGGTTCAAACTAATCAGCTCTACATTGATGACACTTTCCTGTCTAAGGGAGGGGGGGAAAAAGATGACCTCCACACTTAGTCTTGGCAACTAGGAAAATAAAGTCACAAGAGCAAAAGTTTCACATGAAAAAGATTAGATCATCTAATACCTCTTGTTTTCTCAGACTATTAAGAAAGATACTTCCCAGTGTTGTATCCACTCCAACTATGACTCAGCTTCTGATGTGTGACCTGCCCTCTCTCAAAATACTAGCTTAGTATTTTACTACTCCAGAAATCACCCAGTGCAGTAATTGGAAAGTACGGTTTCCAAAGAGACAAATAATGGCTTTCATGTCTCCCTTTCTAATTTTTAATCATTGCAAAGGGTGACTAAACACACTACAGTGCAGACTTCCAACATCCCACAGATATAAGGTAATTGTATCACAGAGGAATTGGTTCAGAATCAATTTTAAGTTCATGGACATTCAGTTTTGAGCTGGGAAAGAGAAGCTAAAACCCATCGCCACATGTTCCACAGCTGCAATTCCCCCTCCAAACACATCATGCCTGTTTAAAAACCAAAATATACATTCACGTATTTTCAGCTAAGGGTAAGTAATGAGCTTTGTTTGAATGCCTTAGGCTTACCCCAAAGATGTCAATACTGAAATTTGAGTAAAAATTTATCTTTAAAAAATACTACAGTCACCATTAACACATATAGTCTGAAAGCAAAAAAGCACCAATTTTTTTTCTCCATTAAAGTTTAAACTACCAGTTAGAAGGGAAAGTTATTCCAAAAGCACAGAATGTGTTTTAAGAAGTAAGGTTTTTTTCCTCTTTTAAAGATGGTAATAATATTGCTTATCAAGTAGTACTTCACAGAAAAATAAAGCTAGTGAACCAGTAACACCTCTTTTTCATAGAAATATGAAGGGAAATTATCCAGAGCCAAACTCACTTAAACTGGCAGAGCCCAGAAGTCAGATGGTTGCATTGACTTCATCACCCCTCACAAAGCAGGGAAGGTAAGTCAATAAACTGACCCTTTAAGATCTGTCTAGTTCAGTATTTGTCATTGGTATCCAGTTGGCATTAAAAAAAAAAGTACTCATGATCATGACCTTTGCACATTTCTACAAACATTAGCCATTGTCATGGGGAAGACCCCTTTGGCCTCATAATTCACATGCTGTTAACAACCAGCAAGAACACAGCATGTGTGTCAGTTACTAAATAATGTAAGAAAAATTGGATGTCACACTCATACCCCACTGCTCCTGTGCACAGCCATGAGCACTGAAGCTAACATCTATTACAGTCCAAACTTTAGGAAGATTAAAATTAAACTACTTTTGATATTCATGGAACTTTTTGGACTGTAATATTACTACTTTGGGGTAAGATGAAGGATTATTTGGCTTATTCATATTATTTCTATTTATTTCACACTATTTCTTTTTGCCTGGCTTCCAAGAGAAAATTGGCTCATATTACATGTTTTCTGTCAAGCACCTCTTAAACCCACAATTCCATGCAAATGAGACACAGGAACAGGAGTCAAAGATATTTCAGTCCCTCAATATTCAAGAGGAAACTTAGCCATTTAGGCAGAACATTTGACCATGTCTCAGCTCAGCTAACGGCAGTACAAAAGGAAGCTGATCCTAACCACATCCTAAATATGGAAAACATTTTAAGTCAGAGTTTATCATTCAAAAAATTCAAATCTATAGGAAACTAGTCTTCTTCAATTCTGACACTCCCGGAATTGCTTGTTAATACTTATTTTTATTACCTATAAAACCAATATGGTGCAGAAAAGAAATCTATATGCTGTTTAATCTGGCTCACTGCCAGCAGAAAATGCACTGTGAGCAAAGAACAGACCTGGAACACTTACTGCAGCCTACCTTGCCCAACCCACTGACCCACAGTAATCAAAGAAGGGCAATAGGATGGTCAGGACAACCTAAAAACAGACACAGCATGTCAGACCACAAGCTGCCTTCCCTAAGTCACAGTGACCAGCAAGAGCTCCTCAGAGAGGAATACAAACTCAGTGATGTTCCTGCAGTAATGAGTACCCAAAATGTTCTCCCAGCCTCCACTGATCTGCAGTTCAAGGCTCATTTAACAGCAACCATAAATTTATCCCACTGCTTTAGAAACCACCTAAGCTTTCAGCACTCCTGGGTCCTGAGAAAGGAGTGTCACAACCCACCTCACACTGGCAGTTACCACCTTTTGTTTGCATTCAGCATGGCCCCTGCTAATTTCATCTGATGCTCCTCAGTTCTTTCTCTCCAGAAGACATGAGCAGCTATCACCTTCTGCACCACAGTATTTTACGGACCTCAGCTGTCTTAGTCACAGGCTGCAGTCTGGTCAACGTAGTTGTTCCTTACATAAGAGCTGATCTACACTTGGATCAATCTTATTGCTTTCTCTTTATTTTTCCCAATTTTAATATCTGTTATTGCAGAAACAGGAGGAAGGAGACAAATTACAAATTACCTACAAGATGGAGGTGTACTAAAGATGCATGTGCATGGCATAATCATTTTGCTTTGGTTTCCTTTCCTACCCCTTTACCCTTCCCCCCCACACCTCCCGCAATGACTCTTAACATTTGCTTTTCTTTGTCTTTCCCCACCACCACCATTACAGGCCATTAAGGCAGCATGTTAATAGCACTCTCCATTACAACCTTGAGACATTGTTTCTGAGCAATAGCCCATTGACAGCATCTATACAAAACTGATGCATTCATGCACTTTCACTTTCTAAGATATATACTGAGGAAGAGAACATTGCATATTCCCTGTACTACTATCCCAGTCCCTCATCAGGATGGAAAAGTAGAACAATCTGAATTCAGCTCTCTCCTTCTTCCTCTTCTGTTATTATGGCATGTGAATGATTCTGTTGCACTGCTTTGCAGTGAGGAAGATACTGCATGTGAGACATAATAACCCACAGGTCAACTCCAGCAGACTAGAAATTCTGCATATGGTAGCTGAACAGCCCAAGAACACAAACTTCACAAGCAGCTCATTCTGAAATTTCATACAAACTTCTGCTGTGTTTAACTATAACAAGAAAATGTGTGTTAGGTAAGAGGTTTCTTTAGAGAAAATTCAGTACTAAAGAGGATTAAACCATCACCATATGAAAATCAGAAGATAAGGTGGACTTTTCCTCTCTCTTCTCCTGAAGGCTGGCAAAGATCAGTGAAATTAAACACTGCCCAAGGCAATTGTTAAAAGCAGTTTGGCCATTAAAGTCATGTCATCTGGTGACCCAAATGACCTACATTAAGCCCAGGCTAAAGGGCAATGTCATCTTTCTTGTCCTATAGATAGCATGACTTTGCATCTTCAGCACAGATGGAAAGCAACCCCTTTGGCCTTCTGGTTTCCACTGTATTCCTTGCTACAAACCAAAGTCAGCAGCAACCAATTTTTTGTACTTGTTTGGCCTTAGGCATACTTTAGTTTTGTGAAACAGAGCTGAGAAACAGCAAATTTCCTCCCTTAAGGTTATTCAACCAATATCTATCTAACCAGAGGCTGTAGCACTCCATATACTTACTGATGAAAAAGATTAGGCTAATACAAATATTACAAAAATTGTCTATTTAATTATTGCTGGATACATTGAGTCTGGATAGTCAGAATGAGATGTTATTTTTTCTATTATAACACTAAATGTCAGAGGTTACTCAATGAATAATTTACTTTAGATCTACTTATGGCCTACAGTTTTTGCACCCAGCTTTGAGAGCTGCCATGTCAAAAATGGGACATTCCTTAAGAATTTTTCCAAAACTTTAATAATTTTCAAAGATCCTTCACAATCCACAGAAATGTTGTTCCACTGATAACATTGGGTCATTCCAATTCTAATCCATTTCAATGTTACTACACTGAAGATCCACGACCATTGCTTGCAGAACTGCAACAGAAACAACACACCCCAAGCCCAATGCAGCTATCTTTTATACATTTTATAGACAAATCAAAAGTATAAGTGGTTCAACATTTTATAGACAAATCAAGAGTATAAGTGGCTCAACTAATGGCTTCAGTAAAGACAAATATAATGGAACAGAAAAACTGTTAAATTGGAAAATTTGCACTTAATTAGATCAAACAAAATTGAACTTGCTTTTTCTCCGAATCACAGAATAATTCAGGCAGGAATGAATGTCAGAAGGTCTCTATTCCAGCCTTCTAATAACAGCAGGATCAGCTGTGACAGTAGAACTGGCTGCTTAAGGCTTTGTCCAGTCAAGCCTTGAAAACCTCCAAGGATGCAGACTGTAAAGCCATCCTGAGCAACCCATGTTGATTGTGGTGTAAAGGAAAGCTGCTTCTCAGTCTGTCAGTCCACAGAGCATCTTATTACAAGGGCTGCGTGTGGAAATTCCACAGTCAGTTTATAGGAAAGAAAGAGGATCAGAAAAGTCATTTTGTACTGTTTTTTATCAACCCCTCTTTTATGCAGTTATTGAGGAGAACCCCCCATCTTAATCAATCACTGTTTCTTACAGCAAATGGTGTTCAGCACAGACTGCTTTAAGAAGGTATAAAGTGATTAAAATCTTGCAGCCTTAAAATGGTTCTTGAATTATTTCTGTGTTCTGCTTTCCCAGAGAAAATCACTTTATCAAAACCCAAAGAATATTCTGACATTTCATTCCATCTCTGTTCAATGCAAGACACAACACTAAAATTACATTGCAATAGCTTTCTTGTTTGCCAATAAAAGACATTTTGAAGACATGCCAGTGTGCCAGCAATGAAGTTTATAGTTTGATCCTGCAATGTCTGTGCCTCTTGATTAGCCATCTTTGCCAATGGGAACAAACTGCTAGGTTGCCTGATGGGTCAGGAGAAGAGAATTTGCATCTTCTTCAGATTTATGCAAATTTATAACCCATATACACTTCATAGTGTGCTATTAATCTAGAAATCATATGCCTGCTAAAGCATTACGTTATTTTCAGCCACAAAGAACAAAAATTATTCTCTGTTTGAACAAGGCAAACACTAAACATAGCATGAACTAATTCATCTTGTTGGTTCCACCCATACTTTCAGTCTTCCAAATCTTTTAAGAAAGCTGTTTGCATTCTTACATATTGCAGTTAAGTCAAAGTTTAACTTTAATTTGCTTTTAACAGCCAAACTAAATGGGGATAAAAACCCCAAATCCACCTGTTTTCTCTGGTGCTCAACACCACCTGAATCTTACTGAGGTAAATACGCTCTACCCCAATGAAGGAAAACAAAAAGATCTAAAGGTACTTAATAACTAAATCCTTCTGACTGTTTTTTTTAAAAATAAGGCTATTGAAGCATTGTGCATTAGGAAAAAAACAAACAAACAAACCAACCAGCAAAACCAACAAACAACAGCTCTTTTTAACAAAAAAATTAAATTGAAGTTGCAAAATACTGTCAAGGCTGGCACTCTTACTTATGAACCATCTGCTGGAAACTCCTAGAGTCTCATCAGTGACCAGCACATTGAAGGGAAGGACATGTACCCAACAACTCACAAGAGTTTAAGTTTCATATGATTGTATTAACTTATTTCAGTTTGTCTAAAACAATTGTTTTGAAAAGAAAGGTTTCTGTTGAGTAGATTCCTCTCAAGATTATCATGAAAGAGAAGTTTTCAGAAGTAATTAAAATGGAACTTAAAAAGCTGACCAAAAGAAATAAAAATAATGCTTAAAAAAAACCCCAAAACCCCCAAAAGAGGTAAAATTGAAGAAAAAATACATTTTTGTGCAAGACTTGCTCCTGCTTTTTGGATGGATGAGCAGAAGAAGGAAGAAGCAAGTTTGGTTTTCATTTACCAAGTGCAACGATCTCTTGAGGTCCACACAAATGTTTTTAAATTATATTTGGTTATAGTTGGAATGCCAAAGCATAAACAAACTGATATGCTTCCTGCTCCCTACAGTGGATGCCCCTTCCAGTCTCCTCTGAAGGGCTCTGCACCTCAGGCGGGTGAATGTTCATCCCTGCTCCAGCAGGGAAGGAAGGTACCTATTACAGAACGAAAAAATTCTACTGGAGGGGTACTACAGTCTCCTGCCACATTAACTTTCAATGATTATTTAAAGTTTGTGAAACAGCAGTATGATATTTCTATTTTATTTATTTTTACAAAACAAGTTCTTGTAAACCCTTCTGCATTCAAGTCTGTCCTTAAAAACCTTACACTTTGACGACTCTTTTTTTTTTCTTTTTCAACTAAGTGCTCCTAGTAAGTTTACAACATTATGAATACTAGCAGCTTTGGATCTCAAAAGCTTCACAAGGTATAAATAATGTGTCTTCCCCTCTTGTTCTACAACTTTCAGGATACTGAAATAAAAGAAGCACTGAAAGTGCGACAACAGGTTTCAACAAGTTTGAAAAGAATCATTAAAGCAAAATTAAAAATTTAACATACAATTCTAATTCCATCTGCACAGCATAATTTTTTTGAGTGGCATACCTTACTTCTCTTATGCATTGTACATATTTTTAAGTGAGATGGAAGGAAGATGACCTTTCCTCCTGTAATCTCACAGAAGTATACATATTTTCATATATGCATATACATTCGTTCCCTCAGCTTTTTGTATGTACCAGAAAGATTTAAATCTTGTTATAAACAGTTTATTATAAAGCTGAACATTGACAGATATTTTGATATCAAATCACACCTTTGCCCATGGCAATGTAACAATGACAAGTGCAGAACTGTTAGGAAATGACCTAATCAAATTAAAGGCTTCCCTACAAACACCTAAAAATGATAATTTGTGAGAGATGCGTGCCAAGCACCTTCTGTAATTCGTTGCAGGGAGTAATTCAGTCTGCATTTGGCTTCACCCCTCTGGCGTCAGCCACCCATCTGTCACCTCCCTTTTTCTGGGGTAATCTGCTCTGTACTTATCTGCACACTAGCCTCCTAAGTCTTGTCTACCTCGAGAAAGTTACCTCATGCTGATATTGAGGGTAACAACAGTCGTAACCAACACGGGTAAATATTTGCCTGGCTAAGCACAAACAACTGTCAGCAGCATCTGCAAAACTGTAATAAAATGGTGCTCAACAGGGCTCCTCCTGCCTGTGCTTCCAAAGAAGCTATTTAGCTTCAAATAAGCAGCAATAAAGTTGTTACATACATCTTACTTTTATAAAAAAAAAGTAATCTAAGGGCATATTCTCAGTCTTGCCTTGTTGAAGACGTCACGGACCCTGGTAGTGATTTATTTCAGCAGCATGGAGATCTCACCCACTACGTGGGTTTGTCCAGTAAAGGGCTCTGGAGTACATGGCAACAGACTCATTTCAAGGACACACAGGGAGAAACGCCCCTGTATTTGGTCTGGCAAGATTCTTCTCAACTAGAAACATTTCATTTGTCAGGCAAAAAGAACTCATTATATACCATACTTAAGCGACACAGCACAAATTATCGTAATGTAAAGACCTCACTATTTTCAAGACTTAGAATTGACACCAATTCTTTAAAAAACCATTCTCCTAGCACAGATGCCAAAGATGTTTGCTGCAGCAATGCACCAACTTCCAAGAAGCCAGCAGGTACTAAATCAATTTAAATGTCATATTCTTGGAGATACATTTACAAGCCTGACCATCTCCCCTATGAACCAGTTTTCCAAGGAAGATATGAACAGGCGTATTTCTGCTTGAGCCAAATGCACACAGAGGAGTGCCAATAAAGTGTGTTTGGCTACAAGAGTTCTGCATGTAGCTAAACTTGGTTAGAAAATGTAATTTCCTATTTTTCCTCAGCTGCTTAATTTTTAAAGTGTGATTTCACAGACGCAGTAACACAGCTTACAAGATTTGAGTAACCATGTCAGATGTACTATAAGCAGAGAGGAAATACCCTGATGCAAATATGGACCTCAGTTTCTGCACAATTCTGCTGTGAGAAAAGGCACTAAGTCACATCTGGTACTCCTCACATCTGTATTCAAAGTTCTGTAACGAACAGGCCTTAAAAAAGGGCATTTTTTCATGCCTAAACTCCCTACACTAAACCAGTGTGACATTTTGTAGGTAGCTTCTGATAAGTAGCACTGAAAATTTAAACAAGAGAAGGTAATTGATTCATTACATCTATTTCTACTATATTTCTTTTTGTATTTTTTGGTCCCCATTTCAAAAGGCATTGTTTAAATTGCCCTAATCTGCAAACAGCAACAATAAGTGTAGCAAATACTTGACAATGAAGATGTAAAGCCTCTAAAAAGCTGTTACCTTAGTAACCATGGGAATGCAGGAGAATAAGAATACGAGGAGTGTCAGGACATCATTTTGGATTCCACAGGGTTTGGGTTGAAATACAGTCAGCTTTCATTAGCTTTTTGTTTTTCCCAGTAGGTCCTTGGACTTTGAAACAAAACCTGAATGACAGCTATGAGCAATTCCAGCCTCACTCCTGACCAGCCACACCAAACAAAACAGCTCTTTTCACTGTGAACCCCCCTCCTTTGCACACAACAAGCCTTGAAACAAACATTATTTATGCTCCTGACCGCTCTGGATATCACTAATAAATCGCATTCCAAAAAGAAGAGTAAAATGAAGAGCCATTTTCATGAGACTAAACAGATAATTCACTTTAAACAAATGTACTTCAAGAAAAATAAAAAGTCAACATATTCTCCCAGGATATTTTTGTAAACCCAGAGTTTATTTACAGACTTTACAAAGTATGTTAATTCAACACCAACAGTAAAAAGAAATTAGCTGTTCATTTAAGTAACACTGAATTTACACTTTGCTCATGAAGGGGGAAAAGAAAATAAAGAAGAATTGAGATCCATGCCCCACCCCCACCAATATCTGTCACGAATCTTGTGGTCAAGCCAGAACAGAACAAAGATCTTCCAACTGCTGGCTTTAGCTGGCTTAATTTTAGATCCATCCCCTTACTCTTTGCCACTATCTAGTCACTTGGGAATACAATCTGAAAAAAAATCTCCAGGCAAAACCATTGGAAAAATGAGCAAGAAACTCCACCTTGTGAGAAAAACAGTGGGGAGGGAAAGGAACATATTTTTGCTCAGTGAGGGGATAAAAAAGAGAACAAAAAACTTGGTCATCATGTGATGACAAAAATCCTGGCATCAAAAAACAAAGACTGGAAGGTAACACAGTAGTTTAGAGACACTGGCATTACCTTGCCTTACATTGGTCCACTTCAATTTCAACTGATAAGGTACTTCTTTTTCATTCACAGAAATTACCATTCCAGGACACCACTGTGACATTTAAGAGCTACTGCCTCCACATATTTGCAGTCTTCTGTGGTTATTTACACATATATAAAAAGCAGTACCAGACAGTGGCAACACTTGTTTTATATGCAGTAGTCCAGATTGCCTTTTTGTTTTTTCTACACTATGTTACAGGAATATCTGGATATTAAACATCATTAATAAACACCAAAATCACATCCTAAAAGCACTGGTCATAGAGCAAAACAGCAGTGTATCTCCAGGCAACTGCAATTTCCAAGGTAAATCAAAAAGAATACCTAGATTAAACCAAATCAGTTATTATGTATGGAAGAATACTTTCTGCATGATCCACTCACACATTTTTCAGAAATACAGATATATAGATAAAGGAGTTGCTATTCCCTACCCCTTAGCGGGAAACAGGTAAGCACATCCACAACAGCAATGAGTCAGCAGGTTAAAACAGAACATTTTATTCAGGCATATGCAGAAAGAAGGACATCCCAGGTTTTGAGACATTAGCTTAGGCCTCAGAAATCCAACTTTCAGGTCAATCAGCTGCTTCTTTTTTTTTAGTGGCTCAGTTCTCTGAAGCAATGAGGAAAAATAAGCACAATCGTAAAATATTTCTTAAGAGAAAAGGATGTCAGGGGAAATGATAAGTACTGAGAAATTAAAAAGCTTCCTAAAAGATTTATTCAAATTAATTTCTTTAGCATACAAACAATAGTCAGCATATTATTAAAAACAGGTATGAGTTTGCCTATATAATCAAAAAGTTTCTTTACAAGCTTCCCTCAAATCTACCCCATCTTGCTTCATTTCTTTAAGACTGGTGGTGCACATGGTTTCTGCCTGGCCTGGCATAGCCCTGACTGCCAACCTGAGCAGAGCTGGTTTGCTTGCCACTCCTTGCCAGCCCTTGACAGGGTTCTTCCAGCAAGGAAGAAGGCAAATTCTCTTCCAGCAGTATCTACACCCAAAAACACTCTACAGTGAAGAAGCAGAAAAGCAACCAAAGTTAAGATAAAATCAGTTAATTTCAGCTAACTCCCATAAACATTCTTCCTGAATTCCCACTTCTTGACTGTAGATGAGAAACCAGCTAAAGCACAAGCCATAAGCAGTCCCAGAAATGAGTGCTGCCAGCTACTAATCTGTCCTGTCACCCACAGTTATCACTCAAGAGGCACATTACCTCTCCTGCAACACACTTCCAGAGAGTTAATAACAAATAAAGCTTCTAGAAGTGGGCTAAGTGGAGCAGCTGAGTCAGTAGCCAAGTCAACATAAGGCAAAATTGAAAGGATGAGCATAGCCCAGCATGCCTAAGGCCTCAAGTTCTTCTAAAGGCAAGCGTTTACCTCAACAACAAGTTCTAATACAGAAGAGGGCTGTGATGGACTATGAGGTAGTTGGCCATGTAACTCCAATGAGGACATGTTTTGGGGGGTTTTTTGGTTTCTTCCCCCCCCCCCCCCAAAGTTAAGTTTCAACTTTGTGGCTTCAGAAAGCTATCTGTTGGAAACAAAAGCCTCCCTAAAATCCTTTGGTTTGTGCTTCTTCCCTGGAAAGCCTGTCAGTGGTACTGGTGGCCATACCTTCCTAGGAGAAGGGAAGCTTGGCACTTTCACCTTTGATGCACATGATTTGGGAGTTCAGGATGTGAGCTAGGGTGGAAAAGTTAGCATTGTTTCAGTGTCCAAACTCTGTCCTGCAAACCACAAGCAAGCTTTTTTATGACAGGACAGGAAGATTTGTCAAACTGGTATTAAGGATGGCAATGCTGTCAATTCTGTAAATGAGTTCTCATCTTCTGAGTTAGAAGTGCAACTGGACCATTGTAACAATGACAAAGGTGAGAAGCACACAGGAACTCACCCAGTATGGAAAGGCAGTTGATCATGACCCTGCCTCTGTGCTATGCTTCCTGAAAGAAAACCCCTGTGCAACACCCTGACACTGAATAGCAGTCCTCTGACTCTGGTTGACTGCATTCAGAAGGGAAAAAAAAAACATAAATAATTCCATCCTTGCAACAGCAACACGAGAAAATGAATGCAAGCAGATGCCAGTCTTCTGCCAACTTCCCTTTCTACAATTCCTGCCCTCTTGTATGTAAGGTAAGCCACAGGTGCTATGCCTTCTGACTGGCAGATCTGCTGATGCTTTTGTCTGGGAACAAAGGACCCATCAGATCTGTTCTAATGGGAGAAGTGCAGTACAACTGAAGCAGAGAAAGCACAAAGATAAATGCAGGCCTGTATTTTCACTGCTCTGTCATCTGCACACACCATAGACTCAGCTGCTTACCCCAGATGCTGAGAGCACTGGACTTTTTGTCAGTTCCCTACAACTTGAGCTATACAGCTTAGTAATGCTCTTACTAAGGGGACAGAGAAAACCTGAGTCAGAACAACCTATCACCAATTTCTCTATGCCAGATACAAAAAGGTGTTCCAAATATCTAGAACAGGGCTTTCAAGCCCAAAATGAAATTCTCAAGTTCTTAGTTTTTTCACCTCTCACAGAAACTCATTCTGTAGGGAAAAAAAAAATTTAATCAGTTCTCAAACCAGTTCAGACCAGTTCCTTCATTGCCAAGTTTAAACTCCAAGGCCAACATCAACCTAGTTGGCACTAGTTCTACAAATGATTTTTTGATCTCAGTGTAATTTCAAGATGGACTGAAAATACCCAAAAGGTATGTTGGCGGTACCTATCACTTTCTACCAAAAGGGCCAAAAGTAGCACATACACAAATTCAATTAATTTTACAGAAGTGATGTCTGTACTGTCCAGTTTACAAAATTTCCAAACCAATCCCAAAGCAGGATTTCTCTACCTAACAGAGGATGCATGTTTAAAAAGACTTCACAGTATATTTGGCATTACTGGTTTGGGGGGAAAAAACAAATCTACACATTACTGATCACTTCCACCCCATTGTTCACCCCACTGGATCAAGGAATTCATCCCTCTAAAAAATAACCTAGAAATGTTTTTCAGATGGATTCGTTCTTCTGCCAGATCCCAGCATACACTAAACAAATAGCAGCAAAACAGGGAAAAAGGCTAAGGGTGGAATGAGAAAATGGGCAACCAACACGAAGGATGGAAGAGCTGATCGACCAACAAGCCACCGCACTGTCACACAGGCTCGTTCACATGGTTTGATATGAACTTTCCTTATTAAGCCAAATCACAGATGCAACTTCTTTTAATAGGAAGGAAATCTCACAAGTATCCCTGACCCAACACTTGCAAAATCAATGTTCAGTAGGCACCTTGCCATCAGCTTCAAAAAGAGCTGTAACCCACACACACCCAGGACCATGCTGGAAAGCTGCAGACAACAGCTCTCCTACCCGTGGAAAGCAATCTGGAAAGCATGTGGGAAAAACAGAAGAGAAAAGGAAATTAACTTCTCTAACACCTTCAAGTCTGTGAAACGACCTTTGGGAATTACCGCCAAATTTCATCTACTGAGTGACAAGTAGGCTAAACTCAAATAAGCAAAGACCTGTAAGATGCCAAGACATTTGTGCTCAAGGTCTTTCCTTCTCACTCTCCTCTGTAACACAGTATCATGGAAATACTCCAGGAAAGAGCTTCACTGACTGAAGGAAATAACAGTGACTATAATTTCTCTATTGCATTGGGGAACTTCACTCCCTTTTTTGCAGATATTACCTGTCTCCTTGTGTCACACTTGCTTTATTTTTGCCTATCAGATACCTGGAACTATGAACTGCTTCTCTGAATGCTGAAATTCAGGCCAGGGAAGAAAATGGTATCTGAATGCTTGATAAATAATCACAGCTACAAAGAATACACACATATTTTCATGTGCATGCACCTTGCAAGCTGTGTGCATAGAACTATTGTTTTGTGGAAAAATATGGACTTTTGAAACATTAATAAAACAGATGACTTGAAAAATAATCTGAGTTCAAATATATGTTTCACCTTACTACTAAGCAAACATTGGGAGGTAGTCAGAGAATGATTTTATGACAATTAAGCAAGAACAATAGCAAATATTCCATTTGCAATTAAGAATCTGAGTTTTGTTTTTACAGAAACAGTGGGCATCTCTTCAACAGTGACTTCAATTAACTTCTGCTCCCCACCACTGTCAAAAGGCTTAATGGGCCCAAAACCATGGCTGCTTTTCCCCAACAATTTCAGGCTGAAAGAGCGACTTTTTACATCCTCTTTAAAAATGTTTCGTTTACATTTATTACATTTGCCTACTGTACTGCAGGCATTTCCCAAGAGGAAAGAAAGCAAAACCCCAAACCAAACCAAAGATAAATAAACCCCAGTAAAGCCACAGTTAGTAGCCTCAGAAAAACCTAAATCCCTTAAACGTTAAAAAAAAGAAAATTAAAATTAATAGCTCTGTTTTGTGGTTGCCACAAGCCAGCCTGCTGATTCAGGGCAATGTCACCAACAGTATTCTTATCTGTAAAGGGTAAGAATCAATTGTTTGACAGAAACAAAGGAGAGCTCAACAGGAAATCAACCAGCTTGGGACAGATGGTCACTGAATCAAGTTTCACCCCTCCCCTCTCCAAAAATAGGCTTAAGAGGCATTTTCTGTTACCAAGCAACAGCCCAAAGGAAGGCATAAATCTTTTCCTACGTGTTATTCCTCTCCTCCCCGACAGACACACATTTCAATCTACTAGGGCAGTATGTTTGTGGTTTTGTTTATTTTCCACATGACAGGTAGGATGCAATGGCAATGCGTTTCTGCATGCCCACTAGCCATGGTTCCTTTTTTTAGGCAAGAAGGTTAGCTGTAACCATGCTATAAGAGCTACCCTGAAGGTGGGTTACAAGCTGGGATCCAGTGCTAGTTAGGAACCCCTCCAACGTTCGGCCAAGGTTGACTGGAGACCTGAGAAATGACTCCCCAAAGAGGGCAATTCCTGATGGCTATTTTATATCAAACCAACAGGATCCTCACCACAAGACCCTCACTGACAAGAGAGGTCACCATGTTTTAAAACTCATAAAACCCTGTACCTGCTCTAACCCATAAAGATCCATAAAACTTAATTCCCAAAAAAAGCACCATGGTACCTTTAATACAACACACAGACTAGAGGACACTCAAACCACTTGAATTTTCAGAGCATTAATTATCTAGTACATCAACCACTGTGAGAATTGGGATATGGGAAAGGTAGGAAAGGATAATCAAAATTTACTGTTCTGGAAGAGGAAAACAGAAGAGGAAATAAAACTGTTGAGGAAAGAAGTGTGAAGGGGAATGGAGGGGAGAAAGAGACCCGAAGAGGCTGTTTGCAGAGAGCAGGGAAGAGGGGGAGGGAAGCAGAGCGCGGGGGTGAAGGACAGCGCCTCTGAAATTCAGATTAGCATCCAGAGAACAAACCAGTTTGTTTGACCCCCCCATCATACTAACTGGAAACAGATCGGCAGTCCACAAAAAGAGATGGAGTTAAATGTAGTCAAAGAGTGATCTGCAATAAAATTAAAAAATAAAAGTGTTCACAACGACAAACCTCACAGAAATTAAATGGGGGAGAAAAAGTCTCTCACTTCGGCAACAAACTGGGTAATCATCCTTTAAAAGCGCAGAGCCTGGATTACCACTGACACATACTTAGACTACTAAAACATATGGCCAATAAAAAAAAAAAAAAGGAGGGTATGGGGGAGGGGAAAGGTTGTGACAGCATGTGGTCTGCAAACGCTTTATTTACTCCCTCCTCAACTACTGCTTGCTTTAGCCAGCTGAAGACCTACTGCGAGCCCAGGCTATTTTCGTTGGGTATTTCATACCCTCCCTTAACACCAACGCAGATACCGCTTAGCACCACTATGGTGGGTAAACAGAGCCTCGGCCACGGCTGCTGCACTGAGGAAGGGCCTTGGACTTTCGAATCCATTTCACCGCAAAGCCACCTCAGTGGAGACGCTGCTCTGGCTCTCCTCACAAGGCAAACAGTTCTCACAGGGAAACTGGAGACTGTGAGGTTTAAATGCAATTCATTAAAATTAAGTTGATTGAAATTAAACAGAAGGCTTGAACACAAAAGCCAAATACCTGTTTGTATGTATGCCAAGAACACAATTTGTTCTTTGAGGTCTAAAGCTTCCTGACAGAAGCACGAAGCTCAGCTGCCCAAGGGCTGGACCAGGAGACTTGAACTCAGGAGCCTCCAGGCTCAGCCACAGAGCAAATCATTACTGTCATATAGTGCTTTAGAAACTCCCAGGACAACCACTACCCTTGGTTTGGAGATAGGGAAACTGAGGCACATAGAAGCCATGTGCCATCTCTCAGAATTTAGAAGTAAAACAAGATCATCTGCAGACCCAAGTCCACATTGTAATATCACCCATAGCATTTCAACAAAAGCAAGTTGTTATTTATGTCAATTCATGGCCAACATAAACATTTTTATGGTTGTTTTTCTGGGACTCTTCACAGCTTAGGGAGAGACCTGTAGCTGAAATCCACTTGTTTTCCAAAACCAGCCTCTCTGATCAGGCAGGCAGTAGTAGTTATCCCTGAGTTATTCAGGAATGGATACATTTGTTTTTCTAACACATTCAGAATTTGACTAAGTAAGACATGGAACTACAATGCTTCTCTAATACATGTTAGTAATTTCTCTATAACATTAAATGAATTATGAACTGCAAGGGTTTTGTTTCTTTTGAACATCAGAGTAAATAGCATGAAATATACCATGGCAACAAAAGCCCCATACTCTTTACATGGCTAGTACATCAACAATTATCTGGGAGAAAAACCTCCATTGTAATTTTGCATAAGTATTTATCATAGTTTTAGAAGAGGCTTTTTATCTTACATTCAAATATATGTCCTTTACACTGCTCTGCCATGGTAAGAGAGAGATAACCACATAAAAAGGGAAAGAAAGGTTGTTTCCTTTTCCCCTCTTAAGTAAACCATTATGCTTTTCTTCAGTGATCAAAGAAATTTCCTTATTCCTTGGACAAGGTGGAACCCCCAGACATAATGCACTTTTTTTGTTGTTGTTGTTGCAATGTAAAACGACGCAAGTTTACCTCAAATTTCCCTCAATAATTCTATGAAATGAGGTTTGAGTAACCTGCTTTGCAGTGTATTTTTCTTAGAAAAATCACAACAGATTTTCTTTAGATTGTCTAGCTCTAAAACTGTTAATTTAGAACTCTAGGTCTTCTAACTCAGTCTATTATTGTATTAACTTTAACTTGACTCTTTACCCTGAACTAAGCCGTTCTCCAGGAAAATAAAGCATGTATCTGTACATGATCCAAACAAATCCCCATCTTTTTTTGCCATGAAACACAATAGAAATTTGCTGTGTTCAGAACATGAGAACATTCCTACTTTACCTCTGGCTTGCACTGGTCAGATGTATCAAGCTTAAGATAAAGTTACAAAAACACATTTTCTCAATAACGAGTATTTCAGTAGTAGCAGAAGTGGGACCCAAACATGAATTCAATAAAAAAATGTTATAAAAGCATAATAGTGCTTCTCTTCATTAAAAAAGGGGAATAGGAATAGAACAATAAAGAAGAGTGATCATCAGTAAAGAGCTCTGTTAAGTAAAAATAAGTTCATCTGTAGAAACAGAGAAGGAATTACAAAAGATCAGGGACAGACAAGCCAGCAATAATTGTAAATAGAACATTGCAAGCCTCATTTTCAAAACAAAGAAAATCACAATTTGAATATTCTCCTTCATGAGGCTATATGGTGGCATTGCATTTAACTGTTTACTCACCAGTTTGAAATCAACCTATTTCAAAAGAGGCCATTTCTCTTAAAACTATTTTATCCTTATGTATTCATAGTTTAGGGCTATTTTTCCTAGCACACATAATGACAGTATGGACACAAGATGCACCAGTGTATATTCTCTTATCTCTGCACGCTGCTGAAAGAAAGAGAGTTTATGTGATTTATTCCAGAGCAGGAAGACACTCTGGCAACACACAGAATACACCTAATTTTCAACATTTTTTTAATTAGAAATGTATCAGTTCCTCTCAGCATGAACTGCACATGGAAACAGGGAAGACAGAATTGTTCTAATGAATTCATCCAGAGGCCAGCCTCCTTCCAGGCATTTGGCCTTGAATACACTTGTTTCTGTCCTTGGGGCAAAGGATTAGTTATGAATCATAAAGCAATTCTGTTTTCTGGCCCTTGTTAACTTGCCAGTCAGTTTCTTCCTAAGATGGAGTTTCCCAAAGAACATTCAATCTGCAGTTGCCAGCTTCTAGTTCTTTCCCCGTTGCTGTCTTTTTTATGAAACCTCAACTTTCCATTGTTTGTTCAGATAATCATTTGGAGCAAGAAAAGGTATGTTGCCATCCAGACTCCATTCCTCTCGTCATAACTGGAACCAAAAAGCACAACTCCCTTCTTTCCATAATTGGCTGTTTTTCCTCTACATATGGAACATGTTCAGTTAGAATATGGCAGCTAGAGCAAAACTGCAACCCACACACTGAATCATCGTACAAGAATCATTAAGTCGAGGAATATAAAACACATGGACACACATACAACTCAGTTATCAGAAAGATGCTCAAGGGCATGTCATTGAGAACTGCAGTTGCCAAACCTCACCAATTAGCAAAATAAGAAGTAGAAGCAATTGAGTGAAATAACAAATATCTTCTTTTAATTCATGTTTTATTTTAGTCCTCAAAATGGCTTAAAATTAATAGTACAGGGCTTATTTCAAGGTTCTTAGAGTAAAATGTTCAATTATGAACACTAATCTAGACAGACAGATTTTAGACAATGCAACAATGTCAATCTATCAGGTATCATTATTACCCTTTGATGCTTAATCTTCCATCCCAGACAGGCCAAACAACCTCTTACGGAGTCACTCAAGCTTTGCAGCCTTCCTATTAACATGTGCCCAACAATGCCTCAATCACCAGACCATTTCTGTGTTGCCATCCACCAACGTGACAAGACTGGCAGAGAGCTGCCAGTAGCAGAATTCAGTGTCTTGAGCAGCTCTGCAAAGCCCTTGGGCCAGATGAATTCTTTCAGGCAGCTGTGTCTTACCAATAGGTAATACTGACAAGTTTTATGGGTTTTGTACTACCCCACTTTACAGTAAACAACAGAATCACCGAATCACCAACAATCAGGTTGGTAGGGACCTCTGAAGGTCAACCAGTCCAACCTCACACTCTGTGCAGGGCCACACTGGAAATTCCATGAAAATAACACTACTCTGATGTATTTTTGGTCATGGCTGATTTGCACTGATAGTTTTGATGAATTATCCTGTCAAATCTAAATGTGAGGCTCTCACTGATTCTCAGCTAGACTACAATGAAACAAGAACTAAAGTTCTAGTCCTTAAAATAAAGAGTCTGAAGCACAAAACAGTTTTTCTCAAAGAAAATTAAATGTTTTATCAATGCAAATACTTGATCTGTTTCTCAATATGCAGTTTTTGCAATTTGGACAAACTACTAGGACCGACAAAGCAAAGATTCAGCTGTGTCAAGGTTATACACTAAGGTTCATGCTGTACTTGTTTATACAGTGAATCAGAACAGAGAACACAAGCTTAAGATATCAGTATCATCAGACATCAGAAGTATCAGAACTATGCAGCATCTGTTGCATTCCCCTCTCTTTTTCAGCTCTAAAACTCTGCATGTTATTGAATTCAAAATTGAGCCCATTTTCACAGGAAAATTCAATTAAAAAGCATCTGGAAAAATACTGTCTTTTACTGAAACTAAGTCCCAGATCCAATTCTCATTTATTACACTGTGGGGACAGCATCCTTTAAACATGGTGACGAAAAGCAAACCTGGGTGGGTTTTTTTTGTTGTTTTGGGGGTTGGTTTTTTTTGTTTTGGGTTGGTTTTTTTTGCTTTCAAACAGACATCAAAGCAACATTGTTAGGATGAATTTTCAACTGTTCAGAACATACAGGTTATATAGATCTTCTTTTTTCAGCAGAAGCAACTCTGGCAACACACACATTGAAGTTGAACTTCATGAGTTCAACTCAGCAGTTAATCTGTCTGGGCTTAGCACATAATCAGAAATGGATTTACTACAGTGACAGCAAATGGAGCTGAAAACCTACACTGCACTGTGTAGGGGAGTGTTTAACCCCTATCAAAGCACAGCCTCCCTCTTTCTACACCAAATCCACATGAAAACTGAATTCACCCCAAAGCCAAGCTTGACAGAAAGCCAGTCAGCTGTGCTGCAGATGAAAACTGAGCATCCATCTGCACAGTCACTAGGCACAAGACATCTCTCAATAAAACAAGCAAGCTGGACAGTCAGCAAGCAGACACTGTTCATTATGATAGCTGAGGGCAGCCAGAAGAATGCCTTTTTCTTCCTTCCTTCTCAGGCTTTTCTAGCACAAGGTCACATCTGCTGTTTAAAATTAAAGTGGGTTTGTGTTTTTTTTTTGGTGAAGGCCTTTGGTTAAGAGCTTCCAAGGCATAACTGTTTTGAATAACATTACTAGTGGCATATCTGCTATACACTAAGAACTTCTGGTCTATAAAGACAAACTGTGAACACAGTTTTAGAGTTCAGACCAGTGTAAACCTTCTCAGCCAATCAAACATTAAAGAAAAACAATCCTTCAAAGACCCATTAAGATACTGGAGAAGTGTGATATTAGACCCCAGCATTTCTAATTTATCTCCTTTTCTCTTTCATATATGTATATTTATGTGTACATATATATATGTATATGTGCACAAATATACACACTATCCTCTAGTTTGTCAAATCCACAGCTTAGAAGACTTCTGGAGGAGGTAACTGCCTATGCACTTTCCATGCGGCAGCTAATAAAGTCACAGGTACATAGTAAGAAAGAAGAACGTTACTAAGTTAATGCTACAAAACAAACAAAAGCTGTATGTTTAGATGTCCTGTTATTTCACAGAAAAGGTTCCATAACTCTTGACACAAAACCTTGCAACAGCTAACATTTTAATCTTCTTGCCCTTGAAATACTGCTCGCCTTCCATATCTGCTATAATGATGACTAGACTTGGAGGAAGAAGGTGAGATAACAATATGGCAGGCAAGTTATCTTAATCCTCCTCAAGAGGCTTGGAAACAGAGTGCTGATGCTTGTAATGAAAAAAAAAAATAATAAAATGGCAGGAAATAACCTCCAAAATTTGCTGAATCTGCTGCAAAAGAGACTGTGAGGATATGTGTACTTTTCACTCTGAACTTCTGCTTTAAATACCCGGCTAGTAGTTCTGTGTGCCTCTATCCAAGGCATTAAAGTCTTCTTGGATGGCTTTGCCTTTCCTGTCTTTCTCCTTAGTTTTTCTTTTGAATTGCTCCCTCATGGGCTGGTACTGATCTCTTGGCTAATCTACCTAATTTCTTACTGTTCTCACAGCCAGAAGTTTCCCTCTAGGAGATTAAGATTAGGAAGAGTAACAACAGTGTCTTAACAATTCCTCTATACAAATAAATATTTGAAAACATTTTTTACAAGAATAGAAAATCACCATGTTTTTAAATGTCACATGCAACATGTCTGGCACAAAGCTGTTTTCCTCTTCTTGATACAGTGCATTGTAGTTGTAAAAATCAAGACTAATTCCCATTCTTCTCAAAGGAATCACCTAGTTATTCTACGTAAGTGGTTTAAAGAAATGACAAGATTAAGCTTCCTTTATGAAACAGCTGTTCTCAACGTGGACCGAAAGTGTAAAAGGGCAGGAGAATAAAACCATCTAATGCTCCAAAGCAACACAGTGTTTGGGAGGCTTCCTGGCAAGCCACAGGGAGCCACAGGGAGATGATCAGTGAGGCAGGATCATCTATAGCAGTAAAAGTATATGGCTTGTTTTCCTCAATGGCAACACTTGAGATGCAACCATACACTGTAAAACAAATTACAACCAACACATTATCACCAAGGAGACAGTAAGTAGAGAACTAATAGCAATGAAACACTGTACCAGCAGTAGAAGGTCACAAGGTTCAGGACAGGGAAGAGAGCACTTGGCTCTCTGCAAATACCAAATTAACAGTCATCAACACAAGGTTTTGTCACAGATGCTCTTCATTCTGTGATATCAGTAGCATGGGTAGGCAACAGTAAGGCCTATAAAATTCTGCTGTCAATGTCCCCACTTCATCAGTCACTCCAGTGTAAAGAGGTAGTTTCCCAGATTGCTTACAGCACCAGAAGCAGCTGAAGTCAGCTGTTTGGATCTGCTCTCCCTTACCACTACATCTCTCAAGTGGGTATGACGGAGGAAGCTCCAAAGAGCATGAATCTTACTAAGCCCAGAATGCTGTGCCACACTTCACTTTTTAAAGAAGTGATCGTTTCCTCTTTACCAGGACGATTGTGGAGGATCAGGCACACAGCAATTTCCAAGCACTCTACTAATTACTCAATTACTCTCAACTGATAACACAGGGGACCATACAAGTCAGAGTATACACAGTCTCACTGAGCATTGGCTAGGCACTGGCATTACAATTGCATGTGAACCACCTCTACCTTTTAAAAGAAATGAAATGGGGCAGGGGAAAAAAATCCTACCAAATTAAAAGTGTAATTTAACGATAAAACTTCCAGAAAAATTCTCCTTAGCAAGCTTTGAAGTTGGAGGTAGCGTTATAAAGGAAAAGGGGTAGGGCTGAATCCTAGTATCTCTCAAATATGTAGAATGTTAGAGGAAAAAATTGCTTCTTATACACACTAATACTTTTTTATGAAGCCAAATGTAAATTTAGTATGGTTCTAGAGAAAAACATGATCTTCCAAAGAAGGCTACTGATTTCTCTGAAATTTTGGAGCTGTACCCTCCATTCAACAGAGAAATCAGTGCTGCAGAGGGAGGTGCAGCAGAATTCAGCACAAAAGGGCAGGAATACCAGTAAAATGTTCAAGAGCTTAAAACAGCCAGCTATCTAAGTAACAAGTTCACACTGTATGTTCCATGGAAGTCTTATTACTTTTGGTGAGATGCACAAGTAAGTCTGCCTTTTAAGAAGAAAAAGAACACTTTTGATAGAGGTTATTTCAGACCACAGTTAAATTCAGTAACTTCTTCACTTGCCTCAAAGTGCTCTGGTCAAATCATGCCACAGGTCTTGAAAAGACAATGATGGAGATAGGAAACAGAGAACAGAAGGATCTCTGCACAGCATTTTATAAAACCAGTCACTCCAGGCTCATTCATGGAACCAGTACAACAGATGTCTGGTAATCTCTTAAGTAACAGAATCTTAGGTCTGCCCACACTGTTTTGCTGTTCACAGATCCATCAGTTTGAAAAAAAACTACATCAAAATAACCTCTCCAAAACCTTACATGAGGAATATTAATTGAAGGTTTCTATTGGATCTTGTCATAGTGATTCAGGCTGTTCACTATCATCTTACTCTTCTGGTGATTTTATGTCACAACATACAGTTCTTCCCATGTTTTATATTTTATGAATATTTTATTAACTAATGCAGTATAACTGCTAAAAGAAAAATTAAATGCAAATTAACCAAAGCATTTAACAGTAATCTGATTTTCAGATCAGGTATACCCTTTTTTTCCCCCCCCCTTAAACCTCTGAAGTGCCATGGAATTTAAAATATTAACTCAGTGAGAATTACTTCAAAAACACTTCACTGAAAGTAGTAATTTACACAATTCTTTATGGCCTCTCATGTCCCAAAAAAATTTCACACAAGTTGTGACATTACTGTGTGACAGAGCAAGACAAGAAAAGCCAGCTGACCAGGCTTCAGGAGTCACCCAAACCAAACCCCACCACATTTTAACATCACAAAATCATCTAGGTTGAGAAAGACCTTTGGGATCACTGAGTCCAGCCATTAACCCAGCACTGCCAAGTCCACAACTAGACCAGATCCCCAGGTGTCACCTCTACATGTCTTTTAATACCTCCAGGAATGTGAATCTACTATTTCCCTGGCAGCCTGTTACAATGCTTGACAACACTTTCTATGGAGAAATTTTCCCCACTATCCAATCTCAACCTCCCCTGGTAGAACTTGAGGCCACTTCCTCTTGTCCTATCACTTGTTAAGTGGCAAAAGAGATAGACCTCTATTTTGTCATAACCTCCTTTCATATAGTTGTAGAGAATGAGATGGTCCCGCCTGAGCCTCCTTTTCTTCAGGCTAAGCAATCCCACCTCCCTCATTCACACTTCATAAGTCTTGTGCTCCAGACTCTTCACCAGCTTCTTTTCCCTTCTCTGGACATGCTCCAGCACCTCAATGTCCTTGAAGTGGGAGGCCAAAAACTGAACACAGGATCTGAGGTGTGGTCTCACCAGTGCTGAGTACAGGGGCACAATCACTTCCCTAGTCCTGTTATCCACACTGTTGCTGATCCAAGCCAGGATGCCATTGGCCTTCTGGGCTACACTGCTGGCTCATGTTCAGCTGCTGTGTACCAGCATTCCCAGGTCCTTTTCCACTGGGCAGCTTTCCAGCTACTCTTCACAAGGCCGTAGCACTGCACGGGGTTGTTGTGACCCAAGTCCAGGACTCGGCACTTTGCCTCATTAAACCTCATACAATTGGCCTTGGCCCATCAATCCAGCCTGTCATCTCTAGAAGAACTCCATACTCCCATTTGATACCTCCAAGCCAACAACAACAGTGTAAAAATTTGGCTGTAATGAATAAACCCTGTTCCCCCAACATACACTCTGCATTTTTTTCTTTTGGATTATAAAATGATTAATTGTTACAAGTATAATGCTACTGGATTGTTTACCACTACAAGTACCTTCACAGAACAGCTCCTTGGTTTTGGGTCATCTCCACTACCTACCTGCAAGTTCAAGTCCATTAATAGACACTATACTAGCCTTGCTCAGAGTTGCAGATAAGCTTTTGCAATGACTCACTGAAACTTAATTTACTAATTCTCTTCTTATTATGCAAGGATATTTTCAGAATTCTTAGAAACAAGATAGATTTGGGATATACAAGACATAAAATCAGTCCATGAATGTATCTCCGCACAGAATACAGCATGAAATGAAATTATCAGATTTGGAATTTCTAAGAAATAAAAGTGAAATTACATTAGGCAAATGTGTTTTGGAAACATATTCTTACAAGCAACAGTTTTCTCAACACTTTAAGGAATATAGTGACAAGACAGGATCTGAAAAAAAGTTAATGATTCTTAGAGAAAAGAACAACACAATAATTGTAAAAATCTAGTGTTGTTTTTATGACTGTCACTGTATTCTGTTCTAGAATATTAGAGACATCTTAATTGCTTACTATATCTAATGAACTCTAGTTCACAGGACTGATTCTCTAAAAAACATGATTGTCAGAATGTCAAAGCTTATTACTCCTTCATTTGTTGGTCTTCCCAATAGACCTCCTTCTCATGATCCTGTTTCAGAAGCAAAAGAAAATGCATCTTCTGCATTATGTGCAGAAGAAATCATTATGCAAGAATAGGCAAAACACATACATCTCAAAGAGGCTAACCATCCGAATTATAAAGCCAAAAATCTGAAATGTTTTTTACATTAATGATTTCACAATCCTCTTTTACAAGTCAGGATGTGATGCCTTAATATCATGTCCAAGCTCCATGTTTTGTTAATTATGTCCTACCTAGCTAAATGCCCCCCGCAGTTTCAATTAGACATGGTATTCTTCCTCACTTCCCGTCTTGATTATTGTGCACTGTTGCTAACTGTTAACAGTTGCCACATTCACCCAAAGTTGGCTGCACTTCAGTGGTCATTCAAAGAATTAAATACAAAACATATGGTACAGAACCACACAGAGCATAAAAGCACTTTTAAAAACCACTCTAAAATGCTTAATATGAAAGGTACTACAAAATCAGATACAGCACTGAAAGTAAAATCCTTACAGTCCTATACCTACTCCAGATTTCCTAGAAACACTGAAAATCAGTGAGAAACGCATTCAATCTTTTTTTTAGCTTTCATTAATAAGATTTCTTAGATTATATTTTTGACATTATGTTGAGTCTAGTTTTACACTGAATAAACAGCCCAGTATTCATAATACAATAGGTTTCACGGTATAGAGACCTTTCCAGATTTCTCTTAAAAGATTGTTTCATTCTCTATATCCCATAGCAATTCATTAGAGTCTCCTAAATTACACTCCAAGTTTTCTTGTGCCTTGTATCTGCAAAATACTTTGGACATGACTTGTTGAACTGCCAAATATCAATGCCAATACCTCTGTGTTTAAGAAGACCTTGAACTAAATGTGCTTTTTTGAATTCTAGACAAAATTTTCACACAGCCAGATCCCCTCTTTTCATCTGTGATGCCCTCATGAGATCTTAAGAAACTTCATGTATTTTAATTATCCCAGTAAAAGCTCAGTAATTAGGTTGCCTATTACTGCTTATTTCCTTTAGTATTACATCCTGGGCTTAATAACTGCCTTAACAAAAAATCTTCACTATTTCTGATTGTTACATTACTTACAGCCAGACCAAACTAATAAAAATTCCTACTACGTACAAATTGGATTTTATATCTAAATTTCTTTTTTTTCATTAAACACTTTAACCAAAAATTTGTTTTGTACAAACACTAATAGAAAGCAAAAGTATACACAGTATTTGTTATCTATATTAACAGATGTATAACTAAACTTTCAGGGCTCAGAGCCCAACTGTTTAAGCAGGTAAGCACATATTGAACATTATTCATTGACTTTCTGGAGCATTTTGTTCTAAATACTTGAGAACACACGAGAAAAAGTATACACATATTCAAAATCTACAAATGCTAAAAATGAGAAATAACTAAATATTTCTCAACAGCTTTGAGAGTCCTCACAAACCCTTATTCCTTTGCAAAAATGTATTTAGAAAATTAATCCACCAGCTTCTCAAGTGCTTTTGTCCTATTCGCAAGGATAAGGTTAGTATTTGTAAAGACATTTTTTTAATCCCACTAGCACATATGTAATAAGTTTTTAATCAATATAAGACACACTCTTGTTTCTCTTTAGAGGGTATGTCCTGCAACAAAAACCAAGCTCAAGTGTGCATTACAGTATTTCTTCTCAGAAGTCACATGTGTAACTACACCACAACTGGAATATGCACCTATTTTATTGCCCTCTCAGCTAAAACAACAGAAATAAATGTAAATAAATAAATAAAGCTTCAGTAATTCCTACTCAGGAAACAAGAGACAGCACTTTCTTCTCAACAGCCTTTTATTTTGGTCTTTTAAAAAGCTCTTTGCAACAAGGTATCAATGAAGTATGAAAAATATGAAACATTATTTCACTAATACTTAAAATATCATTCAGTGGAAAAGTTGGAAGAGCTACCTTTTCAAAGAAAGCCAAATATGTAAAAAAAGTCATATCTTCAGGGTCTTTAAAGCAAACACCCTGACAAGCAACAGATATGGGCAATATTTTTCCACCGGGTAACTTAAAGAGTCTCCTGCACTTCAAACGCATCTGACCATTGATAATTCCTAAATTTCAGAATACGGATAAATATTTGCAGGCTTGGGGCCTGAACAAACAGCAACCCTCGGGCCACCCGCTGGGCTGGCCAAAATCCTATGGTTTACACAAAGTTTTCATCTTTCGAAGGTTTCGGGCAAGCCCTGGGGAAGCGGTGGGAGGGCAGCGCCGGATGCCGGCGGTACCTCCCGGCCCTGCCTGCATCTGTCAGCTGCCTCGGGGAGCCGAGGAGCTCCATCCCCGCCGCTTCTACCTCCCAGCAGCAAACAAGCCCTGCCGATCGGCTGCCACCGCGGTGAGAGCATCCCCGGGGGGCAGCCTGTCCCCTTTGGGCTGCCGCGTCTGCAGGGACACCGCCGCCCGCCCGCCCACCGCCGGGAAGGATTGCCGGCGCTGCGTCCTCCCCAAAAGCAGCCTGCCGATGCCCAGCGGTACTCCCGAACCCCGGTCCCCCCGGTGCCCCCCACGCCGGGCCGAGCCCCCCGCGGGCGCGGAGGGGGAGGCGGCGGAGCGTCCTCTGCCGGCGGCGGCAGGCAGGGCAGGGCAGGGCAAGGCAGGGCAGGGCAGGGAGCGGGCAGAGCCACCTGCACCCCCCGCGCCGCCCCCGCCGCCCCCCGGGATCCGCTGCCCCCTGCCCGCCCGTCCGTCCGTCCGCCCGCCCGCCCGCCCGCAGCATCTTCGCCCCCGCAGCCCCCCGGCCGCGGCTCTCCCACCGCCGCCTTGCCCCGTGGGCTCGGGGTCATGCGCCCCCCGCCCCAAAGCGCCGGTAACAAAGGGCTGGAGCCCCGGCGGGGGTGGGCACCCGCGGCACGGCGGGGACAAGGGCGCTGCCCGACCGCGGTCCCCCCGGTGCCGCCGCCCCCGGTGCGGCGCTCCGCGGGGTGACAACACCGAGCGCGACCCGCAGAGCGGAGCCGCCGCCGCCCGACCCGCTACCTTTGTGCCCTCCCTCCCAGGAACCGGCCAGAGGGCGAAGCCAAGCCCCGCGCCGCCCCCTTACCTTGCTGGGCAGAGAGAGAGAAAAAGTTGAAGCGCTCTCCTTGCACCCCTCCCTCACTTCTTCTTCTTCTTCTTTTTTTTTTTTTTGTTTGTTTTTGGTTTTGCTTTTTGTTTGTTTGGTTTGGTTTTGTTTTATTTTTTAATTTAAATATTTTAATTTTTTAATTATTTTTTTTTTTTAAAATTCACCCCTCCTTGCCCTCACACCGAGCGCTGCGCTCAGGCAGTACTGCCCGGCGCTCTCGGTGCCACCGTCTCCCTTCCTCCCTCCGGGTCTCGGTTTCTCTCTCTCTCTCGGCGGGAGGAGAGGAGAGGAGGGGAGGGAAGGGGAGGGGAGGAGAATGGGGCGGACCCGCAGGTGCCGCCCCTCCTGCTCTGACAGCGGCGGGAGAGGGCTCGGGGGGCGGCGGGCGGCGGCCGCGGGTGCGGCGCTCAGGTGCGGAGCTGTCCGGCGGCGCTGCCCCAGCGGGGAAGGGAAGGGAAAGGGAATGGGCTGCCAGGGACTGAAGTGATGGAACGGGCCCCGGTGCAGACACAAGTTAGTGGAGGAGACAGGTGGAGGACACAGAGGCCCTGGATGTGGCGGCTGGGGCTCGGTGAGGAGAGCGTGAACTGGGATGCTTCCAGTCTGGGAGGGAAGGGACAAGTCCCTGTACGGAGGGGAGCCAAGCTGGGAAGCGTCAAAACCCTGTTGGATATCCAGCATGGCTCGGTGGCCAGGGCAGCAGAAGATGCCATCCACTCTGCCCTGTGAGAGATGGCCCTGGGGTGAGGGCTTCTCAGGGCAGTGGGCAGAGGGATCACCTCATGTTGTTTGGGTTTAGTTTACAATGGAGCTGGTCCGGGAGTGGTGAAGAAGAAGCTCATGGGGCTTAACATGCTAGAAGGATGCTGGAGATAAACTGGAGAAGGGTACTCTGACTATATTCATGTCCAGTATTAAATTGAACGGGGTTCAGAGAAAAGTGGGTAAAGATGAGGGGATCCAAGTGTGTTGGAGGGGATGAAAACAGAAGAATCTGGAACGTTTAGAGCTGTAAATGGAGCCCGAGTGTGTGGGGAAGAAGCGAGTTTGGATTCTTTCACTTTTCAAAGGTTTTGTTTCTGGAGAGCCTTTCAAAAAGCCTTTTTCATCTCTTGGGACCATAGGGCTCAATTCTGTGCAGTGTCCTTTCTTTATGCCTCAACAGCTGAGGAAAAAAAAAGGCATAGTGACAAAAAAAGTGATAGTGTTGTTCATTTTCTTTGACAGGAACCTGCTGCAGTGTGACATTGAGAAAAAGATGTCCAGTGCTTTTCTCACATCCTTTTCTTTTGTACTTGCTGGTTAAAATAGTAAGTTCCAGCATCCATCCAGCATTCACCTAGTGTGTGTTCTCATTACTAGACATAATGAAACTTTCTGTCAAAAAGTGTGAGGGGAAAAACTGTCCATATCTCTTGGAGATGAGCGCAGTTAGTTAGAGCATGGTGCTAATAACACCAAGGTTGTGGGTTTGATCTCTGTATGGGCCGTTCACTGAAGAGTTGAGCTCAATGATCCTTGTGGGTCCCTCCCAACTCAGAATAGTCTCTGATTCTGAGAAAGTAGAGATGGAACAGCAACAGTCTGGCACTGCAGTAATGTTGCTTGGTCCATAAATGAGAAATGGGTGTCTATCAGATAGCACAGAGGATTTTGAACATTAAACAAACTTCATCTTTTTCTGCATTAATTACGCGCTTGGCTATTGCCGTGAGCTCCAGAACTTTCTTGCATTTATTCTCATGTCACAGTTCTTCTCAAAACCAAGTACCTTCCAAATAAAGCACTGCAACTAGGTTGTTTACTGGCTACTTTGATTCTGAGATCGTGTGATTCCTATGTGAATAGCTACATCTGTTGGCTTTGATTGGGCTATTCATGCTCGTGAATTGCTTAGACCTGGGCTTCAGCGGTGGACTACCTGAAGATATGCTACCTCCATTAGTCTAATCATCTTGGTATGTGTGTGTTTATAAAGTGTATTTAAGATACCTATGTATTTATAAAGTTGCTAATAACATGACCCTTAACAATAGGAAGTTAAGACTTTAGTTGAAACAAAGTTTAAGAGGCAGATCAGGTCAGGCTTTAGGATCAAACTTTGTCACTTTGCAAGTTCTAAGTGGTACACTTGTATGCTGTGTATGTCAGCTCTGATACTGATACTCTGCAAAATATAGTGGAATTAAGCAATATCACTTCTTTGAGATGTTGGCATGTGACTCTGGACAGATTTAGACAGTACCCATCATTACTGTTAAAGGTTAGTAAGAGATTTGAAAGCATATTAAGGTGTCTATATAATACTGCTATAGCATATGATAAACTCAGATTACTTAATTAAATCTTGATTGATCCCAGTAATTGCAGTCTAGATTTCCCTTGAAATTTCAAACTGTTTGATTTTAGTTAGAGGTATCTACTGAATGAGTGAGAAATATTCTGGTAGCTTTAATTCAATAACTTTTCCTATTTGGATTAATTTTTGTTTTGCCTTTTTCAAAAGGAAAAGATTAATTCTATGTTTTCTTCTAACTTTCTATTTTGACTATCAACATTTACAGCTTGTAGGGTGGCTTCATCTGTACCATCTGTGGGCCATATTGCACATCAGATGGCAGGATAAAATATGTAACAAGAACATTTTGGGACATAAAAGTCTTTCAGGGCTTGAAGCCATGATATTCACAACACAAATGTGCAGAGCTGCTCATGTATCTGAAACAGAAGACACAGAATGCCAAAGCAGCTGCTGGAGTGAAATAAAGAGGAGACCACACAGTTTGGAGAACATACAGGCATTGAGAACAAAAGAACATTTGAGAGAACAAGAAAGCGCAACTTCAAGCAGTGAGAAATTGGAGTCAATCATTAGGAATTATTGACAGCAGGTATGCAGTCACACAGCAATTAGAGACTCACTTTGGGAAGCAAGGTCAATTAAAACTGTGTAAAGCGGCAGCATCAAAAAAGCACCTGGTTTAGCAAACTATTTTCTGATCGCTGACTAGGCAACATAGGAGAAAACTGTCAGTCATTCATTGGTTGGGTGTTGGCCATTTTCATATGCACAAGGCAAGCTAGCAATCACCTGAATTCTGTTGTAAAAGACTGTGTAAGTACATTATATGACACTACACTTTGTGCAAAGATTGATGGACCACCAGTGGAGCTACAGAAGCTGATAGGTATCATTGAGTCCTGAGCCTTCCTTTTGTATTGCATTTCACCCTGCTTCCGAGTCTCTTCACTTTCTTCATATTTCCTGGTTTTGAGAGCAATAGGGATAAGATCCTTTAGGATATAGCATTCTAAATACTGTGGATGGTAGAAATTGACCATTCTCCTCTTTCAAGTCATGAAGACAAACTTCCCAACAGATTTCAACCTTTTTTTTCCCTGCAAGTGAAGGTTATCAGTTCATTTTCATTCATTCTCTGAACTCCAGCTTGTATTTATAGTTGTCATGCCTATTAAATTTAAATATTCACTGATAATTTGATGTATTCAACCTCAGAAATTAGGTTTAAAAAACATAAACAAATAAACAAATAGTCATACAAGAGAATCCTCTGCTTTAATTTCTTGTTATTCATGAACTACTGATTTCATACATACTAAACACAGTAATTTCTGTCTTAGAAACTTCAGTATCAGTGTTTTACTTGATCCAGCCTACCAAACTATGCTATCAGGTATCAAAGTTTACCTGAACCAAGTGTCTGAACTCCAGAGACCTGGTGTTGTCTTTGTTAAAATCTGACTGCAGACTTTGTTTTGACTTCTTTTTTGGGGCTGAAGTGAATCCCACCATCCTGATGGGTAATTCTGGTTTGAGCCTTCTAAATAACTTTCATCTTTCTGTACGAATCACCAATGATCTTTTAAGATTCATTATACTTTATCCCTTTATTATTGTGATGTGAATTATCCTTTCCCTAGCTGTAATACTGTAACATTCTATTTGGTCTATTTAACACTGAGGCATCTATGAAATGAGCTATTCCCTAAAAAACATTTATTCTAAATGGATGAAACGAGTAGATAGGATTAAACAGAAAGCAGTCCTGGAGATATGGGGAGCCAAAGTACACAAAATTAGATGGTTTTAATGCAGACGGTCTGAGAGCAAAGCTAGGAACTGAATTCAGATCTTTTGATGCTCAGACACTGCTGTAATTCTAATGTCATCATATTTAAGCTTTCTTATCTTTGTTCTTTTATGAAAATGTTTTTAAAATCCATATTTTGGCATCAGTGTTTTTAGCATGAATATTCAGCACACCTACCACAAAAAATAAATCGATGGTGTGCAGTAAGATGAAAGAGACAAGAGTGTTTTTTACAACTAGTAAAAGCATACTTGTTTTATCATTTCGCTACTCACTCCACAGAAACTGAGCAGCTCATCAACAGGCTTTTCTGGAAATTCAGCAGAAGTACATAGCTGGCAACAGGCATATGCAACTGTACACCATCCATCATGCAAGACATGGCAGGATGCCATTTCCTTTGCTAAGAAACCTGCCCTTAACAGCAGCCTGTATGCTACCTCAAGGGAAAATGTGCTACCCTACCTAAATCAAAGGCATTCTTTGAACAGGAAGAGCTTTTGGCCCCTGTGTAACTGTGCTGCATGGAAGACTGTAACAGCGTTTCTTTTTATAATTTTCTAAATCATTTGCTACATTTAATTTTGTTTCAGATAAGTGCAAAAGGACTAGCTCTTTTTAGATCTACTGTGAAAAAGTATGTTCTCTGTTAAGGGAAACTCTGTAAGCTAGCACTTGTCAAAGCTGACTGTCTATATAATTTCTTTTTTCTTTCATGTTTTGTTTTCTTTTTTCTATATAATTTTCTTTTTTCCTTATACAATTTTTGATTTCATATTTCATTTTTCGAATTCACTGATTTTTCAGTGGAATCCTTTTTATTCACTAGTCTGTGCATTACTTTGGAATGTGTCTGATTGAAATTAATCATACAGGGTGAATTCAGGTTTTATGACTGACCCTGGCTTTTATACACCGTGGAATTAGCACAATCCATTTTGATCTTTGTCACTAGGAAGATACTGATTTTTTTCACTATACAATGAAATGTTATCAATACTATCTCGATTTTTAAAAGGAAAATTAAAAGCATGGTGACTGATTGCTTGAAATCATTCAAGAAGAGCTTTCTGATTGTAGTTGGATTTGTTCACTTTAACTAGATTATAAAGAATGTCCATGTATCTTTGAATGCATGGATATGACACTCATGATGACTCTTTCTTCCCCCCTCAGGATAACTAGATATAGGCTAGTCTTTTGCTTATCAGGAAATACTATTAAAAAAAAAAATGCCATGGCTACTTGGATAGCTGTCTGTAATAAGAAGGAATAATTTTTTTCAAAGTGCAAGACCATATTAAAAAAAAAACCTCAATAAAATGGAAAAGTATGCATAATACTGACTATTCTATAAAATACTCATCTCTACTCTGGATTTTTCACCATGGGTTGCCTCCTCAGAGACACTACTGAAACTTACATCCATTACCACTAAATGACATGTCTCCATTGCCAAACACATAATCTAATCAAATCATTTTATAGCCTACAGTGACATAATCCTTTTAAATAGGGCTTACTTACAGAGGAGGCAGTCTTGCCTAACTTTAACTTGTCTAAAACTTGAGATCTAATCTACCTTTATTTATACACAGTGAAAATGACTTCACAGTTTCAGCCCATTCTTAAATGAATACCTTCAAAAGGCAATACCTCTTCCCTGGTACTGTTCATTAACTTTTGAAGGAGCTGAGAGACCTAGATTAGACTGCACAGCTATACACCACCAGTACTGGGTGAATACAGACCATCTCCTTGGAATCACCTGACCATTTAGCACAGGGATTTAAAAAAAAAAGTCCCCATTGTCTCCCATTTGACATCCACAACTGAACCACTTGCAGGCATTTTAAGTCCCCTGGCTTGTTAGTCATATACAGCAAAAGGGCAAGTGTCGGTTTCATAGAAGCATTCAAATTTAGAGCTTACAGAGGTGGGTTTTTTTCATGGCACTGACATGGTTTGGTAAGTGAAGGTCAATGGTAAAATTTTTTTAAATTCCAGATTTGCAAGATTTCCTGTAGCTATTCTCAGTAAGAGTAGTGAATCTCATCAAAGTTTGTATAGAAACATAGAATGGTTTGTGTTGGAAGGGACATTAAAGATCATGTAGTTCCAACCCCCCTGACATAGGTAGGGGCACCTCCTGCTAGACCTGGTTGCTCAGAGCCCCATCCAACCTGGCCTGGTCAGTTGTGGCAGATATTTGTTAGGATACCTATTCTAGGACATTTATTAGGATATTTATTATGATACTTACTCCCTGGCTGGGGAATGGCAGTGAGTTCATTTGCTGCTTTATTTTGGTTGCCCTTTTATTAAATAGCTATTTGCAGTTCATAAGAGGTGCTGTGCAGGAACTAACAAGTATGTTAACAATTACAGCACCCGTAGCTTTAGTGTAAAGTCACCCATGGCCTAAGTGTAATGTTTGTCATGCAATGCATTTTTAGTGTTTTTCACTACCTAGAATCCATGGAAGATATCAAACTTTCATCTTGGTTTGTAATTTTGTTTTGATTTTTTTGCCAGAAAGTCACAGATGTGTTTGAGCTTTTGGTGGGGTTTTTCTGTGTGTGTTTTTACAAATTGAAAATACTTTTGAGCTGAAGTGGGTAAGACTGCACAAGTCCTAACCATTCTTGGTTTTGTCATTGTTCCCTTTACACAGACAAAATTCCTACTTAAAGCAGCTTACGGTAAATTCCCCAGGCTTATGTAGCTGCCAGAAGTAACAGTCACTCCCTTCCCAGTTTTCTGACTGGGTCCACACACATCATGCTAGACCAGATTTTATGCTAATAAAAAGCTTAGTTGGTTAGTGAAGTCAGTCCAGCATTCACTGCATCTTAACAGGCTCAAATGCTGTCAACAGCAGATCTCTTAGTCTTGCAGAGGCAAACCTCTGAGCCTACACAGATATCTATTCCCATAAATTCTCCACCTTCTCCAAAAGAATTTACAGAGATATGTGAATATGGAGATGTCTTGGCTCAATTCTCTTAAAGCATAGAAAGAAAAGTAGGTGTGTGCCGTGAGGTATGACCTGCCAGCAGCTGGCTTTTCCACAGTGAATATTTCCCACAGTGCTTCAGAAACATGTTTGATACCCACCACACCTCTCTTGGGCAGCTTCCAGGGTCTTGGCATTGAGCTGTCTTAACCTGCACTTTGCAGGTGTGCAGACACAGAATATCTTAGCTACTCATCTCCCAGATGTTTCTTTTGTTTCTCAAGAAAACAAAAGACAAGAAAAAAAAAACACCAAAAAACCAAAAAGTTAAATGCAGGAGTTGTATGTCTATATGTCTACAGACCTCCTTGCAAAAATCAGTGTATGAGTTATAATGTATTAATTACAAATAGTTTTGTCCAACCACCCTTCTTCTTTTTCTTTCTCTGTGTGTAACTTTCCTGGGAGATTAATTTAGGTTAATGTCTCGCAAAGCTACTGGTTTTAATACTGAGTTACATTCATCAGCGTGTCAGGGAAATCAGCTGTTTAATCAAATTAATATAATTTGCTGTCTTTTACTATATTACCATCTCTCAAGGCCGCGGTACTACCAAATGCACAGGGAGTTAGTTACCTTTGCTAAAAACTTGCTGTACAGCTTTTGCATTTCTGTGGGTCTTCTGGTGGCATCAATGAAAGGGACTTGGTGAAGAGTCCCTGCTTCTATCTTGAGAACAATCTGGGATGGCATTTGTGCGTGGGTTGGTCAGCAGGAAAAGCTTTTGCACTTACTCCCTGCATCTCTTTTCCCTGGAGCCCACAACAGCTGATATATGACCCCCAGTCCCAGCTCAGACATGTTTGGATCTTCATGACTGCAACACAGGGTTTCAGGTCATGTTTTGTTTACATACTGCTTTTCTGTACAGGTTCCTTGGTACCTCCTGACACTGAAGCAGGCAGGATTGTGATTGCTTTCTGGAGGGAAGGAAACCTGTCTGCTTGCACTGCTTGTTAGAAACAATTCCAAAAACAGCTGCTGTCCAGTTAGCCAAAAAGAGTAAGAAAATCCTGAGGGCTACAAAACACGAACTCATTAATGCTGTGGGTTATTTTTAACATAAAAACGGTTAGTTTCTGTTCATTTCCCATATTATAAGTTTATTGTATAGAATCTTCCATGTTCCAGCTGCTCCAGAGAAAGGCAGATCCACATTATGCAAAACAAGTCTCTCTGCATTTTCCAGTTTGTTTAAAGGACTTTTTGTTCATCTGAAGTAACAAAAAGCCATCTAAATTTCTTACTGTGTTCGCTCATGACATTTAGCAGTCTATGAACTTCTGTGGTATTTCTGTTCTACTTTGCTTTTTGTTTGGTTGGTTGATTAGTTTGAGGGGGGGGTTGCCTTGTTTGGTTTGGGGTTTTGTTTGTTAGGGTTTTTTTTACTTTCCCTTAGCCCATGGGGAAAGTTTTTTCCTTATAGGTATCAGTTTTATGTAACATTTTGTAGTTGAAAGTCAGAAGATTCCTCTTGGGTTTTGACACCCCCAAATTCAAATGAGGCATACTGCTATCTGGCTCAGCAGGAGCTTCCTCAAGAGACTGCCTGAGAGTAACACTTTACCTAAAGTACCAAATGTGCCCTGTGGTGTCTTACAGATGGTGGCTCCAGCTGTGATGGGAACTTTTAGTGTTTCCAGACATGTATACTCTTGGTCCTTGGGTCCTGTCTACATCTGCTGTGACCATCAGCACCGGGAACGTGAACGTTATGCAAAAGTAAACTTGAAAATCACAAGACCTTGAACTTTTCAATTCCAAATTAAGTTAAGGACAGGAGAAAAAGCATGTAACTTGTGAGGTAAAGGCTTGAGGAAGGAGTCCATTGCTATCAGCAAATCAGAGCTAAAAGCAGAGAGACATTAGGAGTAGTTTATAAAATCCTTCAAGAGATGTGCTGCTGGAGAGGAAACCAGGAAGTACTAGAACTGGCATAAGATGGACATGAAATGGAGACAGGTAAACAGAATGAACATTAAAAGTACTGGTCGAAACAGAATCTACTTTGACTTCATCAAACACTTTGGTCAACTACCTGGTCATTTAACTGCCCGCCTACTGGGAGAACAATGTTGCTACTCAAATCTTATCTGGTTTCACTGGAGACAAGTTGCTGAGCAACCAGTTAGACCAAGAGCAAGCTGAGGAATGTAAATGCCACCTCCCTGCAAAGACGTTTGTCCTTCATCGCATCGCCATCAAGCATACTGCCTTCACTTGTAAACACCAGTTGACACTTACTTGCCTATCAGGGAACAAGAATGGAAATTCCATCACAACATAAGGGAAAAAAAGCCTTTCAAGCACTGGTTGCCCAGAGGAACTGAGGAATCTCCATCCTTGGGCATATTTACAACTTGACTGGAAAAGATACAGATAGCATGTGCTAAATTGGCCTGTTCTGACCAGGGGAATGAAGCAGGTGCTGTCCAGTTGTCCCTTTGTTCTATTGTCAGCAAGAAACTGCATAGTGACTCAGTAAAAAAGAGTGCACATTTTTAGGTACTTTTAATTTCTCAGTAACGTAGGCTGGGCTGCAGTATTTAAAATGAAAACAAGAAAAAATAACCCAGTGGTGAGGTGTTAAGATGCAGGCAGCTTGCATATGTGTAAATCCTCACACAGGGACACAGACCACAGGGACACAAGCAAGCATTGACATTAGCTGCTCTGCACAAAAGCTGTCCAACAGCAAATATGTAGGCAAAGAGAAGGGTGCTTGATGTTGAGGAAAGCCTTGCAAAGATCATGAATTCCTGTTCTTGCCCAATTTTGTTTCCATGGAGTTTGAATTGAGCTCCAGCAGTAAACTGAGCAAGAGCTCTGAATTAATGGAAGGTAATATAACTGTCATTGAGAGCTGCTTGCACAACTCATGTACATGCTAAACCCTTTCTTTCTGTACCTCCTTTCCAAGAAGTGCCAGAGGGAGAAAATACATTCTCTCTCCTGAATGGGGGAAACTCCATCAGGTCATTTAATGGCAGACTTGTCAGTGGTTGGACTCCATGGTCTTAGAAGTCTTTTGCAACCTTAATAATTCTGTGATTTAATCCGATATTTTCAGAAGCCCAGTAAAAGAAATCCTCAGAAATGTGTAAGGTTTTCCTTCTTCAGATAACTATCCTAGAAGATGTAATTTCATCTCCAGTCACAGGAGAGAAGCATAGAAATCTTGACCTCAAAGGTACTTACTGCCATGTAGAAGAAAAAATTATTTTGTTACCTTATGTTGTATTGCATTTAGTTATATTGAATGGTTTCAGTTCCAGGAAAGTTATACTTGATAACTATCAGAAATAAATCTTTCAGATATAAAAAGCTCTACTTCCACAAATTTCACCATCCCATTTGCTGTGTTACACCTTTTTCTTGGCTATAAGTGAAGTCCTTGGACCATCAGGAGGTCCATCTCATGTGCTTTGGGTCTAACACAGCAAAATGACACTGACCTCTCCCCCTACACTTGCCCTCCCTGACCCAAGTACAGGAGAACTAGAGTCAACGTCTCACTGTAACAGCAAGATTAGTGCCAAATCTCAAACTCTTTGGTAGCCCAAATCAAGAACTCCCCTGCCTGTACATCTAAAGATTACATCACCCCTCTAGGTGCCCTTTCTGTGGTAGTTTCTGTTCATTTGCTGTGCCCCTCTTTTCTGAGTCTTTTCCAGAGCCACTGCTTTGAAGTATCATTTCCCATCTTAATATCGTGGCCTTCATTTTCTGTTTGTAGATATATGGAATCATGTTTACCTGTAATAAAGTAGTATATTATGTGTTTACTTTTTGTTTACCATCTGATTACAACAGTGACCTATTTTCATTTCTGTTCCTCTAGTCTGTTGCCATATGCTGAGTTTATGTTTTCTTCTGTATCACAGATCAAAATGGAAAATAGCCAGAAGGCAATCCAGGTGGAGCTCCACTAGTTAATACCCCTGAACAATGAATGATACTAAACAATGACTATTTATCATTGAGACTAATGATTGAGTTAACCACTGGATTTTGAACTGTCTGATATATTGATATGCTATAACATCTCCATCAAAGGGCTGCACAAAACTATAGCCTCATGCTTCTAGTAATTTTATATGAAAATAACTCTTACCCTTCTGAGAAAGGTACCAGACTACCTCAGCAAACTCTGCTTTCTCTAAATCTATGTCATTTGGCATAAATAACATACTTCCTTTAATTTTCATATTTATTAACATTTGGGCAGCACTGATTTCAGGCTATGGACATCTATCCGGCCCACAGCCAGAAGAATCCAGGCAATGTCCGGCTACAGGCCAGACAGAAGTTCATTGCCTGAACTGGCCAGGTTGTTCTGCATACCTTTCAAAATACTGTTCGGGCATAAACTTCTTTCCCACCCCCTGGAGATCCCCTGGACTTCCAGTTCTTCTGAAGGTGAGTTTTAGTGACAAAGCACTTCTCTGCCAGCTCTCAGGAAGTTCTGGGGTGCTAGCAAGACACATTTTCTGATGTTGGGATGTCTGATGTCACCGGCTGTTGTTCAGAGCCTTTTGACACAGCTGCTCTTTCTTTCACAGCAGTGACACCACTTGGTTTTTTCCACAAATGCAGAACTAGGGTATTCACCGAAATTCACAAAATAGGTCCATTGCAAACCTTTGTTCAGTTTATACTGTGCACAGTCAAAAATCCCAGGCAAACCTGAGTCAAAACTGAGACAATCTTAACAAAGCATCTCAAAGTGTTTCCTAACTAGAGCACAGTTGATGGTTGAAGCTTCTCCCCTGCCTAAGTCACTGGTGTCACTTCTACCGTCCCCATACAGCAACTAATACATTATTAAAATCCCATTCTCCCCTTCCTTTTAGAACAGCCTTTTCCTGAAAAGATTATCATCTGTATTTCTGCTGCTCTTCATCTATTACGTTGTCCTTGCACTTCTGTGCTGCTGCGTGGCAGCCGCTCCTCCTGGTTGCGTTGCCGCCTGTCATCCTGTCCTTCCCGTGGCAATCCTGACATTCCCTCCGGTATCGGCACTGCCTCAGGATGGGAGAGATATTAGGACGTGCTTCCAGCGCTCGGAGGGGAGGCCCTTGGGAGCCGCGGGGACCCGTGGGCAGCTGCCCCCAGCCCCGACTCCCGGGGGAGAAAAGGGACGGGGCCGCCGGGGATTCGCTGCCGAACGCCAGGCGCGCCGCGGACGTCATCCTCCCACGGAACCTTCCTTCCCTCTGCGCCCTGAAAACATCGGGTTTTGTTGGGGGTTTTTCTTTTTTCTTTCCCCCGCCCCATGTTCCCGGGAGCGGCGCGGCGGGCCGCGCTGCCGCAGTGCCGCCCAGCGGAGCTGCGGGGGCTGCCCCGCTCTCAGCGCCCGGGCCGGGCTCGGGGGCCGCGGCACTTAGCGGGTGAGCTTCGGGCCCCTCACCGTGCTGGCTGAGCTCTCCCGCCGCGGAGGAGCGAGCTGGCCGCTGCCCGTGGCTGCCCGGGAACAGCCGGGGTGAGTGTGTGCTGGACTGAGCCCTCCCCGCCTTGCCTTCTGCTCCCTGGCTTTCACCCCTGCAAATTTGTCATCTTTCCCTTGAATTATACATCCCTGTTCAGGGCCAGTGATGTAAATTTAAGCAGTTTTATTTTCTTCTCTGCTTCTTAGGTAAGTAACAATTTCCCTTTCTGTTTAGATCCTTTCATCTCTGGTTTTTTTCCTTCCCTGTCTGGGCCAGTCCTAGAGACAGGACAATGTCTGTGGGCGATGGTCCTCAGCTGAAATCTCTGTCCTGCTGGAGAATGTGACAGTGATCCACGTTGTTTCTAATTGGTTGAAGTCCCTTGTCACTAAAGTCAAACCATGACACAATGGAGCAACAGCAAATGATGCCTGAGAAGTCATTGTGAATCTGCCCATGGAAATGGCTTGTGAACATCTGGAGAAGCATCTCCTCTTGTGGGATCTCTCCAAAGGATACAACATCACTATGTCAGGCTACAGCTTGTTTTTATAGGTGCTGGTACACTAAATAAGGCCAGTTCATTGGAGAAATGCATGTTTAGTCTAAATTCTCTTCACTAAATGTCTATCTGAAATAAAGTATTCTTGATGGTACATGTGGTGTGTGAGCACACCCCATTCAGGACAGGGTGGAACCAGGATGTTGGCTGCCCGAGAATGTGAAGCTGCTGCTTGGCAAAGCACACAACCCCTGGCAATATGCCTGGAAAACTGGAGCACCCCACAAAAGAAATAAAACAAACAAATAAACAAAAAAATGCAAGCAGAAAAGAGCTCTCAAACAGGCTTCCTTACTTGGGCCAGAGGCAGGTTATATGTTTTGGTTTGTTTTTTTTTATCTTGACATCCTCCTGTAGTCAACACCCAAGGATACAGAAGGCACTGCCCACCTACCCATCTCCTCTTTGGCCGCATCTCCTAGGATAGTCCACTCACAACCCTTGAATCCCCTTAATCTGCCACCCTCCCCCAGCTTTTTTTCTTTTTCCTGATAAAAGAGCATTTAGGATCAAAGTTTAGTCTTGAAATCTGCCCTCAAGTTGCCATTGCACCTGCTTTCCTTGGATAAGCTGGTCACCTCAAGAACTGGCAGCACCCTACTGCACCAGGCCATCCATTCCTGTCACTAGACTTCTTGTAGTCACACTTAAAAGCTCTCCCCTTGCACTGCTCCAGTTCTCTTTGGTATCTACCCTGTGATATCAACATGGCAATGGCATTGTGAACTCCATCATGATGCATACTGCCAATATGTGTGCAGCTCCTCATCTGGGTCCAGGCTGGATTTTGGCAGACAGGGCTAGGGAAGTACAAAGGGTGCATGTGACTCATAGTGGGCTTCTTTAAGGATAGAAACCCATCTCCAGCTCTGTGATCATCTTGTGTTTCTTCACCATCACCAGCATATGAGGATGGAAGCAAAGGATGGATGCAAAAGAACAGGTTGAAAGAACATGCAAGGTATCTGAGGCAAAATGAGGTAGGTAGCTGGAAACTGCTGCAATACAGAGATTAAAGGGGCTCTGACTTGAATGTCCAGTTAAAAGACACCAGTGACTGGCAACAACAACCTGGAGATTAAAAAAATGACAAAAAGCTGAGAACTGGCTGATGACACTTGTTCTGACAGTATCAGAACAAGCCCAAGATCCACCTGCACAGAGTTAAGATTGTTTCAAACATAATTCAGCCAAAACAGTGGATTTTTTTCCCCAAATGTTTTACAGTATGTGACTGCCAACTTTTGAGCTGGTACTAGAAGTCCTAAAGCCAAATTTACTGTGTCCCCATACTATATCTCCCTAAAATATCTGCAGGTTTTTTTCTTTGCATATTTCTCATCTGACTGGTGGTCTGGTGCTATTTAGGTTATACAATTCAAAATAGCCATTGCCTGAGGTGACTAGATTATAAGGGAAGTGTTTCATGGAGGATGCATAGGCATCTGTTTCTTAGAGCTACAGTCTGATTTGCACTGAGCTCCATGATTGCACCAATCATTAGGGTCATTCACAAGTGCAATTATGCCACAATATTAAGCTGCTTTTATAGAAGCAAAATCCAAAAATGAAAATTTAGAAATACTTGAAAACTAAAAGGAAGAAAAACAAAAAGACATTTTTTTCTTTTCTCTTTTAGCAGGAGAACTTTTCCAGTAATAGACACAAAATGATCGATTAACCTTTATATTGCACTTTTCAATCTCCACTTTTAAAGAATTTTGCACAAGGGCTCAGGTGTCACTGGCAGGAAAACCGAATCAAGCCTAGTGGAATTACTTGTTGTAGCTCTGCCAAAGAGGCAAAAGCTTATCTTTTAATTCACTGCACAGGCTCTCGCTGCTGCAATCTGTATTGTCTGTACTGAGATAGAAAGGTGAAAAAATGCTCTCTGTGGTCTTTGGACCCTAGTAAGGATCAAAGCATGTTAGTGCATTAATCAAATGGCATTGCATAAATCAAACACACCACTCATTCAAAAGTCATCTTTGGCATTTTTAAACCATAAAATAAATTTATATTTCACTGAGCCCTTAAAAAGTATTCTTTATAATATCTTATATACTGAAGACACTTGTTTATAAAGTAAAAGAGACTTTTGCTCAAAGAGTTCTGCATGTTCTGATCAACTCGTGGAAATCTTAGTTACACTGGAGAAGGCTCCCTTTGGTTTTGTCAATGCCAACATTTTGTCGATGCCAACATAAGAAGCTACTGTAAGGTGTAGCTACAGGGTGTTCCTTCCTGGTATACACTTTCAGACCACCAAGGGTTTTTTGCTTCAAATCCTTACATGTGGGGTTTTTTTGTTTTGGTTTGTTTTTTTTTTTTCCCCTAGAAACAATGCATGCTCAGTGCTGTGTAAGTTAAAATATCATTCAAGATTTTTTATATGATTTATTAAGGCAACACAATCCCTGACAAGTAAGGAACTGTGGATGTGTCAGAGAGTGCTGTTGAACCTTTTGGGTGGCCTGAAATTCATTGGTGTCCTGTCCATCTGCCAATCACACTCTCCGGGTTACAGCACGATGTAGCTCCTTTCTCCAGGAGGACTTGGAACATCATTGCAGTGTAACAAAGTAACTTTTGTCTCATATCAATGGGACAAAAAAGCTCTAACTAGAAAGCGTTTGTAATATTTCACAACGTCTAATGCATAATAATAGAACTCTTAAGTGTCAAGCTGGCTCAGAGAAGAAATTTCAGCCCCAGGACTTGGTCTCAGGTCCATTGTTGATACTAGCAAATGCTTTGAAGGTAGGGGAAGGAGTGCCTTATTGTTATAATTGCTGTCCTTTGGCTGAAATGCTTAAACAAATTGCATTTTCTTCTGCTGAGAGCTGTTTATCCCAACATAAATGTAGATACAAACAAACAGAAGATAGCTGGTGTTTTTAAAGCCTGAACGTCTATCCTAGCTTCTCCAGTTTGGTTCTCAAACTACAGAGACCAAGCCTTTCCAGTTCCAAACTATCATTACTTCACCCCATTGGAAGATACTTGGGATTTGTTTGGACTTTTTAAATGCCATTCCTATTCCCTTATTGAAAGACAGTGGGAGAAAAAGAGTCATCTGCTCTATGACTTGCCAGGAGGATGGCAAGTAACTTTTAGATTAATGTGAGTGGAGTCCCCACTGAAATCAGCAAACCTGAGCTACAACTGACAGTTTGAGTAAGGATGGAGTTATATTCCAAGGGATTTTATTTGTGGGATGGCCAATAGTGATAGGAGTGAATTTGGGTGGGGGGAATCCATCCTACTGCTAAACACACTCTAAAGGCAAGGACAGCCTATCTACCTATGCTTGGGGTTTTCAGTGTTTCAGGGTTATTTGTATATTTGTATAAAATGTATGATTTAAAAATCACCTCACACACTAGCTCATGAAAGTCTGTCTGTCCAATCACAACACAAGGATCTACACTGTTCATGTTAAATTTTCAAGGGAGTCAGGTCTGAAGACTTTCAGCGATGTTATTAGGGAAAGGCTTTAGAGCTCTCAGCACTGAAGGCAATGTCAGGAAAAGCTCGTGCACTGCCATGGCTTATAGCCTTCTGCTCCTGAAAGGTGTTTGTAGCTCCTGGCAGTCTCCTGATGACAGCAGCTGTCTCATGACAGTCGTCACTTAGCAAAATCTAGTCCTCAATATCCTTTCTAGGTACCAAGAAAATGCACAGCTGAACTTCCCTTGGTGTTTCTCTTCCCTCATTAATGTTCTCATACAGCTCTGAAACCACTACTGCTACATATTTTTTCAGTTTATGTTTTCTTGCAAGGAAAAGCTTATAGTTTCATTTATAAGCTGTTTCTTTTCAACAGTAGTAACATGATGCAAACTTCTACTGGAAAAGAACAAAGGGTTAATTCTTTTTCCTGTCTGACCCCAAGTGACCCCCTGTTCCCACTGCTTTTGAAATTACTGGAGTTTGCTTAGCCTGAAAAATTACAGCTATAGGAAAAGTCATGCTTCACTGATCTATTTTAAAAAGGAACAGCAGAATTTTAAAAATAGAATCCTGACTGTGGCATCTCCAACCCAAGTATGTTGATGCAATTTCCAAAGCATTAAGAAATGTCTTAGGTCACTTTTAAGTCAGGTCAGCCAAATCCAGGATCAGTGAAAAAATGAGTTGTTCATCTGGTCTGGAATGAGATCTTTCTTCCCATCATTCTTAGTTATAAAGATATCTTTTGTGTGGTTGAAGCTAAATTTAAGCCCAGCCTGACTGTATTTGTGTACTATCTATGCGTGTTTTATGCATCAGCAGCACACTGCATTACTAGTCTGCACACACAATTAGGGGTTTATGATCTTTGAAATCAGTTAATAAAAGGATTTATATATTTGTAGCAATAAGAGGCTGAGAAGTAATAGGAATAGGTGTTTCTTAGAGCTACAGTCTGATTCTCCTTTGGCTTGTATTGATTTGGCTCCATTGTCTTCAAGTGGACTTAGTCCTCACCCTGATTTGAACACCCGAAGAAGAGAAGAAAATCCATCCCTAAACATATGCTTAGGGAGATCTCCTTGTTTTTCTTTCAAACCACAGCCCTGCAGAGGGGAGAGCGCTGAAAGAGAGAGCAGACTCTGCCATGGGTATTAAACTGTGTGTTGTGACTCTTCTGATGAATTCACAGCAGCTTCTTCAAGACTGCGACTGAGCCTGGCTCTGATGAACAATGCCCGAAGGGGTGAACCCGGCCCTGACATGCAGCTCCCAAGAGGGCCAGTTTGATGGGGATCTCCTGCCTGTTTGCTGGTGATGCACCACCGAGCAGGCAGGAGGGAGGTCATGCCTGGATGCAGGAGTGAAAGTCACATTCAGAGAAGTGTGGATTGAATGAAGAAAATGGTAAGGTGAAAACATACTGCTTTAATATATGCATTACTATTTTGCAAAGAACTCTTACAGGCTGTTTCTTTCTCTATTAAAGCATTCAGCAATTGCAATAGGATTTAAAAGTATAATGAGTTGAACTTTAACAGATCTATAGTAGCAGTTAACTAGCAAAGGAAAGTCCATGTCTAGCTATTTCCTGCTGCTACAATGTTTTGATAACAATGGTACACAAAGGCTTGTTTTGTTTAGCATGCACCATATTATTGCATTTCAGACAAAGTCTTGATTCTCTAAGTCCAAGACAAAGTCTCAATTCTCTCCATTTGAGACAAAAGCTCAGGATAAAAAAATATGGACTTGGAATGTCCCAAACTACAGAGGAGTAAGGAATTAGATTAGCATCAATTTCTGCTTCTAGCTACAATGAAAACAAAGATAAAAGATATATTTTTTTAAATGGAGGGACAAATTTAGAAAAGATTTTGTACCTTATAATTACTTGTCTCATTATGAAATCAGAAAAATGAAAATATTAATTCCCATTCTCTGCACACTTACTGTACTCTAGGCAGACCTGTTCTTACTGTGCTGAGATTTGCTTTCCTACAGCAGTGAGTTTCCCTTCAAGAGCCCACAGGCATGGAGACCAGCTTTGTTTACCACCCCCAGGTGCAAACCCTATTAACTAATGTTTATTTTTGTGTTTTCAACTTTCAGTAATGAGCCGGGTTAATGGATAGTGAAGATGGTGGTGGTGGGAATGGAAAGGAAAATTCAGGAGCTGGTTTTACATCTTTGAGTTTTGCAGGCTCAGAGGCAAAATGGCCATCAGCCATTTAGCTATACAAAAAAGAAATCCCAGCCTTTGGAGATGGTGAAGCTCCTACACTCGTTTGGTTTGGTTTAGTTTGGTTTTTTTTCAGGATGGTGGGAAAAAAAGCACAGCCAACCCCCCAACTTTTTACAAGTTATAAATGCTCTACAAAATTCTACTTTTGACACCGGAAAATGCTTTCTCCTGTTGTTCAGAGTGACTCCAGATGCTGATGTACTTAGTACACAGCACAAATAACCCGATTGGAATGAAAAAGGAAGGTAATTGAGTTTACATTCTTCTGTCAATATTCCTAAGGGACAGACTGTTTAGCCTGCCAAGTTTGCTCTGCTTATGCATGCAGAGTGTGAACTTAAACCGACTGGAGATTCCCACAGTAGATCCTCCCCCATGAATAGGGGATTTCTGATGCTGTGCTCTGGCAGAGGTGGTGCGATCACTTCTATCTTAACTGTTCCCCCTTGTCCCACAGTATCAGGAGATGGGCTGATTGTTTGTCAGGAAAAGAAGGAAAAGGTTGTGACAGAATGGAGTTTTGATGGATCAGATTTTCCCCAGATCCAAGTCCCACTTTCAGAGAACAAAACATCAACTTCTTCCTAAGCTTTTCTATGCTTCTCAATATTATAATACCTGGGAGCTTCACATACACATATTTCTTTATCTTTCTGTTCTAGTGAAGTGAAGGACTGTCATCCCTATATGTGAAAAAGGACTTGGGAATCAAAGCAAAAAGTTTCTTTTAACTGTGGGTGAGTAGTCTGGGACAATTTTGAGAGGACTTTTAGAATCGTAGAGTCACACAATAACCTGAGTTGGAAGGGACCCTTGAGGATCATCAAGTCCAACTCTTGGTCCTGCACAGGACAATCCCAAGAATCCCAATTGCTTCTTGGACACAGACAGATTTTATACTGTGACTACTTCTCTGGAGAGCCTGTTCCAGTGACCGGCCACCCTCTGGGTGAAGAACCTTTTCCCAATATCCAGCCTAAAGCCTTCTTTGACTCACCTTCAATGCCATTTCCTTGGGTCCTGCCACTGGTCACCAGAGATAAAAGATCAGTGCCTGCCCCTCAGCTTCCCCTTGTGAGGAAGCTGTAGACCGCTGTGAGGTCTCCCCTCAATGTCTTATTTTTCAGGCCAAACAAGCCAAATGACTTCAACTGCTCCTCATAAGGTTTTCCCTCACGGACCTTCACCATCTTCATTGCCTTCCTTCGGACTCTTTCTAATAGCTTAATATCTTTCTTATGCTCCAAACTGCCCACAATATTCAAGGTGAGGCCACCCCAGTGCAGAGCAGAGCGGGACAATCCCCTCTGTTGCCCGGCTGGTGATGCTGTGCCTGATGCCCCCCAGGACAGGGTTGGCCCTCCTGGCTGCCAGGGCACTGCTGACTCATGTTCAACCTGCCATTGACCAGGACCCCCAGGGCTCTTTTTGCGGTGCTGCTCTCCAGCCTCTTGCTCCCCCAGTTTTCAAATAACTTGACTTTTTAAACTTTAAATAGCTCTGTATTTAACTAACTGCTGCCTTTCTTTTAAGATAGTTCCATAGGGGATCTCCATGTAGCTAGATCATACAAACAGTAGCAATCTCCATCCCAAATACGAAAGCAAGTCAATACCTGTAGCACAGCAGATATACAAGATGTGTGAGAGAAGAAGCAACTATGGCCAACATTCAGGGCATGTTGGAAATATATGAAAGAAAAGCAGAAAAGATTGGAGAATCTGTAAAACAAATGAACAAAGAATATTCAATCCTATGGTCTGGGAGGAAACCAGGGAATGAGTCTCTGATAAAACTGAAATTAAGAGCTTCTTTAGCTGAGCTCAGGGTGGCAGGAACTGGTACGGACAAACAAAGGAACTGCCTCTTGGTGTTTGGCTTCTGTTCCATCTTAGGAAACAGTCTTGAAACCAACTCAAGAGAAAAGTTGGCTCCACCACAAATTTCTTTATGCAGTAGAAACAACCCTCAGGACATTGGCTCCAATGCCATCTTAAGGCACAAGTGCACAGACAAAAGCATCTGGCTCCCAATTGGAAAGGCAGGCCCTGGCAGCAGCTGCTGGTGCACAGCAGGTTTGATGATAGGTGGATTGGATCCACTATGTGCACACTATGAAACTGGCATAGACAGGTGCAGTAAATCTTGCATGTCAAATTTAAAATGGGGGGGACTCAAAAAATACAAGTATGGGGAGTCGGGATGCTTTGTCAATGCAGGTCAGAGTTACCTTACTACATGTGCCATATCCAGGGTGGCTTAGCTGGGCTTCCCTTCCTGAGCTCTCCTGCTTTTGTTGCCATCGAGTGTCTCACTGACGAATCTGGCCTGGCCAGTGGCAAGCTGTAGTTTCCCTCATGGTCCACTGTGAGAACCTGGAGTTTCAGGTGGTGGTGGTGTCTGTGATGAGTAAGAAACCTTACAGATACGCAGAAACCAGTCCTGATGAACCAGCACTCAAGCCATGTCACCAAGTGTAAGCAGAACTTGTTGGCCCAAGCCTCCTGGTCTCTCCTGCAAAGAAGACAGGCAAGACTGAAAAGAACTGCAAGCAAGTGGGAGGGGGCCAGACGCTCAGAGAAAACCAAGTTGGAGTGCCAAATGTTGAGTTCCTGAGACTTTCTGATCTCAGGCATCAACAGGCCTAGTTGATGAGCCTCTTGCTTCTGTGCTTTTCCATAAATGAAGGACACTTGTGCTGGCACCATAAACCACAATTAGAGACCTCCCTCTTCATATATCACTAGGGATCCTCTGTTTGTATCTCGAAGTGGTGACATGGTGGTGGTAAGAAGAGAATCATCTCCAGCTATTCATAAGCATGCTGTGCAGTGGCATCTGGAAGTAAATGTCAGAGTGCCCTAGTCAGGGTGGGGTATGTGTATGAAGAATGTCAGACCATGCAGTGGCATCTCTGTGTGTGTAAGGGGCTTTGGGTGTGGCAACAGGACCATGTGGCAAAGACAGCAGGTTTCCAAGGGTCCTGGGTATGCTCTGTGAGGCTCGGTGTACCCTTCCTGGTCTGACAGCTGTTGCAGCTGTGGGATCTGGTGTTACTCCCATGCCTCAGGCAGCTACTGCCTCCAGTGATAAACAGGGAAATGGGAGAGGCAAATGAGTGAGAAAGGGGTAAACAGTATTTTGCTCAAACTGAAGTGGGGAATGTCCTTGCTCAGCAGTTGTTCTCAGCTACCTCAGTGTCCCAGGGTAAGCTCCCTTCAGAAAAACAGAAACTGATCCACACCAACATCTTCCGTAAGAGAGAGCAAAGAGGAGACTAGGATGGGAAAGTCTTTTCAGGCTGTATTCCTCCGTTTTTAATGCTCATCCTCAGTTCTGCCCAAGGGAATAAGGGCATTTTCCTCACTTTGTACAGTGCAGGAGGAAAGCAACTGGGTTTCAAGCCTTTGGCAATTCCTCCGAGGGTGGATATATATTCTCCCTAAACAAAGATTCTTCCTTCCTGGGAAAGCAAAGCCAGCAGTCCAAACTGGAGTCAAAGAATCAAATATATTTACATACAATACATAATGCATTATAATAATAAATAATGAGTGCAATTTATGATTGGGTAAGTTATAATAACAAAATATGAACTATTTATGCAAACCAAAATTCTTAACCTCCCAGAGGAAAGTATTCAGTGCATGGAGAAACCTTTTCAAGATGCACAGCAGAGCTGATAGCAAGCAGCAGCTCCACACTTTCTCCAGGAAGGTGCAAGAGGAGGAACAGGCCAGCAAACCTGGAAGCACATCAAGTAATTTTCCTGGCTGTTAGCATGGGTTACTGTGCCCTGGCTATTATCCCCACCTCCTCACGCTGCCCCAGTATGAAGGTTCGTGTTTCCAATTTCTGCTGTGCTTTGCCACCTCAGTCACTGCTTCCCTCTCCCACATGAATTGCTACAGAGTAAGGAGAAAGGCAGCAGGCCAGAGGTGGACAAAATAGAAGGCAGCAAGTGGCCTACCTGCTTTCTTTTCCTTCTCTCTCCAAGCAGAAAGTTCCTGAGCATGAGCAAGCCAAAATGTAACTTGGCACCAGTGCCATAGATAAATGTTGATATTTTCCCCGGCAGTTAGAAATAAAATGTTTCCAAGTGTCCAAGGAGACTTTTCTCTTAGAGGATGGCCTCCCTGCTGTGTAGGTTTCTCACTGGTTGTGCTTTCTACTGGCTGTGCCTCCCCCAGAGGGTAGATGAGTGGGGTTTTCCTCCCTGCACTTGTGGCAGGGGAGCCCCAAGAGCTGCCCTGGTGCTGGGAGTAAAGCTGCTCCCTGGTACGAGCTTCCCAAGAGGCGCTGAACACAGGAACATGCGTGCACACGGGGAAGAGCAGGCACAGCAAGGTGTCTTGCCTGATAAAGCCACTCCAAGCTCTGTTTTCACTATGGGGTATGCTTACAATAAAGAGCAGGCTAATGTGATTCAGAGTAGACCGAGAAGACAATTTACAGGCTTGCCTGTTTTGAATGAGGCAGAAAGAAAGAGAAAAGCCTTATGGCAAGTTGGAGCAGCCTGCGAAGTGTAGTAGGATAAATAACTCCTTGCAAACAGGAGTCCAAATAAAAACAGGATCAAAACCTGCTCTTCCCACTTCACAACTTGTCCTGCCTCTCCAGGTTGAGCTCTGGCCTGATGCCAAGTTCTCTTTGGAAGAAAATGCTTTACAGTTTGATCAAGTGAGATTGCTGGACAGCAACTTTTGCAGATACACAAGCATTTCAGGAACAAGTAGCAATTATGGAATGACCATAATATGGCTGTTACTTCTCATCATCAAAACAGATGTGCAGACATTGAAGTGCACACGATTTTCAGATAACTGAATATATTCCTAATGAAGATTCATCTTTCATCCACTACAGTCCAGTAATTCTTCTGGTTTGACACCTTTATTTTTTCTCAATATTATTTATTGTTATTTGACCTTACATTTGTTTCCAAGAACTCTGTCTAGGAATACTATAGCAAAGATACCAGTATTATCAGCCAAAAAAGTAAGTAATGTATACCATCCTGGATCATTTTTTTCTCTGTAATTTTACAGAGAGGGGAAACTGAATATATCATGGATTTAGGCTGTGGATAAACATTAGCTACAAATATTATTTCAGAAGAATATTGGGAGGAAGTTAGGATTATCACAGGAAAAGGACTTGACTTTTTTTTTACTGGTGCCCATGGGAAATGCTGATCACCTACATGCTTCAGTAATCCAGCATATATGTGACAGCTGTTGAGTAATTCCAATTATTCCCTCTGCAGTTTAATCTTCTTCAGCCAAAAGCAGAATCCAAGTGTACATGTACAATTTTCAGAGTTACAACTACAAAAATCAGATGGTTTAACATCTATTTAGAAAGATTTTTCTCCATCTGGTGGAAAGGGGAAATATGAGAGAGAAAGGCCCTATATTATTGACCAAGTGGACAACAATTACTTGGCTTCTCTGAGGTCAATGCTCTCTCCACAAGCAGCAGATCTATGCAGACAGCAATTGGTGCAGTCAGAGTTTTCTTAATATTTGGGATGAATTCCTAGCTATCAAAGTGAGAAAATTTTCTGTCCTGCATGGAGAAGTATTTCTTCTCTTTATGTATGCTGCTCAACACTGGGGTGATGAATATCAGGCTTGTTTAACAGAAGTTGGACTAGAAGAATCTTCTGTGTTTAGGAATATTTTATTCACCATAAGTCTTTTTGATGGGCTGTTGACTGACCTCTTTGCTTCAGAAAGCAGTAAACAAAGTAGCCTGTCCATTTTTTGGCTCATATATCTGGAGATGAGAAGTGACAAATGACATCTTGCACCTTGCAAAACTGGCAGGTTTGCAACCTTCTTGCAGACTTCCATGCAAAGACCATGAAATAGAGCTTTGAGTTACTTTATGCAAGGACTTCACTGTGCTACGTGAGACTCTCTATAAGATACAACCTGACATTTTCAACAGTGGAAAGAGCTACACAAAATTACATGCTCCTCTAGAGTCTCAGTTAATTTGAAGCCACAAAGTTAACCTTGGAGTCTTGTACTGACTCCACATACTGAAGCTATGGAGTTACACTCCCTGTCTCTGCAACAACCCTACCAATAGCTTCTACTTGCAAGCAGAGAAGATGTTCATTTAAAATCACAGATTTCTCTCATTATTGCACGTTCGACTAAGACAAGCAGTCTTTGCAGCTGTTGTAACTTTCATTCCACAATGAAACTGAGGAGATGTTTGTTAAGAATCAAACTCCAGTCCTTGGGACAATTAACATCTTGGCAAGTCTCCTGCAGCGATATCTGGTGGACAGTCATCAGTACATCAAATTATGCATGCTTGCAATTTGATCTTGACTAACGCAATTTCCTTCCCTTCTTTAGGAATTCTTTCACTGCCTTTATGCCCAAGGGATAGATGGAAAAGATAGCTGTGCACAAACTGCTTCAGCTCTGAAGCTCAGACTGAAAACATAATTCTACTTCTGTTTATACTGCTACTTCGCTCTACAAAAACTATCTTAACAATCTGTGAAATTCAGCATTAAAAACCCAAACAAACAAACAACAAAAAACCCCCCACAATAAAATGTATTTCCATTTATCAAAACTGGCTCTTTTATAGTTTATTATGTCACATATATAAGAGACAATGACTTATCTATGGGAGAAGGGCAAAATGACACACAGAGAGTTGTGATTTGGTAAAATTTCTATCATATTATTTAGCACTGTTTAGCATTTAAGAAAGCAAATTTGAATTAGCTGACTGTAGAAATTATCTTAAATGCACAAGCAATATTAAGAGGCAGGAGAGTGCACAGGCTGTTTGCCTCTGTCACAAGTTAGAGAGCACTTTAGAGTTCATACCATACAGGTCAGAATAATCTTATTTAGTAATGAAAAAAAAAAAAGAAATCTTCAGAGGACGTAAATAGAGCTTTATTGTCAATCAAAACATTCTGGTTTAGATTATTATTCATATTTGTATGGTATCTGTAGAAATATTTTTTTTAGGTATTTGTGTAATTTGACATCTTTCAGAAAGTTTAATGTCTTTTTGACAGACCTTTGGAAGTCAAAGTCATTCATGTCAGGGACAACATTTTTCCTGTGTTCCATGAATTTCTGTGTGAGAGTCACTGAAACTGTTGGGAACTACCACTGCTTTTCTCTTGTTGGGTTTCTCCAGGAAAGGTCAGGGCAGTCTGCCAATATAGTAATTGGGCAACATCACCGTTTTAAAGACTCGAGGTCTCACTGACACTGAAATGGCAATAGGAGATGAAGCATTAGGAGAAATAGTACAGCAAAAGCAGAAGGAAATTTCTGGACTGGATTAAATAGAGATGAAGGATAAGAAGGTTTACTAATGTAGAGGAAACAGACCTTGATTTCTACTAAGTGGTCTTCCAGCTCCAGGTTCTGGACCAAATAACTCCTATTTATGCCTGATATCATATCCCCACTCCAAAACTGATTAATTAAATACCTGTGATGACAGTTTATGTTAGGCAAGAATCTGTGTTTCTCTATACATGTTGCAGGGTACGTCTCTTCTTTAGCTTTTTTTCTCCCTAGAAAACAAGCTAGGACATACAGTTCCCTATGCCCCAGTCATTAAAGTGTATAATTTAAACTACAGCATAAGTTCCTGATACATCAGAAAATGGCAGATTTAAGATGCTCTGGGCAATCTTTTTTTGTCCCTCCCCATGTGCATATGTTTTCTTACAAACCCTTCCATGACACAGTCATATTTTAGACTTTCCCACAGGATGCATGCCTCATTCTGTACAACACAGGATAATCACACCCAGTGGCAGAAATAAATTAGCATAGCAATCTTAATCTGGTATTTCCTAATTTTCCTAATTTCCTTATCCTTCAGTGTTCGACTGCACTAATCTAAACAATATTCTTTTAATGTAATTTTTTTAATGTTATCATTTAAATATATATGTATGCACATTTGTGTATCTCTCCATCTATCTGGATCTGTTAATGTATTGGTAAACACAAAAGAAAAAGATAAAAGTTGTTTGTTTTTAATTCTTTCAGAACCGTTTGATCTCCCCTCCCTTGTTTTAGCAGCTGCCTGACTGTTTTTCCTCATATGTAAACTTCAAAGTCAATCAGAGGTCAAAACTCTGGACAAAGACAGAATAACGAAAACAACAGTGACTGGCGTATGTGATGGGAAGAACCAGAGTTGTAGAATACTGTGTGTTTCTGGACACAGCAGGGGGGAAATGATCTACCTCTTGGACATAACATTTCCTGATCTTAACACTTGATGTAGTTGTCAAGGCCTGTATAGTTGCCTGGAAATGCATCTCACAGAGAAAGGAAAGGTACAGACACGTACAGAAGAACTTGACATTCTTTGGCTATTCTTGATTCAAGCAATCTGGAAATAGCTTAATAGATTGCCGTAAAAATACTAAAGAAAAACAACCAGTTTCTGTTGAACGCAGAGGGCTTCAGTGGTGGATATAGGTTGTCATTCCAAATTTGCTATTTCCTACTTCTGGTCATGAAAAAATCAAAGGAAATGCAAGTCCTGGAGAGGCAGCTTCTGTAGCAGAGCAATGTGGAGCATTTTCTGTAGGCATGTGCAGTCGTGGTACAGGATGTGTCTTCGGTTCACACTTTTTTTTTTCCTTTGGGAGAACATCTGCCTTTCCCTCCTTCATTCATCTGAGGAATCAGGCCCCTGCTTGTGCAGAGCCCGGCAGAGGGCCATGAGCAAAAGAGAGTTCCCGGGGGCTGGGGGTTGTAGCCTTGCAACTCACCTGGCACCTGGTAAAACAGCCTGCAGAAATTGGGAACACCTTAGTGATTCACACATCCTCAAAGCATCTCCTGCCAGCAGAGCAGCTGGAGAGGCCCCAGCAGAGGCAGAGGTGGATTTCATCATATTCATATATATATATGTGTGTGCGTGTGAAGACCACACTGAGTCATAAAATCACAGAACGGTTTGGGTTGGAAGGGACCTTTAAGAGTCCTCAGATTTTATGCAGATTATGGGAATTTCTTTAAATGACCTACAGAATAATTTGCTCTGAAAAAAATTAGTCTTTTCCAGCTTAACCAATAGGGAAGATGGAAATGGGACCAGTGCCACCCTGTCTATGAAATGCATCATGCCCAGTCTTCTTCATTTTCATTAGCTTTGGATACCTTCTGCTTTCCCTACAGAAGGCTTCAAAATATGTGATGTGTACCATATGGGCCAGAACCAGGCAATGCAGAACACATTCCAGGAGGTAGGAGGCCCCTCAGCAGTGTAAATTCTGAGCAATATTACAGTGGGTTTGAGATCACCAAAGCAAACCTGGCAACCTTTCTGCAGGATGCTGGTGGCAAAAAAATTAGTTACAATACAATTCAAATTGTATCCCTCAAATATATTAGCTTGTATTTGTTGCTTCTTCTATTCCCACAAAAAAAAAAAAAAAAAAAAAAAAAAAAAAAAAAAAAAAAAAAAAGCCTGGGTTCTAGTTAAAAGTAAAAGCCAGGCTGTGAACCCTAGAACTTCAAGCTTAGGGAAGCAGACAAACTTTTCCCAGCTGCACGAAGAGCAGGCAGAGGTGCAGCCCAGCACTGGGTTGAAAAGAAGTCGTGATTGAGCTTCCTTGAGGCTTGTGGAATGGTAAATGAGTAAGAGAGTAACAGGAGGAAATGTTACGCCCCTGGCTGGCTGATGTGATAGGCAGAGCACACCTTTCTCCTACTGTGGGCTGTCCTGTAAGGGCTAAGAGCAGCTTCAGCCTTGAAACTCCTCCTAATTCAAGGGCTATATTTAATATGTGGCTTACTCTCCCTTTGTTAACGTGACCAGAAGCAAAATTATTCTCTGTAACGTCTCATTCGGTGACCTTTTTTAGCTCAAGGCCATTGAACATCATGCTTTCCCTTAATTAGCTTCCTACCAGATTTTGTTTTAGCTGAAAGCGTAAATTTTCAGATTTGTTTCAATGACTTCTGCAAGAATTAAAATTTTACTCACTCTTCATCATAAATCCACCTAATCTCTGCCATTAACAACAAAGTGAAGAAGGAAAAAAACCCCAGCAAGAAGTCTGTGAGAGAAAAGGACGAAAGAGCGTGAAGCGTCTCTGCAAAAAGCCACGTAGGAAAGGGATATAAGTGGTGTTAAGGGCAGCTAAAGGGATGCAGGAGAGAGCAGCTGGGAAACAAAAGCAGAAAGGCTGCTGGAGCAAAGTAGGCTGTGGGTGGCTCGGATGGGAGGAAGGGGAAGCGGGAGCAGAAATGGGAGTGGGGAGATTATGTTTGGTCTTTAAGCAGAGGGTGAGGAGCTTGAAGTGAGGAGTTAAAAGACAGGAAGGAAGACAGGGAAGGCAAAAAAAGAGTGCAGGGCGATACAGTTTATGTAGTGAGAGAAAAGATTACTTTAGCGGTAGGATTGGGCACCATGTGCCGGTGGGGACTGCATAATATATAATCAGCTTGAAGCAGTGGTCGTGATTCTTCAGGAGACAACGTAGAAAAAAATACTGTGGCTTAATTTTAATCCTTTTTTAGCCCAGGGTCTCTCCATATAAAGGATAAGCATTGTGTTGCCCTGAGCACTAAATGGAGTGCGTTGTGTTTTGTGCATTGTCACGGATTCTAAATGCCTTTTGTGTTTCGGCGCTCTGAAAACAAAGGTCAAGTACTAGCAAATTCTGTTTTCTGTGAGAGATTTAATTAAATCCTAAGGACAAAGGCAGAGTACTAGAAACAGCTATTGAGTGTGAAAGATGGGTAAATTTGCATCACCATTTCTCTATATCAGTTTGCACATAGCTTTGTAATTTTTTAACTTCTTTTTTTTTTTTTTTTCTAATCGGCAGGAGAATAAACATTAAAAAAAATCAAGTTAAGTTTTACAGATGTTATTTTCTGCATGTAAGTTGTCCAATGCACACTTGGAAAGAGATGCTAGGAAACAGTGCGAAAGCACATAGAGTAGGATGGAACAATTTCTGAATATAGATTTGGTCCTAGTAATTTAGTGAGTTTAAATTGTAGGGCTAGAAACGGACTGGGCTGCCTAAGATTTTTTTATCCTTTATGGACAATAGCAGCAAACCAGAGGGTTTCAGCAATTAATAGCATACTGCTAATTGCAACTTCCTCATGAATAACTTGAGTAAATTGCTCAGGTAACTGTGCTGTGGAAGGCTCTGGAGTCAGCAGGGAAAATATTTTTCACTTGTTCAGTATTGAGACATTAATGTATTAGTACACTATGCTTTAGAGCGTTTGAATTTTGCCAGATCAACTTGTTGGGGTTTTTTAATTGTTTTAATAACAAGAAATGAAATAACATATTAAGAAAAGCAAAGTTATTGAAACTGAATGCAGCTAATTTACTGGCAGACAGAAACCAAGAGATACCACATAGCTGCTCCACTTCAACACACACTGATCCTTCAACTTAACAGGTGATAAGGAAGGAATTCTTGTTCAGCTGGTGATAAGGGCTCTGAAGCAAAAAGGATCATCTTATAAATCTAGCTGTGCTAGTGTATGAAGTTGGGAAAAGAGGATGAAGTCATATGTCTATGGGAGCAAGAAACCATCCAGTTTACTCACAGTTTTGGAACTATGTGTGAGTAATGCAGCTCCTTTTCCTGGCGTCAGGTTTGATGTACAGGAAAAGTCTCACAGAAGCCGGGTCTCAAACCAGACAAATCAGAACATGCCACAAGGGGGGAAAGTTAGGGGTCCAGAAGTGCAGAGCAGATCATGTTCCAGGTGTCCCGAGTCCCTGTGGCAGTTTACCCTTCCAGAGCATTGCTTCAACTCTCTCCAGATGCTAGAGGGGTATGTATTTCACAGAAGGGTGGCCCCCATGGCAGCCAGCCAGACATGTAGGGCTTTGGAGGTCACAATGAACCCATTGCATTTTACCTGGAAGCTAATTGACTGCCCCCTCGGGGCAGACCCACTAGCCCCTCTCTGATCCACTAAGGTATTCTGTCTAACAAATAAGCTGCTGTGCAGTTCCAGGGTGGTCTTTGCCCACACTTTCCACATGGCTCCGCACTTCTGTGCAGAGACATCTTGCAGACATCCCTGGCAGACATGACTCATTCTGGGGAGTCTGCGTATGGGATTTTGCAATAGTCTGATCAGGACATGAAAAAAGACAAAATCAAGTGTGTGTTCAGAAGTAAAAGGCACCCCACCATGTTCACATTGATGCTATAAAGATGACCGCTGTGAAATGATCTGTCAGCTGCCCAGAGTGAGGTAGGGGCATGAAAACCTCCACCCAGCTGAGCAGAATCGTGGCTAATAGCTGACTGTGTCCCCCACTGCACAAGACACACATTTCTTTCCTCATTTTCCCATGGTGCAGCATTACCTTCAGCGCATTGCAGACACTTCCCCTCAGACTCAGTCCAGTCTCAATAAGCCCAAATGAAAGGCTGGCTCACATGGCTCATATCAGATGGAAGAGGGGGACTTCAGGTTGATATGGTGCAGAGCGCACACCCTTCTGGCAGGGAATGTTCTGGATGCAGGTTTGCAAAGGTGATTTAAGGATGGTTGCAGTTATTGCTTCTGAGTGATAAGACTGTGATGTTTCAGTGCCTTTTAGGAGAGAGCCAAGAAAGAAATAGTAACGGCTAACCAAAAATAATCATATAGTCATCAAATAGTAGAAATTCTTGCCATATTTGCCCACAGTGCAGATAACTTCACTGACCACTGGCCGTTATAACTGCATGATTTTCTATCATTAGATGGATTCCTATATTCAAATTACTGAAACTACAAGTACCATATCCGAACTATTACAGAGTACAGGTTTGTTTCAGTGAAAGAGTCTTATGTCTATCCAATGTGAAGTAGTTCCCAGCACACTCCTGTGGTGATCGTGCCATCATTTTCTACACATGTGAAGGTTGCAGAATTATGCTGCCTGCACTGTTAAATGCCCACAGCAATTCAGACTGTGTCTGCACCACACTCAGCAGATGTGAAGGTGCCATCCAGCTGGCCGAGGAACAGCTACATGAAGCTGCAGCAACATGGGCTTTGGGGCTTCAGCAAGTAACACAATGGATGGTGGAAGCTGATTATGCCACTGTAGGTGTCTCAGATGGCTGGCTAGAAAGTAGCTCAAGTAAGTCTGAAGGTGCAAGGTTGTATGTCCCTTTTGACAGGCAAAGAGATAAACTTCAGCCAGCTGAATTATACCATTACAACTCTCAGCATGGTGTGGATGTGGTCTAAGTTGCTGTGGACATTTTACAATGTGGACAGTGTAACGCTCCTACCTTCATAGGAATAGATGGCATGGCCACCGCAAAGGAGTGCTGGGAACTACATAAAATTAGGTAAACAAAACATATTTTCATTACAACAAACTCAAACTCCATAATAAGTTTGACATAGCACTTGTCATTTCAATAATCTGTTTAAAAGGACTTACTCTAGTTTTGAGTTATTCCAGTTTCACTAAAGTTTGGCACACGAAGAGTGACTGCAAAGGTGTAATGATGTAACTCTTTACAAATACTGCTTTGCATATGCATTTTCACAGCTATGTTTTTTCCTTGTATGACACTCTTGAGGGACAACTGTGTTTGCCGTACTACCTTTTGTTTCTATGGTAAAGGTTCTAGAACATTGTCTGGAAGCAATATTGCATGCATTCGTATGGCTACAGGCCATGAATGAGTGAATCACCTTGTACTTTTTTTAATCCAGTACTTTACAGAGCAGCCTCATCTATTCTTATGTTATAGAGGCAGCTTTGGACAATACTGGCATTTCCAGTCCTGGTGAATGGGCTATATTTGACTCCATGGAAGAAGGAGACTGAGTTGGTTCAGTCGCTATTGAGAAGGTATTACTTTGCATCTACCACAGTTTTGAAATGGCCTGTTCCTGGTCTTTAGTTTGTCTCTTCATCATATTATTTTTGCTCCCGTCAAACCAAGAATCTATAAAATCATAGAATCATAGAATGGTTTTGGTTGGAAAAGACCTTTAAGATCACGGAATCCAACTGTTAACCCAGCACTGCCAAGTGCACCACTAAACCATGCCCCTAAGTGCCACATCTGCATGTCTTTTAAATACTTCCAAGGTTGGTGACTCAACCACCTCCCTGGGCAGTCTGTTCCAATGTTTGACAACTGTTTTGGTGAAGAATCTTTTCCCAATATCCAATCTGAACCTTTCCCTAATGCAACTTTAGGCCATTTGCTCTTGTCTTATCTCCCTTCTCCATTTCAAACCAGTTTGAGACAGTTCTGATGACTTGAAGTAACAATATTTACAATTAATAGTAATAATAGTAGTTCATAGTAGTAGTAATAATAATAATAATAATAATAAAGTACAGTAATGAGGTACAACTGAAATAAAATTGCCACCTTCTGAGTATCAAGAGCTGAATTACCCAAGAGACTTGCATAGCATTTTACCACAGGAAAAAGGAAGTTTGGTGTCTTTTATCTTCATGAGGGGAGAGAAAAATAAGAAGACTTTGACTCTAGACCTGAGAAAGAGCTTGCTCACACTTTCACACATGCAGTTTTCTGTCTATGATCACACCTATAAAACTTTAATTTCTGGGTTTTGGATTGTTATGGCCAAATGAAAAAATTATAATAAAAATAAAATATAAATCCTTTATGTTCTCTAAGGTCAGACTCTCTCAAACCTTTTAGGTGTGTTGTACGAGTAGTAGAGCTCTACTTACAAAACAACAGTAGCAGTGTTAGTGTAAAATAACTATTGCCTAGTGGCATAGAAGAATTTGAAAATGTCCTGAGTATGAACAAAATCAGTAATTCAGTATCTGTGACGTAGTTACTAAAATTCACCAAAAATGACAAAGTTGACCCAGTTATAATTCCTGCAGTTGCAATGGATTTGAATTCTTTTTTGGTAACTAATTTTTTTTTTTTTAAATATCTGGAAGGTAGTTATATGAAACACATGGGTTTTTAAAAATTGTATATTTTCTGGCATTTGAGTGCCTTAAATTTAAGACAAGCCATGGAGAATCCCATGAAGCTTCATGGTATAAAAATAGCTGTACATAACTGGTGTTGTGAAACTTTACACTGTGAGTGTCAAGAACAGCCACTTCTGCTGTTCTACCCAGAAAAGGACCATATGAAGCCCCCTCTGTTTATACCAGCAAAGTTATGAGATGTGTAATTTAGAAGATAATTGTCTGTTGAAGCCTGAAACTGTTAAATATTTCCCAGTCCCAAGATAAAAACCACAGCTTTTTATGGATTTGTCATACTCTTCAGAAGAGCAAAGCATTTAGAGGGAGTGTAGATATTGAGGACAGCATACATAAAACAAAAGCCAGGAGAATTAAAGCTAGTTTACTTTTAAACTCAGCCCAGAACTTTTGTCTTCAGAAGAACTATTTGAGCAACGACTGCAAAACTAATCAAACCACAGGAAATGTGATATGTCAGGGAAGTAGGAGTAAGGTGGGGTTGGAGAAATTTGTTCTAGGAGGGAGAGTTTAGGGTTATGAACTGGAGAAATAAGAAGAAAACTTCTTAATCTCATAGGTGAATCATAGGTAACAACCAATAATAGTGTAGAAAGCCAGACTCATGATACCTTATTCTGTGAAGAGGTTTAAAATTATGGAAATCACTCTACTTTTAATTGAAATATATAATTATCTATATTTCCATGTATATAATGGAAACATATAGGCACAAAATATATATTATTTATATCCTGATCATCAGGAGATGAATTTTTAGCTCTTACTTTAATATACTCCTACCTTTCTGTAACCTTCATTTTTTTCAGGCTCTTTTTTTTCCATGTTTTTTCTTTGACTTAGAGTTGAGTTTGTTTGGCTTTTTTGAGGGTTTCAAACAAGAAGTACTTGGGCCATTTTTAAGCTCTGGGATAGTGAAAAGAAAAAGCTTTTTCCCAGGGTAAAAGAAGAATTTCTGGCATCTTGACATTTTCTGTACCCACCAAGTGGCTTTAATGGGAAAATAGTATTTGCCACGGAAATGGTCCTTACTGAGGTATGAAGCTTTCAGCATTCCAGTGGAATTTTGTGCTGTTTTGATTGTAAATCACTTTGTGAGCTTTTGCCATGTGTTGGTTACAGGCTTTTTTCTGCACTTTTAAAGCATAAAAGCAGAGGGAGCCTGTGCTGTACATGCACTTGTGCTTGATGTTGGCCTGAGCCATATGGCAACCAGATATGTGGATTGCTCTCTATCACTAGGCTCCCAGCTCCCCTCCTTTCCAGATACAGCAGAAGGTACTTTGGGACGTGCGTATGCTGTTTATACAACTGTGCCCTTTTCTGCTGGCACCAAATGCATCTGTGTTTGCCCTGGAACAGACAATGGCATCCAGTTTACTTCCTCCCTTGCAACAGTTTGCTTTCAGACTGGATTCTCCCCATCAAACTGAGCCATTGCGAAAGTTCCAAAATGTGAATTTCCCCCTTGCTATTTTTAGCTTTTTCAAGAAAATGCAACAAAGATTCAGGTGCTCCATTTCTTACTCATCACTCACCACTCACAGGCAGCAGCAGCAGTTTCTCCTGAGCTTCCCAGCACTGGATGCAAAAAGAAGTACTATGATGCCTGGAAATACACTGTAATAGGAAAAAGCAGCAATTGCCCTTTGTTGGGAAACTGAGATACACTGGAATAGGCAAGGCCATATGCCTGGAGCCTCACATCTTTATTAAAGCTAATGACATGCAGGAAAACCATATTTATGTATGTACAGGTATATAGTACACTGTTACAACATCAAACATATGCTTGTCAACAGGTGTTTGAAAGATACTACTTTTGCTGAGTCTATCCATGTGAAATTCTCTTCTGATCTGTTATATCCAAAATTGTCTTCCTGTGGTAGCAATTCTTATTGCCTAGGTAATTTCTATTCTATTTCTGTTATAGTTCCTATGTTTTTGCCTCATCAAGAACCAAGATGCCTTTTCTCAGTATACTAAATTATCTGACTAATATCTGTCACGTATCTTTGTTTTCTTTCTCCTATTTATAGAGCATTTTAATGTGTTCACTACTCAGAGCACCTTGCACCTCGAGCTTACTGTCTGTGATTCCTTGAGGAGCCTTTTCAGTGCATAATTAAGCTCCCGAGGGAGGTGAGGGGGCTGCACTGCAGTCGTCACTGTGACTGCAGCTTTAAATCAGCTACTTTACAGCCACCAGTATTCACCACCTAGAGAAGCCTTTGTTTTTCAGATTGTGCAAGCACACTGAGATCAATGCTAGTGTGACTTTATTATTACCTCAAGTTGTTTCAGATATGTCTGACTGAGTATCCATCACACCTTGCCTGAAGCAGGGAGCTCCTGCAAATGGCCTGCTGCATAGACGAGCTTTAGCAATGGAAAGTATTTTGCCCAAGGACTGGATTTGCTGACCACCGGTTTTAATCTCAGAACTTTGAGCCACAATGGCCTGTGCTATTAACTGTCTGGAGAACTAGAGCTGAGGCTAAACCGAGCCAGTTTTGTATGGCAATGAAGAAGAGAGGGTGATGAACCAAAGGCAGGCTTAACTCAATGTGATTTAACTGCTGTAGGTTTCATGCTGACTAATTCGGAAGCTGAATGTGAGGGGAGATGATGCATTACTAACTTGGCCTAATATGGTGAACAGGATACAGTCTCATTTCTGTCTTGTGCAATTCTTCTGAAGTCAGTAGTTACTTCAGGAACTCGGGTTTCCTAGCCTTTTCTCTCAATCTGAGAGTGTACGCCTTTTAAAGATGCACACCCAAAAAATCTAGATGGCCTTTGACTTTCTTACAAACTCTTTCACTTATTTTTTCTTAGCTGTTTCACAAGAGGATGGGAGTAACAGTACCTGCTAAGAGAGAGCCAAGCCAATACTTTTCAAGTATTCCACTGCTCTTGTGTTCTTGCTGTTTGCTCATTTCCTGAAATGGGCACTACTGAAACCTCTTACAATGCGTAGTTTTATTACTTTAATGTACAAGAATGTTATTTACACAATAAACAGTATTTTATGTACTTTTTATAAGTGTGTTATTATGTTTTAGAGGAAGCCAATGTAACAGTTCTACAGTTTACTGATTTTCAGTATTTAATAAGAAATTGCAGTCTCTGCCGAACAATCAGCTCTTAAGTCAGTGTCAGTTTGTACATGTGAAAAGCAAGAACATTTAAATACCTTATGAAATAGGCAAGACAACATGGATCTGTGGACTATGATTTTGGTTTTATTAAGGATTATCGGTTTGCTTGTTTACTACGTATGGACATCAGCTCACGTAAAGACACTTTCAAGAATTAGAGACTATATGCATTTGAAGACAGAAAAAATGATCTCTCAGGCTTGCATGCTTTATCAGCTCAATGTTATCGAGTCATGCATATGTTGAGTAATTTCTATTTTACTCAACAAAACCTAGCTTGATTCCAAAATATGTGACACAACAAATACAAGAAGAAGAAATTACCAATTTTCAGTTTGTTATCAGGAAGATAAACGAAACAAAAACATCGTGTTCAGTGCACTGGCAGGTTATGTAGGATGGAACTTCCTATGATTTCTAAGTGGCCAATGCTAGAAATATGCAAGGTCCTAGTCCTATAGATACAAATAGTCTGACTGAAGTTCACGAAAATGGGCTTCAAGATCCAAGCATGTGAATGAGTGTTCTCTGGATTAAAAACTACTACATTACACTCTTGAGCTACAACATGAGCACTTAATCACACTAGACATTTAATGTGTAGCTGCTTTTAAAAATTAGAATCTATTTTCCTTTTTGCTCTTTGTAGCCAAAGTCTCCCTTTTACGGTTTCAAAGCAGTGTTCAGAGTTTCCTAGACAGCTGGGTGAAGTACCTCCCACACAAATTCTATTCTCTATGACACAGACAGACAAGAACTTGTAGTCTACCATAGTAGTGAGAAAAGCCCAGTCTGACAAACGTGTCTGAAACACACAGAGTTTTACTCAGCTGAACACAAACATGACAGCTTCACTTGCCACAAACACTGGCAGAGGTTCTCAGGTGTCCTGGTCTAGAGGAAAGATCCTGCACTAGAAAATAAACATGTGAGGCTGGGCCTGTCCAATACCAAGCTCTTGTTTCTCTGGGAATTCTCCAAGTTGCCAAGCCAAGGGGATGGTGCATCTCTCCACTTACTGTGTTGAATCTGGGCCACTGTAAAAAAAGAAATGCAAAGATGCTAAGGGCAAGTGGGAGTAAAACCCATGTAGCTTTGTTTGCAGGGAGACCTGGAGAGGACGGAAGACATTTCGCATTTCCAAGAGTACCTACAAGTTTTCCCATAGATACCGGATAAAACACATAAGCAGCATCTGCTGATAAAAGGGATGATCTGTCCACTGAGCTGTAGATGCAGGCTTCCTTTTCTGTACTCTATTACAGGCTCATGAATTTTGCATTCTTTCCAGCTAGGTGCCTCAAATCACCCTGCTGAGGCCTGGCATCATCCCTGTGTGTTTGAATGCCTAAACCAGTTGTCCAAGAGCACTGTGAATTAGGCTTTGTATCTCTAATGATGATTTTCATTTTGCTTAATATGAGGACTGCAAGAAGCATTTTCTTTGTAATTTAGAAATTACTTGCTGCATCACATATGAAACGACCCCGAGCTTACACTCTGTAGCTTGTGGAATACATAAGATGTTCTCTTTGAACTGTGGTTGCTGAAATGGAACATCTGCATTTCCAAGAGCAACCAAACCCTCCGAATCAAAGGGCTGTGGTAACAGCCAGCACAAAAGGGGAGAGAGTGAAATGTTGTTGTAGCCTGTATTTTTGCTTTAACCATACATACTTCTCAGTAGAAAACAAAAACAAAGATGCAGGCAGCTGTGGACAAGAAAAAGCGAACTGTAGAATGCCATTTTTAATTTTTCCCCCCTGAATAAAGCAAAATAGCAAGTACTGACATTCAGAATTGAATAGCTCAAATGCCCCAGCACTTGGCTATAGATTTGTTTCTCAGCCATGACACTGAAAATAACTCATACTGCTAGTGATTCAGGTTTGCTATTGGCAACTGCTTAGTGATCAGAGATTAATGACTTGACATTATCTATGCAATTTTTAGCGATCTTTGTAAAAATGCCATTGCTATTTAGGGAACCGCAGTGGAAGTCAAAGAACTAAACCAGTACAGTAATATTTGAAATCATTACTTTACTGGAGTCTCAAGCTGCGCCAAGAGAGGTTCCGATTGGACATTAGCAGGAATTTTTTCACAGAAAGGGTTAAACACTGGAATGCACTGCCCAGGTATGTAGTGGAGTCATCCTTCATGCAGGTGTTTGACAGAAGATTGGTCTGGTACTTGGTGCCATGATCTAGTTGGCATGGTGGTATTTGGTCAAAAGTTGGACGTGATGATCCCAGAAGTATTTTCTAGCCTAATTGATTCTGTGATTCTGTTTCCCTGCTTGAACAAAAGGTCTCTGCTGCAAGTCTGAGGGCAAGGTTTGAATTGGAAACACCAAGACACACTGCACAGGTTACACATTTAATGCTGGTACCTTGCACATGGCTCTCGTCAGGACATAAGCTGGAATGCTTAGAACTTCTGGTGCTGGGGAAGGCAGCCCCTTCTTCCCAGGGCACACAGGATCAGAGTGGCTGTGGGTGGAAGGGACCTCTGAAGGTCAACTTCTCCAGTCCCTTTGCTTAAGCAGGACAGAACCACACAATGGGTCAGGCTGGAAAGGATCACCGTGGGTCACCTGGTCCAACCTCCCTGCTCAAGCAGGGTCGTCCTAGAGCACATGGCACCAGGGGTTCTTGAGCATCTCCAGCGAGGGACCACCTACAGCCGGCTGCCTAGGGCCGAGTCCGGATGGCTTCTGAAGACCCGCAAGCTTGGAGACCACGGCATCTCTGTGGGCGACCCTCGCTGTCACCTGGCACCTGTCAGCTGTCACCTGTCACCCATCACCCGCGGCGCTGGCTCCGTGGGGCACACCCGGCGGGCAGCATCCCCCGGGCCGGGCCGGGCCGGGCCGGGGCTCCCTCCCCACAGCATGGGCCGGGGGGCGGGCAGAGCGGGCGGCGGCCCCGGCAGGAGCGATCCCGCCCCGCCCTGGCCTTGGCCCGCGCTCCTGGCGGCCGTGGTGCTCGGGCAGGGGCGCTGTGCCGGCGGGCTGGAGCGCCGGTCCCGCGGGGAGCGGCCCGGGCTGTGTGCCCGGCGGGAAGGGAGGCTCGGTCGGGGTGGCCCCATCGCTGGGTACAGCTGCCTGAAGGGAGGGGGGGCGGCCTCCTCTGACAGGGAACGAGTGACAGGAAGAGAGGACATAGTCCCAAGGTGCGCCAGGGGCGGTCTAGGTTGGACATCAGGCGGAATTTCTTCCCAGGAACAGATGGTCAGACAGTGGGACGGGCCGCCCAGGGAGACCGGGGACTCACCGTCCCCGGAGGTGATCAAGGAAAGACCGGACGCGGCGCTAGGTGCCACGGCCTAGCCGGCAGGGTGCCGCTCGGTTAGAGGTTGGCCTCGGATGGTCTCGGAGGTCCTTTCCCGACCCCACCGATTCCGGGGCCGGTTCCGGGATTCCTCCCCCAGCTCCCTCCCTCCCGCCCGCCCCGCCAGCCCCCCCCCCCCCCCCCCCCC